>OX602136.1:15000-759123 GCA_951449985.1 Falcaria lacertinaria | reverse complement strand
AATTGTAAAGTAATATGATTTGCTGACTGGGCAGTGTAATGCGAGATATTCTGTCAATGCGAACATTTGTACGGATATTGAAGTTCATACAATACCTACATACATAACATCACACCAAATCCCTTTCGGGGTAGCCGCAGAGAAAAGGACCTTTAGTTTATCCCGATATTAAAAATGTTCCGATTTTCTTTTCAATTGTTTTGTCATAAGAACCTTTCCGCAATTCGTCGCAAAAAGTCCCTTTCGCTCTCCTAACAATAATAATCACAAAAAAGAATCAGCGAATTCGGTCTAGCCGTTCACGTGTGATGCCGTTACCAAGGGTAATAAAGTAAATAAGGTGTTTACTGTCCCGACAGACGTCGTCCTGTCTTAGCTATGAATTCATGTAACAAATACACCATAAAAAAGACTAGTTTATCCCGAAATTTAAAACATACCCTTTCATAAAAAAATATCTATTATAAGAACCTGCTCCAAACATAAAAACAAAAGAATCAGCGCAATCGGTCCAGCCGTTCACGCGTGATGCCGTGACCAAGGGAAATAGGGATAAACTTTTATATATATAGAAGATATATGTATATAATATATACCTGGGCTTGACTCTGTGGCGGCATGGGCGCGCCCTCGTCAGGGCCGAGCCGCGCTCCAGTTCTCTTCATCATGACTGATCAAGCGGCCATCACCCGGTCACCTGTAATGTATACAAAACATAGTTATTATCTAAATTACCAAATTATTATCTAAGCTTATGTATGTAGATATCCTACTAATATTATAAATATCAAAGTTTGTAAAGATGGATGTATGGATGTTTGTTACAAATTGCATCAAAGGACATCATCCATTTTGGTCCAAATCTTTGGTGCTATAGTAATAAATGCTTAGATGGACCAGCTCTAACAGAATATACAAAAAACAATTGTTGGCCGCCACTTTCAGATTCGGACCAAACCTCTATGAAACATGTATGATGTCCTTTGTCACATGTATAGTTTGTTACATGGATTAACACATAGGATACCTTTTATCCCGGGAAAATGATAAGTTCCTCTGGGATTCTAAGCTCAATGCGGACAAAGTCGCGTGCAGAAGCTAGTAGGATATAACATAACGTGTACCTAGCTTATCAAAGCTTACAGCTTACATCGTAATGAGGTGGGTTGAGAAGTCTCTTGACCATTCATGCTCATATAATTTTATGTTGCTGATAGCAATAACAATAAATACATATTAAATATGCAAGTCTAACTAGGTAGTATATTATACAACTAGCGGCCCGCCCCGGCTTCGCACGGGTAGACATTTATCAATTATTTTGTCCACCCATACAAAGCCAGGGTGGGCAGCTAGTATAATATATAGCCTGTTACTCAGTAATAATGTAGCTTTCTAACGGTGAAAGAATGTTTGAAATTGGTCCAGTACTTTCGGAGCCTATTCAATACAAACATATACACTTAAAACAAAAATACAAAAGTTCCTCTTTATAATATTAGTATAGATAAAATATAGATGCAAATGTGAGAGGAAGAAGCCATGGAAGGACAAGGCCTAACTTTCAGATTAATTTACCAAAGAATGCATTGATGGAAACATAAGAGAACATGAAACTGGTGGGCATGTATGACACATTTGAATGAATAACTCCAAAAACTACTAGAACAATTTAAAATATCTTTCACCAGTAAAGCAATATTATCACTGAGTTAGACTGAGTAACATTGCTATATATTATAATTTTATGTGGTGAAGTTTCAGTGATAAGAACAGTATTCAGAGATACAGGTTCCGTACAAATATAATCTGAAACCAAACCCTTCCTTTTAACTTGGGAGACGTGTAACTGGATACTCCAGTATACATATCTCTTGATTAATATCTACAGGATTTGGGGCTTCTATTGATTTGTAAGCTTGTAGCTTAATCATGTAACAAGCGATAACTATTGACATAGAGTAAATTAGACCTTCATAAGAGCCATATTAAGGCCTAATTTGAATAAAATGCTCTGGAAGACCAAGGACTATCTTTCTAAGTCAAACAGACAAGAGTACTCAAAGATGGAAAGGTAAAGTGTACTCAGAACCAACAGGCATGTATAAAGAGATTGATGAATGTAGAAGAAGCTAGAGATGCCAACACATGCCAAGAGTGAAATGGCACACTATCCTAACTGCTTACATGAATTAACTTGGCCTGAGGAATATGTATATTACTGGTTTATATCAGGTAGGTTTTTTTTCTCAAACCGGTGATAAAGTAGACATTCACAAGTGCCTTACTAGGACCTAAACTGAATAAGCAACTGATATGCAACTTGAACCTCAAGATTTTGAGTACAGATCATAAAATATCTAGAAGCAATTGTATTAACATTTTCGGCACGCCATCATCCTTGCAGGCACAAGATGGCGCTTCCAATGCTAGCTTACTATACCCCCTTGTACGCAGTTGGCTAACCTACTGAGGATAGCAACGGGATGGGGGGGCGAAATATTGCAGTGAAAAGCTCATAGTGTTATTAATTTTGGAGCACACCTACCATTTACACAAATTCAATACTGACCAACTACTTATTAGAGTAAGTAGGGTAGGTAGTTTATATAATAGGTAAATAATAACGTTCTAGTCTTAAACAATATTTATTTACAATTGAACAGTTAATTGTCAGCCTTCGATTAATCCAAGTGTCAAGTCAAAGTTGGCGGCATAAAGCGTTACAAGTTCATTAAAATGTGCTTGCGAGTTTTTGTGGAAAGATTATTTCGCTATGCCTAAGGTTATAAAGTTATTTCGTTAAACTGAACTTTAATGTTTCGCATGTACCTAAATAATGTTCTTTACTTACCATAACTTTATCAAAAGATTATTCGCCACGCTACACGCCACCTTGCCCGCCAAATCAATTAGACTTTTGTCGTTCGTTTCGTTCGATTCGTAAAATTTTTGTTTATTTTTTTATGAAATAGAACTGACAGATAACTAAAACGTACGGAAATGGAAACGAGTCATTTGGGTCATGGCCAATTGCATTTTGATCTATATCAATTTTATTTTAAATTGTATCAAATCGTATGAATTTCCTGCGAGGATGATATTGCATAATCTCTCAAAGTTGTGATTATCTTTGTATGGTATTATTTGAAATTAATCGAACGTTTATTTGTCATATTTAGTACCTCACGTGACAAAAAACATGGGTTTCAAAACAGTTCCAAGCTGGACAAAGGACCTAATCACAGGAAGATATTTACTTTACATGACGTCACGTCCGTAATTCAAATATCAGCCATAGTGTATTTCAGTTAGCTATTTTATAACACATTGTAGTTTAAAGAAAGGAAATGAACGGCTTAAACTTGTAGCGTGAATAATCCCACGTAGCGCAGCGTATGTGAGTAGATTTTATAAACATATTACGCAACTAGAACATGATTTTAAGGCATTCGAAAGGCAGCGCGCGGAATTCGAATCCGAAATATCAAATCTCCGGTCACAGCACCCACATCACACCAGTTTCTTTCAGAAACCGGTCGAACGGCTACTTGCGATGACACAAACCCGTACTTACTTATTTATAGTGGAAATCGTATGTACACAAATCGATAACATACAACCTAGGCGCACAACACAGAATGGACGGCGCAAAATCCTATCCGTGAAACTTTCAACATTAGTGCTAGCTAGTGTTGCTACGTTGGCAACAAAACAAAAATCGACAATCGAACGCCCGATACTTTTTTTTTCACAATCGCTAGCTGAAATCTTTTATTTAGATATTATTCTAAGGCAATGTCTCACGAAATCTTTATTACAATTTCCACTATGAATCATAGCGAGCGGATCTCGTTTAAACCAATAGTTAAAGTCGGTTAAGGATAATCATCTTTCAGAATAGTGCGGTAAAGTCCGGTTTGGCGTGGGGCGGGGAAACGAGGACGGCGAGGCGGTATTCGTCACCGACGTAGAAAATGGCGACTAAATACCAACAATTACATCGCACCGATCTCCGAACGTTACTGCAAATCAATGTTATTCAAAGGAGAAACAGATTCAACCTACTTTACGAGATGTAAAGTAAGATCTCAATTATCTGTTCGAATGAGATAACGCTTGGCCTCGAAGTTTGTAGATTCAAATTTAATTGAAAGCTATACGTACCGATGCACCCTTTGCGTGGATAGTGAATATTATCTTCAGCACTGATTATTAATGGTGAACACTTCAAAAATATAGCTCAGGACGGGGGCTCGTTACAGCGCGTCACGGCACGCTCCGCGCGAGCACATTCGTGCGCCTCCAAATAGCGCAACAGCGCAACTTTTTCGAGCGCGGCGTCAACACGGTCAGGTGGGCGAGGTTGCGACACTGCCATGGCGGCATCTCTCTTTCACAGCGCTCTATCTCTGTCGCACGAGCGTGTGCGGCGAGTGGGTCGGGACAAGAGGGACGCGCGCGGACAAACGTCGCGCACCGAGCTGCGCGGTCGACTGACTGCTAGCAGCGCCTCCACTGCGACCTGCCGATCGAGCCCAAGCCAGGCAAGGAGCGGCAACGTCGCCCTCGGATAATAGCGAGCGAACAAAACGGACGTGCGGCCATATGAAATGCCACGGACCTCCGCCGCGCCGCGCCACGGAGGTGGCGGACCAAAACAAATCTCCTTTCTCTATAATTATACAACAGTTGCGATCGAGACCGCTGCGGCCAGCTTCCTACCTGTTTCCCGCCCAAAATATTTCGTTCATATGTAGATGCAAATCACTGGCCCAGTTAGAGATTTGTAGGTTTTGAAACAAGCAACAACATTGTGACGACGCCAGCTGCTTATAAATGAAGAACTGGATATAAACCACGCTGGTGATGTTCATATACATACAATACAAAGCTCTCAGTCGGCTCCTGTTCGAATTATATGTATAGTTGTCAAGGCAACGACAGAGTAGGAACGGGTTTGAGCAGAGGGGAACAATTGACTGATAAATAATGAAGGGATACAGCGACACATGTAATATGTGAAAGACTCCGACCTTGCGTGTACTTACAAAGAAAATTTCTTCAGCCTTTTGCTATATCTACCTATCGCTCCCACTGTATCTGTATATCAACCTCCCTCTACGGTAGTTCTTTCGTGTCATGTGATTTTTCAAAACCCAACTGATTTTTCTTAGGTCTTTCCTCATCTATCCCATCTCAAGTTTAAATAAATTTCGTTGCGTATATACGTGGCATTTTCTACGTTTAAGTTATGGAGTTAGGTATAAGGTGCGATACTGGAGTGTTAGAACTTATTCTTATAGTGGGGCTCCTTCCTTGAGAATTTCTAGTATACTTTGTGTCTCATCAAAAACCCTTTGATCTCAGAAAACTATGGACCTGGTTCTAATTAAAATTATTTAAAAATCCTAAGGTTCTCATCCGGAACAATGTTGAGATAGACTTGAGATCTAACCGATGTAGCTGGTAACCAGATACATTTCTTTATAGTTTTATGAACCCTTAGAAAACGACGTATATGCTAAATTGTTGCTTTACTGAGGGAGTAAAAGTTACGTGCAAGGCCACGCAGTTTTATGATGTACTACACGAAATATTTATATACTATTCGTGTTTCTTTTTGTGGATGCGCTAATTTCATTAACGACATTAACCAACACAAAATCCGAGGAATACGTACGAATAATAACACGAAGGACTGAGTAGATATCAGTTGTGGTGTTTGAAGTACGATAATTAATTAAAATTTAAAAGGTTACACAAAAGAAACTATTTTAGAAATTTATCATACTTTTTATTGTATTGTCAACTAGCTACATGATCAATGAAGTGGGCTTGTATCATACTGTTTTCTTAAATGATACTAACTACATTGTAATCATTCAAAGCAATTTCAATTAAAGCACTAGTCTACTATAAACTAAAAGAACAACCAATTTAATTTCAAAAGCATATAGTTTGTGGTCTTACTTTTACTGAACATGGAAATTTCTAAGCAATATATTTGACGAGGTAGTTAGTCACCATAATGTGCTACATTATAGTACGATAACAAATTTTCTACACTGGTGTCGATTCTGATGTACAAAATCACCAACTAAACAAATTTGACAGGACTAAAGTCTTGCTTTCTCTTTCTCATGTGCAGGTTTAAATAAGGATGGCAATACTTTTTAAAGCCTGTCATATTTGTTTAAGTTTGATGATTTGCACCATTGTTTACTAATTATTCTAACCGAAAACTGTACTATTTTGACCAATTGCCATTGGATCGTCATTTGTATGTCGTAATGAAGTAAAAAGTATGTATACGAGTATGTAATAGCCTAGACTAGAATGTTACTTATTGGTCTTTTTTTACTAAACAAACTCCCGCCCTAAGAGTAAGTTCAAATCTCAAATAAAAGAGGACTATTCTTTAAATAATTTATACTTATACCCTTTTATATAGTCCTTCACGGATGTTGTTACCAACCCGAAATATGGCTGTAATCATGCCCAAACTTTGTGGATCATGAGCTCAAAGTTTGTTTGTATACTTACATATTTTGCAAACCATATGGATTTAATGCGCCATTACTAAATATGAATATAACCTCCAAACTATTATGAAATCAAAACTGGAATCAAATCAATACTTATGAAACAGTCGAGTAAGATTTCCATATAGGGACTTCAAAAAAGCAATGAGATATTGGCATATATATCCTAATGAAATAAGTTTTCATCTGTCATAAATACGATGTCTACCACCGTAAGTATCATCAAAATTGTATTAAACCCTTGAGGCAATCATCTCTAGATGTACAAACAAGGATAATCTTAAACGAGTTATAAGAGACATTTAAGACATATTTCCTTCGAGTAACACTAAACAATTCGCACCTGCGTATCGCTAATCTGAGACACGATAACACAAGAATAGATACCACGGCATAAAGCATGGTGAGCTGCTTCTGCCTGTCCTCTAAAGATTCCAAAATAAAAAATATTCCCACTGTGGAGAAAGATAGTTGTACTTGTAGACGTGTTAAAAAAACAACTACTGAAGACCAACAGAATAGATTTAGATACTGTTTCATCTACCATATTGGATCCTGTGACCTGTCTTAATGGTTTATTATTAAAATCCCTGAATACAACTAAAAAAAATTAATTTTATTTCTATAAACAATTTGAAATAGCAAGGTGAAGCAAAAACCTAAAAGGTATCTACCGACAATGTAATGTTTACAACTAGATTTAGTAGGCTTCAGATGACGTAAACGCGTTTTTGTGAAACAGCAGTAAGAAAAATAATATTCAAATTAGCTTTAATGTTGTCTAGATAAATAAACAAAGTTACAACAACTTGTTTAGAGACAAACTGCGACGCTAAAACATTAACCTCAATAAGCTCCTGTGTACATGTGTGTGTAAACAAGTCTACATATATATTGGACGTTGCTAAAATGTAATTATAGATCATAATAATACACGTACAAAACTCGTTTATCATACGTATTAAATTTATCCATTGTTGTTCAGAATAAGAATCGTAGCCTTGAAACTTCTTATCGAACAAGTTACTTCACAGTCAGTATTCACCTCACCGCGCAATGCTGCCAACGTTCAGCGCAACGCTAACTGCGTCGCAGCTTTACAAGTACCTACCTACACCGACGCCATCTTGTTCACGCTTATCATACCTAAAGTACCTAACCTAATTCATCTTGCGGATGAGGTACCTATTTGATTCATATCAGGATGTAGAAATTTGAGTCTGTACCGTATAACAATTTTAATCACAATGAGTTCTGCATGAATGAAAAATCATATTACGCAACACCTGAAATCAAACGACACGTAGCTATGTATGTAGGTACGTAACCACGTTATTCATCCGAGATTTACTATACATACCTATAACGACTATAAGATTGAAGGTAGGCCGATAGTGGCAGTATGGATGTATGGTGTAGATGTCTAGAGCATCGCGATTGGGAACGAACCCTTAACAAGAGCTTATATAGGGGAGCAAGTGTCGGCGCAATATGGTTGAGATACGTACATTGAGCGCGTTGTGAGCCGGGGCTGGGCACGGGGCGCGTGCCCCGAGGTTCCAGGGCACCTCGTCGGCCGACCCACAACAAGATACATCACTAATTTGGTCATTTTTAACGCAAATTCCACGGTATCGATCACGCACAGACGCCATTTTGAACCGACACTGAGCGCGGACGAACGGGCGCGCGACGTTGCCACGTCGCCGTTTCCAATCCGCACTTCTATTTCTGGCGGCCTCCCCCCGCGCCCCGTACCCCGCCGCTGCTTCGCGGAGGTCGACCAAACACCACTCGCTCCACAAAACATTCACGAGTCCCATTGTACATCTAGTACTTCGCGGCATCTCATATGATATGACAGGAGTATAGTATACATATTAGCGATCTAGTCGGCCGCCGAACGGCGGGTGCCGCGAGGGATCGCGAGACGCAACAGCATTTAAAGTGATAAGATAATAGTAATAGATATAGGCGCGCTATACATGTACACAGACAGCAATATATATCGGGCGAGCGGCCGGCTTTCACCAAGCTACGCGAGCGGGGCGCGGGCCGGGGCGCGACCGCGCAAGAGCGAGTCGACATAATGCCATTGGCCACTGCCGAGATCGATAGACAAACATCGACGAGGACACCGACCTACATACGATAGCGGGCCATGCACAGCTGCAAATAGGGGCGAGTTTTGTGCGGTGCGGTTTATAAACAAACTACCGCTCGAGAACAGTGACGTCCTCCACGTAGGTACGCACGAACACAGCGTTGTGAAAACGGCGCGAGCGGCCGCCCGACCCGCCGATGTATATCATCATTGTAATATGCTACTTTTCTAGAGTCGAAATTCCTTTGCCGCGGCGCGCCCAGCGCTCCCTACCGAAGGACAAAGGGACGATTTCACACGGAAAACAAAGGGAAACGCCGGTCGCTGAATAATAACACCACATTTTGAAATTAACTTTAACAATTTATTAGCACAGGACCGCGTTGCCAAGTCGCTGGTCGCGTGAGCGCGCGATCTAATATGAAATTGACATTCTCTACTGCACATGACACGGCTCGGTTAGACTGATAAGAGTTTAGTAAGAATGCTTTGATAAAGGTACGCGAGCTATGCATTGTAGTGTTATGAGAGTGAAACGTATGGCGAGGCACAGGTGTGGACGACTCGTCACGGGCAATATGGCCATCCTGGCAATATTGCAATCCTTCTCGATGCCCAGTAAAATTGTTTAAACGAAGGAAGCTATTCAAATCAACGTTACACTATTTAATATGCTTGGAATATAAAAAGACGCAGTCTGACAAATGGTCACTCACCTGAATTTTTACTTGTAACGAGGATTTTTCTTCACGAGAATCACTGGAACGTCACTTCTCGACGAGATAACGATAATATTCAAGGTATTTTGAAGATTTTAAACAATTTCATATACATAAAAAATTTGAACATTACGTTGGGCAAAGGTCCTGCGCGCAACGAGACCGAATGCGTACTGTTGGTAGTTTGGTTTGGTTGGGTCGGTTGGGTGGTGGGGGGCGGCGGGCGGAAAAATGGAGAATGGGCGCTCCAAAAGGGCAAATTTTTAATTAATGCTATCTAGCACGTCCTACTTCACGAGCAATCAGTACATACGTTATAAATTGTAAGTTTTTTTTTAATGCTACTATGGCATGCATTGTTGTGTTTATGTCAATGTTACATTTTTAAGTTTTTTTCTTGACATTGATAAATGTTCCTGTTGTAGAGTAGAGTACAGTCAAACGCATAGATTATAAAATGCTGTCATGTGAAAACTCGTTTTCGATTTCAATCTTACGGAACCAAAAGTTTATAATAATTTGCGCTATTTTGAGTGAAAACAGTTGGAAATGCTAGAATTTAAAATTATATTTCAAATATTAAACAAATACTAAAAATACATTAAAATTAAATTTATCTGCTACATCAAAATGCATCGATAGCCGTTGGATACTTGATGGATATATAATTTCGGTGTGAATGTATAGTTTGGTACAAAGCCAACGGGAATTTCAGGGTTAATATCAGGATTGGAATAAGGTTGACGTAAAGATAAAATTGGTCCCATAAAAATGACAGTTATAAGACAAAATAATTTTAAAACATCAGCCACCGTTTTTGCGCCAACCAAGACATTCAAGAAGTTGAAGATTTTTTTTATATTTCAGTCACTTTATTTTTTAGCGCAAGTTTACGTTCTGACGATTTTAAAGTACCTACTTCTTTGTAAAGTCTAAACAAATATAAATAATTTTGCATTTAATTTTATTGTGTTATTTCCTTTGTTCCTTTGGTGTTTTAATATTCAGAACCTAAGCATAACAACAAGCTACTGACCTCAGAACAATAACCTAAGATTAGTTATTATTGTGAGGTTTATCCTTTTAAACGTGGGTTATCTAACGATTCCCTTTGAACCCCTTAAAAAGCATGACGTGATTTGCTACCTCTACTTATGCGTAGTACAAAATTACTAAACTTAACTATTTTGACAAGTCTAAAAAATTTGCCATCCTTATTTAACCCGGCACATAAGAAAGGGATAGCAAGACATGTAGTCCTGTCAATTTAGTTCAGTTTAGTAATTTTGAACAACAGAATCGACACCATTATCTACTCTGAGCTGCTACTGCAAGCGGTTGTATTCTCTTCTTCTTCTTCCTAAGTATGGCAATCAATCCCTTTAGGGACTATTTTTGCCAGTATCGTGTGTCAGAGAATTTTCAAGTTTCAAAATGTCTCGTGTTTGCCGCATTAAAGCCTAGTGTCATGCTTCTAATGCTTAATGGAGTTTCTGGAGAAAATCCATGGCAGTAGCAGATCATAACACGCCTTTAGGTCAGAGGTAACCTATTGACCAAAATGATAAATCACTTTACCCATAAGTCGTATTATGGCATTCTTTCCAAAGTGCCTATAAATGAGTCACTGAAAGAAACTTTACTGCAAATAACGACACCAAAAATACACATTAAAGTTCACTGTAATACAATTTACGAGACACTAGATCAAATCTCAACCGCTCCGCCTGTTTCCCGCCGAAAACACGGTTGTATTCTTTTGGTGCTACTGTCTGGCCAAAATAAACAAAAGATAACTTTTGACAGGTCAACTATTATAGTCTATGGCGTAGAGGAGGAGTCTAGCTGCTAAGGATTCATAATTTCTAACGACGTGCTACCTTGAAAGAATACAACCGCTACGCTAGAGTGCTAAGTACTATTGGTTTACGTCACTTTTTTAACTGTCATTCAACTTTTCCATCGTTTATCTCCACCTACCACTAAACGTAGTGGTAATGTACTCTGTGCCTACCACGTGACATTGGACATAGCTGTATTAAAAGCTTGTCGCCATAAATTTAAAGAAGAAGAAGAACTCAGGGTCGGCAACGCGCGAGTGATACCCCTGGTGTTGCAAGCGTCCAAAGGCTGCGGTAACCGCTTATCATCAGGCGGGCCGTATGCTTGTTTGCCAACTTAGTGGTATAAAAAAAATCTTTATCTTGGCCTTACTTTTCATTGTAATCCCTCCAGAAGTCCTGACACTCGACGTAGGTATTGCAAGTTATATGCTGCGGTGACAACAGAAATTACCACCAGCAATAGGTAAGTCAGACAAAGGCGCTAATTCTAATACACACATTAAACTAATTAGACAGGACTTAAAGTATTGCCGTTTTCATGGTTGGCAACCCGTTAGTGATACCCCTAGTATTGCTAGCGGCTACGGTGACTGCTTACCATCAGGTGGGCCGTATGCTTGTGTCACCTTAGTGGTATAAAAAAAAATACCGTCTTAATTTAACCCGGCACATGAGAAAGGGATAGCAAGACTTCGTCCTGTCAAATTCGTTTAGTTTAGTGATCGTGTACTACAGAATCGATACGAGTACCTGAGAACAATACCACGCATTATTGTAACTACTAAGTGTAAAATAAAACCAGTTTCTCAATACCAACATTAAATTTAATACCCAATTTAATAACACATAATTCACAACAATAATTCTTAACTTAATATATTAAACAATTCATTAAAAATTGCATTTAGTATTGCACAGTAACAGACAACTTCAAATTATGAATTCAACACCTAACTACCAAAGGATACTAAAAAAATTGTGACGTTTTTAAGACACACTAAGTATTGAGCGGATTTTGAGGTCAGCTTAAGAATTTACAACCAAATTGAATTTACAGTAAAGTCAAAATTGAGTTACAGAATACTTGTCGCAGCATTTTTTTTATACCACTAAGGTGGCACACAAGCATACGGCCCATCTGATGGTAAGCAGTCACCGTAGCCTATAGCCGCTAGCAATACCAGGGGTATCACTAAAGGGATGCCAACCATGTTGTTGATGAGAACTCACTGTGCTAGCAGCATTACTACTAGCGCAGCGTATCATCGATCTTTTAAACCACAAGATGCGTGAGGAATATATTTTTATATTCAACTATAGTGTTTTTACACTTTTTAATCGACATTCAAACATTTTACATTACTGCGCGACGGAAGTGAATGATTTCTTCGTAATAATTTAAAAAAATCGGCTTGACTCTTGTAAATATTGTCTGGTGTAACCTAGCCAATATGCTAGTTGAATAAAATACATCATCGTTTTTGGTCCAAATCTGAAAGTGACGGCCAACGCATTTTTTTTAATACGTTTGATGTCCTTTAGTTTATACATATACAAAAAAATAAAAAACAAATTATATTTTCTATAAGAAAGAAGTACATGTGCCTATTAATAAATATCTTAAGCACAGACAATATATCTACACTCGTTACTGCTACATAGATTTTTGTAAATAAATTCATTGCAAGATGTAATTTTTTTTTATACCACTAAGGTGGCAAACAAGCATACGGCCCGCCTGATGGTAAGCGGTCACCGTAGCCTATGGACGCTTGCAACACCAGGGGTTGCCAACCCTTCAGAATTTTTAAAATCATTCTAACCAGTAAAATTTGCATTCTTTAAGGCAGTCACACTTCTCATATACAATTTTAAATATGGCGCTAAAATCTTAAAAACACTAGTCTAACGGCTCTTTCTTGACTGCTGTGCCGGCAGCAGGAACATTGTCGACAACGTATTCGAAAACGTAACTCGCGAAATGTTAAAATTGCCAAACGAATTTTTAGTTCCACTTTTCACCGCCGCAGCGCTGTTCATTTTTCAGTACAAAAATAGTCGAAGGCGATACGAAAACGTTGTCGACAATGTTCCTGCTACCGGCACTGCAACAATGTGTCGTGTCAAGACAGTGGACCAATCGGAGACCGGCGCGCGATTGTATTGTATTCATGTTGAGTCTTTTACATGTATTATACGTTTTAAGGCACAAAGATTTATAACTATCATCATGTAGTTTCACATCAAATATTTCCCTCTTGCTCATTATTAGAGGGTGCGAGCGAGACAGAAATAGCAAAATGGCGGACGTTCGCTCACATTTCAATATGGATAAATGCAATCTCATGCAACGATGTCTTACTTCATTTAATAATAAAGTAATTTATATCACAATATATTAGGAAGACTATCTAATGGCGCGGAATGTAACTTTATTAGTCTTTTACTTTTACACTTTTACACTTTAATATTATAAAGAGGAAAGATTTGTATTTTTGTGTGTATGTTTGTATTGAATAGGCTCCGAAACTACTGGTCCGATTAAAAAAAAACTTTCATCGTTAGAAAGCTACATTATCACTGAGTAACATAGGGTATATATTATACTAGCTGCCCGCCCCGGCTTCGCACGGGTGGACAAAATATTTGATAAATATCTCCCGTGCGAAGCCGGGGCGGGAAGCTAGTATAATATATAGCCTATGTTACTCAGTGATAATGTAGCTTTCTAACGGTTAAAGAATTTTTAAAATCGGTCCAGTAGTTTCGGAGCCTATTCAATACAAACACACAAAAATACAAATCTTTCCTCTTTATAATATTAGTGTAGATTCATTTGTGTTTTGTATATATTAAACTTTTATGGCTAACGCTGGCCGTGCGAAGTTGACAAGTCGCTAGTATTATTAAAAGTGCCACGGCGATAGTCGGTAAGGTTTTTCAAGGAAATAGCGTACTCAAGGGCTTAGTGAGTGAGTATGGTAAAGTTACAACTCTTCCTTGGGAGCCAGTTCATCATCAGGGATGTCCTCGTAGTCGTCGGACATGTCCGGCATTTTTGGCATCTGGGGAATACCGCCGAAGCCGTACGGGTCCGGACCGTGCACCTGGAATAACAATCAAATTAATTTTAATCACAAACTAGCGGCCCGCCCCGACTTCGCACGGATAGATATTTATCAAATATTTTGTCTACCTGTTGTTAGACATTTTCATGCTTTTTTTTTTCACTACGTAAGAATTATCCTCGTACTTCAAGGAGTCTTCTTAAAAAAAGAATTAGCGAAATCGCTTCAGCTGCTCTCGAGATTTGCGCTTAGCAACTTAATCAGCGATTCATTTTTATATTATCGATTACATACATTATATCGGACAGCGCCATCTGTGAATGATACAGGACAACAATTATAAGATGGCACACAAGCATACGGCCCACCTGATGGTAAGCAGTCACCGTAGCCTATAGCCGCTAGCAATACCAGGGGTATCACTAACGGGGTGCCGACCATGTTGTTGATGAGGACTCACTGTGCTAGCAGCAATACTACTAGCCCAGCGTATCCTCGTGGAGCATTGACAACCTTACTTACTCACCTTATTTGACGACAAGTCAAACAGGGCCTCATTAAATATTTCTTTAGAAAAATTACACCATGATCCAAAAAGGGTCGTGTGGTACATACCTTGACGTAGTCCTGTTCCATCTCTTGGGTCCAGGTGGTGTCCTCCTCGGTAGGCAGCATCCACTCCTCGCAGTACTGCGCGTGCGCGAAGCAGATCTACAACACAACGACAACTGGGTGACAACACATCCATCACTATAAGCCAAGCATTGTCATGGTATGGGCATGTTATGCGGACGAATGAAGATAACATGGTAAAAAAGGTTTTATGTATGAACTAGCTTCTGCACGCGACTACGTCCGCGTTGAGCTTAGAATCTCAGAGGAAGCTAAAATTTTCCCGGGATAAAAAGTATCCTATGTGTTAATCCAGGTTATAAATAATCTGTGTTCCAAATTTCGTCCAAATCCGTTGAGTAGTTTTTGCGTGAAAGAGTAACAAACATCCACCCATCCATCCATCCATACTCACAAACTTACGCATTTATAATATTAGTAGGATGGTCGGGTACAGGGGTCGAGGTAGACCTAAGAAAAGATGGATGGACTGTGTGAAAGATGACATGTCCAGAAAGGAAGTGAATACAGAGATGACGGCTGATAGAGAAGGATGGAAGAGAAATACATATTGCGCCGACCACAATATTGGATACTAGCTGCCCGCCCCGGCTTCGCACGGGTGGACGTCAAGACGTTATCAAATATTTTGTCTACCCGTGCGAAGCCGGGGCGGGCAGCTAGTATGATATATAGCTTATGTTACTCAGTGATAATGTAGCTTTCTAAGGGTGAAAGAATTTTTGAAATCGGTCCACTAGTTTCGGAGCCTATTCAATACAAACACACAAAAATACAAATCTTTCCTCTTTATAATACTATTAGTAATTAGTATTAGTATAGTGTAGAAGATTATATATACCTCTCGTTCAGCGTCCGGCATGACGTCATCCTCCGGCCGGTTCTTGTACAGTGTCGTAATTTCCTCTTCGTTCTCCTCAAACATGCGCTCGCACTTGAAATACATCGTATATATAAAATTATCGTGTCGCGGTGTTTGAATCATTGAAAGTTAATCTAAGAGAGGTAAGGCGATTTGGGATTTCCCGTGGGTCTTCCTATTTAAATTGGAGCCGCCCGACTGGGGACTGTACCTCCACCTTACAGAAGACCGCAGTGAAATAACACTACTTGATGTAGTGTTGTGTTTCTGTGGTAAGTAAGGTTGCCAGTGCTCCACGAGGATACGCTGGGCTAGTAGTAATGCTGCTAGCACAGTGAGTCCTCATCAACAACATGGTTGGCATCCCGTTTGTGATACCCCTGGTATTGCTAGCGGCTATAGGCTAGGGTTACTGCTTACCATCAGGTGGACCGTATGCTTGTGTGCCACTTTAGTGGTATAAACAAAAAAGCTATCAACTGACATAGTACTCCAAGCTCTTGTTGAGGTCGTCGTCGGTGACAAACTTGGTCTTGCTGAACTCTGCGTTCATGGTGCCATCCTTCATGATCAACTCCATGATAGCCAGCTTGCCGGTAGACTTGTAGTACACTCGCACGTAGTCGTCCATCTTCTTGCCTGGAACATTCAATGAGAAAACTTAAGGTGGCAAACAAGCACACGGCCCGCCTGATGGTAAGCTGTTACCGTAGCCTATGGACGCTTGCAACACCAGGGGTATCACTCGCGCGTTGCCGACCCTAAAAGTAAACCCTAAACTTGTAGTACATGCTCCCATAGTCTTCTTCCTCTTGCTAACTATGGCAATCAATCTTCTTAATGGAAGATAGTGGAAGTGCAAGGTAATACTTGGTAAATCAGATGCTTCTGAACTGCGTGACAGTTGTCTAGAATATTTGTTGCATGCAACTATCTATGCGGCAGTAGGACTAAAACAAAATAAACTATCTAGACATATGAACTGCACACAAAGATATTGCCATGACCTACACAACATCATGCATACACACACACACACACACGCACGCATACACACCTACATACAATACCGATGTTATAGAGTCCTAAGGGGGCGTTCATAAATTACGTGAGATGTTTAAGGGGGGGAGGGGGTCGAGTCAAATCTCATCTAATCTTACGTTGGAGAGAGGGGGGGTCTCGGCAAATATCACGCAACTTTTTTTCTGATTGAAACAAAAAAAAAACTATTTTGGTCCATTTAATCCAGATTGTAATACGATTAAGATCATTCACTAATTCGTTCGAAAGAAAATAATTTCATTCATACTTCGACGTTATACATCTACTGACTGTCAAACCACCATATTTGTTTAATACCAAATAGCTCAATTTAATCAGAATTTACGGTACAATGTAACCCGTCCTTTGTTTTTGAAAAATCTCACGTGAGATTGGGGGATGGGGGAGGGGGTTGAATAAATCTCACGACATCTCACCAGGGGGGGAGGGAGGTACAGAAAATTTTAAAAAACACCTCACGTAATTTATGGACGCCCCCTAATCCAAGTTAAAATTTCTTTAGTTTTATAATATTATAGTTTACTTTAATATTCTTGTATTCTCCAAAGGTGGGCGTTGACAGACGCGATACGGTTTTAAACTTGTGCGACTGTCACCATTTCCTATGTATTTTGTACTAAGAGTTATGCCAAACAAACATTATTATGTTTCTCTTACATTCACGGAGCCTCATAATAAATTTCATAAGGTCCGGTCCTTTATCAAGGCTTGCGTGGGGATATATATCCAACACGTAGAGGCTCGTTCGAGAATTTTAATATTTGGTAAGGGATACACGTGGCGAGTATCATCCCCGGAATGCATAGTGATGCACCCAGGGATGATCCTCGCCGAGTGCAGAGACTATTTCATGGGGATGGAAAACTAAAATTGGGCTATTATGGTGAACTGTTACTTTCTATGGGATGAGACTACGGACGTCTGCCATGCAATATGTCCCAATATTGATTAAAATTTTGCAAAAGGTGACTAGGTGGCGAGTCACCTTTTGCAAGATGGGCCCCCTTAAGGGCTATGCATAAGATGCCAATGGGGGGCAACATGGGCGCAGGCGGCTGAAGGGTGTCGAGAGGTGTGCACCGGTTTCACCATCGCGGGTACTGGCATACGGCAGTCCCCGGAACGGGTTTTCCCGATAGAATGCAAATGGAGCACTTTTATTTTATTATACCACTAATGTGGCACACTTTTTTTTTTTTTAAGGATTAAAGGAAAAAAGTGGACTGAGAGAGCTAAAGATAGGGAAAGCTGGAACGCACTGGAGGAGGCCTTTACCCAAATAGGTGTTCCTATCTAAACTTTTTTATATCTCAATAATGTAATGTAACTTGTAAAATAGCGTTAAATAGTTATAAGTTGAAATATATGTAATAATTAGGGGATAGGAAATAAAGAGGCTTTATTATTATTATTATAAGGTGGCACACAAGATACGGCCCACCTGACGGTAAGCATTCACCGTAGCCTATAGCCGCTAGCAATACCAGGGGTATCACTAACGCGTTGCCAACCATGTTGTTGATGAGGACTCACTGTGCTAGCAACAATACTACTAGCGCAGCGTATCCTCGTGGAGCACTGGCATCCTTACTTACCACAGAAACACAACACTACATCAAGTAGTGTTATTTCACTGCGGTCTTCTGTAAAGTGGAGGTACAGTCCCCAGTCGGGCGGCTCCAATTTAAATAGGATAACCCACGGGAAATCCCAAATCGCCCTACCTTTCTTTTTAAAAGCTCATGGTGTGATTAATCACTGTACTTAAGCTTAGAAAAACTCATTGGTACAGGCCGGGATTCGAACCTGGGCCCATCAAAAACTTCCACCCTTTCGAGCATATATCTCTCGCACTCCACTCTGGCCGGCCAGTGAAGGGGCGCCTAGGCGCCGCCACCTGGAGGCCTCGGGTCCGTGGTGTCGCTACTCATTATTATTATACTATCATGCTCAAGTTGGATGGAACCATGCATATTATGATGATAACATGCGCCATGACCTGTATATCCTGACCATCTAGTTTAAATAGATAAATGATTTACTCACAAATGCCATCAATCAGCTCGGATATGTACACGGCAGAGCGGTGTGCGGGCACCTTCTGTTGCATGGTGTTGCCATCCTTGTCCATTCTAAAGTTGCCCACCTAATAACATCATGATACAACTATTATAAACTAGCTTCTGCCTGCAACTTCTCATTGAGCTTATAATTTTAGAGGAACCTAACATTCTCCCAAAATAAAAGTATTAATGTGTTAATCTAGGTTATAAACTATATGTGTGCCAAATCCGTTGAGCCGTTTTTACATGATTGTGCAACCAACCATCCATCCACATAGCTTTCACATTTATAATATTAGTGGAATGTAAAACAATTTTGAAACAACTATTAAGAAGCATTTTTGTGAAAATGAGAAAATTTTCTTCATTGTTAACAATAAACTAGCTTGGTCACTGTGATAATAAGCACCTAAACAGGGCCAGCCCTAAGGTAGAGGGAGAGGAGCGGTAGCTCTAGCCGCCAGGTGACAGGGGCATCAAAATAACAATAAATTTCTATTTTGCGCAAAGGATTGTCATACGTCATATTATATGAAAGGCATTGTCATACAGCGGGGCAATGCTGCCAGCCTTCTTGGCACCCTCCCGGGTAACAACAATTTGCGACAAGTGTTTTATTTTATTATATTAGGTTTTTTTTCTTTTTTTGTTTTAGATTATAGTTGTTGTCCCATATGTATATAGATAATAGAGCGAGTAAAGGGCACTGATGGACTAGGGCCAGCAATACACCTACAGAATATATAACATATGACTACTTAGTGACTCGTCCTGACATTGCACAGGTTTACACAAAACCTAAATGAATCATACATAAAGACCATAGCTGGGCATTAACTCGTTAATCCGTTAATCGTTAATTAACGAAGTTAACATTTTGATTAAACAATTAACTTTTAAGTTAACTTTTAAAAATGTTAAGGGACACGTTAACTTCTCCGTTAATATGCAGAAGCCCGTTAATCGTTAATCTAATGCCTACTATTTACCGCACGGCACCGCGGCGCGGCGCGAAAAATAGGTTCAGACAAATATGAAACAAATGACAAGTGCCGGGCGGCGCGTGGCAGCGCGTGAAACAAAAACAAAACTAGGATATGAAATCAAAAGACTCGTTCAACGATGCTGCATTCCTCGGGGAACAGATATTCATAAATCTATTTATTAAATACAATACTGCTATACCCTCAAGCGCTGCAGTTTAACGTCTGTTTTCCACGGGTAAAGACATTTTAACACCAAAACGAGCCTCGCTTTCAGAAGAGAACTACAACATGTTAATGTTCATGAAGGGGAATATGCACCTTATGCCCGACGATTAAATTACACATTTGAATTATGCAAGTATTTTGTTTTATTCCTAACCTGTTAACTTCCAGAACCTAAACCAACAAGTTGTATAAGTTCACTAACGCAACGATATAAAAATTCAATTTTACACATATTAACGGATTAACGATTAACGTTAACTTGCGTTAATTCTTCCGAAATCTAACGCTTTAACGCTTAACGAAGCTAACTTTTTTTGTAGCGGATTAACGATTAACGAAGTTAACTATTTGATTAACGGTGCCCAGCTATGATAAAGACCATCCTCATAAATTACTCTGTCTATTAGTGAAAGCTGCATCAACATCTGTTGCGTTGGTTTAAAGATATAGCGTACAAACGGCGGGAAGCCACTTTGTTTTATATAGTAGTAATATTTTAAAAGATCTACAGATTTGGAAATACAATGTGAATGAAGGGGATCTTTGTTATTAAAGAAAAACACTCCCTGGTGCTGATTCATTAAGAAACTAGTAAATGAGGAAATTTGTTAAGTATATTGGCTACCAATTTATTATAATATTTATCGCAGTAGTTAAAATAATCGGCAACTTACATCGACTTTTTTCCACTTATCTACGCTCAGTATCACTTTGTTAAGCTCATCGAAGGTCTTCCGACACACTGGAATTAATGAATAAAGATAATCGGTTTTAGAAAATTACTTTATCACAATAAAATATTAAATTCTAAAATCAAAATACTCACCAAGACACTTCAAGTTTTTCGGGTCGATTCTTGCTGACACCAAAGCAAAACTTATAGCCATTGCCAGGAAAATAGCATTGTACCTCATCTTTGCCTTTTTTTTTCTTAAATCTCTCAATTACGTGACTTATTTAGGCGAATTAATCTAATAAAATGCAATAGGTTGAGTTCTACGTGTTGATGTTTAATCTCGGCCAAAAATTGACGTATTTATTTACACGATCTTTGATTTCATTGGCTGATTGTGAATCGTTATCCATGGCCATCAATTTTTTTTGTAGTATTTACGGCTTTGGATACAAATCTTTTTTAACAGTTCACTAGAAAAGCAAAGTTGCTTAAGCTACTATTGCGCGTACTAATAACCGCAGCGAAATCTGTTAAACTTTCTTTATTTAAAAACAGACAATGAAAAAATATTAGACGTGAGAGCGAGATAGCACCAATCATAACTTACTAACTTAGCAACTCAGGGATATACCTAAACTTCTCTAAGCCTAGGACCAATTGTAATTGTGTAAGTAGTGATATAAAAATAGTGATTGCACTAGCATCTAATCTGCGCTTTGTAATCTTTTATGTATCTGTGGTGCTCGCGCATAATAGTAGTGACGTAGTAATATCGCATTTAAAAGACAGCGGAACGATTTCAGTACAAGATGGTTATATCCCACTCCTCCTAGTTCCCAAAAATGAAAAAAAAAAAACATATTAAAACCAAAACAAAACATGTAAATAAAGAAAATTCCTCATCCCAACAGCCTCTCAGTGCAAAAGCTGAGCAGGTACGGCCATGTTTTTCTTTTTCAGTGAACTTTGAATATGAAAAAAAAGAAAAAATCGATCTGTTTTTTTTATTAAACATTCACATAAACTTTGTTACAAACAAAATTATACAATATGTATATTCTCAGTATCTTGACTACATTTATCAAATATGTAATAATACAATAATAATCAATTAGCATACAATAGAACCGTATAAGATAAAAATAAGTAGATAATAAATTAAAATATTCTTTGTAAGTACCGGGTATAAGATACAATAAAATAAGAAATGTCTAGTAGTCATTACTAATAAATCGATAATAAAAAAATCTGAACAGCTTTTTCTACCGTTACGTATATTTAAAGTTAGAACGAGTCCGAACAAAAAATACAAAACAAAAATGTCAACACGTAACATTAAACTTGAAAAGAAATGTCAAATAATTAAAGTAATTGTTAACCAAAATGTCATATTTTTCTATGGAGTTTACAATACCTATTCTGTGTTCTATTGACTCGCCCTTCTACCTTAAGTATATAAGACCCCTTTATAAGACCCATATATTATTTACTTAACATATTTCTAATACGACCAACATACACAGTAAAAGCCTCAAAATATTATATATATAAACTTAATTATATTCATACAATGGTGCCAATTCTGTTGTTCAAAATTACTAAACTTGACAGGTCTAAAAATATTGCCATCCTTATTTAACCCCACACACGTGAAAGGGATAGTAAGACTTTTAGACCTGTCAAATTAGTTTAGTAATTTTGAATAACAGAATCGACACCAATGTTTTTTAATAGATAATTCAATTTGAATTACGGTCAAAATCATATCGTATGTCACAAAACTACTTAAAAGGAGGTTATCAATTCATAGTAGTACATATTAAACCTCATTAATTATCTATATTAAAAGTAGGTTGTAACGACAAATGTAGACTAACCTTTTTCTTTTAAAAAGATAACGTTCAGCAAGTAGCTACTTCGCCTTGAACTATCTCCGCTACGTTAATAATTTGACGGGTTAAAATCCACTAGCACAACACGCAACAGACACGCGATAGATGGCGCTTTTCCAGATTTAGGGAACATTAAAACATTATGGACTATCCTACAGAGCACTAACGCAAGAGGACTAAACAATCGGTGCTGTGGTACCCAAGACAGAACATCTGATGCAAGATTTCCCTGCGAAGTGGCTAAGCATGATCACCTCGCTCGCCCCACAGTATCATACATAGGTTTCAACAAGCACAGTCGGCAGGGCCGGATTTAGGGGAGGGCATCCGGGGCTACAGCCCTGGGGCCTCCAAAAGAGAGGGCCCCCAAATACAGATTTCGAAAAAAAGCTTTCCTCCTTTGTCTTGTTAAAGTATTTTTTCCTTTTTTTACCTACATCTTGTAAATTGTGACTATTGTAAATTAATTGGAGGCCCCCACTCCTTCGTTGCCCGGGGCCTCCAGACCTCTAAAGGATCAGCTGATGGCTGAGCATGATCAACTCGCTCCCACGACAGACTTAATTTTTTTTTGACTTCAATAAGCGCGGGAGGACAGACATAAACCACGCGATCGTTTAAACTTTTCATTAATACGGTTAATGATCAACTTGGCAGCTTATTCGAGGTAGCTTACAACTTAAGAGAAAGTTAAGCATAAGGCCTAAGATTCGTTATGACTTAGGCACAGTTAATGAGATAGAATTGGTGGGAATTTCCACGTTAGCTACGCTTTGCACGTTGAGGTTCGATCTGTTGTGACGCATGTGTGACTTCACCAGGTCTGAATTGACAAGTGCAGCCATAAGGCTAAGCTCTCCAGCCAATACCGTAGCACAGATAAGAGACGCCAGCCGGGCTGAGTTCTCAGCCGGTCTAATACCAGCTCCTTTCACTCCCAGGATCTCCAAGCATGCCCCTTGTCCTGTCAAAACTGTCCCCCCTCCAACAGTGCCCACCTCCATGCAAGGCATTGTGCATGTGACATATAAATCTTCACCATTGTCTCCACAGACTTCCATGTTGGTTGAGCAGTTGCTACTTGTCACATTCTGTGCTGGATCCTGTCCTGTAGCGATGAATATCGCTGTCACCATATTGGCAGCATGCGCGTTGTTACCTCCTATGGAACCGGCAAGAGCCGATCCTGACAGATTCTTAATTTTATTACATCTAGCTAAAGTCTTCGCATCAGTTTTGAAGATATTTCTCAAGCTGTCACTTGATATCGTCGTCTCGCACACAACCCTCTTACCTCTCCCCTTAACCCAATTAATAGCAGCGGCTTTCTTATCCGAGCAATAGTTTCCAGAAAGACTAATCACTTCCATGTCAGGGAAGTAGTTCTTTAATAGTTTCAAGGCGTTTTCAGCGCCTTTCGATACCATGTTCATGCCCATAGCATCGCCGGTTGTTGCTCTGAATCTAAGATACAAGGTCGCGCCATCGACACCTATGTGTACTTCTTGGAGACGGGCGAATCTTGACGTTGAGTCGAAAGCTTCCTTGATTATTGCGTAGTTGGTAGCATTGTCGATCCATTGGCGAAATTCGTGGGCTCTGACTACATTGGGTAGTTTCACAGCTGGAGCTCTAGTCATGCCGACGTCTTCAACAACGCTAATCACACCTCTAGTGCCGATGGCCTTAGCTCCTCTATTAGTAGACGCCACTAAAGCCCCTTCAGTAGTCGCCATCGGGATCATATAAGGCTTTCCATCCACAACTAGCGGACCTGCATAACCGACTGGAACACCAACAAAACCAATAACGTTTTCGCAGCATGCGTTCAGAACTTTACTATAGTCATAGTTCAAATAAGGTAGTTGTTTGATAGCTGTATCTGTGTTGAATCTTGAGGCTACGACACGTCTGCGCAATCTAACGCCTCTCAGAGGGTCGCCAAGTACTGCTTCTAGTCTATGTAAAGGCACATGTGATTGTTCCACCAACATGACCACTTCTTCGTCGCTCAACGACGTGCAAGCACCTTCTGACCGATAAATTTCCAAACATTCGGCCATTGGCCGCTTTTTAGCATTAAGTTTGGCAGCCGACGAGCTGGGAGAGAGCACCGGCCATTCCATCTCCTCAAGACAGTCCTCCGTCTGTGTTGACACTTCAGAGTTGGAGTCATCTCCCACTGAAAACTTGGGCTTACGATCCGTATCTTGGACTACTTCTTTCACGGTCATGTCATTCATATCTATTACCCAGTTCCTCTGCTCTTCGAAGAATATGAACTTGATTATTAAGGCACAGAGGAGAGTCGCTATGACAATGTAGTCGGCACTGACGGAGAACCATTTGATGTAAGAGTGAAGTAGGACATTGTCCTGCGATGTTGGAGTCACGTGCTCAGTGGGGCCTTCGATGATGAAGCTCTCGTCACTCCAAGGCCACCGGCTGGTTAAGTGGACACACAGGAGACCTGCTGCCATAATCATCTTAACTCTTTGCACCACTGGATTCGGTTTCAAGTCCGCTTCTGAGAAAGGGCTATCCGGCGACATTTCCTTGCGACCTGACGCGAAATCCGCTACCAAAGATAAGCAGGCAGGATAGAACGTGACGAAGACTAAGTAGTCAACAAGTAAAGCTAGACAGGCGAATGTGCACATGTGCTCTAGCCTAGGCACACCTGACAGGGCTCCGACTCCGACGAGTAAAACCGCTAGCAAGGTGTCCAACGTAGCTGTGGGACCTAACAAGGCCAACGCTCTACCAACTCTCTTCCCCTGATCTTCTCCAGCAGACCAGCCCGCCTTGGCCATCCTAGCCCCCCTCGCCACATCGGCTACGAGGAGGAATAAGAAAGGTGCGTCTTTAATACTTGCCAGCTCGCTCCAGAATAAGCTGGCGACTGCTGACGTGAAGATAAAGGACGCGAAGGTCGAGAATACCCCAGCTAAGATGAGGAGGTATTTGGAGGCGATGCGTTGAAGATTTGAGATTTGGTAGTAGGCATAGAGGAGGGCAGCGCATCTGACGAACGTCATGATGACAGCGTCAGCCGCCTGGTACTCGGCCTCTAAGCCGGGGCAGGCTCGCGCCCAGCCCGCGCACCGTTCAGCCCGCGCGGCCGCTCCGCCCCGCTCCACGCTCGCGGCGCACGCCAGGAGCGCTAACGTCGCGACTATGACCTCCCATTGGTGTCGAGCGCAGAATTCTCCGTGAGCCCCCCACACCTTCATGGCTCTACTGCTACGTAGCTGATTGGCAGCTTTTATCTGGAAAGAGGAAGCAGTCTATTAAAATTACATAGAGAACTATGATTAGATTTGATATAATGACACAAAGTAGTGCTTCACCCTACCGCCTTCAGGCAAGAATCTTTAAAGTTTGTGAATCTTGTGTTTTTAAATTATGGGAAGTACCCACATTACACGGTTGTGAATAAGTAAAACTAATGTGCCACGACGTTGTAAGTACTTCACCCTAGCGCCCCATTCTTGTTATTGAAGAATCCATCTGTGATTTCTAGGTTTATTTTTAGATGTTAAGCTTTCAATAGGTACATTACTCAACAGAAAGTCGGTAACACACTTTGATGTACGCGATTGGCGTAGCCTATGAGCGCTTGATATAGGGGTCATCAATCGAAATGTCGACTTAGTTTTGATTAATTTAAACCTAAATATAAAGTCCGAAATCACAGACGCCTCATTTTTATCGAGGACACAAAAGATAATGTCACGGATGGCCTAAAAAGGGCCAAGTCTTATTAAGAATTGTGAAATTGCCAGACCGGTTGTCACTAGAAATCTATGTGGATCCAAGGTTGCTAGATCCGGCAAGCTTTCTAAATCTAGCGTTTTACAATTTAAATAAGTATAATTAATACACAAAACGCATCTTATATATCAAGACACATTTCAAGCCGCAACGCTAAAAAGCCGCCAAGGAAAATTTAATTCGCTCAAGTCAGATACCTGTCAAAAGTCTTGCTATCCTTTTGACATGTGCGGGGTTAAATAAGGATGGCAATACTTTTAGACCTGTCAAATTAGTTTAGTTTAATGATTTCGTACAACAGAACTGGCACCAGTTTGGGTTTTATCCACCTTAATGCCATTCAACATAATTTCCTTTGATTAGAAAGTAATAATCGCTTCCGTGCCTTAGAGTGTCGGCAAAAAGCCGTGGTCGACTTGTGGTTGAAGCATCGGCCTGTCATCTGTTGGGCCCAGGTTCAAACCCCTGCTTGTACCATTGAGTTTTCTAAGCTTAAGTACAGTGATTAATCACACCGTGAACTTAAAAGAGAGAGGTAGGAGAGTCGGGCTGAAACAATTTGATGACATTTCTATGTTCCTGTTTAGAATTGTTCATCTCTTTGATTATGTGATATAGCTCGGGATTACAATGTGTCCTAAGAACGGTGATGGTCTGACCACCTGTCACCTAAAACCAACCTAAAATATATCCAGGGTATGTAATATAAGTACGTTCCTATTTAAAAAAAACCGGCCAAGTGCAAGTGCGGACTCGCGTACCGAGGGTACCGTACACACTTGTAGGTAAGGTTAAAAATTGAACTTCGAATGAGGTAATTATTCGTCGGTGACTCACAACAGCGCGATTCAGGAATATTTCTTTAGTAAAATTTGCATTTAAAAAAAAACTATATATTTACGGTTTTCATATTCTATCCTTTAGGTACTTGTGCTGTAAGACACTGCTTCCTGCAAAATTGCATGGTTCTAAGTCAACGGGAAGTACCCTGTAGGTTCTGATTCCCAGAAATCGCAAAATATGCGAAAACTTGCGACATAAACGGTCATATCTTTTCTTCATTCATATTGACTTTGACAGGTTTGATTATTTTACAGCCGAAAGAGACCATAGACCCGGGTATTTCATATTAATTTCAATTTGATAACTCCACGCGTTCTTGAGATGAAAATTCTTGACAGACAAACAGACAGACAGACAGACGACAACAAAGTGATCCTATAAGGGTTTTAAGGAACGGAACCCTAAAAAGGTACAAGTATTGTATCAGTTGCTGGTTCCTATAGTACAAGTTGTACGTAGTATATCATCTACTCTGAGGTAGCTTTGCTTAGTTTGGGGCTAAATGGCGCTGTGTGATAATGTTCAAGCATTATCTACAGTGAGAATTGTGTGTTGACTGTCACACCTCTGCCTACCACAAAGGGGAACTCTGAGGGGAGGGAAGAAGACCCTAATTAGATTAGACTACAAAAATATTAGATTGCATTGCTTGGAGGAGATTTCAAATTTCCTTAAACTAAAATTTCAAAAAATCACAAGCGCATGTGTCCAAACTACAGCTTAATAAATCATGCCTTTTTTACACATTCGTTATGTTATATGGCGTGGTGAATGACATGATGGCGGGGCGTGTGTGTCTGTGTGCTGGCTAATCATTCTAATCAATCTTAGCAACTTCCCAAAACTGAGGCGGTATTCGCTGTCAGCGTTGCCATCCTTCCGACTAAAGCCAGACAATTGTGTCGATTCTGTTGTACAAAATTACTAAACATAACTCATTTGACACGACTTAAAGCATTGCCATCCTTATTCACCCCGCACATGAGAAAAGGGTAACAAGAGTTTTGGACCTGTCAAATTAGTTAAGTTTAGTGATTTCGTACAACAGAATTAAAGAGAGGTAGGGCGATTTGGGATTTCCCGTAGGTTATCCCATTTAAAATTGGTGCCGCCCGACTGGGGACTGTACCTCCGCCTCACAGAAGACCGCAGTGAAATAACACTACATTGATGTAGTGTTGTGTTTCTGCGGTAAGTAAGGTTGCCAGTGCTCCACGAGGATACGCTGCGCTAGTAGTATTGTTGGTATTGTATTAGTATTTTTGGCATACATAAATGATCTCCCACTTGTAGTGGATAATATCGGACATATGGTTTGATGCCAATAACCTAGTTTTAAATTCAAAAAAGACAAAATGTATACGGTTTTCTCCTCCAAACTCATCGCATGTAGACACGAATGTACAATTGGATGGCAGAAAACTTGATTTAGTTGATAACACGATTTTTCTAGGTCTAACACTAGATGGCGTGTTATTATGGGGATCTGCGACGGATCTGGATACAATATTCATTCCTACAAAAAAGGGCAATCAGGGCGATTTTTGCAATGGGTCCCCAAGAATTGTTAAGATAATTGTTTAAGAAAATTAATATTCTCACGTTACCGGCTCTTTACATCTTTGAGAACGTATTGTTTATAAAAAAGAACATTAGAAGTTTTCAGTTAAATTCAGACAACCATAATATTTATACAAGAAATGGAAACAAAATTGTGGCTCCTATTTTTAGACTAACAAAAGTAAATAAATCATTTATGGGAAACTGCGTCCGTTTTTACAATAAAATCCCACAATCTATTACCGAATTGAATTATGATAAGTTGAAGACTCATGTCAAAAGAGTTTTGATAAATAAAGCCTATTATAAAATTAATGATTATGTAAATGATAAAAATGCTTGGAATAGGTATATAGACTCACTCTGCACAAGTGGCTCCCCACTCCTGGTAATTGTAATAGTTTAAAATATGTATTTCATGAAAGCAGTGACAAAACCAACTTGGTAGCTTTCATTTTGATATTTGTAATTTCATACCAATGTCTAGACATTGGTATGAAATTACACATAACAATTTGTAACAAAATTCTTCTAGAAGAATTTTGTTACAAATTGTTATATAATGATTGTTACATGAAAAAAAAAGACAGAGCACTAGGATTCTTGCCGGTTCTTCTCAGGTGTTTTTTCTGAACCGGTGGTAATTTAGACCTTCGTAAGTGCCTTATTAGGGCCTAAACTGAATAAATGATTTTTGATTTGATTGTTGCTAGCACAGGGAGTCCTCATCAAAACATGGTTGGCACCCCGTTAGTGGTACCCCTGGTATTGGTAGCGGCTATAGGCTACAGTGACTGCTTACCATCAGGTGGGCCGTATGCTTGTGTGCCACCTTAGTGGAATAATAAAAAAAAAAGAATTGGCGCCATTGTCAGGCTTTAGACCCCTTGTCCGGCCAAATTTTACTGCGTCCGATCCATCCGGCTTTTGTTAGCTTTTTACACTATACAGTTGAATTCAATCAGTTCAGACAGTAGCGAACAAGATAGATTTGTTGAATCTGTGTTTCTTCAAAAGACAAGTATATGAATGGTGACGTTTATCGGAAATGTTCTTTTAAAGCATGCGTTTTTTTTTATGGTTTTCCGTTTTTTTTGTCAAAAGTCCCAAATTTTTCTTAATTTCTGGGTTATGGACACAAGATTCCGGCTTTTTTGACGGACAAGCCGGGGAACTTTATTTTTTTTAGCGTCCGGCTTTGGTGTATAAAAGTCCGACTTTTAAATATGGGTTTAATTCGATATTTTTGTCAAAAATCCAATTTTTTTCTTATTTTCTTTACGGGTAAGTACGAATTTTATTATTTTTAGACATAGCAAAGCGAACTATAGATAATTACGCGGATTTCATTTTGTTTCATTGTATATAGACCTTGGACATATGAACCGTAGTGTCATTAACTAAATAAAAAAAAAGTAAATCATCACTTAAACAGTGTACACTGTACAGTGGCAGTGACGACAATTGCAGCGTTAACAAAGATGCGAATCACATTTGCCTATTTATTCGGAACAAGCGGCCCGCCCCGGACGCAAACCGACCCCTGTACCGCCCTCGCCGGCGAGGACCGTCGCACTCATCCCGTCTTCTTCGTCCCCAAAGCCAGTCTAGGCTCCGTAGCCCATCTCCCAGCAACACCCTTAGTTCTGTTGCTTAGATTAAGACCCCCTTCTGGCTGGAGGCCTTAAATGGCCTCGCCACTTTAGTCCGGTTAAGCAGAAAAAGTTCCCTCGAACTAACTGCGAGAGACCGTATCCCAAAAAAAAAAAAACCCGCCCCGGTTTCGCACGGGTAGACATTAGTTTCGGAGCAAAGACATTTATCAAACATTTTGTCTACACGTGCTAAACCGGGGTGGGCAGCAAGTATAATATATAGCCAAGTATAATATAATATGTTACTCAGTGATGATGTAGCTTTCTAACGGTGAAAGAATTTTTGAAATCGGTCCAGTAGTTTCGGAGCCTATTCAATACAAACCCACAAAAATACAAATCTTTCCTCTTTATAATATTAGTGTAGAAGTGTAGATAGATGTAGATGTACATCCTACTAATATTATAAATGCGAAAGTTTGTGAGTATGGAATATGGATGGATGGATGCTTTTTACTCTTTTACGCAAAAACTACTCAACGGATTTCGATGAAATTTATAACCTGGATTAACACATAGGATACTTTTCATCCCGGGAAAATTTGAGCCGAGCTGGGATTCTAAGCTCAACGCGGACGTAGTCGCGGGCAAAGCTAGTATTTAATAATAATAATAATGTTTATTAAAAGGTAAAACACCCAATACAAAAGAAAAACAATAAAATTAAGTACAAAAATTACATTAAACTCTAGTCATAAAAGAATTAACTAATATTATGACATAGACTTTTTTTATACATAATCTAAATATATATGCATATATATGCCTACCCCGGTTTCGCACGTGTAGACAAAATATTTGATAAATATATATATATATATATATATATATATATATATATATATATATATTTAAGAAACGTATAAGTACATACCTATGTTATCTTATCAACAATGGTCAATCTTAACGAACGCATTAGCAGAAGAAGCAAGAGAGGTGTGCAAGAGTGTAATGACTCTTACTCACTGCCTACCTAGGAAGCTACTGGGCGTGATGATATGTATGTATATGGCAATCTTCTTATTGCACGAAATACACGGATACATGATGTATGCCAACATGATGTAAAATTACCGTGTTCCGGTTTGGACGTAGCGGTAGAGGTACTTATATTAGTGATATTACTGGATACTTGGAAATCCATACTTAATACTATAAACGCGAATAACTCTGTTCGTTTGCTACCTTTTCAGGGACTAAGCGGATGAAGGGATCGTAAATAAAAAATACAAGGAGATAGATTACATCCTGGGGAAAGATATCTGTCAAAATCAAGATCAAAAAATCATTCATTCAGTTTAGGCTTTAATAAAGCACTTATGAAGGTCTAAATTACCACCGGTTCGAGAAAAGCCACCTGAGAAGAAGAAGAACTTGCGGGTTACAGCTGGTTTATTATAAAACATAAAGAATGATCTAATGGGATTACGTATTTTATTTACAGGACAGATTTGGGCGCCCGCACACCTAGTTAAATAAATGAGCCCTGCTAGCGACGCTAGTTCGAATGCCGCCCGGAAAGCATCATGGGGAAACCTGCATACGCCTGAGAAGAAATTCAAGGACGTATGTAGTGCCTAAGAGACGGCGACGGACTCACCATCTGTCACGTTGGCACCAAATTATCTTCGGTGGACAGTGGGTGTTGTAACACCTCTGCCTACCTCATCGAGAACTCTTGTGGGAAGGCGTGAAGATATATTATTTACCTTCGGGTATATAAATGTGTCTTTTATCACGCAAAAAACATTTTACCAAATCAGTAGACAACTAGACACATGAGTGTGTCGTAATAATATTACCAAAGCTGGGCGTCAAGGTCAGCCGGTCAGTAGGGTAACGCTAAATATTAGTTATGTTTACCGATCCAATGTAAGCGATTAGCGTAAACGCATTCAATACCGTCGAGCCGTCGACGCATATATATACATATGCGATTTGGCGATATCAAAACCCAGCCCGGGGGTAGGGGGACATGACCCCCCCGCCTGGATCCGCCCTTGCCTTAGACACATCTCAATATTGGTCCACATGCCCCGACAGTTTCATGAATTTAGAAAAATAAAAATAGTAAATAATCCATTTTTCATAGAGATCCGAATCTGAAAGTGGCGGCCAACGCATTTTTTTTTATATTCTGTTAGAGCTTGTCCGCCTGAGCATTTATTACTATGGCACCAAATAAACTAATAAAACATGATCAGCTTAAATAGAGGCTCCCGCGAACATGGAAATTTTAAGAATCGCGTGAATAAAAATGTGTTTAAAATTCTTATAACTACAGTGCCGCGATGCCGTAGTTACGACATAATTCGGACTTATTCGACAGCGCTTCAAAGTTAATATTAATGTATCATCTAAATATATATAACTCAAAGGTGACTGACTGACTGACATAGTGATCTATCAACGCACAGCCCAAACCACTGAACGGATCGGGCTGAAATTTGGCATGCAGGTAGATGTTATGACGTAGGCATCCGCTAAGAAAGGATTTTGATTAATTCTACCCCCAAGGGGATAAGATAGGGGATGAAAGTTTGTATGGAAGTTTGTCAATTTTAAACCGATCGGGCTGACACTTTGTATGCATAAACCTACTATGAAAAATTAATTCCATGTAAACGAAGTCGCGGGCACAGCTAGTTGACGTATAATTTGAGCAGCAGTCTGTCCGCTTCGAGCGCTTTAGATATCGCCGCTTTCCGTGGGACCACGCCCTTACGCATACAACATAATCAAATAGTACATTTACCTGTTGCACGTAAAGTCATATTTTTATTAAAGTTTTTTTTATACCACTAAAGTGGCACACAAGCATACGGCCTTCCTGATGGTAAGCAGTCACCGTCAGGAATCTTACCGTATTGGAACCGTAGCCTATAGCCGCTAGCAATGCCAGGGGTATCACTAACGAGTTGCCAACCCTGTTGTTGATGATGACTCACTGTGCTTGCAGCATTACTACTAGCCCAGCGTATCCTCGTGGAGCACTGGCAGCCTTACTTACCGCAGAATTTTATCGAGGCTGTTATTCAAAATCACAAACCTAACTAATTTGACAGGACTAAAAATATTGCCACCCTTATTCAACCTCGCACAAGAGAAAGGGACAGAAAGAATTCGACATCAATATCGATCATACGACCGCAGTTATTCGAGTTTAAGAAATGTATATACATACATATCATGACGCCAAGTCCTTCACGGGGTAGGCAGAGAGTATAGGGCGACATTTCACTAGAGGCTTGCACTATGTCTTGCTTCTTCTACATTCATCAATCTCTTCATACAGGTTCCGAGTACTCTTTACCTAGCCATCACATTGAGGTAATATCACTAAATAGTATAAAACAAATCGCTTCCCGCTGTCTGTCTGTCCCTATGTATGCTTACATCTTTAAAACTACGCAACGGATTTTGATGCGGTTTTTTTTAATAGATAGAGTGATTCAAGAGTAATGTTTTCTATGTATAATTCATTTGTGTTTTGTTGGTATTTAACATGTATGGCTAACTAACGCTGGCCGTGCGATGCCGTTGCCGATGTGGGTCGCTATTTAGTCATAACAGGTCAATGTTCCAGTGCAAACTTGTCAGCCTTTGATAAAAAATTCAAACTCAAACTCAAAAAGATCTTTATTTGACTAGACTTTACAGGCAAGCACTTTCAAATCGTCAGAATCTACCACCGGATTCGGAAGGTCGGTTTTGCTGACAAGAATCCGGCAAGAAACTCAGCACTTACTCTTTTAAAAACCAAAAGAATTACATAAAGTTTACATATGTAATTCTTTAATAAATATATAATTAAAGTACCTAGTATTCTGTCAACTATTGACAGTAAGTAAATAATGAAAAGCTTAATGTCCTTGACCTTTGTGCTTTGGAAGTCTTGAAGGGCGTCCAGTACGCAGGAACTTCGGCAGGAAGTTGGAAATTACGTTGAACTGCAATTTGCAATTTCTTTCCTGTATTTCTTTTTATTCTACGTAGCGAAAGTTAAGGATGGTAAGTGATTTTCTTAATGCAATAAAAAAGTAAATTCAAAAACTAAAACCCGACTACGGGATAATCACGCTCTAAAAAGCATTAAACAAGAAAATATTCTCATCTGATATATTTGAATGCATTTAATAATATTCCTATATTGGTGGTAATTTAGACCTTCATAAGTGCCTTATTAGGGCCTAAACTGAATAAATGTTTTTGGATTTTGATTTTGATTCATAGTGATTTTCAGAGGGTAGCCGTGTTCGTAAAATACAATTTTAGTTCGTCACTTAATGTCCTCTAGAGGGCGCCACATTCGATTTAATGTGACGTCATAGCCTACAACCAGCGGACGACCGAGACCAGACGCTTCCAACGATATATTTTTATTTGTCAAATTATGATAAGCAATTTGGAAGTTATGAGGGAACAGATGGACATACATACATACCGGTCAAACACATAACCCTCCTTTTTGCTTCGCCGTAGTCGGGTAATAAACAGGGGTATAACTAACATGTCTCCAAGCTTATGCTAAGAGAACTAACTGTGAATGCGGCATAATATTGTTTCCTTACCGCCTTCACAGCGTAACCTTACGTTTATAGGGAGGTAGGGCGAATTGGGATCTCCTGTGGGGTTTCCCATTAAAATTGGAGCCGCCCGACTGGTGACTGTACCTGACAGTGGGGTGGCTACAATTTTATGGGGAATCCCATTATAATTACGCTCTAACTTCCTATATACCGGCAATTGTTACCATGGCGGTATTTAAGACATTCACATGTAAAATGAATTGACACATTGGGATTTCAATGCAGCTAGTTTAATGTATAAATGTATGTAGGTATGTATGTATTTAACTTTCCTTATTATGAATGGAATCCATACTAATATTATAAATGCGAAAGTAACTCTGTTTGTTCGCTACCTTTTCACGGCTGAACGGATCGTAATGAAATTTGGCAGTGAGATAGACTTATAACCTGGGGAAGGACATAGGCATAGCATACCCGCTACACGGCATAGCCGCTAGCAATACCAGTGATATCACTAACGAGTTGCCAACCATGTTGTTGATGAGGACTCACTGTGCTGGCAGCATTACTAATAGCACAGCGTGTCCTCGTGGAGCTACTTACCGCAGAAACACAACACTACATCAATGTAGTGTACATTATTTAACTGTGGTCTTCTGTAAGGTGGATGTACAGTCCCCAGTCGGGCGGCTCCAAAATTTATAGGAAAACCCACGAGATCCCAATTCATCCTACCAGTTAGTTCCTCAAAGCTCTATAATGTAGAACTGCGAAGCAAAAAATCCGGTCCCCAAATTTGCCCCCAAAATGAAAGCCTTCTCCTACTTAACTAGCTCGTAAATTCCCCACTTCCCAAAATTAACTCGGCGTGACGTTAATTATTAATAATATGTTGATTTCACTGCACTTATTGAAGGAACCTTAAAATAAGCAGTGCCTATTTATAGCAGGCAAGACCAACCGTTTAGCAATTACCTATGACGTCATTGATGACGCAACAGTATTGTTATTCTAAGCAATTTAAGGAAGAAGAGATGAATTGCAAACACATTGAAATATGGCCAGAGTTTGAAAAATATATATATTTGCAAACATACATATCATCAAACAGGTAGGTAGGCAAATGATATAGGAAAAGCGCCATTACATAAAGGCTTGCTCACATCTTTAGCTTCTTCTACATTCATCAATCTTTTCATACATACCCACTGTTTCCTACAAATGGTCTGGACTCCATGTCCGAGTCCAACTTGCCTTTGGGCAATTTTTTGTTGTTGTACAATGTTAACATCATGTGATTGGTATTTTTAGATATAGATTTATTTAATGGCAGCACAAAAAAGTATATTTCGTATTTTGCCAATGTCATGTAGTATAATAGAGAGGATCCTCTTGGGAACGTCGTACGGTGGGATAACAACCAAGAAGGTTGGCAACGTCCTTCCTGACAGTTTATGGACTCCATTTCACCAATCACCAGAAAAATTCTTCATTTTGATAATTAACAATATTATTTGATTAACTTTTGTTGAACACGTTGTGGAATATATATCACATTATAGCCTACATAATAAAATAAAAACCACTGTATCTCACACAATAAATTAAACAATATCAAGACAAAATCAAGACATTTTCCTTTGATTGTCAAAATTGAAGTCCCATGTTACTAGGTGTCCTGACAGACGTTGTCCTGTCTTAGCTATGATTTCATATGACAAATAAACAGAACAAAGGTCTATTAGTTTATCCCGATATTCGAAATATACCAATTATTTTTTCAAATTGTATTTTCATAAGAATCTTCTACTGACAGTAATAAACACAAAATAAGAAGAATTACCAAAATCGGCCTAGACATTTACGTGTGATGCCTTGACCAAGAGAAATAGGGATTCATTTTTATATAAAGATAATGTAAGTGAGGGAAGCTGGAGTACTAAGCCTACACAACGTCCCATTGGTCACACACTAAGACACATAACTACAGAGAGATCTACAGATGATTTTATAAACATCAAAAATGTTATGCTATGGTCACCCAGAAATGGAGAAAGTAACCTACTTGCAGTCTTTTTCTTTGTACTACAGTTTTACTGTTTACCTGTTAATTTGCATTGCCACACTGCATAGCAATGCTGATTCTCTGTGTTATGATATTGATGGTGGAAAGAAAAACACCACTTTGTCTAAAATTAGTTTTATATGCAGTTGGATAGAGTTTTGGATACTCTATAGATCTAGGTTAGAAGCCAATTGGAAGCTCGCTAAATTTAAAAGAACTATTAACAAATATAATAATTATATTTAAATTTTAAACTTTGAGCATCTCTGCTGAACAATAGGCCAAATGGGGCTACATTTGGTGTTCCTTTCCACGGTTTTATGTATATGTATGTTAATAAATAATTATAGTACCCAGTAGGATATTGTTACATGAAAAAAAAGACAGAGCACTGAGTTCTTGCCGGTTCTTCTCAGGTGGCTTTTTTCCGAACTGGTGGTAATTTAGACCTTCATACGTGCCTTATTAGGGCCTAAACTGAATAAATGTTTTTTTTTTATTTTGGATCAAATCTAGGATTGCCTATTACCAAAAAGAATTAATATTTATTTAAATAACATATATAATAAATATTTATATTATAATAGTTTGTAGAAGTAGAATGTATATATAAGTTAATGGAGGTGTCCAAACCCAAAGGCTATGATGACCGCTTACCATCACACAGACTTGTGTAGCATCTAATACTATGAAGAAAAGCTTGCAACCTTTCTTTTATTATGAAATATTAGAAAGTAGGCTGTACAAGGAGGTTAAGTAAGCTAGTCTGCATGTTGGTCACTAAGTCTATGAAAATTGATACTGGGGCCCAATGTAAAAAAGTGGGTCACCAAAAAATACCACATAACTATTAGAATTCACATACTTGCTTGCAACGATCATCAAACTTGTAAACGTACAAATATAATCCGTTTCCTGAACGTTTTTACGTGTGTAGATTATTAAACACTCGGTTTTAGCATTCGATCACGCGAGCTCACTTGTAATAAAGCACAAGAAACTCCGATATTGCATGTACTTTTTTCAGAAACACAATGAATACTATATATATCGCGATAATCTCCTTAAAATATCCTCAATGTAATCTCACCGAGAGATCTCCAATATTATTTAAATTATTCTTTTAAATACAATATCCGTCTGCGCAAGGGAAATCTAGATTTCACTCAAATAAAAGTGTATTAAAAAAACACTCACCAGTAGAGGTTAATAGCTGAGTTGTGTGTCAGTGTATACCAGTTATATCACAACTTTATTTCGAACAATTTAAATACATTTGCGATTGAATAATCATCAATTTTCAAAGAAATAGAAAAAAGGTTCACATGACACACTTCTAACCATTTACGAGGCGACTGACTGACTGTCGTTTTACTCGTTTTGTTTGACAGACAGGCTAGTTACTAGCGTAGCGGTTCTTCTTCTTCTTCTTCTTCCTAAGTATGGCAATCAATCCCTTCAGGGACTATTTTTGCCAGTGTCGAGTGTTAGAGAATTTTCATGTTGCAAAATGTCTCGTGTTTGCCGCATTAAAATGCCTAGTGTCATGCATTCTAACGCCCAATGGAGTTTCTGGAGACAACCCACGGCAGTAGCAGATCGTAACACGCCTTTAGATTAGAGGTAACCTATTGACCAAAATGATAAATCACTTAACCCAAAAGTCGTATTATGGCATTATTTCCAATGCTCCTATAAATCAGTCACTAAATGAAACTTTACTGCACATATCGACACCAAAAATACACATTAAAGATCACTATAACACAATTTACGACACACTGGAAAAAATCTCAACCGCTCCGCCTGATTCCCGCCAAAAACTCGCGTAGCGGTTGTATTCTCTTGGCTAGATACTAGTGTTGCCACATATGAGATAGATAGGTGATATACTTTTATTTGACTTTCATCGCTAGTGTATACGACAGTTGATTAATCGCTTCAATCGATCTCATTGGCAAAACATTTCACTCTTTTTGAGAAAAAAGGTCGTGACAGACAGATGGACAGACAGACGGACAACAAAGTGATCTTATAAGGGTTACAAGGTTCGATATTATCAATACTATTACTATATTTTATACCATCGATAATATTATTGAATCAACGGATTTTTAAGGTGAACCATCGATAGTGGGATTATCGATAACATACAACGCTAACGGACATGGGCTGACAGCAGATGGTATAAAAATTAAAATGTCATTTTATTATCGTTTTATGTATTTTTAGTTATGGCGACCAAATCCATGTCAAGTACTATCAATACCGCTTTCGAGTTATCGAAGATGGATATTCTGTTTACTATAAAATTCAGTTAGAATATCCCTAAAAATAAATACATCCTTAATACTAAAGAATGTTTAAATAATGCATTGGATAGACAAGCTTCCATTATCAAACACCAGCTTTTGCTTGGGATTTCATCTGGTATTTTTAGGTCAAACAAAACTCCCGTTTTGTAATCTCAGGCGAGTCCTATGTTTAGCGGGGATAATTTACTTTTTTTTCCATGACTGCCAGCTAGCAAATTTCTATTTGCAAAAGTAGCAAATTACATCTATTAGTGGGTAAAATATCACCTAAATAACTAAATAATGATAGTAGAAGGTCGAAGGCTATTTCTGCTTAAGGCTAAAGAAATAATGAGATTTTGTGTTAGTCAAACATTTTATTGACAAAAAAATCCACAGTAGCAGCAGCAATAAGATACGTCGGACTATTGGTGAGACCAAAAGCACTGTTATCAACGGCACTGTCAAATATTTCACCTTTCCTGAAGCAATACCTTCTGAACGACAGTCTGGTCGTATTTCTTTTCCCCAACCCGCCTCCACTCTCCGTCGCCGATTCATCGTCTTCCGTCATAGCTTCATAAAATGCCAAGAAGTACGCGTAAAGATTTCTCCTGAGCCAATAATGCCAGAACAAGAAGAAAGCCAGCGTCAACATTATGACCTGACAGAACATATAGAAGTAATAAGGGAATATGATCGGATCTGGCGTGGTCATTCTGGTTATTTTGCAAATAACCCATTGTATCATCATCCAGTAGACTAAGCATTGGTTTGTGCCGGAGCATAGGGTCACAAAGCAGTCCCATAGCCGAGAGCATAAGATGTATGGGAAACAGAACACCTCCCACCAGTTATACCTGAACACCTCTTCTGCAGGGGCGTGGAACTGTTCGCCTTCAATCTGATCGCATCTGAATCGTTCGCTCATAGGCGTTTTCTTATGTTTCTTTTGCTTAGGCGCCATGATTGACCACTAGCCCTTTGCAGATAAATTTAAATAATTAGCTTCAACTTTTTCCGGTCAAATATCAGACACTTCACATTAATTTAGTTTTAGTTGATTATCAAAATATCCATGAAACTGTTAGCCTATTTACAAAAATAATACAATATATAAATATAAATTAAATACTACATCTAGTTCTCACTATGTGCCATTGGACGGATTGACATAATACATTACATTACAGCGTTCTAATTGTCTATAGAAATACATTAAAGAAAGGAGGATCTAAGGAGAAAAAAACACTAGTTTTTGGTTTCACAGTCTCAAAATAATATAGGTAACTAAAGTTAGCTTTTATTGTCTGAGTTCACAGTTTGCAGTACCGGCGTTAGGGCCACTGACGCCCCGGGCAAATATTGTGGCGCTTACTTAAGGAAATCATTATCGAGTGTACATGTTTTGCTGAACTTGTATTAAGAATTGAATTTTTCCTTTAGTGTAACCCGAGGCCTACGACACGGGCGTGGAAAGTTTTGGAGCTCATAAAGATGAGAAGAAGATTCTTTTATATTTTAGTATGGCACCCCCTTACATTTGGCGTCTTGGGCCGTCGCCCCTTCAGGCCCCCCTAACGGCAGCACTGAGTTTACTCCTGGGTGTTTCATCAAAAAATTACTGCTCAAAAAGTGAAAGACGATCTAAAAGCGTACAGTAGACTGCTATCTTCAGGATTGAGTCTGACCGAAAGATGTTTATTCTTTCACACCAAATACTCATTCTTCTGAATTTTGAAGCCTTTAAGCTACTCTGCCTAGTCAGAACGGCAGGGTCACCACAGCTTCTGTGATCCTGCCGTTCATTTGAAGTGACTAGGGTTCAAACCCTGTCTGTATAAGTTACTCTAAGCCTAGTACATAGTCACTACGAGTGTAAAATAGGGGTATGGAGTAATAGGATTTAGGAGTCAATACCCCTCATCCTCACAAAGATCTATCAAATAAGTGTAGGTACTGATGTTGTGTTGTGTTCCTGTGGTAAGGTAAGGGCACCAGCCAAAGATACGCTATGCTTGCAGTAAAGATATCTGCCAGCCGAGATTGTCCTCTCTACATTAAAAATTGGAAACGCGCTATCAGAAGTATTGCGAGCGTCTTACGGCTAGGCATTTGTGATATACGAGCTTTGGCTGGTTTTAAAAAAAATAAGTATCCTACTAATATCATAATTGTGAATGTTTAAAAGAATGGATCATGGATGCATGTTTGTTGCTCAATCACGTAAAACCGGCTGAACGGATTTGAAACTGGTACACGTATAGTTTACAGTCTGGATTAACCTATGGGATACTTTTTATCCCGGGTTTTTTTTCTGGAAATATTATGTTAGACTCCTCTGGGATTGTAAGCTCAATGCGGACGAAATCGCGGGCAGAAGCGAGTAAAACATAAATTAAAATCAAAAGCAGTATTTACATGAAAATATATTCAATTAATTATTATTTGAAAAGAAAAGGTATAAAACACAATACGGCTAAAGCACATTATGAAAACATTTTGGCTACAAAAAAGTTCAGAGTAACTGCAGCTAATAAGCACACAGGACTATAAATGACATCAGTAGCAGCATCAGGCATCGTTTCGAATATTTCACTTTTTCTGAAGCAATACCTTCTGTAAGACATCCTACTTGTGTTCGCCGGCGGATTTCCATCTCCCCCGACACTGGGATCCAAGAAGGCTTCGTAGAAAGCATTGAGATAAACAACTAGAGCCTTGTGGAGCCAGAAACGCCATAATAAGTAAAACATTATCGTTAGCAGAATAACTTGGCAGAACATGTAAAAGTAATACGGAAAAACGATCGGGTCCGGTGTGGTAAGTCTGGTTATTTTGCAAGCGATAAATTGAATCATCATCCAGTATACTAAGCACTGGTTTGTGCCGGAGCATGCAGTAATAAAGCAGTCCCACACCCGAGAAAATAAGATGTATGGAAAGCAGAAAATTTCCCAGTTATTCGACTTGAACACTTCCTCTTGCGGAACACGGTAGGGTGGCCCTGCTTCCATTTGATCGCACTTTTGTCCCTCATTCTTGCTTTTTTTGCATTTCATTTTAGAGCTAGAGCCCATTATTTAAACTTGCTTTTCTAAGCAAGTTACTAAGCAAAAATTACAAAACTTTTTAAATGCTCGACATTTATTGACAGCTGCTTTCGTTTCCTTTTGAGTTCTTCTTCTTCTTAGCTGGCATGGCAATCAATCCTCTTCAAGGACCATTTTTGCCAGTGTTTATAATAGTAAGAGATTAAAATGCCTAGTGTCATACAATAGAGCTTATTGGCGTTTCTGTACACAATCGATGGCAGTAGCAGATCCTAACAGGCCTCTATGAGGTAACTTATTTTACTAAAATTATAAATTACCACCCAAAAGGTCAGCTATACTGCACATCGAAAATACACACTAAACATCACTGACACAATTTACGAGACACTTGAAAAAAATCTCAACCACTCTGCCCCATTCCCGCCAAAAACTCCTATGGGTTCTCATCTTAGAATTAGGACATCGTTTCGCTTAGCTCTCATCAACGTTCTTTTTCTTCTTCTTCCTAAGTTTGGCAATCAATCCCTTCAGTGACTATTTTTGCCAGTGTCGAGTGTCAGAGAATTTTCAAGTTTCAAAATTTCTCGTGTTTACCGCATTAAAATGCCTAGTGTCATGCATTCTAATGCTTAATGGAGTTTCTGGAAACAATCCACGGCAGTAGCAGATCGTAACACCTTTAGGTCAGAGGTAACCTATTGACTAAAATGATAAATCACTTAAGCCAAAAGTCGTATTATGGCATATTTCCAATGTTCCTATAAATCAGCCACTAAATGAAACTTTACTGCACATAACGAGACAAAAATACACATTAAAGATCACTTTAACACAATTTACGAGACGCTGGAAAAAATCTCAACCGCTCCGCCTGATTCCCGCCAAAAACTCTCTCACCAACGTTTGTTCTCTTTTTCTCTGGTTAGCGACTTCGCCTCCGTGAGGGGCGCGCGGTCGCAGGGCGAGCGAGAGTTTGCTTTTTGCTTATGGTCAGTTCCATAGATAATATACTTCATTTAGTCATAGTCAGTTCCTGTAAGTCGTATTGTAGTCTATGGTTAGTTCCGTGTTGACCATGGAGGGGAAGGTCGTGTAGATTATCAAATTTAATTAAATATTGCGTGTTTTAACGCAACTACCATGTAAATACGGTCAAAAAGTTCACAATTATAGTTGAATTTGACGTAAACAATGTTGTGTAAAGAATTATATACAGGTATGTTTGTTGAACTAAGTTTGTTTATAAGTGAAAGTTTTATGTTGCAAGGTGCGTGCATAGTTTTTGTATTATATCACTTCAAATATTATAGTGACAAGTGCGTTACTAATATAATCCTCGTTTATAAATACCTACGTTAATTATACACGTTATGATGATTGTATGATGTCGCACAAATGTTCAGAACAGGTTTCAAATGACCTCTAAACTTCGCCAATACTCCAACATTTTAATACAAGTTAAATACTTGTTTAAAAAATAGTGCGCAGCCTTGGATTTGCGCGTTAATGTCGCAGGATTTCTTTGTTTTGATACAATATTGTTTAACCTTTACCATTTAATGGAAAATATGTTTTCTTTTCAGATCACAAAAACCCAACGAAAATGTTTTGCAAAGTATTATTTTTATTGCTAGCAACGTTCATACCGGATTTGAATTCAGAATACATACCCCCGGGACCTTTATATCCGTGCCCGAAAGAGTCTGATCGGCAGCTTATGTATCCTTGCGTGTGTGAGAAAGGGACAGATGCAGGGTTGTACATCCGGTGTCGGAATACAGGGCTGGCAGTCTTGAGTGTTGGTGTGGGGAATATTGCGGGCTTAGGGCTGCCCATTGAGAGATTGTATTTGAAGGAGTGTAAGATAAGTAAGTACAATGACAAGGTTAGCAAAATGCTTGCAACTTCGGGCTGCTATAGGATATAGGAAGAAAAAATTAAATGAGGCAGAATACACAATTCTAACTAAAAAAAAACAGTTTTGCTTTCTCTACAACATTTAAAATGTCTCATAATGTGTATGTAATAAAAACATATTATTGGAAAATAGTTTAAATACACAAACTTATTTTTACAAGTAACATTGTATCAGTGCTTACTGCATTACAATCTCAGTCTTGTTATTTTGAAATAAGTTTTATTTTTACTTCACGCTTAAGGCTTGGGTGCGGCATGCACTGCTACAATAATTGTAAAAACCCCCAAAAATTTATATAGAATAAAAAAAAAAACTAAAAAGGTTTAACGCATAAATTTAGCATAGCTAATACAAAATAATTATCCATAAATGAATATCTTGTGCTGTGATTTGTACAAGTCCTGATGCTTGTACATAAAATAATTCATGTTCTTTTTAGATTGTTGATAATTCTGGTATCTATTGTAGCTGGGAAACAGCTAGTCTATTCTCTCTATCACTTAAGATATAGACCAGCTGTTGGCGGAGCCCACTGGTGTTGGGGCCAAAAGGTTTTTCGGTCTGATAGGAGCCGTTGTTTGATATTTTTTTGTTTGGTTTATTTAAGTATATTGTTGTGTAGTGCAATTTTAGGGTACAATGGGGTTAGCGTGCAATGTTCCTTGCAAAGACCCCTCAATTTTTTTATAGAATAAAAAAAAAAAAAAAAAAAAAAAATATATAGACACTGCTGAGCTTATATAATTACCAATTCCTTTTTGTTTTTTGTTCCAGCACACCTTTTCGGGTCGATATTCCACAGATCAACAATAAGAGTGATACACATTGAGGATACTCCTATAAAATCAATAGATATGTATGCATTCGCTGGTGTGAACAGAACTTTACAGGAACTCTACATGGTCAATACGAGGATAGATGAGTTCCCTAAGGAAGCATTTCAGGTATGTACTTTTATATATTTTTTAATACCACTAAGGTGGCAAACATGCATACGGCCTTGATGGTAAGCGGTTACCGTAGCCTATGGACGCTGGTGACTGCCGTACGCTTGTGTGCCACCATTTTTTTATTAATTACTTTTCGGCAATTGACCACAATCTCACCTGATGGTAAGTGAAGATGTGGTCAAAATTGGAGATTGTAGTATAAAAGAATATGTACCTCTTCCCCATTGTTGTGTAGTGTTAGTATTTTTTGTGGTACAATTTTAGGGAACAATGGGGTTGGCGTGCAATGTTATTAGCAAAAACCCCTCAAAATGTTTATAGAATAAAAAAAAAACCTCTTCCGCAGATCCTAGGTAACCTCTCCATACTGTCAATAGACGGGCATGTGATGACCAAGTTGGGCAAAGATATATTCGCTGGCAGTGAGGCGGCTGGCAAGCTGGAGAGACTTCACCTCACCAACGGTCTTATATCTGACATCCCCGTTGAAGCATTCCAAGTAAGATATTTTTTTTATACCAAGGTGGCACACAAGCTTACGGCCCACCTGATGGTAAGCAATCACCCAAGCCTATACCAGGGGTATCACTAACGGGTTGCCAACCCTGTTGTTGATGAAAACTCACTGTGCTAGCAGCAATACTACTAGCCCAGCGTATCCTCGTGGAGCACTGGCAACCTTACTTACCGCAGAAACACAACACTACATCAAGTAGTGTTATTTCACTGCGGTCTTCTGTAAGGCGGAGGTACAGTCCCCAGTCGGGCGGCTCCAATTTTCCCAATAAATCCACGGGAAATCCCAATACATTCGATAAGATTTGGCATAAAGTAGAAATTAATAGGGGCGCCATTCTGCCGTTCGTATGGCAACCCGCAGCTCGTATAGCATAGCAGTAGCAGATCGTAACATGACTTTAGGTCAGAGGTAACCTTTTGACCAAAATAATAAATAACTTCACACAAAAGTCATATTATTTCCAATGTTCATATAAATCAGTCACTAAATGAAACTTTTCTGCACATAAAAACACCGAAAATAAACACTAAAGATCACTATAACACAATTTACTGGACATATAAAATCTCAGCCAATGCCTAATTATTGAGAAAAACTCAGTCTTGCATCATTCTTCATAACGTTTCCGAGAACAACTTCGACTTCGTATTTGAAAACGTAACTCTAAATGTCGAAATTTTCAAACGAAATAATAGATCCACTTTTTATTTTTTTATACCACTAAGCTGGCAAACAAGCACACGGCCCACCTGATGGTAAGCGGTCACCGTAGCCTATAGCCCCTAGCAACACCAGCGCGTTCAAAAATCTCGTCACAACTTTTTACACAGATCCACTTTGTTATTTTTTTTATTTTATTTTATTATGTTTATTAAGGGAAAACAAACAGCTACATATTCAAATTCAAATTCTAAAAGATCTTTATTTGACTAGGACTATTTGAACGGATTCGCTAGGTCGTATTTGCTGAGAACAATCCGGCAAGAAACTCAGCAATTACTCTTTTAAAACCAAATAATATAGAGTACAAGTTGGCATAAACTATAAACATGTTGTTAATTATATAGCCAACGACGTTATCCACAGTTTGATAACAGATTTACATAAAAAGTGCCACTAGAGGGAAAAAAAAATAGTAAATTAAAAAATCATAATTATTATAGATAAAAAATTAATACTATGAAAGTTAAAGTTTTGTTACATGGAAATTGACAATACAATCCAGTGCCGGTAGCAGGAATATTGTAGACAACGTTTTCGTATCGCCTTCGACTATTTTTGTATTGGAAAATGAACAGCGCTGCAGCGGTGAAAAGGTGAACTAAAAATTAGTATGACAATTTTGACATTCCGCGAGTTCCGTTTTCGAATACGTTGTCGACAATGTTCCTGCTACCGGCACAGGTATTATGTGGAAAGCAATATATCGTTCATTTTCCCATACAAAATAGTCAAAAGCGAGCCGACTAACACTCAAAAGTTTATTACTACATGAACAACGTTTGCAGACCCTGAAAAAGCTAAAAACTCTGGACCTCCACGGCAACCGACTAGCTACACTGAAGAGGAACCAGTTCCGAGGATTGAGAGACACAGAAGTTCTAGATTTGAGGTAACGGACATGCCGGTAGCATGAACTTTTTCGACAACGTTTTCGTACCGCCTTCGACTATTTTTGTACTGAAAAATGAACAGCGCTGCGGCGGTGAATAGTGGAACTAAAAATTTTCATTTCGCGACTTTCGTTTTCGAATACGTTGTCGACAATGTTCCTGCTACCGGCACTGTCTACATTGTTAATATATGGCGAGACCGCTGGTCTAGTGGTTAGTTTATCTGACTGCTACGCTAGGGTCGCGGGTTCGATTCCCTCCGGGTGAACAATTATGTGACATGTTTTAAAGGTTTTATAGGTACATAAGTAATAATAATAATAATGCTTGGACATTATCACACAGCGCCATCTGGCCCCAAACTAAGCAAAGCTTGTACTATGGGAACCAGTAGCTGATATAATACTTATATACTTGTTTTTTGTAAATACATACTTATGTATACATAGCATATTTGTACATACATAATATATTATTATATTATATATTGTATTAGCTGTTAGTTTCTATAGTACAAGATTTGCAGTTTTAGGCCAGATGGCGCTGTGTGATGTGTGAAGTGTACTGTGGTAAGCGGTCACCGTAGCCTATAGATGCTACAAATAGGGGTAATACTAGCATGTTGCCAAAATTATTGTGGAGAGGTAGCACTGTGCAAACAGTTTATACTTTTTGTTATTTAAAAAAATTGTTATTTAGTTATTTTCTTGCCTGGCCGAGCTAGAATATAGGTACTACCTAGGTACTACATACATACATGACGTAAGTGTTTCGAAGTTCGACTTTCTATCGTCAACGATTCAGTTTTTATTTATGTAAACCATTTTTGTAAGTTTGAAGGTCCATTTCACTGTTTGAGGCGTTGTCAAAATACGATTTCGCATGTGAAATCGGAGGCCACTTAATTTGATGTGGCATCAGATTTGAGTGGCGTTTCAGTTCGGCAATTAGTGTGCTTTTATTTGCAGTTACAATAATATCACTAAACTGGATGGAAACCACATCGGTGATTTGTCAAAGCTGGGCTGGTGTAACGCGAGTCACAACCAAATTGGCGAAATACCCAGGTATTTTTCTTCTTATTTCTAGCATATACTGTCCCACTGTATATGCTAGAAATAAGAAGTCCCCCATACTGCTGGGGATATCCCCAGCAGTATGGACCCGGTCCCTCCGGATGGGAAGGGAATTTCTTTTAATTTCAATTGTTCCGGTGAGAAAAAATCTTGCAAGTTCTTACTCACGCACTCGCTCACTTCACAGTTTTGTTTTTTTTATACCACTAAGGTGGCACACAAGCATACGGCCCACCTGATGGTAAGCAGTCACCGTAGCCTATAGCCGCTAGCAATACCAAGGATATCACTAACGCGTTGCCAACCCTGTTGTTGATGAGGATTCACTGTGCTAGCAGCCTGTGCTCAGCGTATCCTCGGGGCACTGACAACCTTTCCGCAGAACCAACACTACATCAAGTAGTGTTATTTCACTGCGGTCTTCTGTAAGGCTAAGGTACAGTCCGCAGTCTGGGGGCTCCAATTTAAATGGGAAAGCCCACGGAAGATCCCAAATCGCCCTACCTCTCTTAACTTGTGTTATTTGTTCTAGGGGCATGTTCGCAAGGAACACAGTGATCAAAGTCGTACATCTAAATGGCAATAACATAAAAAAACTGGATACGAATAGCTTTAGAGGAATGAGATTCTTAAGGTAAGTCACAGGAGACATTTAAGGGGTTTTCTCCTGCGCACGATAAAGTTTTTTTTTCTTTTTTTTTTTTGGATCACCAACAGATGAAAACACTACACGACATATATAAAGAGAATGAGAATTGAGAAATTATTTACGCAATGACAAACGGCATTCACATATCATACTGAGTGTATACTTGTCTATGTGTTAATATATTTTTTTAGTGTTATCAATTGTTTTTATATATTATTTTGAGCAATAGGTAACCATGTTAAGTTAGTATTTGAAATGTAAACTTTAATTCAAAGTTTAATTCAATAATTAAAAGTAATTCTTTTGGTTTTAAAAGAGTAATTGCTGAGTTTCTTGCCGGATTCTTCTCAGCATAACCGACCTTCCGAATCCGGTGGTAGATTCTGACGATTTGAAAATGCTTGCCTGTAAAGTCTAGTCAAATAAAGATCTTTTTGAATTTTGAATTTAGTATACTTAAGTAGGTAGTAAAATAAATTAAAAAGTTAGAAAAGGTGGGTACAATCAAGAGAGCATTAATAACAACAGTTAGTTATCGAGTGGCCGTATATGTATAAATAGATAGCACCTTACTTCCCGTGTTAGCTAAAAACTGAGTTACGGCAAAGTAATGATTCTCGTCATTACACATTCGGGTCATTATCGCGTGCGACCATTCATAATGTGGGGCGAGCGAGGTGATCATGCTCAGCCACCGCAATGGGAAGATCTTCCAGCCAGGCGGGTGTTGTGCCTGGGGAACCGCGGCTCCGACTGTTCTAGTCGGAAACTTGTATATATGTTGAATTGCGTAGAAAACTTCGCTAGCGCGTGGCAGGATTGTGACGTCATTCGTTGAATGTTGTCCTGCTAGTTAGTCGATTTCTAACGTTGGTTTATGTAGCCGTGAGGTCGCTACAATAATAAACAAGAACCATCTTTAAGTAAGTGTTCACCTTATTACAGGTAACCACAGCTACAGTATTAGCTACTTAAACAAACATTGTATTTATAAAGGACATTTTTTAAAATATTTATATAAAAGTTTTGAAAAGATAAGAAAAAAAACAAGGATAGAATTGTTATTGATCAAATTTATTTAGTATATTTATATGTTATATTTTGTTTTATGTATTTAGGTTAAGGATCACCGACAGATACGAGATAAAGATAGACCGAATACATTTAAACTATCTATTTCATTTTTTTTTTTCAATTTCAAGTAAGTATATTTCAATTTCTGTGGGACAATCTAAAACTAAAAGAAAAAAAAAAAACCTACTGTAAAAAAATTAAATAAATAAAACATTTGTCCCAAATCGTTGTCACGCGGGATCTTCTTGGCACCCCAAGAAGATCTTAGTGCTAATATAAAAGGAGATTATATAAATGTACATCTACTGATAGGCGACCACAGCTAATAAAGATAACTAGTACGTAAACATTAAGATAATACATTAATAAATGATATCTAAAAAAGCGAGTTTTTTGGCGGGAATCAGGCGGAGCGGTTGAGATTTTTTCCAGTGTGTCGTAAATTGTGTTATAGTGATCTTTAATGTGTATTTTCGGTGTCGATATGTGCAGTAAAGATTCATTTAGTGACTGATTTATAGGAGCATTGGAAATAATGCCATAATACGACTTTTGGGTTAAGTGATTTATCATTTTGGTCAATAGGTTACCTCTAATCTAAAGGCGTGTTACGATCTGCTACTGCCGTGGGTTGTCTCCAGAAACTCCATTGGGCGTTAGAATGCATGACACTAGGCATTTTAATGCGGCAAACACGAAAAATTGTGCAACATGAAAATTCTCTAACACTCGACACTGGCAAAAATAGCCCCTCAAGGGATTGATTGCCATACTTAGGAAGAAGAAGATATCTAAAAAAAATAACAGAAACTATGCGAGTTAACACATATATAAGTGAATACAGATTAAAAGAAAAAAGAATTACAATATTACAATGTGAATATGACAGAGTGCAAAATTCGTAAAACACATTAAAATCATACAAAACCGGGATTTAAAAAAAAGTATATGTAACCATCAAAGAAGCTATAAATTTTATATTTAAACTAGCTGCCCGCCCCGGCTTCGCTCGTGTGGACAATTTTGTTTTGCATTTATGGGGATGAAAAATAGATGTTGGCCGATTCTCATAGATACCGGATAAGCACAAAAAATTTCATCAAAATCGGTCAAGCCGTTTCGGAGGAGTATGGCAACGAAAACTGTGACACGAGAATTTCTATATATTAGATTTATGAATTTCATCCCCAAGTATGTCTGTGTGTATATATGCCAATTATAAATATTTGTGTATATTTAGTATGTGGTACATGATTCTTTATTATGGTAAAATAGGTTATATATATGGGACAATCTAAAACTAAAAGAAAAAAAAAACTAACCTAATATAAAAAATTAAAATAAATAAAACACTTGTCCCAAATCGCTGTCACGCGGGAGGGTGCCAAGAAGGCTGGCAGCATTGCCCCGCTGTATGGCAATGCTGATCCTTTGCGCAGAATATGTTCCAGCCTTCTTGTCACCGGAGGCCTCAATCAATCGTCGCGAGACCTCCTTGTAGTATATGTTTATTGAAATATGTATACCTATGCACACTATGCCTATTTTTCTGTTAATTTCTCGTCTCGCGGGTCTGCTGGAAGAGATTTCTTTTGAAATAAGCAGTGCCCTTGTACAGTATATTATCTTTTTGTTATTTTTAAACTATTGTGTGTAGAAAATTATTAAATAAATAAAATAAATTGTGGAATGATCTCCCCGCCGAGGTTTTCCCAAAGGAATACAGCATGGGGTTCTTCAAGAAGGGTGTGAAGAGATTACTGATGGGTCGGCAACGAATGATACCCCTGGTGTTGCAAGCGTCCATAGGCTGCGGTGACCGCTTACCATCAGGCGGGCCGTATGTTTGTTTGTCACCCAAGTTGTATAAAAAACCAGAATCGACACCATTGTCCTTCTAACCTTAGCTACCGTTGCTTACCCTGCAGGCGGCTGTATCTACAGGATAACCAAATAAGTGACGTAGGGAGAGGTACCTTCTCAGCGGTCACCCGGATCGGTACAGTCGACTTGGCCCGGAATAAAATAAAGAAAGTCGACTATCAGATGTTCCAAGCCGTGAAGTATGCTGAGGTAAGAAATGTGTTTTAATTAAGGGCGGGAACAGCCCTCAAGTCCTGACTAGATTTAAATTATCAAGATTTATAAAATATCTTAATGATTTGCCTGACTTTTTCCTCGTGACTTCGCCCGCGTAACTATTACCAGTTTTCCCGTAGGGATGAAGCATTATCCCGCGGTAACAAGTACCCTATGTTCATCAGGGATAATGTCGGCATCTAATGGTAAAAGAATTTTTAAAATCGGTCCAGTAGATTCGGAGCCTATTCAACACAAACAAACAAATCTTTTCTCTTTATAATATTAGTGTAGATTTAGATTTATTTTATTGTAATCGAAATTGGAGCGTGTGCTGCCTAAACTTTGATTATAATATGTCCCCAAAATCAAAAAACGTATGTTCAGTTTAGGCCCTAATAAAGCACTTATGAAGGTCTAAATTACCACCAGTTCGGAAAAAACAGCCACCTTTGAAGAACCGGCAAGAAACTCAGTGCTCTGACTCAACTCTCAGGAGGGGGACGTAATAAAGTCCAATTGAGATTAATTTTTTTTTATACCACTAAGGTGGCACACAAGCATACGGCCCACCTGATGGTAAGCAGTCACCGTAGTCTATAGCCGCCAGCAATACCAGGGGTATCACTACGGGGTGCCAGCCATGTTGTTGATGAGGACTCACTGTGCTAGCATTACTACTAGCCCAGCGTATCCTCGTGGAGCACTATTAGCAATCGACAAAATATATATACATTATCGATGAGACCGCTGGTCTAGTGGTTAGTATACCTGACTGCTACGCTAGAGGTCGCGGGTTCAATTCCCGCCGGGGCAAACATTTATGTGACAAATATGTTTGCCTTGCGTCTGGGTGTTTGGTATGTAACTGCAAAACTTTATCATGTAACAGACATTATTACAAAACTTTACCTAATTATTTACGTTTAATAAATGATTATTCTTTATATGCAGTGATTTTTTGTAACCCTCCCATGTAATTTACCAGAACATCCGGTACGGTTATTGATGTATACATAAGTATGTATTTACAAAAAAAAGTATATAAGTATTGTATCGGCTGCTGGTTCCCATAGTACAAGCTTTGCTTAGTTTGGAGCCAGATGGCGCTGTGTGATAATGTCCAAGCATTATTATTATTATTATTTATATGTTTGTGTTTTAATCACTCGCGAGGTGCGAGGTAGAATTTCATTTTCCGCGGGCTTTAGGCCAAAGATAGAGTAAGAGAACGAAAGGTAAAGTAAGAGGGTGAAAGAGGAAAAAACGAAAGCGATAGAAATGTGCGGACTATTCGGCATGTATTAAGAATGACAGCTTTTTGGAGTTGTATGTATGTGAGCTTGTCTAGAGTCTGAAGGCTTTTATTTGAGAACCACTCCACTTTTGAAGTCGCTTGGTAAAGTCTGAACTTCTTTCCAGCTAATAAACTTAGCGGAGAACGAGATAACAGTAGTGGAAAGTCAAGCTTTCACGGACTTGTATCAGGCTAGAGTAAACCTGTCCCACAACCATCTGACCAGGATAGAGGCGGGCGCCTTCCAGAACTGCAACAACATGACGCTGCTGGAGCTGGGGCACAACCAGCTGGAGAACATCTCCTCGAAAGCCTTCGATGAGAACACTTACGCCTACGAGTTCAGGCTCACTCACAATCGATTCGTTGATTTTACTCAGGTGATGACTTTTGTCAAGTACTAGCGGCCCGCCTTGGCTCCGACGGGTAGACATTTATCAAATATTTTGCCTACCCGTGCGAAGCCGGGGCGGGCAGCTAGTTTAATATATAGCCTATGTTACTCAGTGATAATGCAGCTTTCTAACGGTAGAGAATTTTTGAAATCGGTCCAATAGTTTCGGAGCCTATTCAATACAAACCGACAAAAATCTTTCCTCTTAATAATATTAGTTGGAATATAAATCTTCACGCCTTCCCACAAGGGTCCCCAAGGGGTAGGCAGAAGAACAACACCCACTTTTCACCGAAGATAATTTGGTGCAACGTGACAGATGGTGAGTCCGTCGCCGTCTCTTAGGCACTACATACGTCCTTGAATTTCTTCTCAGACGTATGCAGGTTTCCTCACGATGTTCTCCTTCACCGTAAAGCTCGCGGTGTGACTAATCACTGCACTTAAGTTAATAAAAGTTATTGGTACACACCGGTGGGATTGGATTGCGTCGCTAGAATAGCAGGCAACGCTTGATTTACGACTATAGTCAAACTTTTATATATTTTTCACGGTGATAGATTGTGGGAGTTCCCAGTCTGTTCCAATTTCAATGGGAAAACCCACGGGTGATCCCCATTTGCCCTACTTCTCTTACCTTCTTTTCTCAACAGATCCCCATCCAGAATATGTCTGGGATAAGAATCCTGAACGTATCCCACAACAGTATAAGAACCATCCCCAAGCTGGCCTTCCCAAAACTCTACGAGCTGCACACAGTCGACATCTCACACAATAACTTGACTGAAATAGCTAACGCTGTGTTCCAGAACTTATTCTCATTGAGGTAAGCGGTTACCTTACAGAATCAACTTTGGAGTGAACTCCCCGCCGTGGTTTTCCCAAAAGAGTACAGCATGGGGTTCTTCAAGAAGGGTGTGAAGAGATTTCTGAAGGGTCGACAACGCGCGAGGGATACCACTGGTGTTGTAAGCGTCCATAGGCTACGGTGACCGCTTACCATCAGATGGGCCGTATGCTTGTTTGCCACCTTAACTGTATAAAAATATAATTACATCATAGGATTTGTCTGCGAAACATGAGCTTTTTAGAAACAACTTGTAAAACCTTGTTTTTGTTAAAATAAGTCTGGTTTTTATTTTATAAACCATTTTTTTCAGATACCTAGATCTATCCCACAACTCAATGGAGGTGATCAAGCCGGCGACTTTCGGCTCTGTGCCTACAATTTTAGAGTTGAATTTATCTCACAACCAGTTGCGAGATGTGTCTAGGGGTAGCCTGGCTAAGCTGGCCAGTTGTCGAGTCATCGACGTCAGCTACAACCAACTGGAGAAGATATTCCAAATACCTATCAGTTTAGGGTAAGTATCCAGCTATATATATCTATCTTTTTATACCACTAAGGTGGCAAACAAGCATACGGCCCACCTGATGGTAAGCAGTCACCGTAGCCTATAGCCGCTAGCAATATCCGCCAGGGATATCACTAACGGATTGGGGATATAACGAGTTGCCAACCCTGTTGTTGATGAGAACTCACTGTGCTAGCAGCATTACTACTAGCCCAGCGTATCCTCGTGGAGCTCTAGCAACCTTACTTACCGCAGAAACACAACACTACAAGTAGTGTTATTTCACTGCGGTCTTCTGTAAGGTGGAGGTACAGTCCCCAGTCGGGCTCCAATATTAATGGGATAACCCACGGGAAATCCCAAATCGCACCTCTCTTTTTAAAAGCTTATGGTGTGATTAATGACTGTACTTAAGCTTAGAAAATCTCATTGGTACAGGCCGGGATTTGAACCTGGGTCCATCAGATGACAGGCCGCCTTCACAAGGCCACCACGGCTTCATGAGCTCTTAAGAGTATCCTAGTTTTCTACAGGGAACTAAACTTCGCCCACAACTCGTTGCAAGAGATCCGCATCAACACGTGGCCGGCGATGAACGCCCTGTTGCGAGTGAACCTGTCATCCAACATGTTGGGCGACCGGTTGGACGGGAACAGCTTCTCTGGTCTGCTGACCGTGCAGAGCCTGGACCTGGCCCTCAACGGGCTCACCACCCCGCCGTGGCAAGCGCTCAATACCTTCACCAGCTTGCAGTACTTGTACATGCAGGTAACACTGCTAATATTATAAACTGAATTGATTGTGTGTGTGTGTTTGTTCCCTTTTCACGCTTCAGCGGCTGAACGGATCGTAATAAAATTTAGAAATGTGATAGATTATAACCGGGGAAGGACATAGGATATATCTTTATCTAGAACCAAGCAAGCGAAGACTAGCTAGTTTTCCATACTAATATTATAAATGCGAAAGTAACTGTTTGTTTGTTACCTTTTCACGACTCAACGGCTGAACGGATCGTAATGAAATATAACAAATAGATAGATTATATCCTGGTGAAGGACATAGGCTTGTTTTGTCTTTAAACAAATGCAGACCAAGTCGCGGTCAACAGCTAGTAATCGAAATAAAAATTATCCCCTATTTCCTTGGTCACTGCAGCACGCGTGAACGGATAGACTGATTTCGCTTATTCTTTTTTTGTGATTATTATTGTCAGTTAAAAAAAAGTTAAAAAACTAATCTGGATAAATGTCCTTTTTTCTATGGTGTATTTGATATATGAATTCATAGAGGATATAAAGGAATAAAATTTGGGGTGGACCACACTTTAGGGTATGCAAAATAGTTTACGTCCCATTCTCAGACCTATCGAATACACAAAACAATCATAAAAATCGGTCAAGCCGCTTCGGAGGAGTTTTGTTACAAACACTGTGACCCGAGAATGTTATATATTGATATAGTCCGATTTTCAAACAAAGTCCCTTTTTCATGTGCGGGGTTAAATGACGAGACCGCTGGTCTAGTGGTTAGTACACCTGACTGCTACGCTAGAGTTCGCGGGTTCGATTCCCGCCGGGCCAAACATTTATGTGACAAATCTGTTTGCCTTGTGTCTGGGTGTTTGGTATGTATTATAAGTATGTATTTACAAAAAAAACAAGTATATAAGTATTGTATCAGCTGCTGGTTCCCATAGTACAAGCTTTGCTTAGTTTGGGGCCAGATGGCGCTGTGTGATAATGTCCAAGCATTATTATTATAAAATAAGGATGTATGAGGATGGTTTTCCCCACAACAGTAAAAGTACACGAAGAAACTTGTATATAGTGTATTGAATAAGTGAAATATATATATTTCACTTATTACAAATATTAAATAATTTAGAACAAAAGAGCAACAAGGAGAATAACGACAATAACTAGGGTCGGCAACGCGCGAGTGACACCCCTGGTGTTGCAAGCGTCCATAGGCTACGGTGACTGTTCACCATCAGGCGGGCCGTATGCTTGTTTGCCACCTTAGTGGTATAAAAAAAAACTAATTTAAAAGAGACAAGTTAAAACGTGCCGTGCGCGTTCGTCGGCCGGTAAGAGAGAGTGTTACCACAGATAATATTATGTCTAAGGAAGCGCGCGGGTCTACAGCCGCGCGAGGCTCTGTATGGCAACACTGATCGGTGTACTATAGATGACAATACTTGTATACATGTCAAATTAGTTTAGCATTAGTGCAACAGAATGTGCACCAATTTCTACCAATATCCCTTCCAGAACAACAATCTGACAGCGCTAGGCAAGTCGTCATTCGGCAACCTGCCTACCCTGTTCAAGCTGGACCTGTCTGCCAACCAGCTGGCGACCGTCTCCCCGCACTCCTTCACCGGCATGCAGCAGCTGCTCGACCTGTCGCTCAGCGGCAACCGGTTGCATAAGATACCTAATGAGGCCTTCAAAGGACTTGTGGCTTTGAGGTATGGTTAATAGCTAGCGACCCGCCCCGGCTTCGCACGGTGTTCAATACATACATGAATTATACTGTACCTCCACCTTACAGAAGACCGCAGTGAAATAACACTACTTGATGTAGTGTTGTGTTTCTGCGGTGAGTAAGGTTGCCAGTGCCCCACGAGGATACGCTGGGCTAGTGGTAATGCTGCTAGCACAGTGAGTCCTCATCAACAACATGGTTGGCACCCCGTAGTGATACCCCTGGTATTGCTAGCGGCTACAGGCTACGGTGACTGCTTACCATCAGGGGGGTCGTATGCTTGTGTGCCACCTTCTACACTAATATTATAAAGAGGAAAGATTTGTATTTTTGTGTGTTTGTATTGAATAGGCTCCGAAACTACTGGACCGATTTCAAAAATTCTTCACCGTTAGAAAGCTACATTATCACTGAGTAACATAGGCTATATATGTATATATATTAGACTAGCTGCCCGCCCCGGCTTCGCACGTGTAACAAAATATTTGATAAATGTCTTTGCTCCGAAACTAATGACTACCCGTGCGAAGCCGGGGCGGGCCGCTAGTATACTAATATGGACAATAATATTATATGAAACTTTATTAGTTGTAAAAATATGAAATTTATTCTTTGGTAATCGCATTTATTATCATGATTTTCCAGGAAACTAGATCTGTCTCACAATCAATTGGAGAAGTTAGACAACAAGACGAACGGGCTACTGGACGACTGTCTCTCATTAGAAGAGGTGAGATTTTTTTTTTTTTATCTTTCTTTTTCTTCTTCCTAAGTATGGCAATCAATCCCTTCAGGGACAATTTTTGCCAGTGTCGAGTGTTAGAGAATTTTCATGTTGCAAAATTTCTCGTGTTTGCCGCATTAAAATGCCTAGTGTCATGCATTCTAACGCCCAATGGAGTTTCAGGAGACAACCCACGGCAGTAGCAGATCGTAACACGCCTTTAGATTAGAGGTAACCTATTGACCAAAATGATAAATCACTTAACCCAAATGTCGTATTATGGCATTATTTCCAATGCTCCTATAAATAAGTCACTAAATGAAACTTTACTGCACATATCGACACCGAAAATACACATTAAAGATCACTATAACACAATTTACGACACACTGGAAAAAATCTCAACCGCTCCGCCTGATTCCCGCCAAAAACTCTTTTTATCTTTTTTTAAATTCAGAATACAAACAGTCATTGAGAGACAACTTAAAGTTAAAAAGTACATAATGTATATGACATAACAGTATCCAAAGTTATAAAACAAACATGCGGAAGTCATAGGTGCAAAAGTAAGATTATATAAGATGATTATAAATTCTAGTTACAATTTTGATTTCAATAAATGTGACTTAAATGTATGTAAGGTAAAATGATATATATCTTCATCGCCAAAATATTTGTTATATGAGCTAATACAGCGCGGAATGAAGCTATCTGTAGCATAGTTGGTTTTAAATGTTGGTACATGGAACAATGTTTTAAGACGAGATCCTTTGCTAGGACATCGTATGTGTAACTTTTGTAATAAATATATACTATAGATTGAATTATGCAATATTTTATGTAAAAACATTTGGTCGCGAATTGTTCTTCTGAATTTTAGTGACGGCAACTTAAAAGCAGAATCACGAAATCTATAGTGAAGATGTTTTAAAACAATATTTTGAATCCTTTCTATTTTTTTAGTATATTCTGAGTATTGGGGATTCCAACATGTAGATGCGTATTCAAGAAGAGGTCTAATAAAATAATAATATAATTTAACAAGCGTCGCTTCATTCTTGAATGGTTTCGAAATACGAAGCACAAACCCAAGCATTTTGTAGGCTTTATTACAAACATGATCAATGTGAGAACTGAATAACAATTTATCATCCCAGGTCCCTCACCTCGGTTACTCTAGTGATAGGAGAATTATTAAAGGAATATGAAAAAAATATTTTATTTGCGGTTTTACGGGTAAACGAAATCATATGACATTTATTAATATTTAACTGCAAGAAATTAGCTGAACAATAGTTCTATAGTTTATCCAAATCTTTTTGAAAACAAATGCAGTCAATAAGGGATGTTATGGTACGAAAGATTTTGTTGTCATCAGCGTAAAGAAGAAAATGAGAATTGGTAAAATTAACTAAAATGTCATTTATAAAAATGTTAAACAGAAGAGGACCGAGATGGGAGCCCTGGGGTACACCTGACGTAACAGGGACAAATGATGATTGAAATCCCCGAATTGTCACACTCTGGCTACGATTTCTTAAATAGGATTCGATCCAACGCAGCAAACTTCCGTGTATACCGAACTCCTTTAACTTCAGGATCAATAAATTATGTGAAATTTTGTCGAATGCTTTGGAGTAGTCAGTATACACGACATCTACCTGCAGACCTGAATCCATTGCGGAAGTAACAAAATCGATAAATTCACAAAGGTTACTTTCAGTGGACCGTTTAGGAATAAATCCGTGCTGTTGAGAAATTATACTGGGTCTTATCAAGGGCATGATTAAATCACATATTATCTTTTCAAAAACTTTAGGGATAACAGATAATTTTGAGATTGGACGATAGTTGACAATATTATGTCTATCACCATTTTTATATACAGGAACAACATAGGACTTCTTCCATTCATCCGGAAATATACCATTATCGAGGGACTGTTTAAATATAAGATATAGAGGCAAAGCTAATTGAGAAGAACACCGCTTAATGAATAATGGAGGTAAACCATCAGGGCCCGGGCCTATCGTAACATCTAGATTCGAAAGGTATTTTTCTACAATTTGTTGTGATATAACTTTATCGGAAAGAGTTATTACATTTGAATGATTATAAAAAGAACTAGACGGTTGTGAACTATTGGTAGACTCAGGTTCAAACACGGATCTAAAATGCTCATTAAACAAGTTTGCCATCCCTTGTCCGTCCGTGGTAGTTTCTGTATGTAAGAACATTGAATCAGGTATATCATTGACACCTTGTTTAGATTTCACATACTTCCAAAAGTGATTAGGATTTACATTTATACTACTTGCAGAACTTGCAATGTAGTTATGTAAGCATAAAGATTCCACTTTCTTTTGTCGCTTCCTAAGAAATGAGAACGTATCATAATCATTGATTCTACCATAAGTCTGTTCTTTTTCCGATGATCCGATGAGCCTTTTCTTTTTCCTTAATGATCTTTATAAGCGCTCTATTATAATATAATGGGTATTTCGTGCTATTAGATTTATTTATTTTTGGGACATGTGTATCAATTACATTATTAATGATATTATAAAATTCCATGACACAATGGTTTACACTTTTCCCAGAAAAAACATTCTCCCAGTTAATGGAGGAAAGCGAATCCTTAATGACATCATAGTTAGCAAGATGAAACCCCTTTGAGATTCGCGGTGGGGGACGTAAGGAAAGAAGTGGAGTGAATTCAATAAACAAGTTAAGCGATGGATGATGAAAGTCTTCAGGAACTAAGGGTGATAGACATTTGAGCACTTTACATGATAAGTTTGAAATAACTAAATCGAGAATTACTATTTGATTATATTGAAAAAGCCCTGTGATGTTAAGAAAGTCATTTAAAAGGGTGACGAGATGATCACTGTAAGGATTGGTTAGCTCAGCATGAGGATTCTCCGAAGTAACATTCCATACTGCCTTAGAAATATTAAAATCTCCAATCATAAGTATGTGATCATCAGGTTTATTTAGAATAAAATCTGATGCACGCTCAAAAAACATTTGAACTGAGTTGTCATGATCACGGCCATGAGGAAAATATGCACAGAACAGATGACATTTATTACACCCGTTATTAAAAATTGATGATATGCAAACATGTATTACTTCTGCATCGGCAAAACATGTTACATCGAAGGCAGAATCATCCAATGATACTAAAAGATCTTTGTGCAAAGCAATCAGAACTCCACCACCCATTTAATTTTGGCGTATATCGTAAGGCCGATCAGATCTATATACAGAATATCTAGAATCAAAGAGTTCAAGGTCAAAAATACCTGGCAGTAACCATGTTTCCGTGATAAAAATTATATCGTAGTCAGAGTTCACAACCGATTGAAAAAAGTCATTCGTTTTGGTCCGGAGACCTCTAGCATTTTGATAGTATATATTTAAGATGCTTTTTAAGTCCATTACATCAATCAATTTAACATAACAAATAAATTAAAAAGATAATACAATGTGTAACTTCAGTGTAGAATAATAATAATAACATTGGCGGCATTCCATGTACCAACGTGGGTATATTACATAATACATAAGATGAAAATAAAAACAACTAGCAAAAAATGTTTAGGAACAGGTTGAGTCATCAGGAAATGGATAAACAGGTAGAAATACTCTATATAAACTGCAAAAACCTTAAAACAAAAATATATGCTTAACAGCAGCAGACAATGATAAACGTACATAACATATATCGAGTGATAAATAATCAATAAAATTATAAGGTATTTCTTACTTGTATACAATTGATTTGATAAGTAGATATTTAGAAATAATTCAAACGTACTTAGACAAATATTAATGATTTCGGTTATTTCAGACATTTCTGTTAAAAGTTCAAAAAACAATGGTAAAATGGTACAAAAGGGTACGAAATCTCTGATCACCACATATGTCAGTTTATATACTGCATAAGCAAACAACAAGAAAAAGTGATTAGTTATATAATATAGCATATATTGATAACTAGTAAGTAACATTTCGTTAAATAAAAATTGTAGGTTAGAAAGTAAATACTGAGCAACAAACAAAATACACAAGTAAATACTGCACCGCATAAGGTGACTACAATATAAGAGTGTAATTGAACGCTACCGACCACAAAAGAATAGATAAGCGAGCGGACGGTCATCGGAATGTCAGGGATACTCAACCCACGGCACGCAAAGATTAATATAAATGTGCAATTTGTATAAATAAGTGGATGAGAGTTACAAATAAAGTAGTAAAATAAAAATGTTATAAAGTACATCAATGCGCCTAACACATTTTTGAGAGATCTTTCTCGTTTTTTATAGTAAAAATTGGAGAGGTATCACTTTTCCTCACAAAAATTTTGCAATGCCTGACCCAAACGAATAGATAGTTTTTATCTTTGGCCAAGTTCCTAGCCTTCGATAGCAGATTCTTATTGGAAACAGTTAAGTGATCATTGACATAAAACTTAGTATCACCTGAGAATCCCAATGCCCCTATATGAGTGGATTTATCCTTAGGACTCGCAGAAATGAACTCTTCCTTCACGCTTGGCTTGTGTTTCCCGGTTTGACGAGTAGGGATCCTTGTGATGTAATTTACTTGGCTTTTCGTTATTGGGTATGCAACAGCGTTCCCAATCTTAACCATAATATCGTATAAATTTTCATTTTGTTTTTGTGGGATTCCGACAACTTCTGCATTATTGACCCTTGCCCATTGATCCCTTTCCTGCAGGTCTTCGGTGATTTTTAGTACTTGATGTTGTATAGCAGGGACGTCCAGTACTTTATCCTCTACTGCCTTAATCCTTTTATCCATGGATGAGATCGTATCAGAGAACTTGCTAATAGTATCATGGGCCAATGACAAGGAACTTTGAAGATTGTCAACTTCCGTTTTTATAAACTTCACATCAGCAACTAGTTGTGACATAGGGGCCAGCATTGTAGATATTTTCAAAATCTCACCATGCAGTCCCTCTAGTGTGTACGTAGGGCTAGTGCTTGATCCAGCGTTATTAGATGAGATTGATTTCGACTTGCAGTCAGGGCAGCGCCAAGATGCCTTACGGTCACCAAGTCTTCGGTATCCATGCTCAGTTATACCCGAACATTTAAAGTCAAACTGACGGTTACACGACCCACAGTGAGTACCGTCAGTAAACTGAGTATGGCAACAGGGGCACGTAAGCATTTTATAAAATTGCGGCCGCAGGTTCAGAACCACTGGCTAATGATTGACACAAGATAAATATAATAATTTTTACTTTGCACACTTGTGACTCGTACGACGTGCCGAAGAATACTGAGATGTTTTTTTTAACTGGCTTTAAAAAAGGAGGAGGTTCTATGTTCGTCTATGTATTTCAGGGTCGGCAACGCGCGAGTGATACCCCTGGTGTTGCAAGCGTCCATAGGCTGCGGTAACCGCTTACCATCAGGCGGGCCGTATGCTTATTTGCCACCTTAGTGGTATAAAAAAAAAAATTATGTATGCTCATCGATATTTTCGCCAATTATGGACCGATACTGCACTTTAAACTCCAATTTAAATGGGATAAAAGGGAAATCCCAAATCGCCCTACCTCTCTTTCTAAAAGCTCATGGTGTGATTAATCACTGTACTTAAGCTTAGAAAAAATCATTGGTACAGGCCGGGATTCGAACCTGGGCCCATCAGATGACAGGCCGTTGCTTCAACCATAAGGCCACCACGGCTTTCTGAAATTTGAACAGGACTCGCTGACAGATACCTAGCTGATTTTACTGGGCAGAACTTTCTTTATGATTTCCACGCCTACCAAGTCGCGGGCAACGCTACAGCTATCACTATATAAATCCATGATACTGTATCTGATTCCCACAAAACTTTTTTTGGTGGTGGCACACAAGCATACGGCCCTCCTGATGGTAAGCGGTCACCGTAGCCTATGTACGCTAACCACCAGGGGTATCACTCGTTGCCCACCCAATTTTTTTTCTTTTTTATTTATAAGGTTCAAATTTAATTATCTTTCAGATCAACTTAAGTCACAATAACATAGGGTTCCTGAGCAAGAAGACGTTCCCCTCCAGCCCCTGGATCCCGTACCAGCTGCGGGTCGTGGACCTCAGCCACAACGCGCTGCCCGTGCTGACCCTCGACCTGACCCTCGGGGCCAGGAGGGTCACGCTCCTCAACGTCTCTCACAACAACATCAATGACATAAGGAACTGTGAGTATATATACATTTATATATACTATAGCGGCCCGCCCCGGCTTCGCACTTATCAAATATTTTGTCTACCTGAGCGAAGCCGGGGCGGGCGGCTAGTATAATATATAACCTATGTTACTCAGTGATAATGTAGCTTTCTAACGGTGAAAGAATTTTTGAAATCGGTCCAGAAGTTTCGGAGCCTATTCAATACAAACATACACACAACAATACAAATCTCTCCTCTTTATAATATTAGTATAGATATAGACTGAGGTTAGAATCTCAGAGAAACCTAAATTTTCCCGGGATAAAAAGTATCCTAAGTTAATCCAGGCTATAAACTATCTGCGTTCCAAATTTCATCCAAATCCGTTGAGTAGTTTTTGCGTGAAAGAGTAACAAACATCCATCCATCCATACACACTCACAAACTTTCGCTTTTGTTATATTAGTAGGATATTTTTAGGGTTCCGTACGACGGGTAATGAAACCCTATTAATAAGACTTCGCTGTCCGTCCGTCCGTCTGTCTGTCAGCGGGTTGTATCTCATGATCCGTAATAGGTAGACAGTTGAAATTTTCACAGAATGATATATTTCTGTTGCCGCTCCAACAACAAATAATAAAACGCAAAAAAAAACTACTGGCTATAAACGTATTTTTTAGGCTTTTGTTCTACAAGTAGACGCTTGAAATGTTCATCTATGAACAAAAATATAGCTATATATACACACCCTAGTGTGTATATATAGCTATATTTTCTAAAAGAGCTAAATTACTATTACAATCTTACTATTTGCGGTTGGTGCAATAGCCGTGTCTATGGATCGGCAATGTTTAGTTTGTCATATTTTTTTTATACTATTAAGATGGACACACAAGCATACGGCCCACCTGATGGTAGCAGTCACCGTAGCCTATAGCCGCTAGCAATACCAGGGGTATAACTAACGGGGTGCCAATTTTGTTGATGAGGACTCACTGTGCTAACAGCAGTACCAGCCCAGCGTATCCTCCCAAAACGCCTTACCTCCCTTTTTATCATTTAATCATGTTTGTTTTTAGCAAAGTGCGAGTCGCACTTAGAAAATTCTCGTGAAGCTTGTAACGCATTGGTAAAAACCAGTGGGATTCGAACTTGCGCTAATAGTAGGCGACGCTTAAGTTAAGTGCAGTGATTAGTCACACCACGAGCTTTACGGTGAAGGAAAACATCGTGAGGAAACCTGCATACGTCTGAGAATAAATTCAAGGACGTATGTAGTGCCTAAGAGACGGCGACGGACTCACCATCTGTCACGTTGGCACCAAATTATCTTCGGTGGAAAGTGGGTGTTGTAACCTCTGTCTACTCATTCGGGGACCCTTGTGGGGAGGCGTGAAGATATAAGGAAGGTTTAAAATAATATATTCTTTTGCAGATGTTCTGGGCAATTTGACATCACTGGAAGTATTGGATCTGTCGAATAATAACTTGAAGGATTTGCAATCTAGACTGTGTAAGTTTAACTAGCCTTTTACCCGCGACTTCACCCGCGTTTCCATATAATATATAACTTATGTTACTCAGTGTAATAGCATTCAGATAATGAAAGAATTATTAAAATCGGTCCAGTAGTTTGAGAGTAATGTATCAAACAAAAATACAAATATTTTTGTCTTATATATAAAAAAACATTGTATTAATTTGAAATTGAAAATTATCAAATAAATAAAATTTAAGTGTCTGTTTGTAATGTCAAAATAACATGAAACATGAAAAAAAAGATAGCACTGAGTTTCTTGTCGGTTCTTCTCAGGTGGCTTTGTTTTCCGATCCGGTGGTAATTTAGACCTTCATAAGTGCCTTGTTAGGGCCTACATAAATGATTTTGAACAGATTTTAACTAAATGCACAAGAAATTGATTACCAGATTAGTAACTAAAACAAAACATTTCAATTATTTTCGTCTGTCCGTCTGCCTGTCAGACATACCTCTCCATTAACAAAGAAACTCGGTAACTAAATCCAAAAATCATTTATTTAGGCTCAACCGGTTCGGTTCACTAATTATTGAAATAAATTTCAGCGGACATCAAACTGCAACTGCCTGACAATATAACGGAGTTGCTTGTACGGAGCAACCAACTAGAGCGTCTGCCTACCGAAGCTTTGGTGAAGGCGACAGGACTAAGGGTTCTGGATGTGAGACATAACCAGTTGACTAGCTACCTGCCTGAGGTGGTCGGGAAGATCAAGGACTATGGCTTGAACGTGTATTTTGATGGTAAGCCACTCACTCAATAATATACTAGGCACCCCAAAATTCAAAATGATCTTTATTTGACTAGACTTTACAGGCAAGCACAATCAAATCGTCAGAATCTACCACCGGATTCGGAAGGTCGGTCTTGCTGAGAAGAATCCGGCAAGAAACTCAGCAATTACTCTTTTAAAAACCAAAAGAATTACATAAAGTTTACATTTCAAATACTAACTTAACATGGATACCTATTGCTCAAAATAATATATAAAAACAATTGATTACAGTAGTAAATAATATTAACACATAGACAAGTATATAACGCTTGAAATTAAGATGTAGTCAAAAAAGGCTTGATGACCAGCCTCCACAAGCAGCACCTGTTCACAAGTATGACTCGTTAGTGATACCCCTGGTATTGCTAGCGGCTATAGGCTACGGTGACTGCTTACCATTAGGTGGGCTATATGCTTGCGTGCCACCTTAGTGGTATAATCGCTCCATCTGGCCCCAAACTAAGCAATGCTTGTACTATGGGAACCAGCAGCTGATATAATACTTATATACTTTGTAAATACATACTTATAATACATACCAAACACCCAGACGCGTACAACGTATTCGAAAACGTAACTCGCGAAATGTCATACTTGTTTTTAGTTCCACTTTTCACCGCCGCAGCGCTGTTCATTTTCCAATTCAAATATAGTCGAAGCGACGAAAACGTTGTCGCAAATTATTCATGCTAGCCCTACAGGTGGGCCAAAAAGGTGATTACCTACCGCTTGTACCAAGTTACACTACCGGCAATATACAAGGAAAAACTATTCTTCGTACAAAACCAGATACATTACCGGTACTGTGCAAGGAAAAACTATTCTTCGTACAAAACCGGGTAATGTACAAGGAATTATTTATTCCTTATACAAAACCAAATTACCAGTGATGGCAGTGATGTACTTATCAGGAAAAGTAATTCTTAATACATGCTCTCAACATCTGCCTCAATATTTTCAAGACATTTGATGACAATAATATTATTTTACAGGAAACCCACTGAAATGCGATTGCTTCACGCGTCCTCTTAAGCATTATTTGAACCGACTCCCCCCCTCAGTACTGAGTAAAGACGACAAATACACTAATTTAACATGCTCAGAGCCGATCAGCTTGGAAAACGAATATCTGGTGACCATAGACGAGGATAGACTGCTATGCGCTGGCAACATCGAGTCGGACGGCAAAATTATCGAATATAGCAACACTGAGGGGACTTTTGAGTTCACTTCCGAGCCTGACTTGGCATTTAGGGATGTACAATAGTAAGTATTAAATTAGGAAATTTCTATACCGTGGTGGGCTTGTGGTTGAAGCAACGGCCTGTCATCTGATGGGCCCAGGTTCAAACCATGTACCAATGAGTTTTTCTAAGCTTAAGTACAGTGATTAATCACCATGAGCTTAAGAAGAGGTAGGGTGAATTGGGATCTCCCGTGGGTTTTGGGAGCCGCCCGACTGGGGACTGTACCTCCGCCTTACAGAAGACCGCAGTGAAATAACACTACTTGATGTAGTGTTGTGTTTCTGCGGTAAGTAAGGTTGCCAGTGCTCCACGAGGATACGCTGGGCTAGTAGTATGTCTGCAAGCACAGTGAGTCATCACCAACAACGATGTATTGCAAGCGTCTTTAGGCTACGGTGACCGCTTACCATTAGCCGGGTGGTATGCTCGTTGCAACCTTTGTATGTTTTTGTAGTATAATTTGTATATTAATTTCAAGGTAATATTTTATGGAATTGTTTTTTTTTAAACTACGAAGCTGACACACAAGCGTCCCCACCTGATGGTAAGCAGTGACCATAGCCTATAGCCGCTACCAATACCAGGGATATCACCAACGCGTTGCCAAGCCTGTTGTTGATGAGGACTCACTGTGCTAGCATTACTACTAGCCCAGCGTATCCTCGTGGAGCACTGGCAACCTTACTTACTACATCAAAGTAATTATTCATCTTTTTTCAGTTCTCAACCCTCGATATACGTCCACTGGTACATTGTTACGGCAGAAGACGTCGCTGACGTCATAGTTTACGTCAGAGACAATAAAAACAACCTTATCTTCTCCAATCAAGTGGCTTACAACATGAGATCCCTCACAATTACCATAGACGAAGCATTCAAGAGCTCTTTACTCTCTGGTGAGCAGCTAGAAATATGCATACAGGCTAAAAACTCCAACGACACGCCGAGAAAATGGCACGGTAGCCAGTGCCAACCTGTACCACGTGACTACCAATCGTGGGCCCAGAAGTTGAACGTGGATAAGAGGCGATTGACCAAGAAAAAAGTTAAGTACAGCTGGTTCAGTTCCAATAGCGTTTTAGGGTTGGTCAGCGATTCTATTTTGATAACCCTGTGCATATTTTTGGGGGTTTGTTTCAAGATAACTGACTTGGCGTGATTTTTTTTTATTGGCAACGAGCCTAGGCTATGATTCGTGAATTTTTTTTTTGTGAAAAGTGCCTCAATTTTGAGAGGTTAGTTTGATATCGCCGTTGTCTAAGAAATTGGCTAAAATTCGGCAAATTTCTTCAAGATTATTATTACTATTGCAAAAATATTTAAATTAAAACAGGGTCAGCAACGCGCAAGTGATACTCCTTGTTACGGTAACCGCTTACCATCAGATGAGCTGTAAGCTTGTTTGCCACATTTATGGTAAAAAAACCTTCCGAAAGATTTTATTTGCCCACGTTAGTGGGTTTCGTTTGTGATCTGTGGCAATTTACTCCATGAGATTCGAAAATCCTTTAGACTATAGAATCTCTTATCCCGTGGTATTTCAAATAATTTTATTATTTTCTGTTAGAACCGTATTATATGATTATAATACGGTTCTAACAGATGAGACCTTACTGATGTAAGGTTGAAGCAGTTTCAAAATGTCATGAAAAATCATTAAAAAAGTATTATCACTGCCATGTCATAAATATAAGTCACAATCGTATTATTCTATTTACATTTACATGTAATTGTGTATGTTTTTGTGATGAAGAAGCAAGGTATTTTGAAAAAATATATATTAACAAAATAAAAAAAATACTAAAAAAAAATTACTTGACTGCGTAAAAAGTTACGAACAAAAGATGGCGACTTTCGCCCGCCATTTGACACTTATAAAAAAACAATATTTTCGAAATAAATCTGCGAGTTTTACTTATTCTTCTAAAGAATCAATAGTAGTTTACCTTCCATTCTAAAAAGTCTAAATTATCAAACTTAGGAACCCATATTGGAGGTAGGGAATATAGACACAGACTAAAAATTTAAAAACTCATAGCGTTTTCATAATCTGCATATGACTTTTAATAAAAAAAAAGGTCCGGCTCGTACCTGATTCAGCGTATTTCTTTGGCTACTTATGATGCAGCTGGTATCTTGGGTACGTTTGAGCCGGGAACGGATCTAGTATTTGATGTGTAATGACGAAGCATGTCGCTGATTACCCTTTTTAGGGTTCCGTACCTTAAAAAGGAACCCTTATAGGATCACTTTGTTGTACGTCTGTCTGTCTGTCAAGGGTTTTTCCAAATAACAGTCAGCTCAGCATCATACATTTTGTTCAACTGTATAAATTATTGTTCGTTAATTCCAAGTTATTACAATTATTGTACATTATATACTAAAACCTATTTATTTTTACGCAGTCGGGTATTTAAATGAAAAAAATAATAATGGTATATATTATGTGATAAACGGACAAAGATCACAATTTGTTAGCTTTAAACATGTGTTCTATTTGAATCTCGAGTTTTTTTGTTTTTTTTTTTCTACAATATAATATTATATAAGTTATACAACTGAATATATACATTCCATTTTTTTTATAATTTAAATCTTACAATACCATATATAGTTTTATTATTTTTTTACCAAACTAGAAAGAATATTCCTTTTTTAAAGTATTTTTTAGATTAGAACCAGCAATGTGTATTGAGTTTTTTATTCATGTAAAAAAAGGGTAATTTTTTTATTTGAGAAACAGTTTGATATTTTATACCATGATGTGTAAATTCAATAAGACTGTAAAAATCCGGAGTAAGTACTTAAATATTGGTGATGTACTTATGTATATAGATTTGACAATAAAATATATATGTCACCGGAAGATAACAAGAACCGCAAACGTATAAATTTCCTAGGAAATTTATCAACCTTCGTAGGATTCTAAACGAGAGATTAATTGTATTAATTTACGACCACATTTTCGCAAATTAATAAACTTACCGAACTAAAAAAAAACTACCAACGTCGGCTAAGGCCTTAGCCTTCTAACCTATCACGGCCATGTCGGACTACAATGTTACAAACGGTGAACGGAAATTAATACAATTAATCTCTCGTTCTCCTACGAAGGTTGATAAATTTCCTAGGAAATTTATACGTTTGCGGTTCTTGTTATCTTCCGGTGAAATATATATTTTCATAAAAAATGTATTTAAGTAAATGAAACCGTCCAATTGTTACTACGAGTATGTAATATAATATCTAATCAATAAATAATTTACAACTAATAAATGCAATTTTATTACAAACAAATCAAAACCATACAAAACCTAAAAACTATTGAACAACTTCTGACTGATAAAACTATTATTATTAAAGTTTATACAATGCGAATGAGTGGAAGAAGAAGCTGTGGAAGGACTAGTCTAACTGTCTAGATCAAATCACCAAAGTACTCAATGATGGAAAGGTAAAGAGTACTCGGATCCGACAGTACCGAAGTGAAAGTGTCATTTTCGACGAAGGCTGACGCCCCGGGCGAGAATATTGTGACGCCCACTTCAGGAAATCATTATTGAGTATACATTTTTTGCTGACCCAATGTGAATTTATTAACAACACACAAATATTGTGTCTACCCGTGCGAAGCCGGGGCGGGCAGCTAGTATAATAAATAGCCTATGATACTCAGTGATAATGTAGCTTTCTAACGGTGAAACAATTTTTGAAATCGGTCCAGTAGTTTCGGAGCCTATTCAACACAAACATACATACACACAAAAATACAAATATTATTAGATTTAAAATTTCCTTTAGGTTTAGCCAGAGCCAACGACACGGACGTAGAAAGTTTAGGAGCTCATCTTAATTTTTAGGGTTCCGTACCTTAAAAGGAAAAAAGGTACCCTTATAGGATCACTTTGTTGTCCGTCTGTCTGTCTGTCTGTCTGTCTGTCGTTTGTCTGTCGTTTGTCGTCGTCGTATGGCGCCCCCCCAAATTTGGCGCCCTGTCCTGTCGCCCCATCACGCCCCCCCTAGCGCCGGCTCTGGTCTGACTACCGCATGAGGGACTGATGGACGATATGTTAGTCTTCGCTATAAGGTTCGTGGTCTAAAGTCTTGTAGCCAGGTCCACTTGGTAAGTGTGAGGTCTCGTGTGGAGTCCACGTGGGGTTGTAGGAGTGCCAGTCTTCGAACACAGGCTGGTGTTCTGAAAAGGAAGTAGTTTTTATAATATACTAGCGGCCCGCCCCGGCTTCGCACGGGTAGACATTGATATCAAATATATTGTCTACCCGTGCAAAGCCGGGGCGGGAAGCTAGTATAATATATAGCCTTTGTTACTCAGTGATGATGTGGCTTTCTAACTGTGAAAGAATTTTTGAAATCGGTCTAAAAAATAAAATAAAAAATTTAGGGGTGGACTACCCCTAACATTTAGGGGGATGAAAAATAGATGTTGGCCGATTCTCATAGATACCGGATAAGCACAAAAAATTTCATCAAAATCGGTCGAGCCGTTTCGGAGGAGTATGGCAACGAAAACTGTGACACGAGGATTTTATATATTAGATGAACTGTCACACAGCGTCTAGCCCCAAACTAAGCAAAACTATCAGATCCAGCCGCTGATACAATACTTATATACATTTTTCTTAAGTACATACTTATAATACATAAACATTTAATGACAGATAACAATTTCTTGCCCGCTGGGAATCCAACCGGTGACTCTACGCGTAGCAGGTATACTACTAACCACTAAAGCAGCGGTCTCGTCAAAGACATTTTTGTCCTGTCTAATGATTTTGTACAACAAAATCGACACATTTATAAAATTTTTATTTCATGTTTTAAATAATCAAACATGTAAGTCAATATGAAGAAAAGATTATGACCGTTTATGTCGCAAAATTTCGCATATTTTGCGATTTCACAAGGATTTCCAAACCTACAGGGTACTTCCCGTTAACCTAGAACCATGAAATTTAGCAGGAAGCCGTGTCTTACAGCACAAGTAAAGGATAAAATCTGAAAACCGTAAATATGTAGTTGGTTTTATTTTAAATGCGAATTTACTAAAAAATATTCTTGAATCGCGCTGTTGAGAGTCATCGACGAATAATTACCTCATTTGAAGATTGCCTACTTTTAATCTTACCTACAAGTATGTACGGAACCCTCGGTGCGCGAGTCCGACTGCACTTGGCCGGTTTTTTGTGGGATGGAGTTACTATGCCAGCGGGCAATTTTTTTGTAATACATTACTTTACGCCTTTTTGAAATAGTATTTTCTCAATAAATACTATAATTTTCCATTAAATCTGATTTATAAAATTCTCGGGTCACAGTATTTGTAACAAAACTCCTCCGAAAAGGCTTGACCGATTTTTTTATTTTATTAGTTGCCCGCCCGCCGCGGCTTCGCATGGGTGGACAAAATATTTGATAAATGTCTACATGCTCCGAAACTACTGGACCGATTTAAAGAAAAAAAAAATATGCGGATGAAAAATAGATGTTGTCCGATTCTCAGACCTACCCAATATGCACACAAAATTTCATGAGAGTCGGTCAAGCCGTTTCGGAGGAGTTTAACTACAAACACCGAGACACGAGAATTTTATAGATAAGATATGTGTATAGTCGATAGGTCTGAGAATAGGTCGTAAAATATTTTTCATTTTTCACCCAACTCTTTATTAGAGAACCAAATTAATACGGCAAAGGAGCATTTGCCGGGTCAGCTAGTATTATACCGATATGTAGTTAGTTCACCAACAAAATCTTATGTTTTGTGTTATATAAATAGCTCTTACCAATATTCGTTAGTGATAAACTGCGTTTATGACCTGCAATGAAAAAACAGATCTCATTGTAATATTAAATAAGATTTTGTTAGGTTACTAACTAACTAGCTCTGCCCGCGACTTCGTAGGTGTGGAGTTAATTTCAAGCGGAATGCTTATTATTTTTCTAAAATGATATTAGCCTAAGTTACGCCTTGTAACATCAGCTATCTGCCTGTGAAAGTTCGGTTAAAATCGGCCCAGCCGTTTCGGAGATTAGCCAGAACAAACAGACAGGCAGGCAGCATTTCTTTTCAAATTATTTTCATTTATAGGTAACCGATATACAATTATATTATATGCAGTTAGTAAAAAGCTTTTGTTTTGACAAAACAAACAGACACTTATTTTTTTTTATACTACTAAGGTGGCACACAATCGTATAGCCTACATGATGGTAAGCTGTCACCGTAGCCTATAGCCGCTAGCAATACCAGGGATAACACTAACGATGTGCCAACCATGTTGTTGATGAGGACTCACTGTGCACTAGCAGCATTACTACTAGCCCAGCGTATCCTCGTGGAGCACTGGCAACCTTACTTACCGCAGAAACACAACACTACATCAAGTAGTGTTATTTGACTGCGGTCTTCTGTAAGGTGGAGGTACAGGCCCCAGTCGGGTGGCTCCAATATTAATGGATTATAGATTGTTGTTATAAACCCACCATGTTCCACGTGGGGCGCCCACCAGCCGTGGTTGTGGGAGCTCTTAGACTTCAAGAGCGTGAAGAATGAAGCCACCTGAAAAAAAGCAATTTAATGCAATGCATACAAAAAAGAGGTAGGTTGTAATAGGATTCCCCATAAAAAAGCAGCCGCCCGACTGGGGACTGTACCTCCGCCTTACAGAAGACCGCAGTGAAATATCATTACTTGATGTAGTGCTGTGTTTCTGCGGTGAGTAAGGTTGCCAGTGCTCCACGAGGATACGTTGTAAGGATAAAATATTATGTCTAGGATGCAGAGTAGATACTAAAAAGATATGTATCTTCATACATATCTTACCCGAAGCACTGCGGGTTTTAAAAAAACGTTTATGTATTTTATATAAAAGTCTTGTTAGGAATGTTTTAGAGTATGGGTCGGTAATCTGGTCTCCATGTTATAGTGTTCATTCAAACAAAATAGAAGCCGTTCAGAAAAAATATATTAAGATTATAAGCTATAGACATGGATTTGGTAGACAACTGACAAATTATGAAGAACGACTTCACAAATTCCATACATCTCCTCTATACATAAGACGCAAACAAGCTGATCTTCTATTCCTACACAAACTGTTTCACCATCAACTAAATTCACCTACCTTACTTAACATGGTAAACGAGTTTTTGGCGGGAATCAGGCGGAGCGGTTGAGATTTTTTTCCAGTGTGTCGTAAATTGTGTTATAGTGATCTTTAATGTGTATTTTTGGTGTCGATATGTGCAGTAAAGTTTCATTTAGTGACTGATTTATAGGAGCATTGGAAATAATGCCATAATACGACTTTTGGGTTAAGTGATTTATCATTTTGGTCAATAGGTTACCTCTAATCTAAAGGCGTGTTACGATCTGCTACTGCCGTGGGTTGTCTCCAGAAACTCCATTGGGCGTTAGAATGCATGACACTAGGCATTTTAATGCGGCAAACACGAGAAAATTTGCAACATGAAAATTCTCTAACACTCGACACTGGCAAAAATAGTCCCTGAAGGGATTGATTGCCATACTTAGGAAGAAGAAGAAGAACATGGTAAACATCAATAGAAATTACACTTTTCGTAATCCAAAAACTTTTACACTTAATGTTAAAATTAATAATACATGTTATTATAACCCCATTGTACGGATGTGTCGTACATACAATGAGTTGGTTTCAGTCCATAGTAATCTCGATGTCTTCGATTCTCGTTATCTCTTATACAAAAAACGAGCTTTTAAGATCTTGAATCCTCAAATCACTCCTCAATCACTGGCCACGTAGCTTTATTATATTTCAATAATTGCTTTTTTCTGTTTTCGTGTTATAATTCGTTAGTACAATTTATTTTATAAGTTTTGTCTGCCTGTCATGCTGTGTACACATTTTTTTGGGACTCAGTCCAGCTTATAACTGTTTAACTTTTCACCTGTTTGTGTATGACTGTGTTCTGTTTTGTGTGCCTAACAAATAAATAAAAAAAAAAAAAAACACACATTGTATGTGGAATTATACTGTTTGCAGCATATGCTTGAAAAATATAACCCTACTTCTAATCGAGTCATGTAGTTTGTTTAACAGTAACACTCATCCCGTGACTAGGGTGCTGGAACATATCTCGCTCAAAGAATCAGCATTTCTATCCAGCGTGGCAATGCTGCCAGCATTCTTGGCACGCTACCGCATGATTCCGGTTTGGGTCAGATCTTTTATCTATATGTAGGTAGGTTAAGATATGTTTTTGTAAATAGTTTAATCTGTTTTGTGTCAATAAATATCAAAAAAACATTTAAAAAAAACCGTAACACTACAATATATTTATGACTAGTACATAATAACAATCTCATCCAATCCGTTCAGTTTGGTGAATGAGTTAAACACACAAACTTTCGCATTTTTTATATACATACATAGACATTATAATGTATATAATTTTGTATATTATAGCGTGTAATTCAGTGCTCTAATAAAGACTAAAAAGCGTTCTAAATTAGCCTTGTTTCTAAACACTGAACAAAAAGTGTGATAAATTAGTGTACAGACGGACAAAAACTAGGTATACGTAATTACCTGGGTGTAATTACGAGTTACTGTGTACATATTTGCTATTCGTCTTATATTAGTTTTATAGTCTAATCTAAGGCAGTATAATTAATTTAATTGATTAATTTAAACAGCTACCAAAAGCTAGTTAAGCTTTGTTTTATTTTTTATAAAATTAGGTGGCGAGACGAGCAAGTCTTTCGTCAGATGGTAAGCGTCACGCCATGCAACAGTGCTCCACCCAGGAGCTTTGATAGTAAAGTCCCGCGTGGCTGCACTGCGCTCGTCACCGCGACACCTTAGTTCTTAAAGTCTTTGCAGAGTAATGACGATAACTTTTATACTAGAATCTTATTTTTATAGGTCTACTAGCGTCCGCCCGCGTAGTGTTTTCATGAGAAAACTCACGAAGTTTGTTTTGACCACCACAGCATATTTTACTTCGATAATACAATATCTAGCCAGGGCATCCGCCCCGGTTTCTCAGCCAGCGTTAAATAGCTACAAAACACATTAATTATACACAAAAAACCTTCCTCTAAAAAAACGCATCAAAATCCGTTGCGCAGTTTTAAAGATCTAAGCATACACAGGGACAGACAGACAGCGGGAAGCGACTTTGTTTTATACTATGTATCATCGTTCTCCTGCCCTTATCCCATATTATTTGTGGTCGGCGCAATATGTATTTCTCGTCCATACTTCTCTATCAGCCGTCATCTCTGTATTCACCATCATGTCATCTTTTACACAATCCATCCATCTCTTAGGTCTACCTCAATCCCTGTACCCGTCCACATTCACACATAAAACCTTTCTTACCACATTATCCTCATTCCTCCGCATAACATGCCCATACCATGACAAACGCTTGCTCCTCAACTTTCTATCACTGGAGCTACTTTCAAACTTCCTCTAATATACTCATTTCTTACGATGTCTTTATATATTTATTTATAACTAGCGAAGCCAGGGCGCCCGCCCCGGTTTCTCACGGCCAGCGTGAGCCATATACCTAAATTAAATATCTACAAAACTCTAATGAACAAATATTTGACACTAAACACTTCCAAAAAACACAACATCAAAATCCGTTGCGTAGTTTTAAAGATAAGCATACACAGGGACAGACAGACAGCGGGAAGCGACTTTGTTTTATACTATGTAGATATTACCTTAGCTGAGCTGACAGCAATCTTGAAGACTAGTAGTAGGAGACCAATGCCGACCGACTTGGCAGCCATGAGCGTGGTGAGTAGCATCCACGTGGACGTGGCTCCCACGTGGAAGATGAGGGGCATCATTGACATCGACATCTTTTTAAGGCCTTTCCCATCTGTAAAGACAGCGGTGGTAAATTAGACCTTCATGAGATAATATCAAAATGAAAAAATCATTTATTCAATTTAGGCCCTAGAAAGGCACTTACGAAGGTCTAAATTACCACCGGTTCGGAAAAAATAGTGCCTATACATTTATATAAGAACCAAAACTGAATAAATGATTTTTGATTTGGCCGGCTTTTTAGAAGCCTTAATTAAGTAATAATAAAAAAAATGCTTGGACATTATCACACAGCGCCATCTGGCCCCAAACTAAGCAAAGCTTGTACTATGGGAACCAGCAGCTGTTAAAATAATTAGACCTCTAGCGTAGCAGTCAGGTATACTATCCACTAGACCAGAGGTCTCGTCAAGTAGGTTTGTACTATCGATTTTGGCATAAAATCGGACTTTGTATCGATTTCATGCTACGATCGACAGTACAAACCTACTAATTACCCTTCTAAAATAAAACTGGCCCATATTATGGCGTATAAAGTCCATATGCCACTACCCCTGGTATTGCTAGCGGCTAGGCTACGGTGACTGCTTACCATCAGGTGGACCGTATGCTTGTGTGCCACCTTAGTAGATTTATCTTTGGAACAAGCTTTTATTCTCTCATCAAGCCCTTAATTTTTTACCCATATCATATTTAGGCTACGGTGGCCGCTTACCATCAGTATTTTGTTTGTATTATAAAAATGTGCTGAGTTGCAGTTTTGAAAGTGTATGTATTGTATGAATCATGGATATAAATGTGTAGCTGATTGAAGATACACCAATGATATAAAACCTTTTTACATAATCATTGCGGTACACGTTCTTAACTTTGATTATATACTAATCAAAGTTTCTTAGCAGTATTTCACTATTGTCTATCGAGGTCTAAGTACCCTAAATATTATTTTGACATCAATGCAATACGTGTAATTTTACGCACGCAATAATGTAATCACTTTGGACAATTGTTTAGCAAAACTCCAAGAAGAAAAGGTAGGTGTTAAAATTATTTCAGTAAAATTATTTTTACACATATATAAATCACGAACGTACTTACAAAATAATTTTTACATACAACTGCATGGTCGGCAGTCCAGTCCAGTGAGAATTATGTTTTGCATTAAAAGGGTTAATATCTAGGGCCGTAAAACCCTCTAAAAAAGTTTAACGCAATAAATTGGAAGGGTTTTTAAAAAATCTAAAATACTTACCCCCGGTTCGTGCACTTTCAGCAATTTTCGGCTTGATATCTTCGTAATGAATTAATTTTCCTACCTCACTAGTGCCCAAATGATTGTCATTAAAATCTTCCAGCCATTCCACAGCTAAATATGTATAATCAGCCAACTTCGATTCTAATGATTGTTCTAAAGATGTCAATAAACTCTCTTTTTTATCCGCCGCGTTCAAATTCGTCAAACAGAATAAAAAAGTAAAAATTGAAATATGGGAACGCATTTTCAATTTTTAATTTTAGTAATCACAAAATTCGCGCCAACAACGTTCGAATTCTACGCGTTGACTGTTCGAAAATCTTTTTTGAAATTGACGCCTTGTCCCTCCATATCCCACTTATAAACCGGCTAAAATATGTTTGACAGCCGTCCAAACTTCGTGCGAACTTTATGAGCGAGCTTGCGTGCATTTGTATTTGGTCGCATTTCCGTGGTTTTTTCTCGTGATTTGACAGATATATATAAACTTTATTTCTGCCGCCAAAATATGTGGTGTTGTTTTTTTGTCATTACTGATGGACTGGTTGATTTATTTATTCGATTTTGTAGTTAGAATTCCGAGACTTTACTCTCTATAATGTAAATAAATATTTTTTTACTAGCTTCAAGATATGGACTTTCACACAATTTTCCAGTTACATTTGTTAATTATCTGCTGATAACTTAAGTTAATTATTTGTTTTTATTGGCTAGCAATACTGTTGTCAAAAAAACTTTTTTAATGATCAATTATCTGTTACCCCACTTTCCTTTGAATCCCAGTTCAAGTACATCCACCTTACCGAAGATCACAGTCAAAGAACACTGCTATGATGTAGTGTAGTGACGTATGAGTAAAGACATAAGAGCTGCTTTACTAAAGAGTACCTGGACTCCTTGGTATTACAATTAGATCTACGGCAAAAGCGAGATATATACTATATCTTATCTAGCTATACCAAATTATTTTATTTGACCGCGAAGCTACACTGCACTGCGCTCGTCACCTCGACACCTTAGTTCTTGCCTTCTTTGCCTAGTAATGTCGCTAGATAAAAAAATATATATTGATGTGTATGTCTCGCTCTCCTGCAATAGTGGAAGTGGTTTAGAGAAAAGAGACGGAAGTGTGTAAGAGGAAGTCGGGGAAGCGCGCGCTATTTGATTTGACCATTGGGACCGCTGTACAACAGCGGTCCCAATGGTCAAATCAAATAGCCGTCAGATGTCAGATGCTACACATCATTTGCGACTACTGCAAGTCACTCGTCTATAGGGCAGATTGGGGATAATTTGACATATATACCTACTTATTCAGTTCTCACCAGATAGTATGTCAGGATAGATTCTTATTGACCTTAATCGGCTGTGATTTTTCACAGACTACCTAAATGATATTTTAAGTGCGTCTCGCATTTTCGTTTGATATCACATAATTCTTTAAAAGCCAAATCACCACCGGCACGATCTCTATGGGAATTTATTATAGAACTTTTAGGGTTCTTTTCACCATAAAGTAAAGGTCCTTTTTTATAGGGAACATGAAAATAATGGCGTGTTATGGCTTTTGGGTGAAGTGATTATTAATTTTGGTCAATAGGTTACCACTGAACTAAATTTGTTGTTGCGATTGCATTCAATTCAATTTCATACAAATCCATTGAGCCGTTTTTACATGATTCAACAAACATCCATCCACATAGCTTTCAAATTTATAATATTAGTAGGATAAATGTTCCATATATATAAAAATGAATCCCTATTTCGCTTGGTCACGGCATCACGCGTGAACGGCTGGACCGATTTCGATAATTATTTTTAATTTGTCTTTGTTATTGTCAGGAGAAGGTTCTTATGAAACATTTAAAAAAAAATTGAAACCTTTTTAATTTCGGGATAAGCTCAAGGTCTTTTTTGCCATGGTGTAATTGTCATATGAATTCATAGCTATGACAGGACATCTGTTGGGTCAGCTAGTAATATTATATTTTTTAATTGCCAGTATGTGTTGTAAAAACAAAATCAAAATTTATTCAGTTTAGGCCCTAATAAGGCACTTATGAAGGTCTAAATAACCACCGGTTCGGAAAAATAGCCACCTGAGAAGAACCGGCAAGAAACTCAGTGCTCTGTCTTTTTTTTTCCATGTAACAATCATGATATAACAATTTGTAACAAAATTCTTTTCGACATTGGTATAAAAAAATTATAAAGTAATGCAAGTCATAAAATACTTACAAACAGAATCCTTATAACTGGATCCTAGTCGACCATGGCCGCAGCGATCTGTCCACAATATAGTACTGTAAGGTAACTCATTACTCACTTTCGATAATGAGATGCGGTTGAATTGAAGTAGTTAGAATCATAAACAACCGGCCAAGTGCGAGCCGGACTCGCGCACCGAGTGCTCCGTACACACTTTTACGTGAACTTTAAATGAGGTCATTATTCGTCGGTGACTCTAAATAGCGCGAAACAGGAATATTTTTTTAGTAAATTTGCATAAATATAAATTAACAACATATTTACGGTTCTCAGATTTTATCCTGTACTTGTGCTGTAAGACTGCTTCTTGCCAAATTTCATGGTTCTTGGTGAACGGGAAGTACCCTGTACGGCGCCTTCGAAGCTGGACCTGTGCCTGTTGTCCAGGCATTTCAGAGTTAACTAATATCTATCTAGCCAGAATGTCAACCTCTAATTAAGAAATCAGTAAGTAATCAACCGAAGAGCTGGCAGCTACCTCGGACAAGGAATTAGTCTTGCTATCCAGAGGGGGAACGCTGCCAGTATCTTCGGAACCTTGCCTAAAGGGACTCCTTTTAATAATATATTTTAATTATTATAGTCTTATTTTTAAGGTTTTCAGTTTTAGGTTTAGTTTTTAATTAAGTAATAAGTGTGCTAATTAATCATGCACGTAAATAACGTTGATTAAAATCGCATTATCATTCAACACATTTATAATTTAGAAAAGCAAATTACCAACGATGTTGGTTTATGATAAGCACTTGAGTTGATATCTGCAGATATGTTTTGACAATTTGTGTCACGCTCCACCGAAGATGTGGTTGACAGTCGCGTGTGTTCTCTCAACCGACTTATATATTACTAGCTGCCCGCCCCGGCTTCGCACGGGTAGACATTAGTTTCGGAGCATAGACATTTATCAAATATTTTGTCCACCCGCGCGAAGCCGGGATGGGCAGCTTGTATAATATGTAGCCTATGTTACTCAGTGATAATTTAGCTTTCTAACGGTAAAAGAATTTTTGAAATCGGTCCAGTAGTTTCGGAGCCTATTCAATACAAACCCACAAAAATACAAATCTTTCCTCTTTATAATATTATTAGTGTAGATGTAGATGTAGATATTATTGTCTAGAACGGTCAACTGTGTGTTTGATTGAAAATACAATATCTAATACTATTGAATTTAGGGAAATTCATATTTAAAAAATAAAAAATGTAATATAATTTGCTTTATTCCGCTTAAAGTAAAAACGATACAGTTTCTTTTACTACTTGCCCAGCGCATCCTCGTGGAGCACTGGCAACCTTACTTACCGCAGAAACACAACACTTCATCAAGTAGTGTTATTTCACTGCGGTCTTCTGTAAGGTGGGGGTACAGTCCCCAGTCGAGCGGCTCCAATTTTAAAATCCCACGGGAGATCCTAAATCGCCCTACCTCTCTTAAAAGTATATCATTGCTGAAGAAACGAAAAAAAAAAACATTTTTTTTATGCCACTATGGAGGCACACAAGCATACGGCCCACCTGATGGTAAGCAGTCACCGTAGCCTATAGCCACTAGAAATACTAGTACCTATAATAAATCTAGCAATAATATTATATTGAGAACATAAACCTGTCTCTTTAAGTAGGTAAGAACACTTACTTATCTTATTAAGTCTAAAAAGTGTGTATTTTTAAAGACATGCAATATAAATAGCTCATCTCATCTCGAGAGGTGCAAAAAGTTGGTAGAACGGATGTCACCGCCTAGATTTTTTGTCAGACAGATGATCTCATGATTTCATGCTTTGATTACTAGTTATTAGTCATCAAATATCGTGTTTCAGGTTAATAACTCCACTGACTGCAGTGCAGCCACGCGGGACTTTACTATTTAAGCTCCTGGGTGGAGCGATTTCGGATTTCCCATTTAAATTGGAGCTGCCCGACTGGGGACTGTACCTCCGCCTTACAGAAGACCGCAGTGAAATAACACTACTTGATGTAGTGTTGTGTTTCTGCGGTAAGTAAGGTTGCCAGTGCTCTACGAGGATACGCTGGGCTAGTAGTAATGCTGCTAGCACAGTGAGTCCTCATCAACAAAATGGTTGGCAACCCGTTAGGGATACCCCTGGTATTTCTAGCGGCTGTAGGATACGACTGATGACTGCTTATCATCAGGTGGGCCGTATGCTTGTGTGCCACATTAGTGGTAAAAAAAAAACCATCTGTTACATGCGGCGTGACGCTTACTATCAGGCGGACGTTTTGCTCGTCTCGTCACCTATATAAAACCTTGCTTGATCATAAATATCTTTGATTTTATTTATAATATAATAATTATAGCCAATTCTTCTCAGATTATAAGCACTTTTTGAATATGTAAGTATGTATATGTTTTATAAGATAACAAAGCATTTTATTTAAATATACTTAAGATACATTATTTGACTATATACAGAGAAAAAAATACACAAGAAAAAAAAATGGATGTTGGGTGGAAAACTCATTACTGCCCGCTAAAAGTTTCTTATTGAAAACACCACCTTTGGGTGCACTTAAAGGCGAAACAAGTAGTCCTTTTCGAATAGATGGGATGAAAATTGAATTGGATTTGTTTGCGCAATATCCTGAGTTTGAATGAATAAACTAGCCTACTTCTTTGAAGCGTCTACGTAATTTCGTCCGTTATCGGAATACATTTTAACGGTGTCAAAAACTAACGTAATATAAAAAATAGCAAGAATTAAAATAAATAAAATAGATAGCTAAGCTAGTTTTCTTCTGCTAAATATGTTTGATATTTGGTCGGCTAGCTAGAGTATCAGTTTTGACAAGTAATATAAGAAATAACGCCGCATATAGTGTTTCTCACTCGACATTCTAATGTTTTTGGAGAAAGTCCACACTTACTTATTAGGTCACGCGGTTTTATCATCGCGGTTTAGTCTTTCAAGTACTTGTACTACTTATTGTACAAGATCTCAAAGCTATATACTGTGTTGAATGATATTGTTGAATGATTTCACACTGATTAATTATTTAGAGGGAGACATTATGGGCTACACTAGTTGACTACAAAATGCCTGAACAATAGGCACAGCTATTGCTCTGAAGGCGTCATGTTGGCAGCCATTGTTAACCGTGTCGATTTTCTTAGAGACTAACTAATCAAGAATTTAGCTTTTATTTTAAAGTATAGATAATACTAGCTCACGCGGAGAGAGTATAGAGCGACATTTCACTAGAGTCTTGCACACCTCTTTTGCTTCTTCTACATTCATATATGTAGGTACTCCTAGACATTTTAAGTTACAGTGGATTTACATCACCCACTTTCCACCGAAGAGAATTTGGTGCCAACGTGACAGATGGTGAGTCCGTCGCCGTCTCTTAGGCACTACATACGTCCTTGAATTTCTTCTCAGACGTATGCAGGTTTCCTCACGATGTTTTCCTTCAACGTAAAGCTCGTGGTGTGACTAATCACTGCACACAGATCGGTCAATTATGTTTATTAAAATAATTAATAATTAGCGCCTATGTGTGAAAGGTGACCGAATAACATGCGTGTAATTAATACAATGATTAAAAGTGTTTAGACAAAATATTTAATCAGCTTCTTAGGTAGCTGATAGTTATCATTTGATAGGGTGGATATTTTTAAATAGCTTTGTCCCCGCGACTTCGCCCGCATAGCAATATAGTATACTATTACCCGTTTTCCCGTAGGAATGAAGCATTTTCGCGCGGTAAAGTACTATGTTCATTAGGGATAATGTCGGCTTCTAATGGTAAAATAATTTTTCAAATCGGTCCAGTAGTTTTAGTTCCAGGAGCCTATTCAATACAAACAAACAATCAAATCTTTCCTCTATATAATATGAGTATAGATTATTAATTGTTAATTATTTTAAAATAGCTGTGCGCGACTACGTATGCGGGAAATCGGATTTCGTTCACATTGTAATGTTTTCTTTTGGGGGAAATCCTAATATATTTTCTAAAATAAATGTGTACTCCTTATAAAATCAGCGCTCTGCCAGTGAAAGTCTCGTGATAATCGATCCAGCCGTTACAGAGACAAACTGACATACAGATAAAACACCTAGAAATTGTTGTGTGGCCATGTTTACACACAGATTACTCAGGCAGGTATTAAAACAAAAAAATATGACGTATAATATTTAATCAAAACAAAGTGAAAACAGTAAATAAAAGCATTATGAATGACAATTGATGTCTGGTGTTGCCAGCTCGCTGTGGAGCGAAGAGGGCAACATCGTGGAAGTTGGAGTTCCAACCAATTAACGGTTCGTCCCGGTTTTGGACCCGAAGCCATAGTTCTAGGGGCCTGAAGTATCTGAAATGAAAATGTTTTTTTTATACCACTAAGGTGGCTCACAAGCATACGGCCCACCTGATGGTAAGCAGTCACCGTAGCCTATAGCCGCTAGCAATACCAGGGGTATCACTAACGGGGTGCCAGCCATGTTGTCGATGAGGACTCACTGTGCTAACAGCAATACTATTAGCCCAGCGTATCCTCGTGGAGCACTGGCAACCTTACTTACCGCAGAAACACAACGCTACATCAAGTAGTGTTATTTCACTGCGGTCTTCTGTAAGTGGGAGGTACAGTCCCCAGTCGGGTGGCTCCAATTTAAATGGGATAACCCACGGGAAATCCCAAATCGTCCTACCTCTCTTTTTAAAAGCTCATGGTGTGATTAATCACCGTACTTAAGCTTAGAAAAACTCATTGGTACAGGCCGGGATTCGAACCTGGGCCCATCAGATGACAGGCCGTAGCTTCAACCACAAGGCCACCACGGCTTAAATAGTTACGAGAATTATCGAACACCTGAAAAGAACATTAAGCATTTTATGTACAGCATCAGGACTTGTACAGTATTAATGCAAAAAAACTATATTTTTTAGGAAGTGCTGCAAGCTGCAACGATGTTAGAGTGAAGACTTACTTGACGAGAGCCTCCGGTGATATCCTGTTGGTCTTGCCCCGGGTCATTTGTCGGATGATCTCCGCCGCCGGCTTTGAGGAGCCTGGCTGCATGAGCTCGCTGGAAATCATTATCATTTATACGTTAAGCTGAAACTTTGCACCCCTTTTTACGAGTGTTTAACGGACTTTTGACCACTAGATGTCGCTGTAATGTAAATAGGCATTATTAGCACGCGCGGTAGAGAATCTACGTCGTTGTGCTATATATCTCAGCGACGAAGACTCTTTGAACAAACCGAACATTCCGACCAGGAGCTCAATCATACCAGTAAACCGGACTACGCATACAGCCAACTAGTTTTATTTACCACCACGCACAACAAGACTTGCTGCTGACTGCCTCCACTCCCAGGACTCAGTATGGTGTCATACAGAAAGAAAGTGGAGTCTGAAAGGACATCATCCATTTTGGTCCAAATCTATAAGTGCCGGTCAACGTTTTTTTTGTATATTCTGTTAGAGCTTGCCCGTCTTAACACTTTTTACTGTGGCACCGAACCTGTAGGACTCTTGTAGTTGATATTAATTGAGTTCGAAAATCTGCATTTTCATATTTTTTTGTTGAAAATAGGAATTCAAAATAACTAAAACAAATCAAACGTCATATAATGTCCAACTTTGGTGCCACAGTAATAAATGCTCAGACGGACAAGCCCTAACAGAATATACAAAAAAATGCGTAGACCGCCATTTTTAGATTTGGATCATTTAGATTCAGATCTTTGAAACATGGAAGATTAAAGTTAATATGTATGAAGAAGGAAGAAGTGCAGAAAGATAATCTCTTCTTTCTACTATATATATATATAAATCTCGAGTCACAGTGCTTGTAACATCACTCCTTCGGAACGGCAAACATTTATAATTACATACAATACAACCCATAACATTCTACTCTATATTTATTACGTTGATTTCGTTGTGTCGTGTGTGAGGGGAATAAAACATGATTTGATCTCATTCTTTCTTTCTTGCTTGCTTGCTTTCTTTCTTTCTTGCTTGCTTGCTTGCTTTCTTGCTTTCTTAACATGATTTGATCTCATTCTTTCTTTCTTGCTTGCTTGCTTTCTTTCTTTCTTGCTTGCTTGCTTGCTTTCTTGCTTTCTTAACATGATTTGATCTCATTCTTTCTTTCTTGCTTGCTTGCTTTCTTTCTTTCTTGCTTGCTTTCTTGCTTTCTTTCTTGATTGCTTACTTTCTTTCTTTCTTGCTTGCTTTCTTTCTTTCTATAATCTTTACCTTAGCACTCTGCCAGCGTCTCTGCTCCGGTAGACATCGCACTGGTGTAGATGACCCACGTGACCCGCCGCTGCACACAACTGCTCGAAGATTTGGAACTCCAGGACACTCGCCAGGAAGTACTTTATATACTCCTAGGAAAAGGGGTAGATGTTATAAGTGCTTGATTAACGGACCTTAGTCAAATCAAATCAAATCAAAAATCATTTATTCAGTGTTTGAGTTTTTAACCAATAGTTGGCGCTTTATGTAAATATACCTATTTAGCGCGCGCTGTAGAGAGTCTCCGTCGCTGTGGTATATATCTCAGCGACGAAGACTAATAGAGCACAAAACTAATAAACCGGACTACGTATACTTCTACCAACAAGTTTTATGCACCACCACGCACTCCAAGACCTGGTGCTAACTGCCCCCACTCCCAGGACCCAGTATGGTGTCATACAGTGCTTAATTCAATTTGCCAGCATTCTTGGCACGCTCCCGCATGATTCTGGTTTGGCTCTTAGTAGTGCGAGCATGAATAATTTGCGACAACGTTTTCGTATCGCCTTCGACTATTTTTGTATTGAATAATGCACAGCGCTGCGGCGGTGAAAAGTGGAACTAAAAATTAGTATGACAATTTAACATTTCGCGAGTTACGTTTTCGAATACGTTGTCGAAAATTGTTAATGATACCGGCACTTGTACGTACTATATTATCTGCTCTGGTTATCTTTTATCTATAGGGTAAGCTCTGTTTTTTGTAAATAGTTAGATCTGTTGTTTAATCATTTTTTTACTAGATTTTACGAATAAGTACTCTCAAATCGTGAGAATTTTCCACCAGATTAGGAATGCCGTTAATTCTGAGAAGCGTTGGAAGAAAGTCCAACGGAACCCTATGACTAACACTTGCTGTCCGTCCGTCCGTCCGTATCTCATGATCCGGAATAGGTAGACAGACACACATAAAATTAGCAATTTAGTTATATATGTAACTATATATATATATATATATATATATATATATATATATATATATATATAGTTACAAAATAAACTGCACGTAACTATACCTATTTACGAAAATAAATAAAGTGTTTATCATTATTATATTATTTACCTGATCTGATATCACGTGATACTTGGAGCCAGGGTCGAAATCTGCTTCAGTTCTTGGTATTGGAGGAATTACACCCTGCGGACGAGAATATTATACTTATTAAAGAGAGGTAGGGCGATTTGGGATTTCCCGTGGGTTTGCCCATTTAAATTGGAGCCGCCCGACTGGGGACTGTACCTCCGCCTTACAGAAGACCGCAGTGAAATAACACTACTTGATGTAGTGTTGTGTTTCTACGGTAAGTTAGGTTGCCAGTGCTCCACGAGGATACGCTGGGCTAGTAGTAATGCTGCCAGCACAGGGAGTCTTCATCAACAACATGGTTGGCACCCCGTTCGTGATACCCCTGGTATTGCTAGCGGCTATAGGCTACAGTGACTGCTTACCATCAGGTGGGCCGTATGCTTGTGTGCCACCTTAGTGGAATAAAAAAAAAGACGAAGCCACAAGCTAGGAGTTAGTATGGTCCCATGTACCTGATAACGCAGCTTCATCTGCCACCATCTGTTATTCATGTTGTCCACACCATCTTCGAAGATGGACCATCTCCACTGAAAACATATTTATTAATAATTAACAACTATGATTACAGGTAGCGTTGCCAACTCTAAAAATCAAAAAGCCGGATTCTTGGGTCCCAAAGCCTAACATTAGGAAGCTTTGACAAAAATATCGAATACTAGCGGTCCGCCCCGGCTTCACACGGGTAGACATTTATCAAATATTTTGTCTACCCGTGCGAAGCTGGGGCGGGCAGCTAGTATAATAAATAGCTTATATTATATTACTCAGTGATAATGTAGCTTTCTAACGGTGAAAGATTTTTTGAAATCGGTCCAGTAGTTTCGGAGCCTATTTAATACAAATCCACAAAAATACAAAAATTCCAAAATACAAATCTTTCCTCGTTATAATATTAGTATAGAAGTATAGATATAGATATAGAAAACACATGTACAAGCCGAACTTTAGAATTCCAAAGCCGGACGCAAAAGAAAAGGTATTTGACAAAAAAAATAGTTTACATTGTGATCTTTCGTTTAGTTGCGAGTCAGTAAATTTTGTCTCATTCGTTACTGACTGAACTGTAGGGCTAGCATGAATAATTGCGACAACGTTTTCGTATCGCCTTCGACTATTTTTATATTGAAAAATGAACAGTGCTGCGGCGGTGAAAAGTGGAACTAAAAATCAATATGGCAATTTTGACATTTCGCGAGTTACGTTTTCGTTTACGTAGTCGACAATGTTCCTGCTACCGGCACTGATCGAATTGAACTAGTATAAAAAAGCCTTAGTATCCCTACCACTGGCCAGGATGTTACTCGTAGTGGGGACGTTTTGGTAAGACATCATGAAATTGATGTCTTACCAAACCGCAGTTTCAAGGTCAACATTGCACAGGCGCTTACATCTACACCGTAACTAAATAAATAATATATAAACGCAAGCAAGCTTATAGATTACCTCTGCACAATCATATCACACTGGGTGTTTTATCAACCGACTTAAAAAAAAAGGAGGAGGTTCTCAATTCGACTGTCTTTTTGTATATTTGTTACCCGATTACTCCGCCAATTGTGATTCGATTTTGATGTTTCTACTTTTGTTTGGTCGGTCATACTTCAGAGGTGGTCCCATATATAAAATAGGTCCCATATAAGCACCGTCCTCAAATAGATCAGTGAGTAACGCTTTCGATAATATTAATCAAAAACATAGGTAACATGTGTTGACAGCAATTGTCACATTGGAAATTATAATTAATTATTTTGCGTTTCAGTAGGTATCTTTTTGTTGCTCTTGCAGTCGGTTTTATTTTTTTATTTTATTTCACATTTCAATTTCTAAATTATATGTCTCTGCACTCTCACTGTATCACTGTTATCTTTTTCATCGTGCATAGCTGTTTGTTGGATACAATACAAAGATAGTTGAGGTGACAATGGTGTCGATTCTGTTGTACAAAACTACTAAACTTAACTAATTTGACAGGTCTAAAAAGTCTTGCTATCCCTCTCTGATGTGCGGGGTTAAATAAATGGCAATATTTTTAGACCTGTCAAATTAATTAAGTTTAGTAATTTTGAACAACATAATTGGCAACATTGTCTACTTGTTAATATATTAATGTGTAAATGATCACTTTGTTGATGCAACTAACTAAAAAAAATTATTAGCGATTTGGGATTTCCTGTGTGTTATCCCATTTAAATTGGAGCCGCCCGACTGGGGACTCTACCTCAACCTAACAGAAGACTGCACTCAAATAACACTACTTGATGTAGTGTTGTGTTACTGCGGTGAGTAAGGTTGCCAGTGCTCCACGAGGATACGCTGGGCTAGTAGTATTGCTGCTAGCACAGTGAGTCCTCATCAACAACATGGTTGGCACCCCGTAAGTGAGACCCCTGGTATAGCTAGCGGCTATAGGCTACGGTGACTGCTTACCATCAGGTGGGCCTTAGAGTTATAAAAACGTAAATGTATTATTACCTGGTCCACCATGAAGGCGAAGGGCAAATAAGCCACCTTTTCCAACGCCATCGTCATCAGGAAGTTCATACTAACTTCGTACGGGTCGTGGCTCCTGGAACAATTCAATATCGACTAAGTGCCAGTTGGACTCGCACACCGAGGGTTCCGTACTAAAAACAAACTAGGTTAAATGTTAATAACAAAATTAACTTTTCCGTTAGATCCCTAGATACGGCTTTGGCACCGACCGCAAATAATATGTTTGTAATAATACGTGCGCTCTTTTTTAGCGGTCTATTCCCACTAGTTCGGTTGTCCAGTTCAGTTGACTGAATTAGTGGGAATAGCAATACTGACTCTGTGAAGCATTTCAAGCGTCTACTTGTCAAGGGCGGATCCAGGGGGGTTATGGGAGTCATAGCCTCCTGATCTGGGTCTATCCATGCTAGTGGCCCAAGTCTTAACTCGTTACGATAGAAGACAAGACATAAAGATGCAATGGAATAAACTGTGATACACCCTCTCAATTGCTGCGCCCTACAGGATGTGTGTTTTAGTTATAAGTTTACTTATAATTGTATTGCTTGCTAATTATGTTTCTAGTAGGGGAGAACCCTAAAATTGTAATAAATTTTCAGTTTTATTATTTATTGCAACAGAAACAACTGTCTACCTATTGCGGATCATGAGATACAGCCTGCTGACAGATGGACGGACGGTACGGGGTTCCGTACCAACTTACTTATTCTGGTAAAGGCCGACTCTTTGTAAATGTTGCAAGTTGTAAACACTCAGCGTGGCAGCGTTGGCAACTGCTTCGTGGAAAGCTGAAAACAATATAAAGATAAAAATATATTAAAAACTCAGATAAAATATACATATATGGTGCCAATTCTGTTGGAGGTAATCATTCTTCTTCTTCCTGAGGTGCCGTCTCCTACCGGAGGTTGGCTATCATGAAGGCATCTTAATTTTGGACACAGCTGCGCGGAATAGGGATCGCGTGCTCAGATTGAACCATGTCCGGAGATTTTTGAGCCACTACGTACGGCGTCTGCCGGGTGGTCGTTTTCCCTGGATTTTCCCATGCATTATAAGTTGGAGCAAGTTGTATTTTTCGTTCCGCATTATATGACCTAAATACTGCTTGCGTCTCTTTACAGTATTTAAGACCTCCACTTTTGCCGACCATCTGCAAGACTTTCATTTGATATTCTACCCGTCCACGATATTTACAGAATTCTTCTGTTAACCCACATTTCAAAGGCTTCTATCCGATTGCTCATAGTCTGAGTTAAGGTCCACGACTTTACGCCATACAGAAGAAATTAGAAGACGTAGCAACGTGCCAAACGCTACCTGGTAGATATTTTCAGAGATCGATTGCAGAGATGATGACTTTATTTAAAAAATGCGTTTCATTATACTAATAGGAAACTAATAGGACAGGACTAAAAGTGTACCCATCCTTAGTTTACCCTGCTCATGAGAAAGGAATTTTAGAGCCTTGATGTCCGTGCGGTTGAAGCAACGGCCTGTCATCTGATGGGCCCAAGTTCCCGGCCTGTACCAATGAGTATTTCTAAGCTTAAGTACAGTGATTAATCACACCATGAGCTAAAAAAGTGAGGTAGGGCGAATTGGGATCTCCCGTGGGTTTTCCCATTAAAATTGGATCCGCCCAACTGGGGACTGTACTTTCACCTTAAAGAAGACCGCTGCGAAATAACACTACTTTGATGTAGGGTTGTGTTTCTGCAGTAAGTAAGGTTGCCAGTGCTCCTGGTGCAGTAATGCTGCTAGCGCAATGAGTCCTCATCAGCAACATGGTTGGCATCGCATTAGTGATACCCCTGGTATTGCTAGCGACTATAGGTTACGGTGACTGCTTACCATCAGATGGGCCGTATGCTTGTGTGCCACCTTAGTGGTAAAAAACTATAAATTAACCTGGATTCGCTCCATCTCTGAAGAGCTGCGGCTGCTCGGCGTACTGCAGGTAATACTGGATGTGTGCCATCTCATGATGAGTGGAGATCAGGTCTTGCATCGTCACCTCTGTGCATTGCTTTATCCTGCAATTAAACGAGTATTCTTACAAATTATCGTGAGTACAGCGTAATGGCATTGCCCATGATAGAGACAGTTACTTCATTCAGAAAAGCGCACCCTAATACCACTAAGGTGGCACACAAGCATACGGCCCACCGACAAACTGATCGACCCACTGACCACCAACCCAGACTGATCGAACCACTGACCACCAACCCAGACTGATCTACCCACTGACCTATCGAAGACTCACCGATTGACCGACCAATCACCCACTGACTGATCGACCCACTGACCTCCCACCGAAAAACAGATCGACTCACTGACCATCAACCCACTGACCTATCGAAGACTCACTGACCCACTGACCAATCACCCAGTGGCTGATCGACACTGATCACCCACCGACAGACTGATCGGCTCACTAACCACCAAACCATAGACTGTCCATCGACCCACTGACCACCAACTCACAAACTGATCGACCCACTGACCCACCAACCATCCATCCACGACTGATCGACCCACTGACCTACCGACGACTCACTGACCCCGGATTGACCGACTAATCACCCTCTGACTGATCGACCCACTCCCATCCGACTCCCATATGCGAGAAGGATTTGGGATACCGATTCCCGAATCTGACTCCAAAATCTTACTCCAAAATCCAACTCCCAAATACGACTCCATATCCGACTCCCGAATCTGACTCCCGAATCTGACTCCCGAATCCCACTCCCGAATCCCACTCCCGAATCCGACTCCAAAATCCGATTCACAAATCCGATTCCAGATTACAATTCCCGAACGTTAAGATGGGGGCCACTCTGACTGCACTTAAATTTTGATAGGGGTCTAGAAGAAAAAATAGTTTGGAAATCTTTGCTGTCGTGAGTAAAGACACCAAATCTTTGATAGTATACGCTGTGTTACCTATATGCTGCTAGTACAGTATCATACATACAGTCTCCGACTAGAACAGTCGGAGCCTTGTTCCCCAGGCACAGCACCCTAGCTGGAAGATCCTCCCTTTGTGGCAGAACCTTTATTTCAGTCGCCACCTGTATGACCACAGCTGGATTATCTTATGTATAAGCCTGACCTGTAGTCAATCCTATTGCAGAAGTCCCAAGCACTGGCGGTGCATTGAACGCTCCTCTGTGGTCTCGCCAGCATGGACCCTCGCCAGAACTCTGGCGGCGCTGGCTTCAGGCCCATCGACGTGTAGAACTCTTCCGCCATTTGGAACATCCTGACAAATCATGACATTTATAATTTACTAAGCAATAAAAGATTGTTATCAAAATAAAAACAAAAGGTTTTTTATACCACACAAGCATACGGCCCACCTGATGGTAAGCAGTCACCGTAGCCTATAGCCACTAGCAATACCAGGTGTATAAGTAACGGGTTGTCAACCATTTTGTTGATGAAGAATCACTGAGCTAGTAGCATTACTACTAGCCCAGCGTATCCTCGTGGAGCATTGGCAACCTTACTCACCGCAGAAACACAACACTACATCAAGTAGTGTTATATGACTGCAGTCTTCTAAGCGGAGGTACAGTCGGGCGGCTCCAATTTAAATGGGAAAACCCGCGGGAAATTCCAATCACCCTAACTATTTTTTTTTAAAAAGCTCAAGGTGTGACTAATCACTGTACTAAAGCTTACTACGTACTGGCCGGGACTTGAAGCCCATCAGATGACTTGGCTTGCTAAAAGGTTTATTGCTCGTTGATTCATATTGTATCCCATAGGATTATGATATGATCCCATAGGATATAGGTCATGAACCCCCTGATTCGTCCTTGGACCCTACAACTCACCGTAGCGGTGTGAACCCTTGTCTCAGCATTTCTGCCGTGACGTCCACGTTAGGCGCCTGAGGGAATGGCATCACCAGATCCATTATGGATTTCCAGTTTTGGGCCCACATGTTACCTGCAATTCAATATATATGTCGGCACTCGTCACATCACTAAAAAATCATGGTCACAACACTATTAGAAGCCTTAGACAAGAGCGCGGGAAAGATGGCGGCGCGCTCTAGCGGAACGTCAAGGAAACGTTACCGAATGGCGGGAAGTCCATTCAAGCACGTGTGGCCGTACGGACTGCTGTCTTGGGCTAGAGTTGTTTTGTTATATAACGAATAGTGGATAGTTCAGTTAGATTTATCAATTGTGATTGTTCTGGAACACTTAAGTGTAGGGTGTATTGTTGTTTGTGTCCCGTACCCGAGTTGCCCATGCTTTCGGAGAACTATGCTGGCCATCCTCCGATATATATTTCTGATGTCAAACGTCTAAGCACGCTATGGCAGTAAAGCCGATACGTTTACGGTAGACGGCATGACGCCCTCTTATGCCGTCATTCTATACCGCCATTCATCAACTGCTGGGCGTCCCGTGAAGGACAATGTTTTATACTACGAAGGTGGCAAATAGGCACAGGTACTAACTGTCTAGATCGAGACAAAGGTTGAAAAAGGTACAGAATAGTCGGAACTGGCTGGTATGTATGAAGAGATTGATGAATGTAGAAGCAAAGACGTGCGATTTTTTTTTTATACCACTAAGGTGGCAAATAAGCATAACGCCCGCCTGATGGTAAGCGGTTGCCGCAGCCTATGGACGCTTGCAACACCAAGGGTATCACTCGCGCGTTGCCGACCCTTCAGAAATATCTTCACACCCTTCTTGAAGAAGTCTCTTATTGAAAGAGTAACTTCAGAATTTCTTCTCGGCAATAACCTCTCAAAATCCGGTGGTAGATTCAGACGATTTGAAACTTATTTGTAAAGTCTAGTCGAAAAAGATTTAGGTTTTGATATGTATACTTGTTATTTAATTTACCCAATAGATGCGCGGGGATAGGTCCGTCAGGCCGTACAGAGGTTTCCCCGTATCTCTGTACGAGACGCCTGCGCACATATGTGAACAGCTGCTTGTAGAGTGGGGCGACTTGGTTGTAGATCTCTTCAGAACTGGTCCGGAAAGATTGATCTTCATACGCTGCTCGCATCTGGTCTCCAGCATCACGGTACCCTGAGGATTAGAGGGTATAAATTGGGATCTCCGTGGGTTTTCCCATTAAAATTGGAGCCACTAGACTGGGGACTGTACCTCCACTTAGAAGACTGCAGTCAAATAACACTACTTTGATATATTGTTGTGTTTTTAATTATGGTTACCAGTGCTCCACGAGGATACGCTGAGCTAGTAGTAATGCTGCTAGTGCAGTCAGCCTTCATCAACAACATGGTTGGCCACTCGTTAGTGATATCCCTGGTAATGCTAAGAGCTATAGGCTACGGTGACTGTTTACCATCAGGTAGGCCATTTTGGCCATCGTTAGAGTTCTCGAAAAGAGCAGACAATTGACTTAAACAAGGTGGCATTTTTTAAAGTTGACCCACTAGTAACCTACGCAAATATGCAAGAACTATGCCACAAGACTTACCAGTAGCTACAGCCGCTTGGTTGGCTAGCTGAACATATCTCATGAATCTATTCTTCAGCTTAGGTCCAGTCGTGTCCCGGAAACTTCTCCAGACGTACAGCAGTTCGCTTTCAATCCTGGAATGTGCTAGAATCCTGGTTATTTCAGGATCCAGCATCATGTCGCAGTAGTTTGGTAAGTCTGTAGGCTCTGTGTAAGGCTGGTAGTGCTGGTACGGCTGATTAGCCAAGTACATTTGGTTGGATTGGTGGGGCTCCGTCGGGTAGGGCGACCTAGGCACGTGAGGGTCGTAGGGCTTCTGACCGTAAGGGCAAATCTTTGCTGAATTGTATATCTCCTTCATCTCTGTCACTAGTTGTTGGAGCTGGAATTTCAAGTCAAATGATGAGTACTTTTATAATTCTGGCTACATAAGACCTTACTTACCATAAGATCAAAATCCGGTGCGTAGTTTTAAAGATCTAAACATATATAGGGACACACAGACAGCGGGAAGCAATTTTGTTTCACACTATGTAGTGAGTATGGTTTATAGCACTATGATCAATTACCTCAGAGTACTTATCATCAGGTAAAGCGGCGCGGCTACTGATGACGATCCGGCTGAGCTGCCTCCTGCCCTGAGGGTCCAGCCGGGAGGAGTCATAGGCAGCTGCCTTCCTCCACGACAGCCTCTCGAACTTACTGCTCAGAGCTAGCTCCTCAGCCATCCGCCGTCTGTTCAGCTCTGTTATATTCGTCACGAACTTCCATTGGGATATAGTTACCCTGTAATGATAATGAAAGGGCGATTCTTTTATACATAATCGTTGTTTTTAGAATATTTAGAGAGAAAAGAGAAAATCGCAAATCGCCCTAGATTTAGGATTTCCCTAGGGTTTTCCCATTTAAATTGGAGGCGCTCGGCTGGGGACTGTACCGCCTACCTTACAGAAGACCACAGTGAAATAACACTACTTGATGTAGTGTTGTGTTTCTGCGGTAAGTAAGGTTGCCAGTGCTCCACGAGGATACGCTGGGCTATAGTAACGCTGCTAGCAGTTGGCAACCCGTTAGAGATACCCCTAGTATTGCTAGCGGCTATAGGCTACGGTGACTTACTACAGCTTACCTACAGGTGGGCCGTATGCTTGTTTGGCAAGTGGTGTAAAAAAAAAAGATCATGACAAAATGATCCAGACTGCTGAGGACAATTGGACACGGTAAAGATTGTAGAAGGTCTTTGCCCAGCTTGATAGTAAAGGCTACTAACAAAGGGAAAAGTTTAATTTCCGACTACTATAGTAATCTAACATTAGTTGGTATTTAATATATTTTTTTTACTTTTGGTGTGACTTATACCCACCAACTTTCTGGCTCAATTTTTTTTTTAATATCTGTGCATGTAGCTTGTCAAATGTTCAAAAATTTATAACTTTTCCTGTAGCTATAACAGTTATATCTACCGTTCGTTCCCCAAATAACCACCCTTAATACAACTGGGTTACGAGACCGCATGCAACAGATGCTCCACCCAGGAGCTTTAATAGTAAAGTCCCGCGTGGCTGCACTGCGCTCGTCACCTTACTTACTTCATTAGTGTTCTTTGTCCAGTAATGTAGATTGTTTTTTATTCGTCTTCACACACAACAGATTAAACTATTTAAGTAAGGTTGCCAGTGCTCCACGAGGATACGCTGGGCTAGTAGTAATGCTGCTAGCACAGTGAGTCTTCATCAATAAAATGGTTGGCATCCTGTTAGTGAAACCCCTGGTATTGCTAGCGGCTATAGGCTACGGTGACTGCTTACCATCAGGTGGGCCGTATGCCTGTGTGCCACCTTAGTGGTATAAAAAAAGAAAATTGTACTTTAATTGTTCATTAAGTATTAAATAAATAAAAAAAGAAACTTTTTACAAAAACAGAACTTAAGCTGCCTACTTATAGATAAAAGATCTGAACTAAACCAGGATCATGCGAGATAGTGTCTGGAATGCTGGCAGCATTGCCACATAATTTTACTTTGTGCTTTTACCTGTAACACATCGCCGATGCTTCCCTATCGTATTCTCGAAGGAACTGGGTAGCTTCATTTGTATTTGTGTTGGCACCCTGGAAATTAAAGATCTTAACGTAATAAATGGAAATGAATTGGGATTGCCCGTGGGTATTCCCATTGATATTGGACTGGGGACTGTACCTCCGCCTTACAGAAGACCGCAGTGAAATAACACTACTTGATGTAGTGTTGTGTTTCTGCGGTAAGTAAGGTTGCCAGTGCTCCACGAGGATACGCTGTAGTAGTAATGCTGCTAGCACAGTGACTCCTCATCAACTGCAGGGTTGGCAACGCGTTAGTGATACCCCTGGTATTGCTAGCGGCTATAGGCTACGGTGACTGCTTACCATCAGGTGGGCCATGCTTGTGGCACATTAATGGAATAAATACAAATTTGGATAAGCTATCAGACTTTCACTAGAAAGTCACTAGAGCACTAGCTCTCGATAGAACTGTGTGCAATCAGGAATTTAAGACCCGAAGGGATAAGATTATTTTAAGACAGCATTATTAAAATTTCGTCTGATTGTTTGTCTACGCTTTATCTCCGAAACAGCTGAACAGATTTTGACGAGACTTTCATTAACAGTACATAATTTTTCGGAGAATAATCTAGACATTTTTTTATCCTGGAAAAACAACTTATTATAACAGGATTTAAGAAAAACGAGGCACAAGATATTGACAAGAAACATATTTTTTTCGTCCCAGTTCTGTTAAAGAAGTCGAGGCTCGCATGCAAGTTAGGCTATAATAATAATAATAATAATAAACACGTTTATTGCTTTTAAATACATCAAACATTAAAGTAATTACAAAACATAATATTGCTGACTAAATTCTAATTTATAGCTAAATTAATGTAAAATAATTAAAAGCAAAGGGGCATGGCTCAGCTTCTGCTGCCCGGAATGTGAATTCCTGGTAGCGCTGGTTTTCAGCCACTCCCATACCCTTCAGATGTTGTGTGGGAACATTATATATAATCATAGTTATATATAAGCGTAAATAGTGTCAAGATGCCGTCACGCCGAGAACACAATAAGTGTACCAACAATATGAAGGGTAACGACAATATGCCCGTCATACTAGTGCCTTGTATAATAATAAATAATATAATGGTATTTCCTGCCATTATGGTACCAGTTCGCTGCAGATTTCATAAGCAATGTCACGCGTAATCCTTTAAGCCTTGGCTTTACCATAAGATCTCACGGGGACCTCGGAAGGTCGATACAACTCGCACGAGTAGACATCAATTATTATGTCTACCCGTGCGAAGCCGGGGCGGGCAGCTAGTATAATATAAAGCTTATGTTACTCAGTGATAATGTAGCTTTCTAACGGTGAAAGAATTTTCGAAATCGGTCCAGTAGTTTCGGAGACTATAGACATTTATCAAATATTTTGTCTACCCGAGCGAAGCCGGGGCAGCTAGTATATATGTGTATTATAATATGTGTGCTGGTGCGCGGGAGAAAACTCCTTTGGAGCCGCGCCGTGCGAGACCATTTCGTTTCCAAAGTGTGGGGGTGAATTTCCCGCCGATGGCGAGGGGTGCGGTGGTAAAATGTTGGCGTAGGCATCATGTCGAACAATTCCTCTGAACACTGTCCGTTATACAAGCGGTAGAACACACACAGGGAGGCAAAGTCTCTCCGCAGACTTAGGGGTTCTAGACCGCTTGTGATCTTGCATTATTGGTGTTATTGCATTTGGAGCAATGAAAAACAATAAATAAGAATCATGATCAACGATGATAAAATTATACTGATTCATTAGCGTAAACAATGCGTTATACAATACTATTAGTAAACACTATGTTGATAAGAATGTAAACATATTTTACTGCTAATATTACAAATGCGAGTATTGATATGGATGGATGTTCGTTACTCTTCCACGCAAAAACTACTCAACGGATTTCGATGATATTTGGTACACAGATAACCTGGATACTTTTTATCCCGGGCAAATGTTAGGTTTCCCTGGGATTCTAAGCTCAACGAGGACGAAGTCGCCGGCAGAAGCTAGTGAATAATAATATAAAGCAAACAAATTATTTAGTTACGATTGATAGAGATCTTCACACATAGGAACCAAATGATTCTACGGAGTCAACAGATGTCATTGTGATGGTGTGACTAATCACTCATTGGTACAGACCGGTAGGATTGGAACTTGCTTCGCTAGAATAGCAGGCACCGCTTCATACCACACGGCCACCACGGCTTCCATTTAGTAATTAAGAATATTATTAACTAGTTATTTCTCCGCGCCTTCTCCAGCGTAGCAATATAATCATCAAGGATAAAAATGATTGAAGCATGTGGTTTTATAATTATGTCTAAGAGAGGTTGGGCGATTTGGGATTTCTCGTGGGTTTTCCCATTTAAATTGGAGCCGCCCGACTGGGGACTGTATCTCCACCTTACAGAAGACCACAGTGAAATAACACTACTTGATGTAGTGTTGTGTTTCTGCGGTAAGTAAGGTTGCCAGTGCTCCACGAGGATACGCTGGGCTAGTAGTAATGCTACTAGCCAGAGTCCTCATAAACAACATGGTTGGCAACCCGTTAGTGATACCCCTGGTATTGCTAGCGGCTATAGGCTACGGTGACTGCTTACCATCAGGTGGGCCGTATGCTTGTGTGCCACCATATTGGTATAAAAAACATCAAAAAATAACCTTCCCAATAAGAGGTGTTTCAGTAAGTGTATGAGCTGAGCTATTAGTTAACCAACTTGCGACTTGCCTTGTTCTATAAAAGTTAAACTGTAGGGAAAGTAACTAAATGCCGTTCGATCAACGTCCGTTCCTTCTGACAATGGGTCATTGATTCGTTTTCAGTTGTTATAGACATTATTCTACCGTAATCGCTGAAGGACGAAAGTCCTGGTTACTAAAAATACCTTTATCTATCGTAAGTAAGTACTAAGAATTTTTTTTATACACTAAGGTGGCGCACAAGCATACGGCCCTGATGGTAAGCAGTCACCGTAGCCTATAGCCGCTAGAATACCAGGGCTATCTTTAACAGGTTGCCAACCCATTTTGTTGATGAGGACTCACTGTGCTAGCAGCATTACTACTAGCGCAATGTATCCTCGTGGAGAACTGGCAACCTTACTTACCGCAGAAACACAACACTACATCAAGTAGTGTTATTTCACTGCGGTCTTCTGTAAGGTGGAGGTAGTCCCCAGTCGGGCGGCTTCAATTTTAATGGGAAAACCCACGGGAAATCCCAAATCGCCCGACCTCTCTTTTTAAACTACTATCACATCAAGGTCTGCTGACCTCCACTCCAAGGACCCAGTATGGTGTCGTACAATCTAAGTAACTTTTATAATGTGTTACGATAGATAGGGGTAAACTAAAGAATCAGTCTGTCGCCGTCTCTTATGCACTACAGACGTCCTTGAATTTCTTCTCAGACGTATGCAGGTTTCCTCACGATGTTTTCCATCACAACATAGCATAAAACAAAGTCGCTTCCCCCTGTCTGTCTGTCCCTTCAATCTTTAAAACTACACAACGGATTTCAATGCGCTTTTTAATAGAAAGTGATTCAAGAATTTCAAGAGGAAGTTTTTAAAGTATAATTAAATCATTTGGGTTTTTTATGGCTTACGCTGGCCGTGCGAAGCCGGGGCGGGTCGCTAGTAACCGTATAAAATATAATTCACGGTTTGGTTCCTCCAGTATTGTCACATAAAGATGCTACAAGCCATTTTGGAGCAACCTTCACGGTTGGTGATATGACCAGGTTGCCAATTAGAGTCGTGACTTTACGAATAATTGCAAGCTCAAATTGAGGTTTAAAAAATAAAGCGGCTCTGAGCAAAGTTTTTGTTTATTTTTTAGCTCCCGCACCGAAGAGAGGTAGGCCGAAATGGGATCCCAGTGGGTTTTCCCATTAAAATTGGAGCCGCCCGACTGGGGACTGTACCTCTACCTTACAGGAGACCACAGTGAAATAACACTACTTTGATGTGGTGTTGTTTCCGTTGTAAGTAAGGTTGCCAGTGCTCCCAGAGGATACGCTGGGCTAGTAGTAATGCTGCTAGCACAGTAAGTCCTCATCAACAACATGGTTGGCAATGTTCGTGATACCCCTGGTATTGCTAGGGGGTATAGGCTACGGTGACTGCTTACCATCAGGTGGGCCGTATGCTTGTGTGCCACCTTAGTGGTATTATGAATGCATACATACATTGCTTTTCAATTGTGACGCCCACGAGACTGGGATTAATAGGAAGCCTTTCATAAGATATTAACATACAATGTGATTTGTTAAACTATCAATCTTTGCTATCCGAGAACGCTGAAACGCCATTCAAATCTGATGCCACGTTAATGTTGAGTGGCCTCTGATTTTACAAGTGAAATTTTATTTTGACGACGCTTCAAACAGTAACTCCAAAAAAAACATGTACTCAGGTTAGGCCCTAATAAAGCACTTATGGAGGTTTAAATTACCGCTTTGTGGAAACTACGCGTTGAGTTTTCTACGTTCCATTAAAGTCTTATATCTGCCTTCCCACAAGGGTCCCCGTAAGGCAGAGGTGTTAGGAGAGGTGAGAGGCAACACCCACTTTCCACCGAAGATAATTTGATGCCAACGTGACAGGTGGTGAGTTCGACGCCGTCTCTTAGGCACTACATACGTCTTTGAATTTCTTCTCAGACGTATGCAGGTTTCCTCACGATCTTTTTCTTCGCCGTAAAACTCGTGGTGTGACTAATCACTGCACTTAAGCTAGAAAAATTAATTGGTACAGATGGGTGGAATTGGAACTTGCGTCGCTAGAATAGCAGGCAACGCTTCATACTACAAGGCCACCACGGCTCAAAAATATATTATCTATTAAAATATAGCAAAGTATCTCTGGCCATTACAGGTAGCAAGAATATCTTTCGACTTCGTGACAACGTGACAGATGGTGAAACCGTCGCCGTCTCTTAGGCACTACATACGTCCTTGAATTTCTTCTCAGACGTATGCAGGTTTCCTCGCGATGTTTTCCTTCATCGTAAAGCTCGTGGTGTGACTAATCACTACACTTGTTATAAAAACTCATTGGTACATCCCAGTGAGATTCGGAATTTCTTGGGGCTCTAGAATTGCAAGCAACTATGAAGAGTTGCTTGCACCATAAGGCCACCACGGCTTCCATCAAAGTCGACAAGTAATTAAGAATATTACAGATAAAAAAATATCTAAGCACTTACCATTCTAATGTAATCTTCACAGATCACATTCCTTGTGCAGAAAGCCAAAACGGCAAGCCACGCGCCTTTGCAACACATCATTTAAAAAAAAACCTGTCAAACCATCAGATTCACGCTTCAGCGCTTCACACTACTTTAAATCTTAAAAAATACTTTCGTGAACATAAAATCCACACGGCTATTAATTAATTATTTTAACATGCTATAAATTATGTTAAGTAAATGAACACCGCATAAAATTTACATAAAATTAGAATGCTAATGTATTTTTGGCGGTAAAATACTGACAGTTCCTTAATAAATTTTTCAAATTAATTTAAGTGTTTGGTAACAAGGCAATTGATCTTTATGTATTTTTAAATTTATTTAGAATGTTTTGTACTGTGTCGCTTAGAAAACTGTCCAGTACTGTTTCTTGATGTAGACTGAAGGAATAATGCCGTTGCTTTTGTTTTCGATACGGTTTGATGAACACTGCTGATGTACACGTGAAAGGCACGAGCCATGATATATCTTGAGAATATACTAGATAATTAGATTTTTTTATCTGTACAGAAAAATACTACTGCAGTGTGTCTGTTTGTATTGTCAAAATAACAATCATTTTTATACATGCATATAAAAGAATAAAGGTACGGCACAAAAAACAAATCAATTTTTGCCTGTCTGTCTGTTAGGTTTGATGCGTGGGTATATTAGGTAGACAGTTGAAATGTTCACTGAATGTGTGTTACTGTTGCCGCTATCACAACAAATATAATTTAAAATTAATTAAACGATATATATTTACTAGAAATGTGTTTTCTTCATTTAGTACAGAGCCCTCGATGTGCAAGTCCAACTGGCAACTCGCTGGTTTTACGTTTTTTTTTCTTTGACTCAACATTTTAGTACCGATTCACGCGACTCTCGATGAGCAGCAGGCCAACCACAAGCTCTAGCAAAAGTATGATATTGTAAGGAAAGTCATACAATAACAACACTCATATCCGTACCACAAGCCTCACAGTTCTAACCTTTTCTACCTTATTGCATTCGTGCCTAGTGAAGAACGAAAGATTTGTAAGAAATTGTCTATAGCCCGCTATAATATATCTATAATATATGTCTACTATAGCCCGCCCGTTGGAGCTTTCTGTGCCGGTAGCAGGAACATTGTCGACAACGTTTTCGTATCGCCTTCGATAATTTTTGTATTGGAAACTGAACAGCGCTGCGGCGGTGAAAAGTGGAACTAAAAATTAGTATGTCAATTTTGAAATTTCGCGAGTTACGTTTGCAAATACGTTGTCGACAATGTTCCTGCTACCGGCACTGGTGGTCGTTCAGTAATTTCCCGACTGTAAAAAATAAATTACAAATTTTAAAATGAAAACGCTCGCATACGTTAAATGTACTTATCCTAATTATCCTGGTCAGGATATTAGGACAAAGTTATTAAATTATTGCACTGTCATCGGTCGTTTTCGCGTGTAAAAGTAATGTTGAACGATTTAGTTGAAATACAGGTGAAGCTAAAAACCATGCTAAACCTCCTTTCTTGAAGTCGGTTAAGAAGAAACAAACAGTTATTGGCAATTTTAAATTTCGTATTTTTTTATACCACTAAGGTGGCAAACAAGCATGCGGCCCATCTGATAGTAAGCGGTCACCGTAGCCTATGGACGCTTGCAGGGGTATCACTCGCGCGGTGCCGACCCTAAAAGCTTTATTTCTGTCTACGGATATATCTTCAAGACAGTTGCCCCTGTACACCACGTCATCGCACGTGACATACTATCGCAACGATGTAATATTACTATAGCTACGGAAGATACCTATGTTTATAGAGTAGCGTCTTTGAGAAATTAAATGATGGTATCATACGCGGATTGCAGGTCCCCCATGTGGTAGGCAGATGTGTGGCAGTCTGCACTCGCGCCTCACCTCAAATTTCAGTGCCGGTAGCAAGAACATTTTTCGACTACGTATTGAAAAACGTATCTCACGAAATGTCAAAATAGTCATACTAATGTTTTTGTTCCACTTTTCACCGCCGCTGCGCTGTTCATTTTTCAATACAAAAATTATCGAAGGCGATACGAAAACGTTGTCGCAATTTATTATGCTCCCGCTACAGGCTCGGCAAGGCGTGAGTGATAGGTACTCCTGGTTTTGCTAGCGGCTATAGGCTACGATGAACGCTTATAATCAGGCGGGTCGGTGTACTCAATTGCCATCTTAGTGGTTTAAAAAAAAACACGAGACCGCTGTTCTAGTAGTTAGTATACCTGACTGCTGCCCAAGAGTTCGCGGATTCGACTCCCGCCGGGGCAATCATTTATGTGACGAACATGTTTGCCTAGCGTATGTACGACGTTATCTTTCACATAACATATAGCAAGATGCAAGGAACTGTAGTTGTATGGAGGTGATAATATTCGGGATTTCACCAAACTAGACATGTTGTAGGCTACAAACAATTATTAAGGTAACAACGGGCCTCTTGTTCTGTGACAACAATTAGTAACACAACACTCTCCTTTCCGCTCCGAAAATCATGCAAAGACGCACACAGGACAGAAGTTACATTATATTTATATCCTTTAGTCAAATTAATATATAGCAATTTAATTATACTAGGTGCCTAGTGGTTGGCAGGCCTCTTTTTGCAAGTCTGGCTAGGCAGGCACCACCGCAGTGTCAGATATTCTGCCGCCAAGCACTAGTGTACGTACACATACTAGGTGGTAGGCCTCTTATTGCAAGAGTCCGGCTAGGCAGGCACCACCGCAGTGTCAGATATTCTGCCGCCAAGCACTAGTGTACGTACACATACTAGGTGGTAGGCCTCTTATTGCAAGAGTCCGGCTAGGCAGGCACCACCGCAGTGTCAGATATTCTGCCGCCAAGCACTAGTGTGCGTACACATACTAGGTGGTAGGCCTCTTATTGCAAGAGTCCGGCTAGGCAGGCACCACCGCAGTGTCAGATATTCTGCCGCCAAGCACTAGTGTACGTACACATACTAGGTGGTAGGCCTCTTATTGCAAGAGTCCGGCTAGGCAGTGATGTAAGTAGTATAAGTACCTAGCTAAAGTCGGTCAAATTATCTCATAGGTACCTATACTGAACCAGTGAACCGTTAAGATAGTAAGAGGGTGACGCGCCCACCTACGCTGACGTATAATATGACTCGACAAGGTAAAAGCTCAGAGGTTGAAGTTAGGGTTATAGGGAACTAGCTTTTACCTGCGGCTTCGCCCACTTGGTTCTAGATAAAGATAGCCTATGTCCACTCCAGGTCTCATCTATCTCTATCTCTATCATTGACAAATTTCGTTACGATCCGTTTAGTCGTGAAAATGTATCAAACAAACAGAGTTACATTCGCATTTAAAATATTAGTAGGTATGGATATGAAATACATTATCGTGTACGTACACTAATGCAGGCCACAATATTTTGTAGGTCAGAGACAGTTTTTAAAAGCCGTGGTGGCCTTGTGATTGAAGCAACGCCTGTCAACTGATGGGCCCAGGTTCGAGTCCCGGCCTGTACCAATGAGTTTTTCTTAGCTTAAGTACAATAATTAATCACGCCATGAGCTTTTAAAAAGAGAGGTAGGGCGATTTGGGATTTCCCGTGGGTTGTCCCATTTAAATTGGAGCCGCCCGACTGGGGACTGTACCTCCGACTTACAGAAGGCCGCAGTGAAATAACACTACTTGATGTAGTGTTGTGTTTCTGCGGTAAGTAAGGTTGCCAGTGCTCCACGAGGATACGCTGGGCTAGTAGTAATGCTGCTAGCACAGTGAGTCCTCATCAACAACATGGTTGGCACCCCGTAAGTGATACCCCCGGTATTGCTAGCGGCTATAGGCTACGGTGACTGCTTACCATCAGGTGGGCCGTATGCTTGTGTGCCACATTGGTGGTAAAAATATATATATACATATATATATTGGTTAAAATTCACAAGTAACGGTAATCTTTATAAATAACATTACCGTATGGATTGTAATCAAAATTCAAACTAATAATTTAATTACGCTAGTGACGTCTCGCGCTAGATCTGCAACCCTTGAAAAAGTCAAATCGCTGTTGAACGGCTTTGGTGCTCAGTTAAAATAAACCCTCAATTATCTTCAATCAATCAAAACAAATCGAGATTTATGCTTGGTGAATAGAAAATATTACATAAACAGCTGTTTTATTTATCTTTAGGCGAATTTCAACTTAACATAGGTAATAGAAGGTTAAAATCTATACTTATAATAAAACTGTAACAGGTCCAATTCTGTACATTGAAGATATTTTGAATTTTTTTTTGGAGGGGCGTCTATATTCGATACTGAATCCAAATCTGTATTTTTTTTCTATTTGTCTGTCTGTCTGTCTGTCTGTTTCTAGGCCGCGCATCACGCCGATACTACTGAACGGATTCAAATGAAACTTGGCACGATAAGAGTTGATACTACGAGGTATAATATAGGATACTCTTTATCCCGAAATTCAACACCGTTCCCCTGGGATAGGGGATAATAGTCAAAATGTGTACTTGGCTGTAACTCCACTGGATGCGACTTTCACTGGCAGATAGCTAGCTTGTTTTACTGGGCATAACTTGACCAACATTTATTTAGGAAAAATTATTAGGGTTACGAACATAAAAAAAAAAACCATGAAATTATGAACAAAATCTGAACGGCAGGACCAATATGAACAGGACTTTTACTGGTAGGTACCTCATGCTATAAGTCGTTGCTTAGGGTAGATCTATTTTCGAAAAATAATTAGGGTTTCGCGCGACAAATAAATAAACCCATGAAATTGTAAACAATAACCGAACAGCGGGACCAATTTGTTCACTGGCAGGTAGCTGATGCTATAATTCGTAATTTAGGCTAATTTTTTTCGGCATTTTTCCAAAAATTAGGGTTCCGCGTAACACATAAAAACCATGAAATTGTGAACAAAATCTGAATGGTTGAACTTTCAGAGCTGATGCTAAAAGGCATAAAATAGGATAACACTTATTTTTTTGAAAAAATTACTAGGGTTCCGCGCCGAAAAAAAGCCCATTACCTAAATTGCGAACAAAATCTGAATGGTTGGACAGATTTAAGCAGAACTTTCACTGGTAGATAACTGATGCTTTAAGGCGGCATTCGGTGACTTTTAGTTTAGAAAAATAATTAGGATTCCGCGCAAATAACATTAAACCCATGAAAAAATATCAATCCACGCGTACGAAGTCGTGGGCACAGCTAGTAATAAATATGTACTCACTCGCAGTACCACACAATATTTAAATTGCAGTACTTATGATTTAACACGAAGAGTGAAATTAGTTCCACAAACTAAGCATAGGTGGCGTTGTTCACAAACTTATTTTAGACAAGATATTATTTAACCAAAAGAATAATACTCAGGTTCTTGTAAAAAACTGTATTTACATTAAACTACGCTATATAATTAATTGTTTATCTTAAAACTATTTTAAGTATATTAGCCCTTTAATAATTAACATAATTTAATAAATTTGCTGTACAATTTTAAAATAATTTTACAAACAATCACTTTTTTTTTACGATTTGCTAGCGGTACATTATTTCTGTGCGATCCGTAAAATTCATACTGTACTTATTTAATCTATAAAAATATTGTATGTGTTGTAAACGTTAAATATACAAATTATAATATAAAATAATGAGAACTAAAACACATATTGGTGCCAATTCTGTTGTTCAAAATTACTAAACTTAACTAATTTGACAGATCTAAAAGTCTTGCTATCCCTGTCTCAAGTGCGGGGTTAAATAAGGATGTCAATAGCTTTAGAACTGTCAAATTAGTTTGGTTTAGTGATTTTGAACAACAGAATTGGCACCAATGTCTTTGCTTTAAGTGGGATTCAGCGGAATGCTAAACTTGATACTAATAGCGGTTCAGCTATTTAAAATCATTAAATTATTGTTAACAAACTGTAGAAAAATATTTGGGTGAAACAAATTGCCCTATAAAATTGCCAGCAATTTCTAAGCATTGTATGTAAGGTATAATATAGATTTTATTGTGACGGTGTCTGTCTGCCTGTTGGTAAGTGGTCACCATAGCCTAAAAGTATACACGCTTGCAATACCAGGGGTATCAGTAGCTCTTTGCCAATCATATTGTTGAGTGGACTCACTGTTCTGGCAGCATATCTTTACAGGCAGCACAGCATATCTTCATGAGGTTCTGGTACCCAATATTTAAATCAGAGTAGTGTTATTTGACTTCTGTAAGCTGGAGGTAGTCAAGCGGCTCCCATTATAATGGGAAACCCATGGAAAAATCCCATAAGTTTTAACATTAAGTTTGCTCCAAAGTGCTTTGATCACTGACCACATTAGTGTACCGTTTCTTAGATGTATCAATATTATGTCTTCGTTTCATGTGTTTCTTAAAATTAGAGCCGTTAGTGAAATCTCTGTCACAGTAAATACACTTGTAGGGTCTGGCACCGGTGTGTTGGCGAAGATGTAAGTTCAACCTAGTTTTAAACCGGAATGTTTTATTGCAGTAATCACAGGAATACGGCATCAAGTCTGTATGTACTATAGAATGAGATTTCAAGTGTCTTTTGACCCTGAAAGATTTACCACAAGACTCACAGACAAACGGTTTCACTCCAGAATGGAGACTGATATGTGATTGCAAATTCCCTCTTGCTCTAAATGCCATGGGGCAAAATTCACATTTAAATGGCTTTGTATCCTCATGAGTCATCATATGAGTGCTTAATGTGCCTTTGGTGAAAAACATTTTACCACAGACATGGCATGAGAAATCTCTGCTGCGTGGCATATGTACTAGCTTATGCTGTTGTAGATTAGAACGGGATTTGAATTCTTTACTACACTGGTCGCACTTCAGGTCCGTTTCCAACTCAGTTTTCATGCCTCTCTTCTTGTAACTTTTCGTATATAGCATTAAATGATCTTCAAGCAGTTCAGGAGTGTCAAATAAAGCTCCACAATTCTGACATGTTGTAAGATAAATATTTTTATGCGATGCACTGTAATGCTTTCTAAGGCGCGTGGCTGTCTTGAAGCTCTTGTTGCAGAACTCACAACAGTATCTCAGGAGTTTATTGTGTATCCGTGCGTGGTTAACAAAAGACTTGTGATTGGTTACGACTTTACCACAATCTGAGCATTTGAACACGCAGCAACATGAGTGTATTTGTAATGCATGCAATTGTAGCGAAGAGACGTTCTTGCACTGAGCATCGCAGGTTGCACAGCGACACATATAATCCTCCCATGTAAAACTTAATAAATCATGATTTTCAGAGTCTTCACAATTTGTGTATTTCTTCATTTTCTTTCTCTTCTTTTTGGCGGTTTTTTGCAGAGGTACGTCACTGTCGGTCGTGTTGAAGTCAGAATCATCGTTTGGGAACTCGTCGTGGCTCTGCTGTTCGGTTTTAACCTCAATAGCAGTATCAAAGTCTATTAAACTGTTAGGGTCAACTGTAACCACCTCTACCTCGTCTATTTCCTCAGTTTTCACCTCAGCCTTCGTCTGGAAGTCTTCCCAGTCCTTGTTTACTGGCTTTCCGGCCTCTGTGTGGCCGTTCGACTTGTCATTTTCGTTTATTTCCTCAGTCACTTTCTTTGAATATATTTCACGTAATTTCACTTGAGCCGTTCGGACGTTATGCAGAAAAGACCAAGTACGCTCTAATAAGTCGAAGCAGGAGAAGCAGATTGCGGTCGGCAGTGGGTTTGCAGGTGATATATCAATGTTAATCCATTCCATTTTTGTCGCGATCTTCGAGTTTATTCCAACGATTTCGTCTATCGCTATTAGTTGGTCTGTAGGCGTGGGCTCCGCACACAGACGACAGTAAGATTCTTCTGTGTCAGACATTATATAATTTCTGTTTTCCGCTAAATTGTGCTAGATTTTGATAAATAATGCAACAAATTATCTCGATTCTGATGATAAACAATCATTCTGTCATTTATTTTGACATTTTGTTTTGACGTATATAATAGAAAATAAACGCTCTGGCTGTCGTATTTTTTATTTATACTACCTATATTCCCAAACTTTTTCCGCAGTTTCTAGATTATATATTGATTTTAAAAGGTATTCTTTATTAGTGTTCTTTTACTTGCTTTGTCTTTGGTCAAAATTATAAAAAAGATTACGTTCAATACCGTGGGAACCTTACAGCATAAATATATTTATTCTTATTCTTCTAAAATAAGATGGCTGAAGCCTGCATAAATAAACCATATATATTTGTGCACATTTAATTATAATTTGGGGTCACTGAGTGAACATACAAATCCTATTAGTTATATTTAATTAAAAAAACTTATGAAGGAAGTAGGACCATAAGGAAACGATGTAGAATATCAGTAGGATATCTATACTAATATTATAAAGATAAATGATTTGTTTACAATGAATAAACTAAAAAAATACTGGACCGATATAAAAAAATACTTTACCATCAGAATGATATGTAACCACTGAGTAACATTACGCTATATAATATTATATTGGTACGCGGCGAAGACACGGGGAAAAAAATAGTTTGTATATTTTAATATAGTTCGTAGTAGAATAGTGCTACATAGTATTTAATAGTCAGTGTCTTGAGCTATGCGGATGTAACTTGTAGAATTCACTATTTATTGTCAAGGGGCCAAGTAACAAGTAAGTACTTACATAACTAAGCAAATACCTATTACTGGGAATTTTGAAGTATCTGTGGACTGCTAATATCACATAGGCTTACTGACAGAAATATTTATTAATAATGCGCAACTAAAAAAAATGGCGGGCCAAGATAAATTTTAACTTTTGACAGTATTTTCTCTAATCAAGCACGGTCCGCCTAATGGTAAATGGTGCCCGTGGCTTATGGACGCTTGCAACACCGTTCCTTTTTTTTGGGTTGGTAACACGTCAATTCAAAATATGAATCGTTAAACACTGTTAAAACATGCAGATCCGTCAAAAGCCACCATTTATCTTGGCCCTTAGACTATGGACTTATAGCGTAAGTCCTTGTTCTAAGTATTAGCCCTATTTTAGAAGACTGAAAAAAAAACTGCTCACGGAGTCCCGACAAAAGCTGTCAAAATATTTCTTTAGGGCCACGTAAAGAGGTCCTTTTCTTGCATTATTTTCTTGAGTAGAATATTTTAGGCTTAATACTTTTTTTTTGCCCTTGAATCTTTGTGTTTGGTATTTATTTTATTTTATTGTACCCATGTAAGTATATTATATACTCGTATTTACAGAAATTAGTGGTCCGGTACCCATACTAAGTTCACACAGCGCCATTTGGTCCTTAATAGTTAGGGCCCAATATTGCACGCAGATAAACTATGTATTCGACACAAACTTATTTTCTATTCCTGACAAAGATAGGCCCCTACGGGATTAAAAACTCTCTGAATCTGATACCACGTGAATGAAGTCACTGGCACAACATAGTTATAAATATTTTTACTTAATTTTTTTTTTTTAAAAAGAACGGAGTGAAACGAGTACCTAATAGAGAGTTTTTGGCGGGAATCAGGCGGAGCGGTTGAGATTTTTTCCAGTGTATCGTAAATTGTGTTATAGTGATCTTTAATGTGTATTTTTGGTGTCGATATGTGCAGTAAAGTTTCATTTAGTGACTGATTTATAGGAGCATTGGAAATAATGCCATAATACGACTTTTGGGTTAAGTGATTTATCATTTTGGTCAATAGGTTACCTCTAATCTAAAGGCGTGTTACGATCTTCTACTGCCGTGGGTTGTCTCCAGAAACTCCATTGGGCGTTAGAATGCATGACACTAGGCATTTTAATGCGGCAAACACGAGAAATTTTGCAACATGAAAATTCTCTAACACTCGACACTGGCAAAAATAGTCCCTGAAGGGATTGATTGCCATACTTAGGAAGAAGAAGAAGAAGAAGAGTACCTAATACATATAACAATAGTTTATTATGCGTTCACACACAATTTATCTTGTTGTAATCTGTTACACATATCTTAGTACATTGTGATTTAAAAAATATGCCCAGATGTTTTCTGAGCTGTAACGTGACTGTTTTTAAAACATTGGATGTGTCCATTGATGCAGTTCAGGCGAGAAATATAACTATTGCGTGGGCCAGGTGACCGCTTACTATCGGCGGGCTAGGTGCTCGGTGGCTCAATTCTGAAGACTTTGATGTATGGTAGAAGTTATTCACAGTTATTTTAAATTATATGCAAGATTAAACTGATAAATGAATAATAAAATCTTAAAGTAATTAAAAAATATATGTTAAAGAAATAAAGAACAAATAAGGAAGTAATAATAATTCAACAACATGAAATAAGAAACATACTGTATTAAACATATAGAAGAAACTGACTGACTGACTGACATATCAACGCACAGCCTAAGCGGCTCGGGTTAGAGACTTGAAGTTTCGACAGTACCTACCTTTTATGACGTCGGCATCCACCAAGGAAGGGTTTTTGGAAATAGCAACCCATAGGGGATGAAAGTTTGTTTGAAAATCCGTCATTTATAAAGTAAACGCATGAAAATTGGTATTTGGCTTTTCAGTTTAACAATGAATAAATACGTATTTGAGGATTATTGGAAATTCCACCCCTAAGGGTGTAATATAGGAGATGAAAGCAGCAGTGGGCAAAAGCTAACATTTAGAATTTTAGATATAGGTACATGTTGACTTATTTACTTTACAACGCGTGCGAAGCCGCGGGCAAAAGCTAGTATTTATCTGGACCGAACCTAAGCACAGTTTGTTAAGGGTTTTGATAAACCAATAAGGTGGCGTAAGGTAAGTAAGCATACGGCCCTTCTGCTGATGGTAAGCGGCTACCGTAGTCTGTGGACATTTGCATTAATCGCGCGTTGCCGACCCTAATAAGTATTATTTGCTCTAATATAATCGATTCGATAATTACGTCACTTGACAATAAAGTACGGTAATCGATCCTACGTAGTTGTCAATATTTAGTTCTTCATGACCCTATTTTAAAAAGCTGCCTTTACAACTGTCGATACTCTTAGCATTGTTCTGTGTATCGTATTTATCATTGGAAAACCACACGAAATAAGCGATATTATGTAAAACTTATATATTTCTCCAAGGTCATTGACATTGGATAGTATAAACCAAAGTTGGTATTCTAAATGCATTCGTATTGTAATTCCCAGCCGCCATCTTGAATCTAAATAGATATATTACTATATTTTGTTTCAGATTGCAACTTTTGCGTTATCATCTTATTTGCGTATGGAATTGAGCTTACCCGACCGCATATGAAGAAACGCTAGGTTATGAGTTATTTTTACTGATGAAAACTTCCCTATGGACTTCCTACGTGAATTGAGCCAAGCTGCTATCCACTGCCGCCGCCTTACATCAGAGTATTCAAACATAAACTAAGACTCAAAATGATCTTTATTTGACTAGACTTTACAAGTACTTTCAAATCGTTATCTTCCACCAGATTTGGAAGGTCGTATATTGCTGAGAAGGGTCCGGCAAGCAACTCGGCAATTACTCTTTTATAACCAAAAGAAATACGTATAATTTACATTTCAATTACTATCATAACATTAATATATTTTTTATTACTTTTTGCTTTTTTATGTTAATTAATAATAAATTAAGTGCACTACTTATCAAAATAATTGTATTTTACGAACGCTGTGATTTCCTATAATTGAGGAAACTTATTGATTTTGTACTTCTGCCTAGCTATAAGACTTTCATTAAGTGTTTCTTGTTGGCAATCAAAAAAATATATATAATAATAATCTCACAAAAGAATACATATTTTTTTTTTAATAAATACCTTGCCTAAAGGGACTCCTTACGATAATATATTTAAATATTTATATTATATTTTTAAGGTTTTTAGTTTTAGGTTTAGATTTTAATTGAATTTTTTAAGGTTGTTTGTGGAAGGAAAATATCATTTGGTTATCAGATCTACTGTTAAAATAACATAAACACAATGATATAACGCCCGAAATTAAAATCTATGTTACTAGTTAATAAAAAGGCTTGATGACCAGCCACCACAACTTTGTAATTTCACTCTTGACTTTCTCTTGCTTCTTCTTCATTCATCAATCTTTTCATACATGCCCGCCGGTTCCGAGTACTCTTTACCTTTCCATCATTGAGTACTTCGTAGCTTGATCTAGAAATTTAGACCTTAAATCAAAAACAAAAATATCGTTTATTTAGTTTAAGCCCTAATAAGGCCCTTATGAAGGTCTAGTACCACCGGTTCGGAAAAAAAGCCACCTGAGAAGAACCGGCAAGAAACTCAGTGCTCTGTCTTTTTTCATGTAACAATCATGATATAGCAATGTTTAACAAAATTCTTCTTCCACTCACATTCGCATTGTATATTTTTTGTCAGTCTTTTATGACTGAAAAAAGACAGAGCACTGAGTTTCTTGCCGGTTCTTCTCAGGTGGCTTTTATTCCGAACCGGTGGTAATTTAGACCTTCATAAGAGCCTTATTAGGGCCTAAACTGAATAAATGATTTTTGATTTTGATTTTGATTTTGACTAATTTGTTCTATATGTCCAAACCAACGTAGCATATCTGATCTTTCGTCATGTCACACCCTCTAAATAAATAGTTCGACAAAAGAGTATTCGAATTCATATCATAACGGACACACAATTGGACACAAGTCCTTTTGCCTCAGCGGGTTTTTACGCAGTAATATTTTGACGACTCATTCCAAATTAAAATGCTATCGAAATCCATTCATTTATAGCCAAGTTGATCGACCGGAGTAGTATTTCGAATCCCATTACATCAGTAACTTAATACGTGACGGGAATAGATCGAACATTCCAAATGTTCCTAACAAACTGTTATCTTTTAAACGGTTCTTTTAAAACAATAATGAGGCCCGTGAGGCTAAAGCTTAAGAACCACAGCTTTTAATCCTAAAATAAGCTTACGGCCTCAAGTAAAAGTTACCATAGTCTATGGAAGCTTACTTCATCCATAGGTACTATGACGTAGTCTGTACAACCGTGTATGTACTAAATTATAGTAATCTATACTTATTAAATCGAGAAAATATTTGTAATTTTGTTAGTTTACATCTACATCTACATCTACACTAATCAACACTTCTACACTAATATTATAAAGAGGAAAGATTTGTATTTTTGGATTTTTGTATCTTTGTGGGTTTGTATTAAATAGGCTCCGAAACTACTGGACCGATTTCAAAAATTCTTTCACCGTTAGAAAGCTACATCATCACTGAGTAACATAGGCTATTTTATACTAGCTTCCCGTCCCGGCTTCGCACGGGTAGACAAAATATTTGATAAATGTCTACCCGTGCAAAGCCGGGGCGGGCCGCTAGTAATGATTAAACTCAAAAATTACTGAACCGATATGAAAATTTCTTTCACCAACAGAATGCTTTTCATTTTTAATGGGAAAACTCACGGGAATCCTGTCTTAATAAGCTCATGGTGTGATTAATCACTGTACTTAAGCTTAGAAAAACTCATTGGTACAGGCCGGGTTCGAAACAGGGCCCATCCTATGACAGGCCGTTTCTTCAACCACAAGGCCACCACGGCTGTACTCTCACTGTAACTCATTATCACAGGGTTTAAACGTAGACCTATAAAATGACAGGCGGTCACATCAACCACACGACCACCATGATTTAATGCTGTATGCTTTCAGATAAATAGTTTTTGATAATTTAACGGAACATGTTAATCTAGACGTATCTGAATATGTCTGGATTATAATCTAGGATAAGCTATGGCTGCACTTGCTATCAGTTGATCTAAGTTTTGGGATCTGTGTATAAAAGACTTTTGGTATATGAGTATGTCTTTTATTAGGAGTATTCTTCAATAAGAAACCACATATTATATGGTAAGATTTTTAACACGTTTTCATGAGCTCCATCTGTCTGTATGTACGTATGTCATTATCACCCACTTCTGAACGCTGATCATTTTGAAAATTTGCACGCGTACTATTCACGCCAAATACCAGCTTGCAGCACTCGAGCCAAAAAGCTCATCGGTGATAAATCTCTGGTCGAAACCAAGCTCCAGAGCCTCGAGCACCGACGCAGAATAGCCTACCTCTCGGTTTTCTATCGGATACATTTTGGAGAGTGCACAGGAACTTCACGACTTAGATCCTCCATCACCTTTTCGACATCGGACTACTAGGCGTGGGGAGAGCTTTCACCCTTACGTTGTGGACATACCACCAATACGCACTAAGCGTTTTGCATCATCTTTCATAATGCGTACAGCAAAGGACTGGAATTCTCGCCCCTCGTCAGTGTTCCCTGAATCCTACAACCTGGGACTCTTTAAGACTAGAGTGAATAGGCTACTAACGTACAAGCGAGCTCCACCTTCGACCACATCTACACTTACCATCATGTGAGATCGTGGTCAATCGCTGACCCGTAATTAATAAAAAATAAATTAAGGACCATACAATAATTTCATAACTTTATCCTAATATCCTGATCAGGATCAGGATAGATACATAAAAGTCTCTGTTAAAAGTGTAGTAGTAGTGTAATAGTCTTCTTATCTTTGTAGCAAAATTAATTAAAATTCTGAATAAAAAACTATTTCTACGTGGGCAAAGCCATCATGTTTCGCGTAAAAGCTAGTTACGAATATTTTAATAATTGTGATACGGAACACAAGAAATTGACTTGACACAATAAAATTACATCTAAATTCGCCGCCATTTGGTATTCGCTGCGCGTCTTTGCAAATTTTTGGGTCGTCTGTAACTGTTACCGGCCTCTAATATAAACAGTTATAGTGATTTATAAGCGACGGGATTTAGGATTAAAAGATTCACACACTCACGTGACAGATGAGGAAAACAATTTTTAAGAGTGCTTACCAATGATTTGTTTCCGTAGCTCAACATTGATGCGCTTGGGACGTTGAATGCCCTATAATTCGATCTCTACTTCGCGCTAGAATGAATTTGTGCAGCCACCGCAGGCACACAAACCAATAATGCTACTATTATTGAGTCTCTCTGCCGCCAGCACAGCGCTTTCTCAAGGAGCTCTAGCGACCTTACTCACCGCTGGAACACAACACTACAAGGATAGTGTTATTGTGTGTATAGGGGACAAGTCTCTCTGCCGCCAGCACAGCGCTTCCTCAAGGAGCTCTGGCGACCTTACTCACCGCTGGAACACAACACTACAAGGGTAGTGTTATTGTGTGCATAGGGGACAAGTCTCTCTGCCGCCAGCACAGCGCTACCTCAAGGAGCTCTAGCGACCTTACTCACCGCTGGAACACAACACTACAAGGGTAGTGTTATTGTGTGCATAGGGGACAAGTCTCTCTGCCGCCAGCACAGCGCTACCTCAAGGAGCTCTGGCGACCTTTCTCATCGCAGGAACACAACACTACAGTCATTCATTGGGTTCTTCCTCACTTTTTGGTATACAATTCGTCCCGAAATCCAAAGAATCTACTTTCGGTGGAAGCTCAGCTTTTGCACCGAGCTCCCCACTGTGTGTATTCCCAAGGAAGTACAGCATGAGGGGTTTCAAGAAGGGAGAGAGATTATTGCAGGGTTGGCAACGAGTGATACCCCGTGTTGCAAACGTCTATAAGCGAGTGCATCCTCAAGATTTGAATCCAAAGAAGCTTACTTTAAGTTTATTATATTTAGGGAAGAAAGTATACACCATAATAAATTCCATGGTATCTTCAGCCATCGCCATTTCCCAGAGACGGTGAGTCAAAGTCAAGGCTGTGTTTTTTAATCCAAATACATTATAGTTTCACGTCACATCTCCCGCGGGCCAGCCAAAGAACCAAACATGTATGGTCAGCAAAGAAAACTAAATCCTAATAAATAAACGGAAAAATACGTGCTTGCTCACCCGCCACAAAGGGAAGATCTTCCAGCCAGGCGGGTGTTGTGCCTGGGGAACAAGGCTCCAACTGTTCTAGTCGGAGACTGTATGTATGATACGGTGGGGCGAGCCAGGTGATCATGCTCAGCCAACACAAAGGGAAGATCTTCCAGCCAGGCGGGTGTTGTGCCTGGGGAACAAGGCTCCGACTGTTCTAGTCGGAGACTGTATGTATGATACTGTGGGGTGAGCGAGGTGATCATGCTCAGCCGCGCCACAAAGGGAGGATCTTCCAGTCAGGCGGGTGTTGTGCCTGGGGAACAAGGCTCCAACTGTTCTAGTCGGAGACTGTATGTATGATACGGTGGGGCGAGCGAGGTGATCATGCTCAGCCAACACAAAGGGAAGATCTTCCAGCCAGGTGGGTGTTGTGCCTGGGGAACAAGGCTCCGACTGTTCTAGTCGGAGACTGTATGTATGATACTGTGGGGTGAGCGAGGTGATCATGCTCAGCCGCCACAAAGGGAGGATCTTCCAGCCAGGCGGGTGTTGCGCCTGGGGAACAAGGCTCCGACTGTTCTAGTCGGAGACTGTATGTATGATACTGTGGGGCGAGCGAGGTGATCATGCTCAGCCGCCACAAAGGGAAGATCTTCCAGCCAGGCGGGTGTTGTGCCTGGGGAACAAGGCTCCGACTGTTCTAGTCGGCGACTGTATGTATGATACTGTGTGGTGAGCGAGGTGATCATGCTCAGCCGCCACAAAGGGAAGATCTTCCAGCCAGGCGGGTGTTGTGTCTGGGGAACAAGGCTCCGACTGTTGTAGTCGGAGACTGTATGTATGATACGGTGGGGCGAGCGAGGTGATCATGCTCAGCCAACACAAAGGGAAGATCTTCCAGCCAGGCGGGTGTTGTGCCTGGGGAACAAGGCTCCGACTGTTCTAGTCGGCGACTGTATGTATGATACTGTGTGGTGAGCGAGGTGATCATGCTCAGCCGCCACAAAGGGAAGATCTTCCAGCCAGGCGGGTGTTGTGTCTGGGGAACAAGGCTCCGACTGTTGTAGTCGGAGACTGTATGTATGATACGGTGGGGCGAGCGAGGTGATCATGCTCAGCCAACACAAAGGGAAGATCTTCCAGCCAGGCGGGTGTTGTGCCTGGGGAACAAGGCTCCGACTGTTCTAGTCGGAGACTGTATGTATGATACTGTGGGGCGAGCGAGGTGATCATGCTCAGCCGCCACAAAGGGAAGATCTTCCAGCCAGGCGGGTGTAGTGCCTGGGGAACAAGGCTCCGACAGTTCTAGTCGGAGACTGTATGTATGATACTGTGGGGCGAGCGAGGTGATCATGCTCAGCCGCCACAAAGGGAAGATCTTCCAGCCAGGCGGGTGTTGTGCCTGGGGAACAAGGCTCCGACTGTTGTAGTCGGAGACTGTATGTATGATACTGTGGGGTGAGCGAGGTGATCATGCTCAGCCGCCACAAAGGGAGGATCTTCCAGCCAGGCGGGTGTTGTGCCTGGGGAACAAGGCTCCGACTGTTCTAGTCGGAGACTGTATGTATGATACTGTGGGGCGAGCGAGGTGATCATGCTCAGCCGCCACAAAGGGAGGATCTTCCAGCCAGGCGGGTGTTGTGCCTGGGGAACAAGGCTCCGACTGTTCTAGTCGGAGACTGTATGTATGATACTGTGGGGCGAGCGAGGTGATCATGCTCAGCCGCCACAAAGGGACTGTTCTTAGCTATGATTTTTAAGAGGATTTTGTGTCGGGGGCCTCAATATTTTTTATTAAGGTCTAATAGACGAATAACTTTGAGAGGTAGGGCGATTTCCCGTGGGAATCCCATTTAAATTGGAGCCGCCCGACTGGGGACTGTACCTCCGCCTTACAGAAGACCGCAGTGAAATAACACTACTTGATGTAATGTTGTGTTTCTGCCAGTGCTCCAAGAGGATACGCTACTAACACAGTGAGTCCTCATCAACAACAGGGTTGGCAACCCGTTAGTGATATCCCTAGTATTACTAGCGGCTCTAGGCTACGGTGACTGCTTTCCATCAAGTGGGCCGTATGCTTGTGTGCCACCTTAGTGGTATAAAAAAAATGCAGTGATACCTTCACATACACACGTAACTCCTTGTAAAAAATAATCCTCCTTCTGGGATAGTTGGGTTATACATTTTTGAGCGAACATCTGTTTTGCTAACCGTATCTGATCTCTCATTGGGAATTCAGACGGTCGACTTTAAACCAAACGGTTTATATAAAGACAGAGATACGGCGAAAAATTTCGCATTCCTGTTTATTTCGCCTAAAGCTAAGGTTACTTTACTAGTGTATTTAAGTTAAAAAGTGTCAACTTGTTTATTGGATTGGTTGGATATTTTTAAACGTGGTTTATTTGGTATGTTTCATTACTTCAATACATATAAATATTATTTTGTACCGACCTCGCTTGACCTTGCACCTTGCAAAACAAGTGCGAGTTGGACTTGCACGCCGAGGGGTTCGTACTAATAAATAAAATAAATAATCCAGTTTAAATTACAAACTTATCTTTGCGTTGCGATCCCTTGACACGGCTATTGATACTTCTTTGAATTTCTTTTAAACGTATGCAGGTTTTCTCACGGTGTTTACCTTTACCGTAAAGCTCGTGGTGTGACTAATCATATAAACTATAAACCGGTGGGAATCGAACTTGCGTTGCTAGAATAGCAGGCAATGCTTCATACCACAAGACCACCTACTCTATTTTGAAAATAGTAATGCAAGTAATTATATATTTTTAGGTACAAGAACAGACAATGGAATTTCTGTCAAGATATTTAATACTGTTTGTGTTATTCTGCGCAAGCGTCACAGCGGACGATGATATAGACCTGACAGCCAATACCGGAGTGATGCTCAAATTTCTTAGGGTAAGTAAAACAGGTGGTAGGCCTCTTATTGCAAGTCCGGCTAGGTAAGCACCACCGTAGTGTCAGATATTCTGCCGCCAAGCACTAGTGTACGTACACATACTAGGTGGTAGGCCTCTTATTGCAAGAGTCCGGCTAGGCAGGCACCACCGCAGTGTCAGATATTCTGCCGCCAAGCACTAGTGTACGTACACATACTGGGTGGTAGGCCTCTTATTGCAAGAGTCCGGCTAGGCAGGCACCACCGCAGTGTCAGATATTCTGCCGCCAAGCACTAGTGTACGTACACATACTAGGTGGTAGGCCTCTTATTGCAAGAGTCCGGCTAGGCAGGCACCACCGCAGTGTCAGATATTCTGCCGCCAAGCACTAGTGTACGTACATATACTAGGTGGTAGGCCTCTTATTGCAAGAGTCCGGCTAGGCAGGCACCACCGCAGTGTCAGATATTCTGCCGCCAAGCACTAGTGTACGTACACATACTAGGTGGTAGGCCTCTTATTGCAAGAGTCCGGCTAGGCAGGCCCCACCGCAGTGTCACATATGTATTATTATAAGCAGTACTGCGAGCAGAAACATCTTTCGACTTCGTTTTGAAAACGTAACTCCCAAATGTCAGAATATAAGTTCATACCAATTTTTTGTTCTATTTTAATTTTCCCATACAAAAAATAATTATATCGATATGTAAACGCAGTCGAAAGCAAATCGATAGTCTTCTTGCTAAGGCTATAGAGTCATGTAGTTAATTCATCAACGCTGAAAAGCAATTGTAGAAAGTGCCTATAAGCCCTTACGAAATTAGCATGTTTTTTATACCACTAAGGTGGCACACAAGCATACGGCATAGCAATATCTTAATATCATTAAGTTATCAAATTGGGTATACGCTCGAGTGAAACCTCTGGCACCGCAGGCCTCTACAGAAACTTACAAAATAACTTCTCCAAAGAAACTCTGGCCACTTTTTTTTTACTAAAATAAGATTAAAACATACCAATCTATTTTGCAGGACATGGCGAACCAAACGCAAGCCGACACGTTAAATCTTCCTGCTAATTCATCGTCTATCAGAGAAAATATTACCGACACATTCAGGTATATCTTCAGACAATCATTTTATTTACTTAAAAATAAACCGGCGCTAGGGGGGTCGGGATGGGGCGACGGTCCGGGGCGCCAAATCTGTGGGGGCGCCGTAGAGTTAAAAAAGTATAACATGTAAAAAAATGAAAAAAGAGGAGCTTCAAAACTTTTTACGTCCGTTGGCTCTGGATAAACCTGGAAAGAGGATATTCTTAATATACATTCACATTTCAGCAAACAATTAACACTCGATAATGATTCCCATAAGTGGGCGCCACAATATTCTAGCCCGGGGCGTCTTAGCCATAACGCCGGTACTGCCTACAATATCATCATTGTGATGCAGAAGAGGCTTCACCCTCTGCCTACCATAAGGATCTGTCTGCCTACCCTACAGGAAACAGTGAATAAAGGCGATGATATATTATCATCTAGTAATTTGGTTTGATGTTTTAAAGAGAGGGCGATTTGGAAATTTCCGTAGGTTTTCCATTTAAATTGGAGCTGCCCGACTGGGGAGTGTACCTCCGCCTTACAGAAGACCGCAGTGAAATAACACTACTTGGATGTAGTGTTGTGTTTCTGTGGTAAGGTTGCCAGTGCTCCACGAGGATACGCTGGGCTAGTAGTAAATAGTAATGTTGCTGGCACAGTGAGTCCTCATCAACAACATGTTTGGCAACCCGTTAGTGATACCCCAGGTCTTGCGAGCGGCTATAGGCTACGCGGTGGCTGCTTACCATCAGGTGGGCCGTATGCTTGTGTGCCACCTTAGTGGTATATATATATTATTAATTTCTAACAATTTACTTATTTTCAGCTGTGAGAATCGAACTTACGGTTACTATGCTGATGTTGACAACGATTGCCAGATTTTCCACGTGTGCCTACCGTCCCAGGGACCCGGAGGCAAGAATATCACCTACCGATGGAGCTTCATCTGTCCTGCGGAAACTGTGTTTAATCAGGTACTTAATTAATTCTCAAACGCAAACTCAAACACATCATTATTTGACTAGACTTTACAAATAGTCAGAATCTACCACCCGATTAAGAAGGTCATTTTTTGCTGAAAATCCGACAAGAAACTCACCAAATACTTCACAGAAATAATAGATCCTTCAATTTGTTTATATAATATTTTTAATGAAGTGAGCAGAAAGCATGATTTTATTTTTTTGTAATACTTGTTAGCGATCCAATTGAATAAATAAAAGTAATTTCTTAATTTTCAGGCAGTCCTCGTATGCACTAGACCTATAGACGCCATCGACTGTGCAGATTCCCCCGAATTCTACGATGTTAACTTAGAACTAGGAAAGATTGCTAAGCCTGAAGACACAGAACAGGTGTCAAACGAGGAACCATCGTCAGAGACAATCAAAACGAAAGAAACGATGAATAAAAACCGAAAAGTTCATAAGAAGCAGAACATAATAGAAGACAATTTGGTTAAAAATGTTGTATCTGACGTACTTAAAGAGAAACTAAAAGAAATAGCTTTCAGTGATATCATGAACTATGAAGATATTGTTGCAGAAGTTCCGGTTAGTGTTGATGTAACTGAAAATGAACCTAAAGAAGTAGATGCTAAGATTGACGAATCGAAAGACATGGATGGTGATAGAATAGGGAGCAATATTAATTTGAGAAGAGACCGGCAGATGAGGAGAGGCTCTTTTAGGTTTAAGGCTGATGTCTAAGTTAGCTATGTGAGATATTGAAACCTAACTTTAAGTAGGATTATGACAACGAATTCCAATAAAGAAAATTCGACAAATATAAACAAAGTATTTTTCTTTTGTCTTTTTTTTCCATAGGTACCAGCTGTGCTGCCCATGGATAGCGGCTTTATTTAAGAATCATAACACCATGTATCGGTTTTAGCGGGCGATTATCGGAATAAATAAAATCCAAAGCTGCAATAGAACACTTGACTGAGATTTTTTCGTTTACAGCCCTAACTAGGTATAGCTTTACATTAAATTGCTTTAAATTTCGTTTCCCCGTTTTAAAACGAAGCAAAAACCTACACTCCATTAAATTTGCATATCATCAAACCTCTTAGTCTAAAGAGCGTGCTGCGTAACATTAAGAGAAATCGGCTCATAATTTATCAGATGGCAATTAAACATGCATATAATATAATACATAGGCTTGGAATTTATTAGTAACAGTAACACGATCAACAATTAAAATTAAAATCAAACTAAAATAGTTTAAAAGGACGCGAATTGTTAAAAGAGACTTGTTTCTTTAAAATTATGTTGAATATAATCCATAGGTAGTTATTATTCCTATAAATAATTCCATGGAAATGTGTTGAATCACAGCCACTGATAACAAAATTATGGTAAGAATAGAGCCAATTTTGTATTAACGATTCAATCAGTCATATTTCACGCATCGCATCCTCTGAAAATATGTGATTTTACGGTGATCACATTTTCAGAAAAGACATTTCCAGTTCCTGATAAAAATGATATGAAGTAGACAAAGATGTTTTTAATATATTATTTAATTGTTTTATACAGTATTGTTCAAGCCGACGATAGTAATCATACTAAGTATATAGATTCATTACCGGATAAAGATAAATCTATTGTCTTGGACAAGGTAGCAAGACGAATATTGGAAGATGTTAACACTAAAGACGAACGTGATAAGTATAAAGGGGAAATAACTGATGAGCAGCTCCAAAAACACGACGATTTTGTAAAAAAGATACTAAAAGAGGAATCGGAGAACCTCAGAAGAGATAGTAAAAAAGCGAAAGAAACTAAAAAGCACGGCAAGCATTTAGATTTGACTTTACGTTCTGTAAACGATGGAGAAAATGATAAACTAAGCAAAGTACCGGTCGTCGTAAAATACAGTAATGATTCAAAAGCGATTACAAACACAGAAAATAGAAAAAAAGATAGCAGTGTTGAAGATATTCAAATCAAAAAGTTTCGAAGAAATGCCGAAGAAACCAGCAACACCGAAACAGTAGTAACAACTGAAAGTGCCACCCATCTTCATGAAATGCAAGGGACACAAATAAATAATTTTGAGCCAGAAGTCAAAGGTCACGGTTCAGAAGAAAGTTCTGACACCGTTGACAATACTACTGGGAATAATTCGCATAAAGAAGGAACTACCACTGATACCTATTCAGAAGTAACTACAACTGATGTAGCTATTAACAAATCAATATCGGGATTAAATGGGACTACAGTAGACGCCGACTACAATACAGAAGATATTAACTATGTTACAAAAATTGTAAGCTGGTCCGGAGAACGTAATGACAGTTGTAGTGATGAGGACTCCGCAGAGAAACTCAATAAGAGTCGCAAATTTTCAGATATCTCTTCTGATAACTTACACAATAACGGTACTGGTCAAATAAATACGCCGACTAAAATAAATGCTAGTGAAGTAATCGACAATGCGATTACAGTAGATATCAGGTTAGCAACAGTGTCTCGCAATATACCAGTAAGTCATACAATTAATGCAGCTGACGACCTAAGAGAAAACATCTTAAGTTCGAATGTTGAATCATTCACAGAAACAAACAAAAACAATGATCCAACTAAATACCCATCAAGAATGCCTGAAAATTTAAATGATGAAGATAAAATGATACTGAATTGCACTAGTGCTGCGTCTAAATATGAAAAAGGATCTATGGTTCTAGAAAAATTGGAGAGGGAACAAAATAAACACTTTAAAACAATCAATACTGGTAATCTTCGTACAGAGAATAGCGACAAGCAGGAGTATAGAGTCTTCGAAGTTGGTGAGTAAATAAATAAATATGAGATGAAATTACTACATATAAATTAGTCTTTATTTCTTCGTGTATTTTGAATTCTTAATTTGGTCTTTTCAATTGTATATTCGTACTTCATCCTGCTTAAAAACGTTATATTTTTTACATACTAATTAAACGTGTTAATATTGGTGTAGATGCAGATAAACCATTTATCCAGAGTGAAAAAACAGTGGACCAGGGACAACCCTACTTCGTTCCAGTATACAATTATGCACCTAACAATGCTTATTTCAATGCTTACAATCGCATGGGACTAAATGACGAAGCTGAACAGCCTAACATTGAAACTGAAAAAGGATTGCGCAACAACCATTTCGAAGACGAGTATTATTTCGATAAAGGTGACTCGAAAACTGCTAGAGTCAGCGGAATCAAACAGAATCCTAAAATCCAATACGTCAAACGATATGAAACAAACGTACCAGCGATTATTGGGAATCCATCTCATTCTGTTAATAACTACGGTGCAAACGATTATCACAATTTAGATGTGGAACAATATGCGCGCGTTAGAAAAGAAATACCCAGCTCTTCCGAGCCAGAACATCCCTTTAATAGTATGGGAATGGGATTGCTTAAGTCACATTTGAGTGCAGTAAGGCAGATGTTGTTTTCCAAATCATTCTTTGGGTCGATATCAACAGTACCGAAGCCAATGCATGGCGGGAAAAGAAGCAACATTGGCAAAGATAATACAAATGATGATTCAGGCGGCGATAAAGGAATACCTGTTGACTATTACCTAGGAAGGAATAGAAAAGAAAGCGACGGAGACCAATTAAAGAAAGTAGGTTATATAAGACAGAATAATATAACCAGAAATGTATTTCTAAAAGATATACCGAAGGAAGGAGTAAAACGTATACATTTCAATAATCAAAACTTTGTGAAGAGTGATTATCAAGTAACGCCGCATACAGAATTCAGCAATGTTCGCGAGAACGATACGTTGAAGCCAATGAAGCGATTCTTCTGGTTTTTCAAGAAAAAAGCTCCTTCTCGACCAGTCACAACGACCACAGAATTCGTTACTGAAGATGGAGAACTGGATTCTATATCGAGTAAGTAGTAATCGCAATAATTACTTTAAAAGTTGCCCTTTAAGGTTCAGTAGTGTCGGAACCATTCAAGTTTCGTTATGTCACGTCATTATGGCATGTCAAGTCAAGTCCCTTGATTTTCGAATTGAGTCCTATTTTACTCTTGACTTGCACACCTCTTATGCTTCTTCTTCCACACACATACATACACACACACACACACACACACTCACACACACGCAAGCACATATACACACTGCACATATAGAATCTACTTCAGAATTATGTTTGTTACCACGGAAAAAGTGGGGACTTTTCTAATACAGGTATTTTAAAGATCCATTGTAAAATGTAATTAAGCATTTATTATCATTATGTCTGTTTTAAATTCACTTAGTCTTATAAGGTCCTTTATCTAGGCTTGCGTCAGGGATAATAATATCATTGTGATTATTTTACATTCATCAATCACTTCGTAGAAGCCTCCGGTTCCGAGTACTCTTTACTTTTCCATCATTAATTACTTCGTCAATTAGATCTGGAAGGTAAGGCCTTCTCTTAGGCCCTCCGCGGTTTCTTTCACTAATATTCGCATTATGTTAAATTTTTTATCAGCCTTTCAACACCTATCTGTTCTATGTTCTATTATGTTACCCTTTTCACGATCATATATAAAAGGTATATTTTGTTTAAATTTTACAATATTTACAGATATATCTGATGAGTCCGATTTATTTGTAAATTTAGAAGCATTACAAGGCATGAATGTACCGCTCAGAACAAGACAAGAAGAAGACGTGGCAGCTTATATAACAGTCCTTAAAGATATGGTTCATCTTGATAATGATGGTTTGAAACAATACGATTGGTTAGGGACCACAGTCGATATACAAGCTGCGTTGAATAAGCTTGCAAATTTGACGTGAGTATTTTGAGAACTGAGAAAAACAAACAGTGGTATCCTTGAAGAGAGAAACAATTAGGGCAGTGCTATCCTAAAAAGAGTAGCACCTACATTAAGCAGGAAATTGCAGCCAAATAACACTTCTCTTCACTCATGTTGTGTTCCTGCTGTTAGGTTTCCTTATAAAAAGAGAAACAGGGAATTGTGATGTTATATAAAATAGGAGTGGTGTTAAATTGGACAGTACCTCCACCTTACAGAAGATCGCAGCCAATTAACACTACTCTGATGTAATGTTGTGTTACTGAAGTGAAAAGAGTACCTGAGTTCTGAAATTGGAACCCTTGGTATTGTATTTATAAGTCCGAAAGCTAGTAGTAATGCTAGCACAGTGAGTCTTCATCCACAAATGGTTGGCAACGCCTTAGTGATACCTGGTATCGCTAGAGGCTATAGACTACGGTGACTGCTTACCAACAGGTGGGCCGTATGCTTGTGTGCCACCTTAATGATTATTTTTAACGCCCTCTTGGAGTCCAACCCTGATTGTGACGTGTTCGCGGATGGATGGCAGATGATAATGTCGGCTTGCTTGGAGTACTGCGAGTTGAGTGTATGACTGGTTTAACTATTAATTAGTATAATTGGCTTGAAGCCGTTCTAATTAATTAAATAAATAAATAAATAAAATAAATATCAAAGTGCTTTAAATTTTCAGAGAATTCGTAACCCACGACTCAATTCACCCATTAGATTTGGAACTTTTAAAATACATGATTTTCCTCCACAAAGCGTCGAGGCCTGTCCTGAGAAGTGAAGTTGAAGTAAATGGAACTATTCCACAACACAGTACAAGGAAAAGAAAGGAAGAATACGTCGGAAAGGACACTGAAGCACTTAATGATCTGGATGACTTTCAGGATTTCATTTACGATTTGCTATATCATTTGTATGATGTAAGTGAATTTATTATGAGGATACGCTGCACTATTAGTAATGCTGCTGGCATAGTGAGTCCTCATCAACAACACGGTTGGCAACCCGTTAGTGATATCCCTGGTGTTGCAAGCGTCCATAGGCGTTTTCATACCATAACGAGACTCCTTATCTTTCTGTTAGCCAATTCGCATTTATATTATTGGAATTTATTAATGTATAAATACACTAGCTTCTGCCCGCGACTACGTCCGCGTTGAGCTTAGAATCTCAGAGGAACCTAAAATTTTCCCGAGATAACAACATTTTCCCGGGTTAAAAAGTATCATATGTGTTAATCCAGGCTAAAAACTATCTGTGTTCCAAATTTCATCCAAATCCGTTGAGTAGTTTTTGCGTGAAAGAGTAACAAACATCCATCCATACTCACAAGCCTTCGCATTTATAATATTAGTAGGATACACAAACAGATTACAATAAATTACACGAATTAACATAAAAACACAGAGCTAGATTGCAATCCAATAAAATGTGTACACAGCATGACTTATTATAGTATGTAAACAGAGCAAAACTCTAAAAATCTTTTTTTATGTATAACTAGCGGCCCGCCCCGGCTTCGCACGGGTAAACATTAGTTTCGGAGCATAGACATTTAACAAATATTTTGTCTACCCGTGGGAAGTCGGGGCGGGCAGCTAGTATAATATATAGCCTATATTACTCAGTTATCATTGAGCTTTCTAACGGTGAAAGAATTTTTGAAATCGGTCCAGTAGTTTCGGAGCCTATTCAATACAAACCCACAAAAATACAAATCTTTCCTCTTTATAATATTAGTGTAGATGTAGATGAGATCAGGGAATGATCATTGTATTCTTTCATTACAGTTTCACAGTGCAATTAAAAAGATAGCAGCTGTGACGAAATACAGACACCAAAAGTGGTACAAGAACCTTAAAGATATATACTTCAAGAATGATCATGAGGTTCTAAGTGTGATTCTCCATCTAGCCACTAGTAGGCTATTCGGCCTCGTAGAAGACAGTTCGAAGCAAGGCTTAGAAAATGATTACATTGGATTCGTTCTGAAACATGAAAAGGAGGCAGTGACAACTGTACGGGAATTTAAATTCGTTCTGAAATTGTTAATAGAAATAAAAGAATTGCCTATTTAGTTAATCTTTTTAACCAACGATCAAATTGTCCTCCTGATGGTAAGCGTCACGCCATGCAACAGATGCTCCACCCAGGAGCTTTAATAGTAAAGTCCCGCGTGGCTGCACTGCGCTCGTCACCTCGACACCTTACTTCATAAGTGTTCTTTGCCCAGTAATGTCAGTGCCTTTCACACCGAAACACAGAGCAAACAGTGCTTGGCGGCAGAATATCTGACACTGCGGTGGTGCCTACCTAGCCGGCCTCTTGCAATAAGAGGCCTACCACCTAGTATGTGTACGTCCACTAGTGCTTGGCGGCAGAATATCTGACACTGCGGTGGTGCCTACCTAGCCGGACTCTTGCAATAAGAGGCCTACCACCTAGTATGTGTACGTACACTAGTGCTTGGCGGCAGAATATCTGACACTGCGGTGTCTACCTAGCCGGACTCTTGCAATAAGAGGCCTACCACCTAGTATGTGTGCGTACACTAGTGCTTGGTGGCAGAATATCTGACACTGCGGTGGTGCCTGCCTAGCCGGACTCTTGCAATAAGAGGCCTACCACCTAGTATGTGTACGTACACTAGTGCTTGGCGGCAGAATATCTGACACTGCGGTGGTGCCTACCTAGCCGGACTCTTGCAATAAGAGGCCTACCACCTAGTATGTGTACGTACACTAGTGCTTGGCGGCAGAATATCTGACACTGCGGTGTCTACCTAGCCGGACTCTTGCAATAAGAGGCCTACCACCTAGTATGTGTACGTACACTAGTGCTTGGCGGCAGAATATCTGACACTGCGGTGGTGCCTACCTAGCCGGACTCTTGCAATAAGAGGCCTACCACCTAGTATGTGTACGTACACTAGTGCTTGGCGGCAGAATATCTGACACTGCGGTGTCTACCTAGCCGGACACTTGCAATAAGAGGCAAAACAAACGAGGTTTTTTAATAAAAACACCTTTTTCACAACAAACTTTCATTAAAAACAATAGTAAGTATTAATTAAATTACATGTAATATTGTGTACTCGTAAACCTAACCTTAACTAAATCACAAAAATATCTTGTTTGGTACTTTTTACGATTAAAACTAAATGTATGTACAAAATAGGTAGGCTCTACATAATCCCAAGTTGTGTTTAGAGTAGTCTGGTTTTGAACAACTATCGATAGGGTATCGATAGTGCCTACAGATTCTGATAGAGTGTATTAAAATGTTGTAAAACTATTGATGAAATGATAGTATCAAACCACGATATTCGCTACGCTATCGATACTATTGTTGTCCCTGACAATTTTACTGTCGATATTATCGATACTAAGTGTCGTCCATACAAAGCCGTGGTTTTCTGAAACACGGTATAAAGCATCAAGATAATTCTTAAAAACAGAATAAATAAATACACAAGCGATATAAAACCTTATAAGAAGCGCAATAAGGCACTTTTTAAATTATTTAACAACTTCGTCAAATGCATCAATGGATGAATTACATATTTCAATATAATAAAGCACTCAATTATCGACTTACAATAACTTATTTAAGGTTTATTACCGCGTGTTTCTAATGCGGTAATTATTTTTAAATATAGAATAATAGTTTTTAATACATTTTTTTTTTTATTCTATGCTTCGGTCTCCAAGTCGGCTTCGATCTCCTCAGGAGTACGCAGGTCTATTGCGAAACGTTTCTTCATATTTGGCGGCCTGTCATCTGGTTCTGGAATGAGGAATACAAAATTTAAATTTAGATCGATTTTACAAGACAGCTTAGAAAAAGTGGTCCATCTTAAAACATAATAAAATATAAAAAGAGAAAGGGCGATGAGTGATTGCCCGTGGGTTTTCCCATTTAAATTGGAGCCGCCCGACTGGTGACTGTACCGAAATAGACTGCAGTGAAATAACACTACTTGATGTAGTGTTGTGTTTCTGCGGTAAGTAAGGTTGCCAGTGCTCCACGAGGATACGCTGGGCTAGTAGTAATGCTGCTAGCACAGTGGGTCCTCATCAACAACATGGTTGGCAACCCGTTAGTGGTACCCCTGGTGTTGCTAGCGGCTATAGGCAATGGTGACTTCTTACCATCAGGTGGGCCACATGCTTACGTGTCGAGATTAGGGTTTAGCAACACAAACATTAGCAACGGATTTGTATAAAAATTGAATGCTTCAAAATAATAAATATAATTTTATTTGTAAAATGTATATAGTATAAGTATGTAATCATTAATCGATTCAATAATGTGGGACCTTGTTAATCGATTCCTTATTTTAATTGATAGATTATATTAGTACTCGTCACAAAAGTGACCAGTGCCGGTAGCAGGAATATTGTCGACAACGTTTTCGTATCGCCTGCGACTATTTTTGTATTGGAAAATGAACAGCGCTGCGGCGGTGAAAAGTGGAACTAAAAATTAGTATGACAATTTTGACATTTCGCGAGTTACGTTTTCGAATACGTTGTCGACAATGTTCCTGCTACCGGCACTGTTGATCTTGTCTCTACAGTAGTTGTAAAATCCTACTAATATTATAAATGCGTAAGTTTGTGAGTATGGATGGATGGATGTTTGTTACTCTTTCATGCAAAAACTACTCAACGGATTTGGACGAAATTTGGAACACAGATTATTTATAACCTGGATTAACACATAGGATACTTTTTATCACGGGGAAATTTTAAGTTCTTCTGAGATTCTAAGCTCAACGCGGGCGTAGTCACGGGCAGAAGCTAGTAATAAAATATGACTAACCATTACCAGCTTGCATCTCTTTCACTCTTCTCGAGTAATCTTGGAACGCTGCAGCCAAAGAATAGGTCAGGCGTCTGGCTGCGTTCCTATAAAATAAATTGTTATAATTCTTAATCATCCTGTTTTTGAATTATTGTCATAAACTTATTTATTTATTATTTAAACAGAACACAGTTTTATAGAAAAATAGCGGCCCGCCCCGGCTTCGCACGGGTAGACATTTATCATATATTGTGTCTACCCGTGCGAAGCCGGGGCGGGCAGCGAGTATAATATATAGCTCTCTGTTACTCAGTGATAATTGAGCTTTCTAAGGGTGAAAGAATTTTTGAAATCGGTCCAGTAGTTTCGGAGCCTATTCAATACAAACACACAAAAATACAAATGTTTCCTCTTTATAATACTATATTAGTGTAGACAAGTACAAAGTAAAATGAAAAATCTGATCAGAATTGTGCTCCAAGGTATGTGTGCATAGCGTTACAAGTATTAAAACTAATTTAAATTAAGTTGAACTATCTAATAAAAAAAAAAACTATAACTTAGAATGATAATGGTGCCAATTCTGTTTTTAAAAATTACTAAACTTAACTAATTTGACAGGTCTAAAAATATTGCCATCCTTATTGAACCCCGCACATGAGAAAGGGACGGCAAGACTTTTAGACCTGTCAAATTAGTTAAGTTTAGTAATTTTGAACAACAGAATCGACACCTATGATGAATGGAGGATATTTGTAATGATTGCTCAGACCCATTACAGAAAACAAGACATACTATATTGCTATATCTTAAAGTTTAGAACAAAGTCGCTTCCCGCCATCTGTACGCTTAGATTTTCTAAACTACGCAACGGATTTTAATGCGGTTTTCACTAATAAACAGAGGGATTCCTCAAGGTTTTTATGTATAATGCACCCGGGCAAAGCCGGGGCGGGTCGTTACTTATCGATAAAAATATTAATATTCGATTATTGTAAGCGGCAACACTGGCGGATGCGCGAAAGCGATTTTGCAATATAATTGATTGAGATTTCTCGTAATTCAAAAAGATCCAACGAATGATATCAAACTGACATAGATAACAATCTTATCTAGTTTTAAATCATTGATAAAAGTAATCTAGGTAGACGACATCAAAACCTGTAGGTATCAGTCTAACGTATGTAATTTCGAAATTTTCGACAGTTTTGTTTGAGTAACCTCAAACGTTATCATCGTGAGAACTGGATTGATATCTACGATATTAGACACTCGAAGATTGCCGTTAGAATCTTAGATCATTAAAAAAAATGAAATTAGAACTTTGCGACAAAGAAGTGACGCGAATACAATGAAACTACGCCTTGTCCACGCACTACATGTTTAAAAAACCGGTGACAATGTTTTTCTTTTATACGACTTAGGTGGCACACAAGCACATGGCCCAGCTGATAAGCAGTCACCGTAGCCTATAGCCGCTAGCAATACCAGGGGTATCACTAACGGGGTGCCAACCATGTTGTTGATGAGGACTCACTGTTCTAGCAGCATTACTACTAGCCCAGTGTATCCTCGTGGAGCACTGGCAACCTTACTCACCGCAGAAACACAACACTACATCAAAGTAGTGTTATTTGACTGCGGTCTTCTGTAAGGTGGAGGTACAGTCCCCAGCCGGGCGACTCCAATTTAAATGGGAAAACGCACGGGTAAAAACAATCATGATATTAAAACAATTTGTAACAAAATCCTCTAGACATAAGTAACAAATTACAAATATCCAAATTAAAGCTACCAAGTTGGTTTAGTTGAATCGAAATTTTTCATTATCGTAGCAGTACATCTTACCTAGATTCACAAACGAAAGCATGGCACTCAAAAGGGTTGAGCCCTTTGATATCTGCGTGGTCTTTCACAATTATCATTGAGAACACTCTGGTGTACACGAGGTCTTGCACGCCATAAGATATTGATTCTATGTTAAAGAACACTGCCATGTGCTCGAAATCATCCTTCTTAGTCCCATGGTTGACTGTCTCCAAATGGACGCCATCTACCGTGATGGTTAGCTTCACTATTGGTAGGATTTGACCTGAAAAAGAATGGATAATGGAGTATTCAGAAGGTGGGATACTTTGGTGGGTGATGTGAGCGTTTTTTCCACGAAGAACGTGGGTTTGAAGTAGGCAAAGCAGAGTATAGAGCGCTATTTCTTTCGTGACTTGCACACCTCTTGCTTCTTCTTTATTCATCAATCTCTTCATACATGGCCGCAGGTTCAGAGTACTCTTTACCTTTCCATCAATGAGTACCTACTTCGACAGTTTGATATAGAGAGTTAGATCTTGTATATCCGTGGTTTCTTCCACTCACATTTACACAAAATTCCTTAATACTGTATTAAAAAATGAATCCCTATTTCCCTTTGCCACGACATCACACGTAAATGGCTAGTCTAGCGTAGCGGTTGTATTCTCTTAGATGGCTAGGTCGATTTCTTTTTGGAAAATTAAATTTGAAAAAAGAATCGGTATTTTTTCAATATCGGGGCAAACTAAAGGACCTTTGTTCCATGGTTTATTTGTCAAATGAATTCATAGCTAAGACAAGGACAACGCCTATCGGGACAGCTAGAAAATAATAGCAAGCATAGATACACCACATTACATGTAAAGATAGACAATCTAGAGTAGCCGACCTTGAATACTTTTTCAGTTCAACAGGGCCATCAAAGTGTCTGATAATGCTTATTACAGTTTAAATGAGCAGTTCTCACCTGGTGGTAAGGCTTTTGCTGCTGCGACCATCAGGTCAACTGGTTTCCTTGTGTGCTTGATGCCCCACAAACCTCTGGCATCGCTCTGGCCCAAGTACTTCACCTGGAATCAACATTCAACTCATGAAAGTTATGTTCAACTGAATACAGACATCTGGCTTCTAGACAAGATATTTGCACACGAAATTAAGTAGAATGTGATGGATTCCTTCTAATATATAAGGATTACAGCATGGGGCTCTTCAAGAAGGGTGTGAAGAGATTTTTGAAGGGTCGGCAACGCGCGAGTGATACCAAATTATCTTTTATGGATAGTTGTTGTTGCCTACCCCTTCGGGGACCCTTATAGGAAGGCGTGAAGATCTTAAGTTACTTATAATTTTCATACAAAGGGCAATCTCCTTTCTGTTCGCCTATAAAATGTACGTTAGCCCTAATACCAGCCAAATAGGTCACCATAACTTTCCATGCGCATTATGTATTCCACTCAGGTGCTTAAAAGACGGTATAGGTAGGTACCTTATAGTCAAATGTAAGTACTTAGTACTGTCTGTAGAAAAGAATAGACGTATACAGGACGCTCAGTTGGTAGGTGGTAGCATTTAGGCCGAGGTATTTTGTACCACTAAGGTGGCAAACAATCATACTAAATTCTTGGACATTATCAGCGCCATCTGGCTCCAAACTAAGCAATGCTTGTACTATGAGAACCAGCGGCTGATATAATATTATTCTTTATAAATACATATTATTTTGTAAAAAAGTCCTAACAAACATATTTTTCTATACTAATAATATAAAGCGGAAAGATTTGTATTTTTGTGTGTGTGTATGTTTGTGTTGAAAGGGCTCCGAAACCGTAGGTATTAACTAAGAAAGTATTTTTGGAAATTCCACCCCTAAGGGGGTAAAATAGGAGTTGAAAGTTTGTATGAAAATCCGTCATTTTTGAAGTTACATACATAAAAATAGGTAGCAGGGGGCAAAAGCTTTTATTTAGAATTTTAAATATAGGTACATGTTGACTTATTTACCACGCGTGCGAAGCGGCGGGCAAAAGCTAGTTCATTCATATACCGAAACAAGTATTAACATTGACTAACACATTACAATTGGAGTGTGACCGAGTATTGTCGGCGCCGGAAGTGACGTCACACACACACACACTTACACCAATTAGATGTGCCATACTCGGTAGACCGTGATGGTACGTTTAAATTAAAAATTGAGGAGGTACCTAGTAATAGGTTGCCTGGTAGAAAATGCCTACGGCATTATGTCCGCCTGTGCAAACTATATTTTGCATGAAGTGTAAATAAATTTAAAAAATAATAGGTACCTCCTCTCAAGTCCCCTATGCGGTAGGCAGTGTGACAGTCAACACACACTTCTCACTGTAGATATTGTAGGTACCAACGTGACAGGTGGTTAGAACATCGCCGTTCATAATAGGACACGTTACAATCTCAGACTATATACCAGCGTGTGGCAATATAATATACTAGCGTCCCGCCCCGGCTTGGCACGGGTAGACATTTATCAAATATTTTATCTACCCGTGCGAAGCGAAGCCGGCGCGGGCAGCTAGTATAATATATAGCCTATGTTACTCAGTGATAATGTAGCTTTCTAACGGTGAAAGATTTTTTGAAATCGGTCCAGTAGTTTCGGAGCATATTCAATACAAACATACACAAAAAAACACAAATCTTTCCTCTTTATAATATCCCGTCCTCTTGGCTTCACATCTGTCGCATTAGGTCGAATGTCAAGTGTCTCTAATTAACTAATAAAGCACTTAAAGTAAAGTAAAGTAAATCCTCTACTATGAAGATGAATATGTAAGTACGTCCTACAGCGTTCATTATTACATGTCAGAAAACTTTTTTTTTAATTAAACTGAATATTATTTATCACTTTGAGTCATAAAAAGGAATTTCTTCTCAGACGTATGCAGGTTTCCTCACGATGTTTTCCTTCACCGTAATGCTCGTGGTGTGACTAATCCTTCATTGGTACAGACCGGTGGGATTCGAACCCGCGTCGCTAGAATAGCAGGCAATTCTGAATACCACAAGGCCACCACGGCACTTGACAAACTAAACCGTCCTAAAGCATAGGCGAGGTAAATCTTTTCATTGTACATGGGAAAAGCCAATTTACAGATAAAAAACAATGCTATATGCTATTTGTGGTCACCCATCTTATTACTAACCTGAAATGTGATGGGCAAGTCATCTACGTTGACTGGTCCTTCATTGTCCGCCATTTTGTCTAGAAATCTTTACATATCTTCATAAATGTCGGTTGTTATTTGGCTGCTCCCTCGCATAGTTTTAACTGCAATGAAATTATATCATACATACATATCGTCACGCCAAGTCCCACTCGGGTTGGTAGAGAGTACATCCTTGAGACACATCCTATCTGTATTAATAATATAATGAGAGGTTTGTTTATAATTAACTAGCCCGCCCCGGTTTCGTACGGGTAGAAATTTATCAAATATTATGTCTATCCGTGCGAGGCCGGGGCGGGCAGCTAGTATAATATATAGCCTATGTTACTCAGTGATAATGTAGCTTACTAACGGTGAAAGAATTTTTGAAATCGGTCAAGTAGTTTCGGAGCCTTTTCAATAAAAGCATACAAAAATAAAAATCTTTCCCCTTTATAATATTAGTATAGATAAAATCATAAACTACGGTTGAGATTTTCAAAATTCTTTCACCAGTAGAATGCAATTCTAACACTGAGTAACATAGGATATAGATATTATAACTGAGGCTATAGATTTTATTTCTACGCGGGTGTTGACGCGGTGAAAAAGCTAGTTCTAATTAAATATTATAAATGCGAATGTGTTTGTTTAAAGCGCTTTCTCGCCCGATCACCATGTTTTGGACTCCTGACACATTATCAGTGCCAGTAGCAGGAACATTGTCGACAACGTATTCGAAAACGTAACTCGCGAAATGTCAAAATTGTCATACTAATTTTTTGTTCCACTTTTCACCGCCGCAGCGCTGTTCATTTTACCATACAAAAATATTCGAAGGCGATACGAGTACATAGTAGATTGTTCATAATTATCTCGGACACTTTGTAAACGTAATTGCTACGTATTATTATGCTAAACTTACACGTTATAAAGATAACACTCTAAAGGTAATAAAGATTACTGTCACCTTGAAACAAGCGGTCTATTTCGATCAGCACTTCCATCAATGTGTCCCTATCACAGCCCGATATCAGAAAGAATAAACAATCACAATTTCATCGTAGAAATTAATATTTAAATGTTATGTTATCAAAATGTGGCTAAATTGAGGCGTGGCGTGTTATGAAGTACTTTCAGATAGAAAACTGTCTGATTAATTTTCTTAATTGCAGTAAAGCATGCGTGCAGTTTGGAAGCACCTATTGCGTGGTTTGTAGGGAACACAATATTTCGCCACCGTCCCTCCGATTAATAAGAGAAGCTGTAGCGCGAGCATGAATAAATTGCGACAACGTTTTCGTATCGCCTTCGACTATTTTTGTATTGAAAAATGAACAGCGCTGCGGCGGTGAAAAGTGGAACTAAAAATATGTTTGACAATTTTGACATTTCGCGAGTTACGTTTTCGGCTTATTATATGCATACATTTGTACCCAAAACAAACATACTTGTTACATAAATGTTTACCCGGAGAGAATGGAATCCGCGACCCTTTATGCAGTCAGGTATATTAACCACTAGACCAGCGGTCATGTCGTAAATTCATTCCTATAATTTGGGGGGTACATTAACAAACACGCACCTGTCAAAAGAGGGTCACCATCTAGCATATGGTCTCAACGGTTGGCATAACAACAGGTGTATTCCTTATTTACGGGGAGTTTTTGGTTTTTTTACTGCGACTTGAATTACAGAAGACCGATTGGAAAATCCAATCATAAAGGCATGTAACAATATCTCTTCGCACGTGTCTTCCTCACCAAGTTCACACACACATTACTCAGGCTCCGTGCCATAGTCCACAGTGGCCAGTGCGGGCGGTGGACTTCACACACGGCTTTGATACTCTTCTCACACGTATGCAGGTTTCCTCACCATGTTCACACACACATTTCTCAGGCTCCGTGTCATAGTCCACAGTGGCCAGTGCGGGCGGTGGACTTCACACACGGCTTTGATACTCTTCTCACACGTATGCAGGTTTCCTCACCATGTTCACACACACATTACTCAGGCTCCGTGCCATAGTCCACAGTGGCCAGTGCGGGCGGTGGACTTCACACACGGCTTTGATACTCTTCTCACACGTATGCAGGTTTCCTCACCATGTTCACACACACATTACTCAGGCTCCGTGCCATAGTCCACAGTGGCCAGTGCGGGCGGTGGACTTCACACACAGCTTTGATACTCTTCTCACACGTATGCAGGTTTTCTCACCATGTTCACACACACACACACACACAAACTTATAGACACATTCTCTCTTACACAAGCGGCGTATTAAAATTATGCGTTTTCTTAAAACTCATTCAGTCAGAAATTATACTCCTCTGCATATATTTTTCTAGATATTCGCAAAAGTTACGCAATAATCAGTTTTGCAATCCGTCTGGGTTTTTGTGATCCATTCAGCTAGAATGTACTGATTATTGATCAGGCTAATGAACTCGGCTGATAGAGAAGTATTATGCTACTGAGACAGTACCTCCACCTTACAGACGATCGTAGACAAATAAAACTAATCTGATGTGTTGTGTTCCTGCGGTGAGAAAGGACACCAGAGCTCCTTATAGAAAGAGTGGTAGGCCACAACGGTATCTCCCGTTCAAATGAGCTGCCCGACTGGGACAGTGCCTCCACCTTACAGAAGATCACAGCTAAATAATACTACTCTGATGTAGTGTTGTGTACGCTAGTGCTCCGCGAGGATACGCTGCGCTAGTAGTAATCTAGCACAATGAGTCCTCATCAACAACAGGGTTGGCAACCCGTTAGTGATACCCCTGGTATTGCTAGCGGCTATAGGCTTCGGTGACTGGCGTATGCTTGTATGCCATCTTAGATGATTGCTACATTATGAACGTATTGTATTGACACAAGTGCTAACTTATGTACATAATATGGACTCAATATAATGGTTATTGCGAAGTAAAACTGTTAATTAAACGAACACCTTTTAAAATAAGACGTCCGGTACTTTGTTACTCAATTAAAATGTACATGGCAAGGTTATTTAAAAATTATAAACTGTTAACATAATACTCAGTGATACCTAGAGATGAGATTCCGTTTTGACATACTATACGTCTCTTTCTATAAGGAGATCGTGTCCTTCTCACTGCCAGGGCTGTATAAGGGCAGGCCGGGGCCCCTGGGCACACAAATTTGGGGCCCGTATGGAAAGAAAAGAAATGAGCCAAATGCGAGTTGGACTCGCATACCGAGGGTACTAAAAACAAACTAGGTTAAATGACTAGTTAAATGACGAGACCGGTGGTCTAGTGGTTAGTACACCTGACTGCTACGCTTGAAGTCGCGGGTTCATTCCCGCCGGGGCAATTATGTGACAAATATGTTTGCCTTGCGACTGGGTGTTTGGTATGTTTTATAAGTATGTATTTACAAAAAAAAAGTATATAAGTGTTAAATCAGCTGCTGGTTCCCATAGTACAAGCTTTGCTTAGTTTGGGGCCAGATGGCGCTGTGTGATAATGTCCAAGCATGAAAAAAAAAAGTTTAATTTGCCGTTCGATCTCTAGATACGGCTTTGCTTAAATAATAAGACTGTAATAGTGAATTCACTTTTTTTGAAGAAAAATTTAAAGCAATACACACTCTTTATCTATGCTATGAGCATTTCAAGCGTCTACTTGTTACCATTATTAAGAAACAAAAAGAACACGTTTCTAGTAGGGGAGCCCCCTTTACTTTTTATTTTTTGTTGTTATAGCGGCAACAGAAATACACATTCTGTGAATATTTCAATTCAACTGTCAACCTGAAGAGATTTTTGATGGGTCGGCAACGCGCGAATGGTACCCCTGGTGTTGCATGCGTCCATAGGCTGCGGTAACCGCTTACCATCAGGCGGGCCGTATGCTTGTTTGCCACCTTAGTGGTATAAAAAAAAAACCTATTACGGTTAATGAGATTTGCGGTTGGAAATAGCCGTGTCTAGGAATCGAACCTCAAACTTAAGTTTGTCATTTAAACTAGTTTGTTTTTAGTACGGAGCCTTCGGTGTGCGAATCCAACTCACACTCGGCCATGTTTGTTGTTGCACCATTTTAGTGATGGTCAACTCTGTACCATTATTTTCATTCTCAAGTACCACCTCGTGAAATCTTTACCATCGATTCAAAGTTAACTTTCCAAGATATCAAACATGATATGAAATGATAAGAAATTATCACCTCTCTTATCTCTTTGCTAAAGCATTGTTTGATAAACTGAAGTATGGATGTCTTAAAAGGCTTCTGTTAAATCTTCTGATACATAAATATTATAAATAATCGTTGAACAGTTGTGAAAGAGACGTAGACCGAAATGGGAACTCTCGTGGGCTTTCCCAATAAGATAGGAGCTCGACTGGGGACTGTACCTCCACCATACATAAGACCGCAGTCAAATAACACTACTTTGATGTAGTGTTGTGTTTCTGCGGTAGGTTGCCAGTGCTCCACGAGGATACGCTGGGTATTAGTAATGCTGATAGCACAGTGAGTCCTCATCAACAATAGGGTTGGCAAGGCGTTGGTAGATACCCCTGGTATTGCTAGCGGCTATAGGCTACGGTGACTGCTTACCATCAAGTGGGCCGTATGCTTGTGTGCCAACTTAGTGGTATACATAAATACTATATACTAAAAGAAAGAAGCAGTCAAGTGTATGCCCCACCTGATGGTAAGCGGTCATCGATACATATGGATGCCAGCTATGATTATTAATGCTACAATTCTTCATAATGCGAGCACAACGCTGCGTCTCTGATCTCGCAGGAACACAACACTACATCAAAGTAGTATTATTTGACTGCGGTCTTCTGTAAGGTGGAGGTACAGTCCCCAGTCGGGCGGCCCCAATATTCAAAGGGAAATTCATTGAGCCTTCGTAATTTTCCTTGATAATTATTAATGAGTCATGAAAATGAATTATCCAAGCTTTGTTACTTAGAGATAACACGCATTTATTATCACTACACAAGTTATAGAAGTATTCATGTAACGTACCATTACATCACACGTGACGTAGAATTAAACAAACATACTCACATCACAATAAAACTCAACACATTTTCCCCAAGAAAAATATCACAAAAAACACTAAAAGTAATGTTTCCAAACACTGCACAAAATAAGCAACAATAAAAACAAAAATACAAAATGGCCGCCACGGGCGACGGTCGGCGCGCGAATGTGAATCTAATTCCATTTTCAAAATCGTAACGACACGACCAATATATCAAGATCCGTGAACTTTAATGTATTGCCTCTTCTTTATGAATATTTTCAAAGCAAAGGAGGGTGGAGGGGGCCAAGGTAAATTGGTTATTAAGCATGTGAGTGCAAAGTCACTTGATGAATAAATGAGCGGAAATGAACTGTATCGTGTAGGTAATACGATTGTTTTGATATGATTTAGTTATGTTTGTAGATTACCATAAAGTAAGGTGAGGTAGTGATAAGGTGTACGGCGTGTTGTTTTGCGAGGCGATGCAATTTTATTTTCATTGTATAAAAAATATGATTATTTAAAATAAATACTAGCTATACTTCGTCTGCATTTTTTAAGGACAAAATATAGCCTACATGTTTCCCAAGGATGTAATCAATCTCCCTCTTTGCAAATATTAGCACGATCGTGAAAAGATAGCACACAAAGAGAGTTACTTTCGTATTATATTATTCGTATCGTATTATATTTATATATCGTATAATATTAGTATGGATTTCGCTAAACTTTATAGACTATTGACTCTTCATCCAAATAGTATAAAAAAAACGACTTGAATAATTTTTATTTATTTATTATGTCACGAAGCTGGCAAACAAGTATACAGCCCGCCCGATGGTAAGAGGGCACCGTAGCCTAGACGCTTACAATACCAGGAGAAAGACTAGCGCGTTGTCATATTTCTTAGTTGAATTGAAAGAAAATAATAATATTGCTGCATACTGAAATATAAACACATTCCGTATAAGCAATCTGCATATGTGTGAGTCCCTCACCTGTTAATCAATATGTGTGTGTGTGTAGTACGTGACGCGTGACTTGAGTGGAGAAATGCTCTATTTAATTTACCCGACCAAAGATAATGCAAAGAGGGTCATTGTATTTTAATTTTAAACATTGGACATAAATATCATTTTTAATAAGATGTAATAATTTATTTATTGCTTACATCATGGCAGCAAGTTGCTTAATTAGTTCATTGGAATGAGTTCTCATGCATTCAAACTAGAATAGAATGACAGATTTTCGTGAGAACTATTTTCAAAGGAGTTTGTAGTTACATTTTGATTAATTGTATGATAATGGTGCCAATTCTGTTGTTCAAATTACTAAACTTAACACAGGTCTAAAAAGGTTAAGTCTGACAGGTCCAAAAATATTGCCATCCTTATTTCTCCTCGCACATGAGAAAGGGATAGCAAGACGTTTAAACCTGTCAAATTAGTTAAGTTTAGTCATTTTGAACAACAGAATCGACACCATTATGATTAGTTAGGCGCTATCTTAAAGGATTTAATTAAGATTGGTCGATTTTCCATTTACCGTATGAAATTGTTTACGCTCCTAAAATTATCATTACTTTTGAATAATAGACTTAATTCTTGAGGGCAATTTAAATTAGTGGGAAAACAGATACACTTTTTACAATAGTTTGCATCAGACCGACAAGATAAGACGGTAAGTGAAAAGGGAAACAAAACACGATCATTTACGTCAAATTAGACCAAATACACATATTCATATTTTAGTTTTTGTCAGGAGAAGATTCTTGTGAAAAGAAAAAAATAACGGCACGTTTTTAATTTTGGTTAAACTGAAGGTCCTTTTTCCTACGGTGTATTTGAAATATAAATTCATAGCTAAGACAGGACAAAGTCTGTCGGGACAGCTAGTGTTATATAATTGTTTAAAGTGGAGCATTATTCTTAGCGCGTCGACCGGTAGTCCACACATCACGGTTCACATAGCCCCACGGTTCAGTGATTAGAAACGCGCAGGTTCGACGCCCGGTTTAGGTTGTTCCACAAGTTGTGATAATTAAAATATGGATGTTTTCACGGGCGTAGAGTACACAGACAAAAATATATTATCTTCCACTTCACGCCTTCTCACAAGGGTCCCCGAAGGGGTAGGCAGAGGTGTTACAACACCCACTTTCCACCGAAGATAATTTGGTGCCAACGTGACAGATGGTGAGTCCGTCGCCGTCTCTTAGGCACTACATACGTCCTTGAATTTATTCTCAGACGTATGCAGGTTTCCTCACGATCTTTTTCTTCGCCGTAAAGCTCGTGGTGTGACTAATCACTGCACTTAAGCTAGAAAAATTAATTGGTACAGATGGGTGGAATTGGAACTTGCGTCGCTAGAATAGCAGGCAACGCTTCAAACCACAAGGCCACCACGGTTCAAAAATATATTATCTATTAAAATATAGCAAAGTATCTCTGGCCATTACAGGTAGCAAGAATATCTTTCGACTTCGTATCCGTAAACGTAATAGTTATATTATATTATAGTTGTAGTTCTGTTATAGTTATATTTTTTTATTATTAGATATATTTCAATTTTATTTAAATTAGTTTTAGTACTTGTAATGCTGCACACATGCCTTGGAACACAGTTCAGATTTGATTTTAACCATTTTACTTTGTACTTGTTTTTATAAAATTGTGTTCCGTGTCGGTAGCAGGTAACATTGTCGACAACGTATTCGACAACGTAACTCGCGAAATGTCAAAATTGTCATACTAATTTTTAGTTCCACTTTTCACCGCCGCAGCGCTGTTCATTATCCAATACAAAAATAGTCGAAGGCGATACGAAAACGTTGTCGACAATGTTCCTGCTACCGCTACTGTTTTTTGTGCGTAATAAGTAAATAAAGTAAAATAAACGTAGCTCGCGAAATGTGAAATTTTTATACTAATTTTGTTCCACTTTTCGCCGCCGCAAAGGTATTCATTTTGCCATAAAAAAATAGTCGAAAGCGTTACGAATACGTAGTCGACAGTTGTTCTTGCTAAGGCTACAGATTCCAAATTCAAAACTTTATTATTCAATTTAATTTCTGGTTCACTACACACCTCTTTAACGATCATAATATTTTTTTAGGTCACTATTTCTAAATAAAAATCTCCTTGGTTCCAATTTCCTACGGCGAAACCTATTAGCAGACTACCAAGTGCTTAAAATCTGCCAGAATAACCATAATGACACAATCGAAAGACAGTTGAAATCCCTAATTTAGTGGTCCAAGGAATCATCACCTTTTTTTACCATTAAACACAATACGGTCCACCTGATGGTAAGCAGCCACCGGAGCCTATAGTCGCTAGCAATACCAGGGGTATCACTAACGCGTTGCCAACCATGTCGTTGATGAGGACTCACTGTGCTAGCAGCAATACTACTAGCCCAGCGTATCCTCGTGGAGCACTGGAAACCTTACTTACCGCAGAAACGCGCAGCAAATGTTCCCTAAATTCATGTCACAAAAAAATGCTCGAAAAATGTGCGATTTTATAATTAATAATAATGTTTGGACATTATCACACAGCACAGTAATTTTCTTGGACCTGTTGTAACTGAGGCGCTTGAACCGTTGTGTCGCATAGATAGTCACCATCCACCGCTGGAGGTGAATGTCGCTGGTGTTAGTAATAAAAAAAACCGTGAAAAGGTTACGCAACCAAACCGGTTTGGAATTTATAATTATAAGAGAGCAGACTACTTTGCTATTAATGATCATTTAAAAAGTATTCCCTGGCAGAGTGAATTGTCATTATGCGACAATGTTGACGATATGGTTACAGTACTTTATCAGCATTTATATGATATAATTGAAATGTATGTTCCTAAGTCTAAACTACGTAATTGTAAATACCCCAAGTGGTTCTCTCCTCCTCTAGTTAAAATGATACGAGAAAAAGAAAAATGTCGTTCTAAGTACAAGAATAATCTTAATCCACGTGATCATTTTGAATTTGTTTTACTTAGAGAAAGAGTCGAGAAGAAGATTAAAAAGATTTTAAATCATATTGAGAATCATTAGAAAGTGTAATTAAAAGTAACCCGAAAGCATTTTGGTCCTTTGTCAAAGATTCTAAAAACAAAAAGTCTACTTTCCCTCCAGTTATGTATTTAAATAATATTAGAGCACAAAATGATAAAGATATTTGTAACCTCTTTGCTTCTCACTTCTCATCGACATTTATACAAAACAAATCATTTGCATCAGACAACCGGACACCTAGTTCAGGTTCCAACACAATCTCAAGTTTATGCCTTGCAGAGGATACAATTCTAAAATCCCTAAAAACATTGAATGCCAACAAGAGTGCTGGTCCCGACGGTATCCCACCAATATTCGTAAGGGAGTGTTCTTCTAGCCTCACGGTTGCCTTAACAATTATTTTTAACAAATCTCTAAAAAGTTCTGTTTTCCCCAGCTACTGGAAAAAAGCGTTGGTGGTGCCTATATTCAAAAAGGGGGATAATGCTTCAGTTTCAAACTATAGACCAGTGTCACTTCTGTGTGTATTTTCGAAAATATTTGAATCATTGATTTGCCCTACTCTCTCCTGGCATGTTAAAGAGATGCTGTCTCCTTTGCAGCACGGCTTTGTAGCGTGCAGATCCACAACCACAAACCTAATGTGCTATGTAAATGAGATATCCCACTACATGGACTCTGGGTTTCAGACTGACGCAATATACACGGTTTTTAGTAGCGCGTTCGATAAAGTTGACCATGGTATTTTGCTATATAAGATGAGGATAACTTTTGGTGTAACAGGGAAGCTTTGGTTATGGATTAAGTCTTATTTATCAACTCGCTATATAGATATAGATATATATATATATATAGATATATAGCATATAGCATATAACATATAGATCGCAATCAGTTGTTAAGGATGGGCACTGTTCAGAAACCTATTCATCAACTTCGGGCGTACCCCAGGGCTCACATCTTGGACCACTATTATTTATATTATTTATTAATGATATTGTAAATTACGTAAAGCACTCCAGATGTTTGCTTTATGCAGATGATATGAAGTTGTACAGAAAAGTAAACTCCACTTCAGACGTACAACTTTTACAGAAAGATTTGATTGGTATTAGTGAATGGTGCACACATAATAATATGTCATTAAATGCTAGCAAATGTTACCATATCAAATTTACGAAAAAAATACTTCCTGTCAGATCTGCGTACACTCTGAATGGAGTTACTCTGGAGGAGGTGTCAAGGATACGGGATCTAGGGGTTACAATGGATACAAAATTAACTTTTATTAGCCACATCGATCAAGTTGTAAAGGACATTAACAAAATGCTCGGCTTCATCAAGAGAATCGGGAAACATTTTACTAAATCAAACACGCTTGTAACGTTATATCACGCCCTAGTCCGAAGTCGCCTTGAGTATTGCAGTCAGGTTTGGAACCCGGGATACCAGGTTCATATTGATAGAGTTGAGATAATTTTTCGGTCCCAAGAGTTACCAGTAGAACTAACAAAACTAAGATAACATTCAAACCGAGTCAAGTTAGGTCAAATGTGGACAAATTTTCACCATTACACAGGCTTCAAGATACGTAAAATATACATTCACTTTCTAATAATCTAGACATTTTTATTGATAGTACCTCCCAGTCGAAACGTAAAGTACTGCAGTCAGGTCCATCACTGTCTTTAGATTAGATACGTATACTCTTTGTTATAATTTATTTAGTATTCAGATTCGATATATTTCTAACTTTTTGATTTGATTGACATACAATTATTCTTTAAAAGCTGTCTCACACCTGTTATTAGTAAGTAGGCTAGATAATAAGACAAATTGTATTCATTTATGTGTGAAATTAGCCTATAAGCTGTTGGTGTGCCAATAAAATAAATAAATAAATAAGCAAAGCTTGTACTATGGGACCAGCAGCTGATTTAATACTTAATATACTTTTTGTTTGTAAATACATACTTATAATACATACCAAACACCCAGACGCAAGGCAAACATATTTGTCACATAAATGTTAGCCCCGGCGGGAATCGAACCCGCGACCCCTAGCGCAGCAGTCAGGTATACTAACCACTAGACCAGAGGTCTCGTTAATTGAGGTGTAAGTTTAACCTTATTTCCCACTGACTCACCTTCAAATCCACCAACCTATATTAGTTACTAGCTTACTAGGTAACTGCGTGACATTAAAAAATACCGCGGTGGCCGCGTTGCCTGCTATTCTAGCGATGCAAATTCGAATCCCACCGGTCTGTAGGCTGTACCAATGACATTTTTAAAAAACTTAAGTGCAGCAATTAGTCACACCACGAGCTTTACGGTGAAGGAAAACATCAATGGTGAAGAAAAATCAACTTCCCACGAGGGTCTCCGAAGGGGTAGGTAGGTGTTACGACACCCACTTTCTACCGAAGATAATTTGGTGCCAACGTGACAGATGGTGAGTCCGTCGCCGTCTCTTAGGCACTACACACGTCCTTTAATTTCTTCTCAGACGTATGCAGGTTTCCTCACGATGTTTTCCTTCACCGTAAAGCTCGTGGTGTGACTAACCACTGCACTTAAGTTTTGAGAAAAACTCAGTGGTACAGACCGGTGGGTTTCGAAGTTACATCGCTACAATAGCATGCTATGCTCATAGCACACGGCCACCACAACTCTTTATTAAATATATTTAACGTTTCAACACTACATAGCAAATATTACATTCGCCAAACTATTGCTATGATTTTTCTCGCAGGCCCGATGCCACTTTAGTAGAGTAAAGAAAACAAATACTTACACCCGTAATTAACTAACATCATAAGAAGAACAATTTCCATTGTTTTAAAAAAAAACTATTATAGTTAGGTACATTATAATGTCATCTTCAGAGAATCCTGGTCATTAATCATGTGAGGATGACTGCTTACAATCGTGGGAACCGATTTAATGTAGGCTATAATCGATTGCCCTTTGGGAGATCTAATTGATGACCACGGTTTTAACTCATAATTAGTAAATATGTTAATTACGAATTATGAGTTAAAACCGTGGTGGCCATGTGGTTGAAGCAACGGCCTGCCATCTGATGGGCCCAGGTTCAAACCATGGCCTGTACCAATGAGTTTTTCTAAGCATACGCACAGGGATTAATAAAAAAGAGCACTGAGTTTCTTGTCGGTTCTTATCAGGTGTCTTTTTTCCGAACCGGTGGTAATTTAGACCTTCATAAGTGCCTTCGTAGGGCCTAAACTGAATAAATGAATTTTATTATGAGCTTGAGCTTTAAAAAGAGGCGATGTCGGACCTCCTGTGGGTTTTCCCTTTAAAATTGGAGCCGCCCTCCTGATGACGGTGGGGACCGCAGTAAAATAACATTACTTAGTGTAGTGTTTCTGTGGTGAGTAAGGTTGCCAGTACTCCGCGTAGATACGCTGCGCTAGTAGTAATGCTGCTAGCACAGTGAGTCCTCATCAACAACAGAGTTTTATTTATTTTATTTATTTATTTACACTTCATGCAAAATACAGTTTGCACAGGCGGACTTAATGCCGTAGGCATTATCTACCAGTCAACCTTTGGGTGATGCTGAGATAAACGAGGCAGGTATGAAGTGAAGAAGACACAAAACATGAGAAACTAATTATATAGTTTATTTGAATATACATAAATATAATACAATTATATATATACTTACACTATATAATATATATGAAATATATACATATATAAACATACATAAATATATTATTCTGATACAATGGGGGTGAAGAAAATAAATTTCAATTTGATGATTCCACTTTAGTATCGTAGTATTGTCGTGCATTTGCCCTGAACGTGTTGCGGTTCGTTGCCATCCTGATTTGAGGAGGAAGCGCGTTCCAGAGTAGAATGGACTGGACAAAGAAAGAAGAGTGAACAAGACTGGATTTATGAGGGGGACAGAGAAGGAGACGATTGTCAGTAGAGCGGAGATTTTTTGCGTGACTAGAGCCAAGATATTGGAAGTGAGAGGTAAGGTAAGAAGGAGCATTAGGAGAGTGAAGGAGGGATAATAGCGTGGTTACAGCACCCAAGCTACGTCGCTGCCGAATTGGCAACCATGAAAGTCGGGACCGGTACTCAGACAAGTGATCGTACTTGCTAAGGTTGAAGATGAAACGAATACAATTGTTGAGAAGTCGGTCAAGTTTATTAAGCAGATCTGCATTCAGGTCAGCATAGCATACATCACAGTAATCTATGACGGGGAAGATCAAAGTCTGCACAAGCATTGTCTTGGTCTTGATGGGAAGAAAGTTTTTCAACGGGTAAAGAGACCGCAGGGTGCCGGTAACCTTTCGACTAATTTCAGCGATGTGTGGTCGCCAACTGAGCGTTGCATCGATATGCAAGCCGAGAGCTTTGACGGAAGAGCTAATTGGTATGATGGACCTGAGAGTTGGCAAAGCGTTAGTGATAGCCTGGTATTGCTAGCGGCTATAGGCTACGGTGACTGGTTACCATCAAGTGGGCCGGATGTTAGTGTGTGTGCCATCTTCGTGGTAAAAAAATCGTATCTAACGTGACTTCACTATGTCTTTAATTATTCAATTAACTACATCGAGCAAGAACGTTTTAATTGTACTTTTAAGCTGTAGTTTTTAATCTGACACGTGTTCACAAACAATAGCAAATGGAATTAATCATAGATAAGAAAAAGCATAGATTATACTTTTTTTTTGTTCATTTCAGAGAATTAAAGACGGACCTACAAATGATTAATTAATAATGAGATAGTTAGACTAATCAATATGGTATGCCTAATAATATATTTTCACGAGCAAAATGCCTGGCAGAATATCTGAGTGGCGGTGGTGCCTACCTATCCGGACTCTTGCAATAAGAGGCCTACCACCTAGTATGTGCACGTATACTAGTGCTTGGCGCCAGAACATCTAACACTGCGGTGGTGCCTAGCTAGCCGGACTCTTGCAATAAGAGGCCGGGCAGCTCGGTAAGAATCGTATAATTACATAGTCACAGACTAGTGATGTGTAACCGAAGGTACCTTGTGTCTATCTCATTAATTAGATCAGTTTCGACAGAGCAAGCGATATTATAAGATGTTCCCACAAATACAAGGTTGCGTGTACAATTTTTATTTTCTCACAACAATTTGTTTGTAATCCAAACTATGGACGTTATGATGTATTCGAACAGTTTTGATACTTTGTAAAGTAAGGTAAGTAGGTTAGGTAGTAGGTTACAATAAATAATTTTAGCAAGATATAGGTGCCAATTCTGGTGTACGAAATCACTAATGAAACTAATTTTTCAGGATACATAGTCTTGCTATCCCTATCTCATGTGCGGGGTTAAATAAGGATGGCAATACTATAAGTCCTGTCAAAATAGTTAGTTATTCTGTACAACACGATTGATACTTGTCTGTATTTAATCCTAATTCAAATTAATGCAATAACGACTACCGACTTTACTTTGCTTATTAAAAAATACTAATCTTAAAGATTAGTTTTCTGCTTAGCGTTTCGAAGTAAATGCTTCGAATCTAAAAAAAAGTTTTGTATTCAAGAAAGTAGGTGGAAAAGAACGATTATAAGTACGATTGACAATAGGAGGGGCAACATGATTGGCCATTTGTTACGACATGACGCATTTATATGAAATATCATAGAGGGAAAGATCGAAGGAAAGCGTGGCAGAGGAAGGCCAAGGGTAAGTTACCTGCAACAGATAAAGACGAAGGCTAACGTTATGTCGTACCAAGAGGTCAAAGAGATGGCTAACGATAGAACGGCTTGGCGATTGCTCCACCGACAAGAGACTACCTCTTAAATAAATGATGATGATTCAAAATAATAATATTAAGTATCAAAACCAGTCGCGCGTACTTTTCGATATTAAAGGCTTAATCTCATCCGACCTACAATTACCTCGTTGCGCAAAGACTGGGCTTATTACAACATATTACCATTACCATTTCAACTTTGACCTAGGACATAATGTCCTTTCCGAGGTGACACTTTCGTAAAAAAGTACCTTAAAGGCTTGTCCTCTATTATAAGTAATAGAGTAAGGTCGCCAGAGCTCCTTGAGGAAGCGCCGTGCTGGTGGCAGAGAGACTTGTCCCCTATACACACAATAACACTACCCTTGTAGTGTTGTGTTCCTGCGGTGAGTAAGGTCGCCAGAGCTCCTTGAGGAAGCGCGGTGCTGGTGGCAGAGAGACTTGTCCCCTATGCACACAATAACACTACCCTTGTAGTGTTGTGTTCCTGCGGTGAGTAAGGTCGCCAGAGCTCCTTGAGGAAGCGCTGTGCTGGCGGCAGAGAGACTTGTCCCCTATGCACACAATAACACTACCCTTGTAGTGTTGTGTTCCTGCGGTGAGTAAGGTCGCCAGAGCTCCTTGAGGAAGCGCTGTGCTGGCGGCAGAGAGACTTGTCCCCTATGCACACAATAACACTACCCTTGTAGTGTTGTGTTCCTACGGTGAGTAAGGTCGCCAGAGCTCCTTGAGGAAGCGCTGTGCTGGCGGCAGAGAAACTTGTCCTCTATGCACACAATAACACTACCCTTGTAGTGTTGTGTTCCTGCGGTGAGTAAGGTCGCCAGAGCTCCTTGAGGAAGCGCTGTGCTGGCGGCAGAGAAACTTGTCCCCTATGCACACAATAACACTACCCTTGTAGTGTTGTGTTCCTGCGGTGAGTAAGGTAATTTGTAAATGTAGCAAGCATTCTATTGGAAAAGAAGTCCGCTTCTCACAGCTTCCAACAGAAATTACAACATGACTCGTTTTACATAACATTTTATTATTATGTGCGTCAGTAACGAAGTATTTATAGTTGTCGAAGAGTATTTTATGGACAGCTTTTTAAATATTAACGTCTAGACTGGCATTTGGTGAGTTTAGAAATACTAAAACCGTTATGTCTTCAAACTGAAACAATCGAAGATGTCTAGGTGTTTTGCGTTTTGATCTATAGTTAGCCAAGTATAATTCTGTGTATGTATGAAAGACAAGGCAAGATGCTGCTGAAAATATGCTTAGATGGATGAAGAGTATTTCATAATCTTTTATCGTAAGGTTGCAAGCAAGCGTGAGTCTCGTATGATGGTAAGCGGTCACCGTAGTCTATATAGCCTAGCGATTTTGTCTTAAAATAGTAACTAAGTGATTATAGATATATTTTCTAGGGCTGTAATAGACTGACCAGTCATAAATATATTTATTGGAATATATTACTTGTTAAGTATAGCTTTTACCCGCGCCTTCTCCCACGTGTTCCTAGATAAAGATAGCCTATGTCCTTTCCAAGACAGGTTAATTTTTTTTTTATTTCACTAGGGTGGCACACAAGCATACGGCCCATCTGATGGTAAGCAGTCACCGTAGCCTATAGCCGCTAGCAATACCAGGAGTATCACTAACGGGGTGCCAACCATGTTGTTGATGAGGACTCACTGTGCTAGCAGCAATACTACTAGCCCAGCGTATCCTCGTGTATCACTGGCAACCTTACTTACCGAGTGCTGTGTTTCTGCGGTACTACTAATAACACTACTTGATGTAGTCATCAAGTAGTGTTATTTCACTGCGGTCTTCTGTAAGGCGGAGGTACAGTCCCCAGTCGGGCGGCTCCAATTTAAATGGGATAACCCACGGGAAATCCCAAATCGCCCTACCTCTCTTTAAAAATCTATCTCATTGCTAAATTTAATTACGATTCGATCAGCCGTTTAGTCGGGACAACGTAACAAACAGAGTTACTTTTCCATCTATAATACATATTAGTGTGGATGGTTAAACATAATAAAACGCGTACAATGTTTTAATAAAGTACTTAACTTGAATAAGCCAGAAAATTTGCACAACACAGGTGACCGTTGTACGTGGGAAACGCGCTAGCTTATAGTGGATATGACTGCGTTAACGTTTAATTTTAAATTTAAATCATTTTTTTTTTTATTATTTTTTATACCACTAAGGTGGCAAACAAGCATACGGCCCACCTGATGGTAAGCGGTCACCGTAGCCTATGGACGCTTGCAACACCAGGGGTATCACTCGCGCGTTGCCGACCCTTCAAAAATCTCTATTATATTTTTATACCACTAAGGTGGCGAAGCCTGCCTGACGGTAATCGGTTACCACAGTCTGCGGACGCTTGCAGAGTCGTGTTTAGTCAGTTCGTTTGCGAATTTTTTGATTGGGAATCGCTTGTATAAAGATAGCCCAAATGTGATTAGATAAAGTTGATTATCAAGTAGAAATTAATTTGGTTATTGTATCAGTGGTCTAGTCTACATAGGACGTGTCTTAGTATTAGTCTAACTTAAAAAAATGTTAGTGACTGTGTCGTGGACATATATAACGTGTGACTATAATATTTCAAACTGTAAGAAGACACAAAATCCCATTTTACTTTCTTCGGTTCAATTAATCTTTGATTCCTTAGCTTTCGACCGGTGTATAACAGATGCACACTATGTATGCCCCGATATTGATGTCATCAGTTATCAGGAAGACGCATCCACGTCAAAATAATATATTGTTCTCAGTAGATAGTACACTGCTTTCGGGCTGGGAGCAACATTTTGATAAATTAAAATCTACGTAATTGATTTAGGATTAACAATCCTGATTGTTATGAAAATGTGTGTGTCATCGTAAAACTAAACTGAAAAGTATGAAGTGGTATTGATGTGACATAATTATATCGTAAAATTATATATTTTATTCGGAAGTCATATTTGAAGGTAGTCAACTTCAATTACATTAAAATGAATAAATTTAACAATCAGTGCCGGTAGCAGGAACATTGTCGACAACGTTTTCGTATCACCTTCGACTATTTTTGTATTGGAAAACGAACAGCGCTGCGGCGGTGAAAAGTGGAACTAAATATTAGTATGACAATTTTGACATTTCGCGAGTTACGTTTTTGCTTCCGGCACACACTTTATCTCCCAATACGTTATGTTTTACATATTGATTAGTAAGGATAGTCGTTCATACCAATATGTAAGTGTATGTTTCATGTATCTATCTATCAAAATAGCAGCATTCATTTTAATTCCTTACGGTAAATATTAGGTCCTTACATATGAAATTGGCGTTTTGTATGGGAGGAACAAAAAGTCGAATATTTTTTAATATAATATATTTAATTAATCAAAGTATGAACCATTATTTTCTATGCACTTTTGCCATCTCATAGGTAGTTCATTGATCCCTTTACTAAAAAAACCAGTCGGACGGGAATCAATAAAATCTTTGAAGGCGATTTGGACTGCCCCATCGGAGTTGAATTTTTTCCCTTGCAAGAAGTTATCCAAATTTCGAAAAAAATGGTAATCTGTTGGAGCAAGGTCCGGGGAGTACGGAGGATGTCTTAGACTTTCCAATTGAAGCTCTTCTAATTTAGTAGCCGTCTGTAGCGCAGTGTGTGGTCTAGCGTTGTCGTGAAGCAGCAGTGGCGTGGAGCGATTGACCAGCCTAGGTTGTTTAGCCGCTAGCTTTTCCATCATGGTTTGCAATTCCTGACAATAGACATCAGCCGTAATAGTCTGGCCAGATTTGAAAAAACTGTAATGAACAATACCGGCACTAGTCCACCAAACGCTTACAAGTAACTTTTTTGGGGTTAATTTTCGCTTGGGGCAGGATTTGGCTGGCTGGCCAGGATCTAACCATTGCGCTGAGCGCTTCCGATTATCGTAAGGAACCCATTTTTCATCACAGGTAATGATTCGGTTTAAAATACCTTCATTATTGTGCCGGTTTAGTAATGTAACGCAGCAGTCGACGCGCGTTTGCCGGTTTGTTTCAGTCAATTCGTGAGGTACCCACCTTTCAAGCTTTTTAATCTTCCCAATTTGCTTCAAGTGAATTAAAACAGTTTTATCACTAACATTGCAGCCTGCAGCTAACTCGGACGTGGTTTGCGATGGATCCGCTTCCACAATAGCCTTCAACTCTTCATTATCAACTTGAGTCTCAGGCCGTCCACGGGGCTTGTTCTGCAGGTCGAAATTTCCAGAACGAAAACGTTGGAACCAAAAACGAACTGTGTTTTCTTTTGCAACACGACCGCCATACACATCATTCACCCTTCGAGTTGTTTCCGCAGCACTAGTGCCACGGCGGAACTCGTACTCGTAAATAATGCGATATTTAAGGTTTTCCATTTTGTAAAATGAGTGACGCAAACAGAAAAAAACAGAAGAAAAAAAAAACAAATGAATGACGATCATCGAAGCACAAATACATGAGTCTATAGCTGTACAAATTTGAATTTGGAATTCCTTACCAAAGAGGAGAAATTCGTGATTAAAGTGGCCAGTACGAAAAACGCCAATTTCATATGTAAGGACCTAATATATTAATACTTCTTAACTTTTTCTACAAATAACGCAATTCTTTTAATTAAGGTGACCGATTTATTCGTAAAACTAGTTTTCAGATAAATAAGGATGGCAGAGATAAATACATTTTAAATAGGTTTTTTTTTGTACCACTTAGGTGGCAAACAAGCATACGGCCCGCCTGTTGGTAAGCGGTTACCGTAGCCTATGGACGCTTGCAACACCAGGGGTATAAATCGCGCGTTGCCGACCCTTCAAAAATCTCTTCACACCCTTCTTGAAGGTTATTCAGCTTAGCCTCTGATTGGCGCTAACATATAATAATAAGGCTATATGAAGGTCTACTTTACCACCGGTACGAAAAAAGCCATCTTAAAATAACCGTCAAGAAACTCAACAGTAAAAATATTATTTTTAGTGTCGGCATTTCCATTACGAAACCGCACATCCGCATTGTTTGTTCCCTAAAACATTAATAGGGGTGTAAAGAAGACTATGTATCGTTTGATCCCGGCTTAGGTTACCGAAGTATCAAAGTTATTTGAAACACGGCGTCGCATCCACAGTAACTGAATGTGTCATATAAAACGTCAGTCCGCTCACATTCGCGTTTCAGTTGTGTTTTGATCGTTTACTGTGGACGTATAGTGCTTTGGAATAATTTGTACTTTGGGTGAGTAAGCATGTAACTAGCAACCCGCCCCGGCTTCACTCGGGTGTTATTTAGTCCTAATTGACGACTTTTAGGGTGGATATGTGGAAGGAAAAACATCCCGACTGATCTTGGCCATTAAATCCAAATTTCCGACAAATTTTAAGGATAAATTTCCTGACAATTGAATTTGAATTTAATATTGTTTGTATTGTAAATATTCATCAATAAACGATGTTCTTTTTATTGAATATATTCATAAATTGCGAATACAAAGAAATATCAGACAAACCAGTTGAGCCGTTCTCTCTCAAGCGATCTTCATCCATCAATCTTTGAAACATCTAACATACGTCAATATTTTTATGTACGATGAATAAATTAAAATGTAAATAAATAAAATTGATATGAATAAAGTGTCCTCTCAGTCCCCCGAAAAGGATTCGGCGTGATGATATGAAGCGTAAATTATGTAATGTCTAATACAAAAAATGTAATACAAAATTTTATTTAAAATAGTAATTGCTGAATTTCTTGCTGGATTCTTGCCAACAAAAATAACTCTTCAAATTCAGTAGTAGGTTCTGAAGATTTGAAAATACTTTGTTTGTTTTATTTTGAATTTGCGTTTGATAAATGTTGTAAGCTAAATTAAGATTTGAGTGCGTGCAAACACTATATCAGAGTAATGTTATTTGACTGCGATCTTTTGTATGGTGGAGGTACTATCCCTATTCCCTATACGGCTTCCAATTTTAATGGGAAATTTTGAATTATTGGGATACAATCTGTGGGATTAATTTCGTGACGGGACGGAAGTCTGTAACAGGAAGCCGGGTAAGCGCGCGCTATTTGATTTGACCAATGGTAGACGTGTCCGTCAGATGTCAAATGTAACACATTATACGCGACTACTGTAAGGCTCGCTCGTTTATTTAGATTGTTCAATTCTCTGGGATATTAACGTGCTCTCAGCCGCTAGTTTACGCTTCATTAAACAATACAAATTTAAACAAAGTGTGCGTTTTTGCGTATGGGAAGTGTAGTTGAGGAAATGGAATGCACGCTAGCTTTATACACGCTGAAATTATTTATTCCTACCTTCTCTGTATGTATGTATGTATGTTTGTATGAATGTCCCAAAATGTTTTTTTTAACACTAACTATCGACCCGTCCTTGATTCGCATAAGTTAATTATCTACTAAATACATGATAAATAACTTGCTGTTGAATCACTCTATTAAAAAAAACCGCATCAAAATCCGTTGCGTAGTTTTGGAGGACTAACCATAGGTACATAGGGACAGACAGACAGCGGGAAGCGACTGTGTTTTGTACTATATAGATAGTGAAGCTTGCAAATAGCTACAAACAGAAGATAAAATCATACTAAACTATTTTTATTCACCTTAATGCTCATACAAATACGATTACTAGACAATTTGTATGGCAAAGTGAAAACCGAAGTCCGAATCGATCTAGGAAAAGATGGGTGGACTGTGTGAAAGAAGACATGCAGAAAGAAAATCAATACAGAGATGACAGCTGATCTCTATCAGTCGTCTTTCTACTCTAAGAATGATAGAGAAATACATATTGCGCCAACCACAAATAATATAGGATAAGGGCAGGAGAATGATGATTCTTGACGACGCATCCAAATCTTAGCCATAGGTAAGGATGCCTTGTACGATATGTAAAGCAAATTTACCAAGGGCTCTTAACGTAGACGGTATTTTAAGCAGTCTAGAATAATAAAGAATCCCCCTCACGAAGGACATAGGTACTTTCCCTAAAGACTATTCAAGGTTTACCTCTCAGTAATATGTTAATGGAGATGTCTCTAATAGGCCACAATGGAAGGGTTAGAGTGGCCAAATGAATGTCAACAAGTGAACGTGTTTTGACACTGTAATCAGGTCAATATTATTGCAATGAAAGTAGCTATTGACACTTCAGCTTGCTGATCCTACACTACGTTAGCCACTCCGCGGTCTGCACTCTAGGACACGTCTGCTCCATCGACCATCGGTCCTTCCACAGACGTCACCAGCCCCCTGACACTTCAGCTTGCTGATCCTACACTACGTTAGCCACTCCGCGGTCTGCACTCTAGGACACGTCTGCTCCATCGACCATCGGTCCTTCCACAGACGTTGAGCACAAGGATGAACATTTTTGAATATTATCATTTAAATTAAGTGGGATATCCGTTCACTGGACGTTTTTAGTGACACCCCATTATTATTATGTAAAATAGCACATTCAAATGCCATAGGATTCTTCATTTACGTTAAATCTATTTTATAAATTCACAAATGACCAAATCTAGTAGTCTATAAGAAAAAACCCGAGAACAACACACTTTCTACGTGTAATACGTGTAATCGATGTAGTTACAGATAGACGTAAGATTAGTATCCTTTTTTTTATGAAGTTGGCAAAAATACAAATGAATTATCTCTTGAAGGGTGGAATAATGGCAAGAAAAAATTTATCGGTCTAAAGCTAAAGTCTGGGACGCAAATATTTTTGATAAATGATTTGTTTTTATGCACGAATAACCCTTCGAATGAAAAACACGGACTCCTAATTCAAAGTATTTTAAAGCACATAAGGTACCTATATATATATATATATATATATATATATATATATATATATATATATATATATATACCCACTTGCTTTGAATGAAGAGAAAACTTCAATTATTTTATGATTAGCATTAATTATAATTACATAAATTAAAATTACGATTGTTGTCAGAAAATAAAAGGTTTATGGCTAAAGTTATATTAATAAACTTTTAAACGGGCGAAATTGAATTTCCTTACATAAATAATTATTATTATTATTGCCGGTAGCAGGAATATTTTCCGAATACGTATTCGGAAACGTAAGTCGCGAAATGTAAAATTGTCATACTCATTTTTAGTTCCACTTTTCATCGCCGCAGCGCTGTTCATTTTGTTCAGAGGTAGGGTGATTTGGGATTTCCCCTGGGTCGCCCGACTGGGGACTGTACCTCCACCCTACAGCAGACCGCAGTGAAATAACACTACTTGATGTAATGTTGTGATTCTGCGGTAAGTAAGGTTGCCAGTGCTACACTAGGATTCGCTGGGCTAGTAGTAATGCTAGGCAACCCGTTAGTGATACCCCTGGTATTGCTAGCGGCTATACGCTACGGTGACTTACCATCATGTGCCGAATGCTTGTGTGCCAAAAGATTAATATATAGGATACTGTTTATCCCGGAAAATTGTGTGGATCCCGAGGGATAGTATAACACTGCGACGTCGCAGGTAAAAGAGAAAATATTATTACTTCATTGCCCACACTAAATATTCACTCTAATCTCAAAGCTTAATAAGATTTACTAAGCCTTCAAGAAACTATTTCATAAATTTCTCACAAGTTCTACATTGTTTTGAGGTAAATGCAATCGCTTTAAATCTGCTTTGCATGATGACTATTGGGCAACGAACGTTGGTAATGGTCTAAGATCCGTGTGAAGTTAGCTTCTGTGGAAATCTTTGCAAAGAAGATGGCATCATTCTAGCCAGTTCTAAGTTTACGACTTTAATAACCCTGTTGTAGGTAGCCGCTTACCATCAGGCCACGCTTGCTTACCACCTGTGTAGTATTGAAACAGTTTTGTAATCTCCTGTGAGTTTTCCCATTAAAAATGGGGACTGTACCTCCACCTTACAGAAAACCGCAGTCAAATAACTCTACTTTGATGTATTTTGTGTTTCTGCGGTGAGTAAGATTGTCAGTTCTCCACGAGGATATGCTGCGCTAGTAGTGATGCTGCTAGCACAGTGAGTCCTCATCAAGAACAGGATTGGAAACGTGTTGTGATATCCCTGATATTGCTAGCGGCTATAGGCTACGGAGACTGTTTACCATAAAGTGGGCCGCATGCTTGAACAAATACATACATACATATCATCTCGCCAAGACTCTCACAGGGTAGGCAGAGAGTATAGAGCGATATTTCACAAGAGAGTTGCACACCTCTTTTGAATGTCTGAAATTCACCAATCCCTGAAAAAAGATGTTAATTTTTAATCATAAACACAAGTTTTTGATATTTCTAATAAATGGATCATGTAAAATGTATTAAAAATGACTGTAATAAACTAAATAATATGAAGAAAAACCAAAACCCGTAAAAAATCTCTTTACCTACCATATTTAAATACTTAAAAATATCGAACGATACTTCAATTCAAATTGTAACATCCATCAAGCAAAGGTAAAGAGCTTGCCAAAGAAATATAACTATATACAGCCGTAAAACCTAACCCTTTTTCTGGGTCGTCGGGTAAACAAATACGTTTCCCAATCAGGAAGTATTGCTTGAAGCCACAAATGACTTACGAAATAATCAAACATATCATTACAATGATCAAAATAGACCTGTAACGATGTAAGCCAATCGTTAACCACAGTCTCCGCGTTACATTACTCCTTTACACAACAAATATATCAGCTAACCAAACTTATCTTATGGTAAGCGGTCACTGTAGCCTATAGCCGCTTGCAATACCAGGGGTATCACTAGTGCTGCCAACCATATTAGGATTCTCTATACTAGCTGCATATCATGATGATAAGTCACCGTAGCCTATAGCCGCTAACAATACCAGGGGTATCACTAGCGCTTTGCCAACCATATTAGGATTCGCTATACTAGCTGCATATCACGATGGTAAGTCACCGTAGCCTATAGACGCTAGCAATACCAGGGGTATCACTAGCGCGTTCTTAACCATATTAGGATTCCCTATACTAGCTGCATATCATGATGGTAAGCATATTATAAAATTATTTCCAACTGTCCTATAAATCTGTCACTAAATGATACATTACTGCATGTAATGATACCAAAAATACACACTAAAGATCACTATAACACACACTGGATAATATCACAACCGGTCCGCCTGATTCGCCAAAAACTCCTACAGCATGTTGAAAACCTTTTTCCTATAACAGCCAGCAATCATTTCTAATCAACCAAAATTGTTGGGACCCATGTCCCGCATATTCTAAACAATCGGAACACAATGTCAAAACGTACATATCACACGTTGTGACAGACAAAAAGACAGACAAACGCGTGGAAGTGAGCGCAAGAACACCACTAATTAAGATTGCGATATAGACATTTCCTCCCAACCACGGTGGGAATAACATTAACAAGTTAATATCACAATGATTTCTACATGTTAAAGATTGCCAGGAGCTAAATAACAAACACATACGTACAGGAGAACCCAATATTAAAATCAATTGGTCACCAATAGACAAAAAACAGCAATTATAAAAATCATATTTTAACAATGGGCCTTACATTTTATAATAAATTTCCCCAAAATACAAAGGATTTAACAATAAAATAATTGAAATATCTAGTCTGTGCGGGAGAGTATAGAGCGCGATTTCACTCTTCACTTGCACACCTCTTGCTTCTACATTCATCAATCTCTTTATACATGCCCGCCGGTACAGAGTACTCTTTACCTTTCCATCATTGAGTACTTTGGTAAATTGATTATGAATGTAGCAGAAGCAAAAAATAGTGCAAGTCTGTCGTGAAATGGCGCTCTACCCAGTGAGGGCCGTAGCGTAATGATGTATGTATGTATGTACGAAGTTAGGAATACAGTTCTTACAGCCTACAAAAGTAATTTTATGTGCCTGCTGACTTCTGTAAGGTCAATTAAACTTGTAATTTACAATTAAGAGAAGTAATCTATTTCAGAATGAAATATTACCTCGGAGTACTAATTTCGAAAGTCTAACGACGGTATTATTTTAATTATGACTTAGTTACTTCGTTTATAAAATAATTGCATTGTAAAACTATGAGTTTACCAGAGGAAGTTTTATTAAACTTCGCAAGCATACGGCCTACCTGATGGTAAACAGTCATCGTAGCCTATAGCCGCTAGCAATACCAGGGGTATCACTAACGAGTTGCCAACCATGTTGTTGATGAAGACTCAAGGGCTATTAGATAATTCATACACTATTGGCATCGAGTACATACCTACAAGAGAGGTAGGGCGATTTGGGATATCCCATTTAAATTGACAGAAGACCGCAATTAAATAACACTTGATGTAGTGTTGTGTTTCTGCAGAAAGTAATGAAGTAATGAAGAAAGAAAGTAATGAAGAGAGGTAGGGCACAACGGGTTTACCCGTTCAAAATTGGAGCTGCCCGTCTGGGGATCGTACCTCCACCTTACAGAAGACCGCGGCCAAATAACGCTACCGTCAAGGTAGTGTTGTGTTCCCAGCGGTGAGTAAGGTCGCCAGTGCTCCGTGAGGAGGCATTGTGTCGGCAGTAGGGGGACCAGTGATGTATTACCGCTGCAGAGTTGCGTGGGCGTGGCATATTGGCGCGGCGGTTAGGGAGACCCGGTGAAACGGTTGTCCGCTGGCCGCCCGCGGGTTGTAGGGGTCCCGAACCCAGGGATTACTTAATCTCCGCCCTGGGAGGCTGACCCGCCGCCCGCGCATAATCCCTGTCGCAGACGGTCGTGCCGGAGGAGGAGACCGGGGTGGACCCGGCCGGCTGCGGCAGGGGGGGACCGGGGGCCCTTCCGACTGCCGTGCCAGCAAGCCACATCACCATCGCGACTCTCTGGTGGATCTGCATTGCGCTTTGTCCCTTCTGCTGCTGACGCAACGACTCCTCTCAACCCTCTCCCACCCCCTTCCTAATATGGCCAGGCAAAAGAAAAAAAAGAAGTTTTCTCCAGCGGCCTCCCCATCCACAATTTCTGTGGACTTTTGCAACATCAGGGGAATCCACGCTAACATCAATGCAGTCCACCAACATCTTGAGACTGCACAGCCGACTCTTCTTTTTCTCACGGAGACGCAGATATCCTCCCCCGACGACACATCGTATTTGCACTACCCCGGCTACAAGTTGGAACACAGCTTTGTGCGCCGTGCCGGGGTGTGTATGTATGTCCGGGAGGATGTCTGCTGTCGCCGTCTCCACGGCCTTGAAGACAGGGACCTGTCGATTTTGTGGGCGCGCGTAGATTACGGTGGCCACACCCGAATTTACGCGTGCCTTTACAGGTCCCACAGCGGTGACTTGGACACAAATCGATTGTTCGAGCACCTGCAATCGACGACTGTTACAGTATTTGCGCAGTACCCCTCCGCGGAGTTAGTGATTCTTGGAGACTTCAACGCTCACCACGTTGAATGGCTTAGTTCTCGGTCCACTGACTCCGCGGGTAGGGCTGCTCATGACTTTGCCCTGGCCTATGGCTTCTCGCAACTGGTTCTTTCTCCCACGAGAATACCAGACATCGAGAGTCATACGAGCTCCTTATTGGACCTTCTGCTGACTACGCGACCGGACGGCTATACAGTCACAGTGGAGGCGCCACTCGGCTCCTCAGACCACTGCCTCGTCCGGTCGCTAGCGCCCTGCGCGCAGCCCGTGGCGGCTCAGCCACCCGGGTGGCGCCGCGTGTGGCACTACAAGTCAGCAGATTGGGATGGATTGCGTGAGTTCTACGCATCGTACCCGTGGAGGCAGCTCTGTTTCGCAACAGATGACCCCGACACCTGTGCGGCCGCCGTCGCTGAGGCGATACTGGCGGGTATGGAATGTTACATTCCCAACCCGCTGGTGGCTGCAGGGGTGAAGAGACGGCCGTGGTTTAATCGGCCCTGCAAAGAAGCTCGACGAAAAAAGCAGACTTTGTACGAGGCTTGGACCACGGCCCGCGCTAATCGGGATCCTAACATCTCTGCTGCGAAACGTCAACTGAATGCTGCCTCGAGGTCCAGTAAAGGAATGATTGCCAGGGCTAAATTCAATTTCGTCGGCAGAATTGGCGAGAGGCTGGCGAGCCTCCCTTCTGGGAGCCGCGCTTTCTGGTCTCTCGCTAAAGCTGCCGAAGGAAACTTCTGCCAGTCGTCCCTGCCACCACTACGGAAGCCGGACGGCAACTTGGCCCACAGTGCTAAAGAGAAGGCTGATCTACTTGGGTCTCTCTTTGCCTCGAACTCGACTTTGGATGACAGGGGTGCCATACCGCCTACCATCCCGCGGTGTGACAGCTCCATGCCGGAGATTCGTATAACCCAACGGGAGGTCCGGCAGGAGCTACTTTCTCTTGAGATCCATAAGTCGAGTGGGCCAGACGGCATACCGGCAGTGGTGCTGAAGCAGTGTGCTCCCGAATTGTGTCCTGTGCTGACGCGCCTTTTCGCGCTTTCCTACTCCAAAAGTGTAGTCCCGTCTTCGTGGAAGACTGCCCATGTGCACCCAGTGCCTAAAAAGGGTGACGGGTCAGACCCGACGAATTACAGGCCGATCGCTATTACCTCCCTTCTCTCCAAACTGATGGAGCGAGTGATCAATACACAACTTTTGAGGTACCTAGAGGTTCACGACTTGTTGAGCGACCGACAATATGGCTTCCGCCACAGTCGCTCGACTGGTGACCTCTTAGTGTATCTCACACACCGTTGGTCACTCGCCATCGAGAGTCAAGGTGAGGCCTTGGCAGTGAGCCTAGATGTAGCGAAGGCGTTCGATCGGGTCTGGCACCGTGGTCTTCTCGCGAAGCTACCATCATACGGGCTTCCCGAGGGATTATGCAAATGGGTCGCCAGCTTTCTGTCCAGCAGATGCATAAGAGCTGTCATCGACGGTAGTTGCTCCGATAGCATGGACATAAATGCCGGCGTCCCGCAAGGCTCCGTGCTATCCCCGACACTGTTCCTGATGCATATCAATGATATGCTGTCTATTGACGGTATTCATTGCTATGCTGATGACAGTACCGGGGATGCTTATTACACGGGCCGTGCAAACATCCCTCGTTCCGTGGTAGAGGAAAGCCGCGAACGACTTGTGTCCGAAATCGAGAGTACACTAAGAAGTGTCTCCGAATGGGGTCGACTTAACCTAGTCCACTTCAACCCCACTAAGACACAAGTCTGCGCGTTCACCGCTAAGAAAACTCCATTTGCTGTAACTCCACAATTCCTGAACACGTCCATCAACATCTCGAAGAGCATTGGGATCCTTGGCGTCGACATTTCTAGTGACGTTCAGTTCCGTAGTCATTTGGAAGACAAGGCCAAGCTGGCATCCAAAAAGCTCGGTGTGCTCAATAGGGCGAAGCAGTACTTCATATCGGGGCAAAGACTGCAACTTTACAAGTCGCAAGTCCGACCCCATATGGAGTACTGCTGTCATCTGTGGGCGGGGGCACCTGGATGCCAGCTTGCGCCTTTTGACTCGGTTCAAAGGCGCGCTGTAAGAATTGTCGACGATCCCAAGCTCTCAAGCGGCTTAGAACCACTAAGTCTTAGGAGAGATTTTGCCTCCCTGTGTGTGTTCTACCGCTTGTATAACGGACAGTGTTCCGAGGAATTGTTTGACATGATGCCCACGGCAACATTTTACCATCGCACTTCTCGCCACCGGCGGGGAATTCATCCCCACAAGTTGGAACCAAAATGGTCCCGAACTGCGCGGTTCCAAAAGAGCTTCCTCCCGCGCACAATTAAACTGTGGAATGAACTCCCCGCCGTGGTTTTCCCAAAGGAGTACAGCATGGGGTTCTTCAAGAAGGGTGTGAAGAGATTTTTGAAGGGTCGGCAACGCGCGAGCGATACCCCTGGTGTTGCAAGCGTCCATAGGCTGCGGTAACTGCTTACCATCAGGCGGGCCGTATGCTTGTTTGCCACCTTAGTGGTATAAAAAAAAAAAAAAAAAAAAAAAAGTAAGGTTGCCAGTGCTCCACGAGGATACGCTGGGCTAGTAGTATTGCTGCTAGCACAGTGAGTCCTCATCAACAACATGGTTGGCACCCCGTTAGTGATACCCCTGGTATTGCTAGCGGCTATAGGCTACGGTGACTGCTTACCATCAGGTGGGCAGTATGCTTGTGTGCCACCGTAGTGGTATAAAAAAAAGCAAGGAACTCAGCTTTTTTATCGGTATAATAATACTGATGTGTCGCCCCCCACTCATCCCTACCTAGGTATGATGGTACACTTGGTGTGGTGCATCACTAGTGATATTTACAAGGACTTAGGGCTGCACCACAGGGTTCCCTGAGGAACTCAACTGTTCATAACTTGGTATAGGTCACAGACCTCTGGTATTTGTGGATGTATGTTCATTATACGCAGCTTTCGGCATAAATGATACCAACCAACACCCTGTATGAAATAAAACTTTTCCTTCAGAAAAAATGATAAAATACGATATTTTCGGTCAAGGAAATCACGATTTTTCACCAAGAACCTTGGCCTAAATACACACTGGCAAAGTCGCAGGCAAAAGCGAGAAAATAATAATTTAATGTTATCTGCCTTTCTCACGCGATTTACAAACTCACAAACAATATTATAATTATGTTTTGAAACAAAGATGTACTGTACAGTGTACAGTTGCCACATCCATCGCTTTATCCCAAGCACTGACACCACAGCGTATCATCTTAGAGCGGAACACAACACTACCTCGGAGTTGTATTATTTGACTCCGGTCTTCTGTAAGGTTGAAGTACTGTCCCAGTCGGAAAGCTTCTATTTTGAACGGAAGATATCGTTGTGCCCTACCTCTCTTTCTATAAGGAGCTCTGGTGTCCTTACTGCAGAAACTTTCCACTGCATCAAACTACACTACTGTGTAGTTTGACTGCGGTCTTCTGTAAGGTGGAGGTACTGTATGAGTGAAGAAAATATTATTCACGAGTAAGTTTTGACAGGTTACGTGAAAGTCGAAATGATATTTATTTAATTCTTTCGTGTTAAGATTGCGTGTGGAATTAATGGATAAATGTATGTATTTGTAGCTGAAAGGAAGAAAATATTGCGATCCCTTCCGACGGATGAGACTAGTAGTGCTTCCCTGACAGATTAATGTATATACAATTGAAATTCAACTGACATTTCAATTAATCTATTAAATTAGTTATGTACGTTAGATTTTATTTTCTATCGTCCGGCCAGCTGCTTCGCCTACCTGTCGGAGGTATAATATATATAGTAGTATACATAACTTAAGAATAAATATATGTTTAAGGAATGAATGAGTGGTGAGACTGACAGATATACAATGCGAATGTGAGTGGAAGAAGAAGCCGTGGAAGGACAAAGTCTAACTGTCTAGATCAAATTACCAAAGTACTCAATGATGGAAAGGTAAAGAGTACTCGGAACCGGCGGGCATGTATGAAGAGATTGATGAATGTAGACAAGTGATGTCGCTCTATACTCTCTGCCTACCCAGTGAGGGACTTGGCGCAATGATATGTATGTATGTGTGTATGTAATCCGTTATTTCCATATCCTTCAATTACATTCTCATGTCTATCAATCACTATGTTTAATTAGAACAATGATAATTACATCTTAATTACATCAGCTTTTTATTGTAATTAAAACAATGTTTCGTATCTTGTTTGAAGGGAAACAATTTGCTAACACAATCGAACTTTTCTGTCTAGACAAAACTTTTTAACCAGTATCCCCGTAGAATGTATAGTGAAGGTCAGATGGCAGTCGCTTCTAGTGACGACCACAATGGGTATGGGATAAGGCTTGGGCGACGTAAATATCCATACTAATGTAACTGTTTGTTTGTTACCGGTTCACGACTGAACGGATCATAATGATATTTGGGAATGAGATAGATTATAACCTGGGGAAAGACATAGGCTATAAGTCCCTCACGGGGTAGGCAGAGAGTATAGAGCGCTATTTCACTCTTGACTTATAAACCTCTTTACCTTTCCATCATTGAGTACTTTTTCAAATGATAATGAATTTAGTCGGCTGGTATTACAGGTGACCGCTTACCATCAGGCGGGCCCTGCACTTTCTTGCAACCTTTGTAGTATATAAAATAATCAGTAATATTTTGTTTCAGGTTTATAAACAACCCAAAAACTAGGATTCCGCAATAAAATGTCACAGCAAATTCGATTATTTGGGTTTCATCTGGGTTCCGTTGGATTTATAGCAATATTGATGTATTTAATGGATAAATCTTTGGCTGTAAGTATATAACTACCTATGTAGATTTTTTTTATTTTTATTTTAAAGATATATTTATTTAGTAAAACATGAGTATACATAAAAGAATTACATTCAAACATAAAATAACATCCTAATTTAGCCTAAATTCAATCTAAATATATTGCCATTTTATAGAGTGTTTCTTTTTAGTAGCATTCTTTGGTTTTGATAAATTACTTAATACCCATCTCTCCTCGCCTTCTCTCAAAAAATATTATAAAAATATTATATGAAAAAAATTAAGACCAAAAATAAAGTAAAATGATTTAATTTTATTGTTTTGTGAAATTTCAATTATTTATTCCCTACTATAGTAATAAAAAAAATACACTTTTTAATTTCCAGTCTCTAGACGGCTATGTACCAGGAGAGGACTACCCTATATACACAGAAGTACCTAAGGGCTTGTCGTTTACATGTGATGACAAAATCCCTGGATACTATGCAGACCCGGAGACTATGTGCCAAGTAAGTATCGTCAGCGCCTGATAGAAATATGTTAGCAATGATTCGTTCAGGCGCAATTGTAGATTTACATTTATCAGGCTTTATATCTTCATGTACATATTATTTAAAAAAAATACAAATATAGCCACTATTATAGCCCATTTTGTTTTACCGTAAGCGGCACGGTAGCTTTTAGCCGCTAGTAATACCAGGGATATCACTAACGTGTTGCCAACCCTGTTGTTGATGAGGACTCACTGTGCTAGCAGCATTACTACTACTAGCGAAGCGTATCCTCGTGGAAGAAGACCTGGCCATCTTACTCATATTTATCACGACGGCTCCACTCTTTGAACAATAACTAAATATTATTCTGAGGCAACAATAACCAAGGAAAGGCGAGCTTGAAAAAGTCCAAATTCAAGCGCCTGAGTACAAACACATAGCAAAGTTTATACCTGTAATGTTGCTCTAATATAATCAAAATCCCTCGACGAAGAAAGTGGGGTGTTATAAGTAAAACGTGTATAGTTGTGTGTCTGTCTGTTGCATCGTAGCTTCTAAACGGATGAACCGTTTTAGACATAGATCTTGTATCACAAGTTTTAGCCATGATTTTTGAAGGAATCAGTGTCGGAGAGTTTTTAATTACTGAATATGACTTGTAAATGTTTACCTTCAAGGTCTGGCATTGGTGCGTGCCGAGTATTGGAGGAAATATAATGTACTCCTTCATTTGTGGACCCGGCACCGTCTTCAACCAGAGGACGCGGGTTTGCGACTGGTTTTTCAAGGTAAGATTCTTATAAAATATCTGAAAGATATTAAATAGTACTCTGCAACAAAAACTGACCTTCGCAAGATGAGGTAGGCTATAGCGCACGGTCTAGAAAGTATGTATACGAACACTAGTGGTTGGCGGCAGAATATCTGACACTGCTGTGGTGCCTACCTAGCCGGACTCTTGCAATAAGAGGCCTACCACCTAGTATGTGTACGTACACTAGTGCTTGGCGGCAGAATATCTGACACTGCTGTGGTGCCTACCTAGCCGGACTCTTGCAATAAGAGGCCTACCACCTAGTATGTGTACGTCCACTAGTGCTTGGCGGCAGAATATCTGACACTGCTGTGGTGCCTACCTAGCCGGACTCTTGCAATAAGAGGCCTACCACCTAGTATGTGTACGTACACTAGTGCTTGGCGGCAGAATATCTGACACTGCTGTGGTGCCTACCTAGCCGGACTCTTGCAATAAGAGGCCTACCACCTAGTATGTGTACGTACACTAGTGCTTGGCGGCAGAATATCTGACACTGCGGTGGTGCCTACTGCCTACCTAGCAGGACTCTTGCAATAAGAGGCCTATTACATATTTTAGCTTTAATGTTCCAGGTGGACTGCCAGAATTCCCCAGGGTACTACGGAATCAATGAGGACCTTTACAAGGATGAAGCCGGAAACTATATTACCGGGAAAAAGTAGAATTATCTTTATTTAACTAACTAATAGTATAAGCAGTACTAAACTAGCATATATGCATAAATAATATACCCTTGGACTTGTTCTTTAGGATAGCCAGAGAGTATACAGCCCCATTTCACTATTGAGTTGTACAATGCACACCTCTATTGCTATATGCTTCATTAACAAATAGCATTACTTAGTGCGCTTAACGCTGTATAAGTAAATAATCAAAGGCTGTATACTACTGGCCTGTGGGTGTACCTTTAAATGTTGTGGAGGTCAAAAATCAAAATCAAAAATAATTTATTCTCTTTAGGCCCTCATAAGGCACTTATGAAGGTCTTAATTACCACCAGTTCAGAAAAAAAAGAAGAGAACTGGCAAGTAGCTCAGTGGAAAAAAAGCCACCTGAGAAGAACCGGCAAAATGCTCTGTCTTTTCAATAACAATCATGATATAAAGTGGAAAATAAAGGTTGTTTTCTTCTACCCACTTGAATAGACAAACATTACATGTCAAAATATATAAAATGATAGTTTGCAAATGATATAACTCTCAAAATATATTTATCCTGATAAAACATCAAAATATTAAGATAATTATTGTATTGTCAGGGTCGGCGACGCGCGGTGACCGCTTGCCATCAGGCGGGCCGTACGCTTGTTTGCCACGTTAGTGATATAAGAAAAAAATCATTGGTCCTTAATACGCGTTTAAATATTTTTTTAATAAAAGCGTATTCTTTACGTTGTAACTAAGAATTTCATGTAAGCTTAAAATTAATATATTTTTTAAATTACAGGAATAGTTCAGACAACAGTGATTATGAAAGACGGAGGCTGAGTGCCCGACGAAAGAGACACGAAATGACTAGAAAGAGACAACAATAACTATGACTGGACGTGACTGAGACAAAAAAGAAATGACATATTTAATGAAAAACAGTCCTCTTTATTTGAATAAAGATTTGATAAAAAGGGCTCTCAATTTAACTTAATTTAAATTTAATAATAATTATAGTTTCCTAAATTTTAAGTTAGACTCTAAATTATCGTACATTATTATTAATTTGTAACAAAGCCGAGTCAGAATTGTACATTTTATTGTATAAAGTGTGAAAATGATGCCATGACGTCTAAAGTAAAAATGTAACGGGTTCTCTAGCCTCGAATCATAAATAACAATATTCAACCCTACCGTTAACTACACAAAGTCGATATTTGAGTAAATCGAATTACACTACATTTAACAGCCCCTAAATGTAATGAAAAATCTTTTTACCGTATTATCAAAAAGTTTTGTCTTGAACATTGGCAAAGTTTGTTGTAAATAAAATATAGGAATATATTTGTATTTTTTTAAAATAAATATTATTAAATTATTTGGCTTGAACCCTACTTCTCCCCTCCCTTCAGGGTCCCCTATGTGGAAGGCAGCAGTGTGACAGTAAACACACACTCCTCACTGAAGATATAGTAGAATCATAAGACATGTTAAAACCCCGCACTATGCCTACATCAATTAATCAAATAGACAAACAACTGTAAACAGTCTTTTATATATTGTGGCGGAGCATCGAACCTGGACCTAATGATTTGAAGCCGAGCGCATTGCCGCTGAGGCAAGTGTTTTTTTATATACCACTAAGGTGGCACACAAGCATACGGTGCACCTGATGGTAAGCAGTCACCGTAGCCTATAGCCGCTAGCAATACCAGGGGTATCACTAACAGGGTGCCAACCATGTTGATGAGGACTCACTGTGCTAGCAGCAATACTACTAGCCCAGCGTATTCTCGTGGAGCACTGGCAACCTTACTTACCGCAGAAACACAACACTACATCAACTAGTGATATTTCACTGCGGTCTTCTGTAAGGCGGAGGAACAGTCCCCAGTCGGGCGGCTCCAATTTAATAACCCTCGGGAAATCCCAAATCGCCCTACCTATCTTAAAAGTGTTTGCATTATTAAGTTTACACCCTTATAAGGCTCATGAAGTTCTACTTCACCACCAGTTCAGAAAAAAACGACCTGAGAAGAACCAGCAAGAAACTCAGTCTGTCTTATTATTGTATTAGCGACCCGCACGGCCTCGCACGGCCAGCGTTAGAGCCATATAAGTGAAATACTTACAACACATTTAATAATTATACATATAAACATCTAAGCCGTGGTGGCCTTGTGGTTGAAGCAACAGGCCTGTCATCTGATGAGTCCAGGTTCGAGTCCCGGCCTGTACCAATGAGTTTTTCTAAGCTTAAGTACAGTGATTAATCACACCGTGAGCTTTTAAAAAGAGAGGTAGGGCGATTTGGGATTTCCCGTGGGTTATCCCATTTAAATTGGAGCCGCCCGACTGGGGACTGTACCTCCGCCTTACAGAAGACCGCAGTGAAATAACACTACTTGATGTAGTGTTGTGTTTCTGCGGTAAGTAAGGTTGCCAGTGCTCCACGAGGACACGCTGGGCTAGTAGTATTGCTGCTTGCACAGTGAGTCCTCATCAGCAACATGGTTGGCAACCCGTTAGTGATACCCCTGGTATTGCTAGCGGCTACAGGCTACGATGACTGCTTACCATCAGATGGGCCGTATGCTCGTGTGCCACCATAGTGGTATAAAAAAAAAAACCTCTTTAATCATTCTATCTAGATTCCACTTCCATCTTTATGAAAGAGCCAATGCATGCAGAATGATCGATGCACCATTGTGTAAACAGCGACATTTGGTTGGCCCTACGTGCTGGCCCAGCGCGCTGGCCCGATCTGTACAGCGGCCTTAACGAAATTCCCACTAATGTTGTAGTAAAATTCACATAACTATATATTTATTTATTCCAGTCAGCCATGCATTTTTTTGAACACACAGACACTGTGTGTATGTATAGAGAGGTTGCATGGGCGCTGTGTGTGTGTGCGTAATTATGCGGATAAAGGTGTGTTCATATCGAATAGTTTATGCTTGCGACCGAAATTCCTGCAATGACATTTGTATGGGAAACAAATTGTTGTCGATCTGAGCATCTTTTACTATATAAAATCAATCACAAACTCAAAATGATCATCATTTGACTAAACTTCACAGATAAGCACTTTCAAATCGTCATAATCTACCGGATTCGAAAGATCGTTATTTGCTGAGAAGGATCTGGCAAGAAACTCAGCAATTACTCTTTTAATACCAAAAGAAATACATGTAATTTACAATTAAATTACATACATTTCACAAAGGTATATCCATATGTAAAAACAAAATAACATACACATAACAAAATATATTATAATTTGCTTTGTCCGCTTAATGAGTGTGATACGGTCGAACGGCCTGCGCCCAGGTGAGCTCAGCCGTGGTTTCTTCCGACACGTGTTTCAGGACTTCCACGTCCCAACATCAGGGTGCCGCCGCGTTGGTCGAGCAGCGTGATGACACATCGAGGTCTGGATGCTGGAGCAGCGCCGCAGCACGATGGTCGGACGCTGGAGCAGCGTCACAGGATGCTGGACCAGCGTCGCAGGATGCTGGAGCAGCGTCACAGGATGCTGGAGCAGCGTCACAGCATGATGGTGGCGTGAGACGCCACGACAGCACGTAGACCCTTCTGTAACTAAATTTAGTTATTCTATAAATATGAATTTCCGCAAAGTAAAACCTGAATCAATTCAACATAAAAAATGATAGAACGCTTATGATATATATTAAACAAGTGACAAATAGACTAAAAGCTCGCCTTATGGTAAGCGTAGCTTTTTTAAGGCTTAGGTAACGGTCACTGGTTATGCAGGCTATGTTATTGTAACTGCCAGCATAACGCATCTCTGACGAGCCTGAAAACCTCTCACTGCAGAAGCACCACACTACACACTAAATAAATGTCTTGTATTTACGTTTTCCTACATAGTTTGAGTTAATCTATACTAATATTATAAAGAGGAAAGATTTGTATTTTTGTATGTAACGAATACTCAAAAAGCACTGGACCGATTTTAATAATTCTTTTTTCATTAGAAAGCTACATCATCACTGAGTAACATAGGCTATATATTATACTAGCTGCCCGCCCCGGCTTCGCTCGGGTAGACAAAATATTTGATAAATGTCTATAGGCTCCGAATCTACTGAACCGATTTCAAAAATCATTCACCGTTAGAAAGCTACACTATCACTGAGTAACATAGGCTAGCTGCCCGCCCCGGCTTTGCACGGGTAGACAAAATATTTAATATCAATGTCTAGCCGTGGGAAGCCGGGGCGGGCCGCTAGTAAAAATATAGAAGTTGCTAAAGAGGTGTGCATGTGCAAGTCTACAGTGAAATGGCGCTCTATACTCTCTGCCTACCCCTTGAGGAACATGATGGTATGTATGCATGTTTATAGATTACATACAAATATTTAATACTAGCTCTTTCCCCGCGACTTCGCCCGCGTATCATTATAATATATAGCCTATGTTACTCAGTGATAATGTAGCTTTCTACTAGAAAAATAATTTTATAAATCGGTTCTGTAGTTTCGGAGCTTATTCAATACAGACACACAAAAATACAAATCTTTCCTCTTTATAATATTAGTATAGAAGGATACATAGTATAGATACACACAATACTTAATCGGACACTTTAATAAGTGTTCGATTTGTCATTGAAACCTTGTTTCAGACATTTCTGTCGTATTTGGGTTTTAGTTATTTTGACATGTTATGTTATAGCTTATTTTGCAATTTTTGATATAAAAAACTAATAGGATCGCGTCATCGAACTAACCATATTTTTTTTTAATATACCACTAGGGTGACACACAAACATACGGCCCACCTGATGGTAAGCAGTCACCGTAGCCTATAGCCGCCGCTAGCAATACCAGGGGTATCACTAACGGGTTTCCAACCATTTTGTTGATGAGGACTCACTGTGCTAGAAGCATTACTATTAGCCCAGCGTATCCTCGTGGAGCACTGGCAACCTTACTTACCGCAGAAACACAACACTACATCAAGTAGTGCTATTTCACTGTGGTATTTTGAATGGTGGAGGTACAGTGCCCAATCGGGCGGGTCCAATTTAAAAGGTAAATCCCAAATCGCCCTACCTCTAGACATGCGAACTGCTAATGTGACGTGTGGTTCCAAAGTTTAGTATTATCACTTCACAACTTATAACAGAATCTCTAAGCATAGTTAATCGCATCGTGACGCCATCCATTCTAAGCAGAGCCTTACAAACTGTCACTATTACGAAGCAAAAGCGAACGGCTTTAGTTCGCCAGTACTGTCGCCGCGAGCGAACGCGACTTTCGTTTTAAAAAAGTTTACTTGAAATAAGCTTTACTTAATTACTGAACTTATTAAAGACCGAATTGTGTTTCTTCAGTGTTATAGTGTAGCTAAAGTGAGTTTGGATTTAACGCACAGCCATCAGGTTTAAAGTTGTTGTGATACGGTAATGCGTTATTGCATAATTACGGTTTATTTTCGTAACGCTTTTGTCCAAAACAAGTTTTCAGGTAGGTCGCTGAAGTATTTTGGTCGATGCGTTTCTTACCTTATCACCGGTTGGTAAGGTTGATTATCGCTAGAGTTCAACGTAGCTAATAAGTTTGTTAACTTTACGATCGTCTTTATATTTATTTACAACACTTTTACACAGTTTTGACGCAATTGATAGGTTTATTTCATAACATGTATTTTATTTTACTGTAAGCTTCCTTATCATTTCAAAACAAGCTTCTTTCTCTTGAGTCTGTTCGCGATATAACTCAATTCAATTCAATTCAATTCAATTCGAAAAGATCTTTATTTGACTAGACTTTACAGGCAAGCACTTTCAAATCGTCAGAATCTAACACCGGATTCGGAAGGTCGGTTTTGCTGAGAAGAATCCGGCAAGAAACTCAGCAATTACTCTTTTAAAAACCTCCACGAGGATACTCTGCGCTAGTAGTAATGCTACTAGCACAGTGAGTCCTCATCAACAACATGGTTGACAACCCGTTAGTGATACCCATTGCTACTTGCTATAGGCTACGCGTACTATCAGGTGACCGTATACTTGTGTGAAACCTTGTGGTATAAAAATATATATTATAGAGGATCCAGGAAAGCTGGAAAGCAGTGCAACCTTTTTTTGGTAGAGACAGCGCAGTCAAGGTAACCGCTTACCAACAAGCAAGCCTCAAGGATTCATGTAGTAATATCAAAACATCCCTAAATCACGGTAATGTTATCAATAATTACCGCGCCTAAATTATATTTATTTTTATTTATTTATTCGGGAGACACTTACAGCTAGGTACAGAAATTGAATAGGCAAACATGAAATAGTAAAGTAAGGCCAATTACAGGTTTCCACAGATAAAAATATATTATATATTACATATATAGTGTAGATGTAGATATTGTAGGAGAAAATGTTTACTCATTGCATATCAAATACGATAAGCAACTGCATTGATATTTTGCAATTGCGACCCAGTTGCTATCTGGTGGCTACGTAATAAGGTTTCAACACAAAGATTGAAAATTAAATTACCGATCGAACCGTCAACAGTTTTGTAAGTTTAGCAATATCTCAGCAATATCTTCTTATATATAAATTTGTATATAAAATTCTCGTGTCTCGGTGTTTGTAGTTAAACTCCTCCGAAACGGCTTGATCGATTCTCATGAAATTTTGTGTGCATATTGGGTAGGTCTGAGAATCGGACACCATATATTTTTCATCCCTCTAAATGTTAAGGGTAGTCATTTATCAAATATTTTGTCTACCCGTGCGAAGCCGGGGCGGGCAGCTAGTTAAACATTAATCTCATTGAAAGATGGTGTGATTGTAAAGATAAAAATATCGGCCGTTCTTGGACGAATATTTCACCTTAGAGGACTCGCACACCGAGGGTTCCATACTGAAACAAATGGGCTAGTAGTAATGCTGCTAGCACAGTGAGTCCTCATCAACAACACGGTTGGCAACCCGTTAGTGATACTCCTGGTATTGCTAGCGGCTATAGGCTACGGTGACTGCTTACCATCAGGTGGGTCGTATGCTTGTGTGTCACCTTAGTGGTATAAAAAAAAGTTGACAACCATGACCGAAGGCTTAACATGGTTTACAAAATTACATCAATATTAAATGCTCCAAGACTCCGACCCTTTACCTCGACGATACAAACCAAATGCATAACCACTAAGCCAGGTAGGCATAACACAAGAACTTTTTTATATACTAGCTTCTGCCCGCGACTACTTCCGCGTTGAGCTTAGAATCCCAGAGGAACCTAACATTTTCCCGGGATAAAAGTATCCTATGTGTTAATCCAGGCTATCAATTATCTGTATTCCAAATTTCATCCAAATCCGTTGAGTAGTTTTTGCGTGAAAGAGTAACAAACATCCATCCATCCATACTCACAAACTTTCGCATGTAGAATAATATAGGATATAGTAAAGTTGAGATAGACTGTGGTGTCGATTCTGTTGTTCAAAATTACTAAACTTAACTAATTTGACAGGTCTAAAAGTCTTGCTATCCCTTTCTCATGTGCGGGGTTAAATAAGGATGGTAATATTTTTGACCTGTCAAATTAGTTAAGTTTAGTAATTTTGAACAAAAGAATTGGCACCAGTTCTGATTAAATTTAATCGCTATATTTATGTGTTTTTTAATTTGAAAACTGTCCCTTTTACCGAATCCAATGTTATTTAATTAAATGTAACCTCGAACGCTACGTTAAGAGATTTGTTTAAGCGGTAAATTATGAATTTAACGCCATTGTATTGCTGTGGCGTGCTAGAATACAGTATTTTTCATACTTTCTCATTCATTATGTAATGTTATGTGAATTATTGTATTATTAAGGCAGTTAGGTAGCTGCAGCCGTTTCTACAAATGTAATATTTCTTTTTATTAGTTCACTACGCTTGTGTGTACATTAGCAGCAACAAGGAAAATTAGTCCTTAAAAAATCTTCATACGTAGACCCACGGTATGGAAGGTTTTTTTATACCACTAAGGTGGCACACAAGCATACGGCCCACCTGATGGTAAGCAGTCACCGTAGCCTATAGCCACTAGCAATACCAGGGGTATCACTAACGCGTTGCCAACCATATTGTTGATGGGGACTCACTGTGCTAGCAGCATTACAACGAGCGCAGCGTATCCTCGTGGAGCACTGGCAACCTTAAGTACCATAGAAACACAACTACATAAAAGTTGTGTTATTTGACTGCGGTCTTCTGTAAAGTGGAGATACAGTCCACAGTCAGGCGGCTCCAATTTTAATGGGAAAACCCACGGGAGAACCCATTTCGCCCTCCCTCTCTCATATACTCTGATGTAATGTTGTGTTCTGCGGTGAGTAAGCTTGTCAGTGGTCTACAAGGTTACGCTGTGCGTGTAGTAATGCTGCTAGCACAGTGAGTCCTCATGAACAATGCTTGTTGGTTGGCAACGCGTTAGTGACACACACACACATTTTAGTCTGAGAAGAAAGTCAAGGACGTATGTAGTGCCTAAGAGACGGCGACGGACTCACCATCTGTCACGTTGGCACCAAATTATCTTCCCTTGTGGGAACGCTTGAAGATATTTTATGATAATTACATGTATTTGTAGTTTGATTAAATGTTTCAACTGTGAATAGAACCTGCATTCTCGATCGAAACAAGCCTTTACGTAACGGCGGCGATACGTCGTGCCGTTTCGCAAGGCTAGCGAAACTAAGCGCTGCTCGATGTCAAAGTATTTCAAGGTTGTCTTCCATCTAAAGCTTATATCTATTTGTCAGTCTGTCTGTCTGTTTGAATTGTCGCAAAACGTCCTGAAATTGGTTGTTGTCTTTATTTTGCACTAGCTGCCCCAGCTTTGCACGGGTAGACATTTATCAAATATTTTGTCTACCCGTGCGAAGCCGGGGCGGGCAACTAGTATAATATATAGCCTATGTTACTCAGTGATAATGTAGCTTTCTAACGGTGAAAGAATTTTGAAATCGGACTAGTAGTTTCGGAGCCTATTCAATACAAACATACACACAAAAACACAAATCTTTCCTCTTTATAATATTAGTATAGATATAGAAAACGTATCCATATATATAAACAAGTACTCTGCATTCAGTATTTATTATAACTTATATTGCTAAGTCGTTTCTAAGAAAATCGTGGTGTCCGTGTGGTATGAAGCGTTGCCTGCTATTCTAGCGACGCAAGTTCCAATCCCACCGGTCTGTACCAATGAGCTTTTATAACATAAGTGCAGTGATTAGTCACACCACGAGCTTTACGGTGAAGGAAAACATCGCGAGGAAACCTGCATACGTCTGAGAAGAAATTCAAGGACGTATGTAGTGCCTAAGAGACGGCGACGGACTCACCATCTGTCACGTTGGCACCAAATTATCTTCGGTGAAAAGTGGGTGTTGTAACCTCTGCCTACCTCATGGGGGAACCCTTGTTGGAAGGGGTGTATTTTTTATGAGAAAGAGAACAATGCAATCATAAAAGTAATGTTTCACCGTAGGTATATCAGGTACATACAATATCAAAAAATAATTAGTATAAAGATTAGAGCGCGTTGATGTCTTTTGTATGGAAGAACATTTTTTTTATATTATCCTAATTTATACACTATTTCCTTATCTTTTTTATGTGGTAAATATAAAACAGGTTAGGCAACACATGAGTAATACTCCTAGTGTTGCAAGCGTCTACGGTGACCGCTTGCTATCAGTCTGTATGCTTGCCACATTAGCGGTATTGATGGTCAATTCTAAGGGTCATCATGCTAAGTTCATCACGGGGTAGGCACTGTAGGCAGACAGTTTTAAATCATATTTACTTATTATATCGTGATTGTTAGATGAAAAAAGACAGAGCACTGAGTTTCTTGCCGGTTCTTCTCAGGTGGCTTTTATTTCCGAACCGGTGGTAATTTAGACCCTTATAAGTGCCTTACTAGGGCCTAAACTGAATAAAAGATTTTTGATTATACTAGCGAACCGCCTGGCTTTGCTCGGGTGCATTATAATTTCTTCTTGAATCACTCTATTTATTAAAAACCACATCAAAATCCGTTGCGTAGTTTTAAAGATCTAAGCATACATAGGACAGACAGACAGCGGTAAGCGACATTTTATACTATGCAGTGATTTCCAATAAGAAATTCTAGTACAAATTTTCTAAAAAATAAATATAGCGGAACCAACACCATGTATAAACGCATATAAAACCCAACCTGTATAGCACGGCAAGTGCAGTGAAAGTAACATTTGCCACCATTACATGCTGACCTATAACACAATAAAATTTGCACAGAAATGTGGGTCTCTTTATTATGGATACAAAATCCATTTTATCCTGACCTACAATTCATACGGGCTTACTTTGCAAGGGGTGTCTACTTATACTGGTGCTTAACAATTTACCAAGAGCTCTGATTCCTTAGAAGTCTAATAGAAATTTAAGTCTATATAATTTGGACGTTTATGCTCTTGTGAAATTGCCATTTTAGTTAGAGCTCTTGTTTCAATATAGAACTACGTGTACGGACTAGTTATTGCCTGCAACTTTGTATGTAGCCATACATTTTTTTAAACCACTAAGGTGGCACACAAGCATACGGCCCACCTGATGATAAGCAGTTACCGTAGCCCACAGCCGCTAGCAATACCAGGGGTATCACTAACGAGTTGCCAACCATATTGTTGATGAGGACTCACTGTGCTAGCAGCATTATTACTAGCCCAGCGTATCCTCGTGGAGCACTGGCAGCCTTAGTCACTTAATATTTATACAAGCAGTGGATAGCCTATGGGTCATTTCCTTCTCTTTTGCTTCTACATTCATCAATCTCTTCATACACGCCCGCCGGTTCCGAGTACTCTTTACCTTTCCATCATTGAGTACTTTGACAATTTGATCTAGACAGTTAGACCTTGTCCTTCCACAGCTTCTTCTTCCACTCACATTCGCATTGTATATCTGTTTTACTAAACAATGGTGGTAATTATGTTGTACGAAGTGATTAAACTAAACTAATTTGACAGGACTTTATAGTATTGTCATCCTTATTTAACCCCGCATATGAGAAAGGGATAGCAAGACTTCTAGTCCTGTCAAATTAGTTTAGTGATTTGCTAAAACAGAATCGACACCAATATCTGTGAGCATAATTGGATTAATTGCGATTCTTTATTTAAGTAGGAATACGTGTATTAAATTTAAAAATGTCAGTCTTCATTTTTTTCCGACATCTTCAACAATTATCGTCATATTTCAGCCAATATACACAAAAACCTCACTTAATTACATATCTAAACCTTCCTCATGAATCACTCTATCTATTAGTGAAAACTGTATAAATATCAATTCAGTAGATTTTAGGTCTATCGCGTTCAGACAAACAAACGTGGCGAGGATACTTTGTTGTATGAAGTTTTTTTTATATTAATTTTACGGCTCAGCGATTGACCACGATCTCACCTGATGGTAAGTGAAGATGTGGTCGTGTGTCGCTGTGTGTGTGTAAGTCATTTGTTATCGGCTTATGTCATCTGACATTCTATTAATTTACAAGATTGATAATCTTACAGATTAACTGATAATCAATTTAATTTACCTCTTGCCATAATGTTTTAAGCTTTATCGATAAGGCCACTGGTCTATTGGTTAGTATACCTGACTGCTAGCTTTCGTGAGCTCTATTCCCGGCGGGGTTAACATCTATGTTATAGCAAAATAACCTAAATTAAAACACATCGACTAAAAATAATATCATCTATTCAATTTAGGCCCTAATAAGGCACTTATGAAGGTCTAAATTACCACCGGTTCGGAAAATAAGCCACCTGAGAAGAACCGGCAAGAAACTAAGTACCCACTCTGACTTTTTTTTTTACTACCTAACACTCTCGAATAAGTCAAATTTGGAAGAAATTAAACTAAATCAAAATCAATTCATCCGTTTTCGAGTACGATGCAACAGACAGACATATGAACCCCTCTTTTTGCGTTAGAGTTTAAAATATAACCTCACAGGATATTCTACACCTAGCACTAGTGATCCGATTTGAACCATGTAGCTTTAACTATTCGTCATGAGAAACTTAATATTTTTTTGTTCCTTTTTATACCACTAAGGTGGCACACAAGCATACGGCCCGCCTGGTGGTAAACAGTCACCGTAGCCTATAGCCGCTAGCAATACTAGGGATATCACTAGCGGGTTGCCAACCATGTTGTTGATGAGGACTCACTGTGCTAGCAGCATTACTAGCGTATCCTCGTGGAGCACTGGCAACCTTACTTACCGCAGAAACACAACACTACATCAAGTAGTGTTATTTCACTGCGGTCTTCTGTAAGATGGAGGTACAGTCCCCAGACGGGCGGCTCCAATTTAAATGGGAAAACCCACGGGAAATCTCAAATCGCCCTACCTCTCTTTTTAAAAGCTCTTGGTGTGATTAATCACTGTACGAAAAACTCAATGGTACAGGCCGGGGCTTGAACCTGGACCCATCAGATGACAGGCCGTTGCTTCAACCACAAGGCCACCACGGATTAGATGATTAATATACATTTTAGACTTATATGACTGTCTGACAGACAGACACGATCATTACCAACAATTGAATGACTTACACGTCTTTAGAACAGCATAATAACGGCGTTTGTCGAAAAAATACTTCTCGGTTTGTTCGTGAATTACATACTTTCTCTATGTTACGCAAAACTATAGCAAGCGGCGCAGGCGCAGCGCGCATTTAAAGTACACTATCGATCGGTGACCAATGTAATTACAATGCCGTGGACCTATAGATTGAATTTAAAATAACATCCTTGTAGGTAACTGATGCTTAGTCGCCGCTAAGAAATCTTCCAAACGGGGTGTTGTGTCTGGGGAACAAGGCTCCGACTGTTCTAGTCGGAGCCTGTATGTCTGATACTGTGGGGCGAGCGAGGTGATCATGCTCAGCCGCCACAAAGGGATGATCTTCCAGCTAGGCGGGTGTTGTGCCTGGGCAACAAGGCTCCGACTGTTCTAGTCGGAGACTGTATGTATGATACTGTGGGGCGAGCGAGGTGATCATGCTCAGCCGCCACAAAGGGAAGATCTTCCAGCCAGGCGGGTGTTGTGCCTGGGCAACAAGGCTCCGAATGTTCTAGTCGGAGACTGTATGTATGATACTGTGGGGCGAGCGAGGTGATCATGCTCAGCCGCCACAAAGGGATGATCTTCCAGTCAGGCGGGTGTTGTGCCTGGGGAACAAGGCTCCGAATGTTCTAGTCGGAGACTGTATGTATGATACTGTGGGGCGAGCGAGGTGATCATGCTCAGCCGCCACAAAGGGATGATCTTCCAGCCAGGCGGGTGTTGTGCCTGGGGAACAAGGCTCCGAATGTTCTAGTCAGAGACTGTATGTATGATACTGTGGGGCGAGCGAGGTGATCATGCTCAGCCGCCACAAAGGGATGATCTTCCAGCCAGGCGGGTGTTGTGCCTAGGGAACAAGGCTCCGACTGTTCTAGTCGGAGACTGTATGTTTGATACTGTTGGGCGAGCGAGGTGATCATGCTCAGCCGCCACAAAGGGAAGATCTTCCAGCCAGGCGGGTGTTGTGCCTGGGGAACAAGGCTCCGACTGTTCTAGTCGGAGACTGTATGTATGATACTGTGGGGCGAGCGAGGTGATCATGCTCAGCCGCCACAAAGGGAAGATCTTCCAGCCAGGCGGGAGTTGTGCCTGGGGAACAAGGCTCCGACTGTTCTAATCGGAGACTGTATGTATGATACTGAGGGGCGAGCGAGGTGATCATGCTCAGCCGCCACAAAGGGAAGATCTTCCAGCCAGGCGGGTGTTGTGCCTGCGGAACAAGGCTCCGACTGTTCTAATCGGAGACTGTATGTATGATACTGTAGGGCGAGCGAGGTGATCATGCTCAGCCGCCACAAAGGGAAGATCTTCCAGCCGGGCGGGTGTTGTGCCTGGGGAACAAGGCTCCGACTGTTCTAGTCGGAGACTGTATGTATGATACTGTGGGGCGAGCGAGGTGATCATGCTCAGCCGCCACAAAGGGAAGATCTTCCAGCCAGGCGGGTATTGTGCCTGGGGAACAAGGCTCCGACTGTTCTAGTCGGAGACTGTATGTATGATACTGTGGGGTGAGTGAGGTGATCGTGCTCAGCCGCCACAAAGGGAAGATCTTCCAGCCAGGCGGGTGTTATGCCTGGGGAACAAGGCTCCGACTGTTCTAGTCGGAGACTGTATGTATGATACTGTGGGGCGAGCGAGGTGATCATGCTCAGCCGCCACAAAGGGAAGATCTTCCAGCCAGGCGGGTATTGTGCCTGGGGAACAAGGCTCTGACTGTTCTAGTCGGAGACTGTATGTATGATACTGTGGGGCGAGCGAGGTGATCATGCTCAGCCGCCACAAAGGGAAGATCTTCCAGCCAGGCGGGTTTTGTGCCTGGGGAACAAGGCTCTGACTGTTCTAGTCGGAGACTGTATGTATGATACTGTGGGGCGAGCGAGGTGATCATGCTCAGCCGCCACAATGGGGAGATCTTCCAGCTAAAGGAGCTTTATAAACCTAATTGACCTGACTTTTACGTCATAACACTTCATCAGAATTATGTTAGAAGGTAGTTGGATCATTGTGAACAACGTGACGCCGGTTAAAGCTACGCCTTGAAGTGTGCATATACATCACTACACGCGCACTACTACAACAAATACAACCAAAGTACGCCTTGCGCACGCACTACATTTTTTTAAAACCAGCGTCTCTTCATTGTTCGCATAGTCCTATCTACTTTTTTTTATTTGAACTGAGATGAGCTTTATAAAGCAACAGATTACAACTGGTGCAAAAGTCTTATGGGTTACGGTAACCGGTTACCAACACACAAAACACTACTACATAATGTCATTCCATACCCAAAGAAACTAATCGACTTTACAAACAGTAATTAATAATTCTTTCGCCTCCTGTTATATCAAATCGAATGGAGACAGAACGGGTATTAAACTATTATCGTGTAGTAGATTGTGTGGTATTGTGGAGTTTTGTTAGACGATCCAGAGTAGAGAAATATTTGTTTGGTCTATTATCTAGTAGTTAGTATACCTGGCTTCTACGTTAGGAGTCGCGAGTTCGATTCCCACTGAGGCAAAAAAATATATGATTAACCATTGTGTTTGCATTGTTTCTGGGTTTGTCATATGTATTATAAGCATGTGTTCACATAAAATTCGATGTTTAAGTGTTCTGTCAGGTGTTTGATACCGATAGTACAAGCTTTGCTTAGTTTAGGACCAGATGACGCTGTGTGATAATGACCGAGTATTTGTTTATTAACTTGCCTAAAATCACATCGTATTTAGTACACCGCTGATGCCGGTTGAAGGACAAACCTGCTCAGGTGGCTTTTTTCCGTACCGAAAGTAGACTTTCATAAGTTTTTTTTATACCACTAAGGTGGCACTCAAGCATACGGCCAGTAGTCTATCCCCGCTAGCAATATCACTAACGGGTTGCCAACGATATTTTTGATGAGGACTCACTGTGCTAGAAGCATTACTACTAGCCCAGCGTATCCTCGTGGAGCACTGGCAACCTTACTTACCGCAGAAACACAACACTACATCAAGTAGTGTTATTTCACTGCGGTCTTCTGTAAGGCGGAGGTACAGTCCCCAGTCAGGCGGCTCCAATTTAAATAGGAAACCTCACAGGAAATCCCAAATCGCCCTCCCCTCATTAAGCACCTAAGTGCCTTATTAGGGCCTAAATTTAATAAACAATTTTATGTTTTTACATAGCATACTTCTTCAGGAAATAATTACTAAAATTAACCTTATCCTATCTCATCATAAGCTGTATTATTGTATGATGACCCAAATCAATCGTTTATTGTCCGAACCTAGCGTAGTCATTCTGTCATATATCAAAATGTCAAATTTCGCAATCTGTCAACAACACAGACAGACGGTTATGTAAGACAGTTGGTGATATGAATACTGTACATTGTGTAATATGTACGATCATTGTGTTTATACGTTCAACTAGCTTTTGACCGCGGCTTCGCACGCGTGGTAGTGTGAATAAATCTATACTAATATTATAAAGAGGAAAGATTTGTATTTTTGCATGTATTGAATAGGCTCCGATTTCAAAAGTTCTTTTACCGTTAGAAAGCTACATCATCACTGAGTAACATAGGCTATATATTATACTAGCTTCCCGCCCCGGCTTCGTTTGGGTAGACAAAATATTTGATATGTCTACCCGTGCGAAGCCGGGGCGGGCCGCTAGTCTATTATAAAGTTTTAACCGATAAGCCAAATAAGTACCTATTGGTGCCAATTTTGTTGTGAAAAATCACTAAACTAATTTGAAAGTTCTAAAGGTATTGCTATCATTATTTAACCCCGCACATGAGAAAGGGATAGCAAGACTTTAAGAACTGTCAAATTAGTTAAGTTTTGTAATTTTGAACAACAGAATCGTCACTATTTTCATGGATTTAACTTAAAAAAAATTTCGTCCCCTATTTTACCCTCTTAAGAGTAGAATTTCCAAAGATCCTGAAACATGTATTTTTAATTGAAAGACCAAGTACCAATTTGATGCGTTTCATGCAAAATTTCATCCCCTATTTTACCCACTTGTAACATTATTACCAAAAATGTTCAATTCACAACCACGACTGCTTAACATGCTCTCCAAAGCACGTAATTTGGATGCGGTAACCACAAGCAACATAATTAAGTACATTTAATTCAATTACGCTTGTAAGAGAGAGACAAAACACAAGGCCACCGACGCAAGCAAACTTTTACTTATCCGCTAGGAATTATATCAAAGTACACTCTATTCTTGGTAGCATAGAATCTAATGTTCAGTAAAATAATTGTGATAGATATCTTTTTGTACTTCTATTGTGTTTTGAAGTGATATATTGTTTGGTTTTATCAGTTTTTTTTTAATATGTAGTTTAAATGATATTCCTTCATAATTATTGAAATAACACTACTTGATGTAGTGTTGTGTTTCTGCGGTAAGTAAGGTTGCCAGTGCTCCGAGGATACGCTGGGCTAGTAGTAATGCTGCTAGCACAGTGAGTCCTCATCAACAACAGGGTTGGCAACGCGTTAGTTAGACATTATTTATTATACAAGAATGAATCCCTATTTCCCTTAGTCACGGTATCACGCGTGAACGGCTAGACCGTTTTTTTCTTTTGTTTTTGTTATTGTCAGGAGAAGATTCTTATGAAAAGAGAAAGAAAAAAATGGATCCTTTCTAATTTCGGGATAAACTTCAGGTCTTTTTTCTATGGTGTATTTGACATATAAATTCATAGCTAAGACAGGCAACGTCTGTCGGGACAGCTAGTATAATATATAAATATGTGGTGTGATAACACGCTATATCGCAGTGAGCACTCAATAGAACTGACTTTCCCTACTGCTTAATTACTTCAGTGTAGGAAAGCGGATCGCTACTGTGTTACGACTGATGACCTTCATATCTTCGTATTTTATACTAGTAAGGTTTTCCTGGCTACCTGTTGGTAAGCGGTCACCGTGGCCTGTGAGTGCCGCATAGAGTTCTAAGAAAATATTGTTGCAGGGACGTCAACGAGTGTTGTAAGCGTCTATAGGCTACGGAAATTGCTTACCATCACCTGATTGTGATTAAAAAATCGTTTCGGAAGAGGTTAGTTACAAATAGTATTTTATATATTATATGTTTGTGTTCTATCTCGCTCGCACGTCACGTCACCCCACACAGTATGTGAGTGGTTTCTCACAGGTTTGGCAGTTATTGAAATATTTATTCAAGACACATTTGAAACGGAAATAAATAATTATTTATGGTCAAAATAAAATTTCTTTTTCTTCCTAATTATATTACAGACTTTGTATTTGTGTCTGTCTGTCTGACCCACCCACATAAATCTAATAAAGGCAGATTCTTTATGGCATTCGTTACGCAATCTCCTTTACAATGTGCGCTTTCTCACGAAATAGCAGATATTTTACATAATTATGAAGGCGTTATAGCCTGATAATGCTCCAACAGCCTCCGGGGTAGGCCTCCGAGGTCCGGAAGTGGCTTGGGCGGCCACCATTCCAAATAATGACCGCGGATATAAGCTGTATTCGTCTTTATGTGTTGACTGAAATTACGGCACAACGGTAACTCCCATTCAAAACAGTGGGCATTTTTTTAGTACAAGCTCATCAATTTCATTTGATACCTATAATAGAAGTGTAATAAAAAAAAAAACATTTAATCAGTTTAACGGCACTAACGAAGGGGTTGCTAATATCGGTATCAAATTAAAGGCTCGAACGAAACACAGTTTTTTATACCACTAAGCTGACACGCAAGCATACGGCCCATCTGATGATAAGCAGTCACCGTAGCCTATAGCCGCTAGCAATACCAGGGATATAACTAACGAGTTGCCAAACCTGTTGTTGATGAGGACTCTCTATGGCAGCAGCATTACTACTAGCCCAGCGTATCCTCGTGGAGCACTGGCAAGCTTACCGCAGAAACACAACACTACATCAAAGTAGTGTTATTTGACTGCACTTTTCTATAAGGCGGAGGTACATTCCCCGGTAGGGCGGTTCCAGTATTAATGGGAAAACCCACGGGAGATCCCAATCCCAATCCCAAGTGATGGCATTCTAAATCCAAAAGATGGCGATTTCAATTTAAATACAAACCCTTCTGATATTGAAATGAATTCAAATGAAAGGGACAATTCAAATGAAAGGGACAATTCAAATGAAAGGGGAAATTGACGACAGAATAGCAGATTGTATATATAAAAAAAACTTTTATTAAACCACTTCGCTTTTTTTACCCGCCTACAGCGAAGCAATAAGGAGGGTTATGATTTTAACCGGTATGTATCATCTCTCCAAGCTACTTACCATTATTTGACAAATGACATATCGTTGGAAGCGTTATAAATTTAATTTTGTACATAATAATTATAGACGAGACCGCTGGTCTAGTGGTTAGTATACCTGACTGCTACGCTAGAGGTCGCGGGTTCGATTCCCGCCGGGGCAAACATTTATGTGACAAATATGTTTGTCTTGCGTCTGGGTGTTTGATATGTATTATAAGTATGTATTTAAAAAAAAATACATAAGTATTATATCAGCTGCTGGTTCCCATAGTACAAGCTTTGCTTAGTTTGGGGCCAGATGGCGTTGTGTGATAATGTCCAAGCATTCTTTATTTATTATTTATAGTATTAGTTTTCTACACACTTTCTCTATATAGAATACCTGATTGTTTCTTTAAAAGTACCAGTACCAGTTGGCACCAGTATTGGTGCCAATTCTGTTGTACAAAATTACTAAACTAAACGAATTTGACAGTTCTTAAAGTCTTGCCATCCCTTTCTCATGTGCGGGGTTAAATAAGGATGGCAATATTTTTAGACCTGTCAAATTAGTTAAGTTTAGTAATTTTGAACAACAGAATCGACACCATTGTCTTGGTTAATTCCTAACAGTGAAAATAGCACGCTAGCAGTAACAATTGCTTACCTTCGTGTGAACACACTTCCTGCCGCGTTAAAATTAAGGAAACCATGTAAGGAAGGAGAATTAAAATAGACTAACTACGAGTATACAGTATCATGAAATAGCTCGGAAACGCCCGCTGGTTTTTACCGCATTATACTTTGTAATTACATTGTTAAATAGGTCAGGCACCGTAGCGTCGCGCTGGGTCAAGAACCTTATTTTTTCCGCTTTTAACCCCAACGAGGATTTGCTGACGCGTAAAAACGTCGGCCGTAATCGTGTGCGAGTGCAATGAGGTGTGTTATCGTGCCTTGCTGTGTTTTCTGGTGCTAATTTCTAAAAACTTATTGTAATTTTTATGGTTTCTTTAAGAAATTTAAGTGTATTGAAAACTATTTTTTAATACACAAGGCAAAAAGCTATAAAACCGGCCAAGTGCGAGTTGGACTCGCGCGCCGAGGGTTCCGTACAAACTTGTGTTGAAATTGTTGAATAGATAAAGTGATAAGTACTTTAAAATATTTTTATAGTAAATTCGCTTATTTTTGTTATTAAACTACATATTAACGGTTCTCGGATTTTTTCCCTTTACGTGTGCTGTATGACGTGCTTTTTGGCAAATTTCTTGATTCTAGGTCAACGGATAGTAAACCTATAGGTATTGATTCCCTTGTGAAATCGCAAAATTGGCGACATAAACGGACATATCTTTTCGTCACATCGACTTACAGGATTGATATTTTCACAGCTTAAAGATACCATAGACCCCGGTATTTGATATTCATTTCAACTTGATAACTACACGCGTTCCTGAGAAAAAAGGTCTTGACAGAAACAGACTGACAATAAAGAAATCTTATTAGGGTTCCTCTTTTTCTTTTGAGGTACGGAACCTTAAAAAAAACAAGAATTAAAACATTTCAAAGCTTTTCAAATTGGTATAGGATTTAAAAGCGCTTCATATACTTTCAGAGATTAGCTCATAATTAAAAACAAACATATTTGACCTCTTTATAATACAAATACTTTAAGAGCCATCACACAGCACCTTAACGCCATCTGTGGCAACATGACGTGCAACTCTGATCAAATATTTGTAATTGAAACAGGTACCTACAAGGCATCAATATGCAGGCTTTTGCAACCTTCTCTCGCGACACAAGGACTTGACAATCTAAAAGTTATCGTCCATATTTATAAGGTAATGATACACTAGGAAATGTTTTTTATATTTTGGGTAGTACTAGCGACCCGCCCCGGCTTCGCACGGGTAGCAGAGTAAATATATAAGCCTACATTTTTTCCCGTCGTGTCTTGTTGCCGTCTTTTGTCCGCACGGCATGATTTTCTACAACATCAACAATAATCGTCATATTTCAGGCAATTAATTTAAAACGGTAATAAATTACACACCGAAATATTTCTTAGGAGTAACTTCGTCTATTGGTGATAGCTGTATTAAAATCCGTTCAGTACTTTTTGGGTTTAAAGCGTTCTGCCAGACAGACGCACGAGCCTTTGTTTTATATATTTAAAGATATTCATAAACTGATAGCGAAAGAAAGGTGTGCAAGTCTCTCTAAGTGACGCCGGTTTTTAAACATGCAGTGCGTGGGCAAGGCGTAGTTTCATTGTATTCGTTGTAGTAGTGTGCGTGTTATTGTCTATTAGTACACTACAAGGCGTAGTCTTAACCGGCGTCACTCCGTTGTTCGCAAAAATCCATCTTGCGTATTTTGATATGCTCTCAAAATCTCTACAGATTAAAAATCCTATGTCCTACGTGAAGATACATGTTATTTTCTTGCAAAATTTTCAACATGAACTTATAGGAAGTTGTGAAGTGGTTACCAACAAACATATAGACATTAATATTCGCACACAAATATCTGTATGGAAATTAAAAGATGGAAAAATACAAAAACCTTGGTGATTACCTAGCCGGTTTTTTCTTAGAAGGCTATTTCTGATCCGGTGGTACATATATTCTGACTTTCATATATATTTTATTACTACATACGTGGTCCCCAAAGCAAGGCCTGTCTGATGGAAAGCGGCCACCATAGCTAATAAACGCTTGCAATACTCTGCGACTGCATATTCGAAAACGTAACTTGTGAAATTTCCAAATTTTTGTTCCACTTTTCACCGCCGCAGCGCCGTTTATTTTCCCATACAGTTATAGTCTAAGGCGATTCGAATACGTAGTCGAGTATTGTTGTTGCTAGGGCTACAGCGGTATCAATAGAGTGCTTTTTTATACCACTAAGGTGGCACACATGCATACGGCCCACCTGATGGTAAGCAATTACCGAAGCCTATAGCCGCTAGCAATACCAGGGATATCACTAACGGGTTGCCAACCATGTTGTTGATGAGGACTCACTGTGCTAGCAGCATTACTACTGGCGCAGCGTATCCTCGTGGATCATTGGTAACCTTACTTACCGCAGACACATCAAAGTAGTGTTACTTTTTTTCACTTTGTTCTTCTGTAAGGAGGTACAGTCCCCGACGCTCCAATTTTAATGGGAGAACCCACGGGAGCTCGCCATACCCTCTTGTTAAATTCAAGTAGTAACAGTTAAGAGAACAATTTACTCGTTACCTTAGTGTCACCGATGTGGTAGGCAGAAGTGTGACGTCAGTCAACACACACTTCTCGCTGTAGATATAGAAAGTACCAACGTTACAGGTAATGACACACCATTTAACAAATAGACAAACATTGTTCATTCTTTTTAGTTGGTCCGACCTGGGTAGTGAGCCCAGTAACGGCGTCTCAAGCCGAATGTATTACCGCTGTGCCATGAAGGTGTCAAACACTTAGCATACAATACTCAGTGTGCTCTCAACCTTACCATCCCCACTCAACCATCAGCGTTCAGTCAGTCTGCGAGCTAGCTCCGGTCGCTACGATAGTGTTCGTATGATAATTAATTATATTTAGTGAAATAGTGGAAAATTCAATAAAATCCCTCATTAGTTTACAAGATCACTAAGTTGTTAGTGTATTTCTTCGGCGCTTCTTCTAGTGATTTCATTATTTTTTATTGATTTTTGTGTGTAGTTGCAAACTGTGTCTATGTCATTTGTAGTTATTTTATTAGCTTCATATTAAGTTAGTGTACTGTTTGTTTATTTGCTTTTCCAACACTCCTGAATTATAATAATTGAATAGTGGTATATAAATTTTATATTTTAAATTCTATTTGGTTTTTTAATGTGTTCTCATAGGTTGTCTAGTTTATATTAATTCTGATATAAGTTAATTACCTGTAGGAATCTTTAAACAAGTTTTTTTTAAATTTTAATTAATAAAGGTTAACTAAATAAAATTAAAAACACTAAAAGAACACTGCAGAGATTTTCTTGATAGATTTTACTTGTTTTAGGGGTCTTGACGTGTAAATGCAAGAGGCCGCGTCGACCAAACCCACGGGCGTCACACAAACTGTCATTAGTTTCATCAGAGACTTTTTTTACATATATTTCAAATTCACCTTGTATGCAATCGCTATTTATATAATATTTTATTACTACGACTATTATTTTGGATAATAATTATACAAATACAGTGTTCCAGAGTCAGCGATGTGAAGTGATTTGTAGTGAAGTGAAATAACTAAATATTTTTTAGAATTCAGTGAACGCTGTGATTTTGATCGACAAAGAGGACTTTTCTTGCGGTGAGTTTTTTTTATTTTCATTTATTAATTTAAGCTCTTCGTACATTATTACCGTGCCTTGTGTGGTAGGCAGAGGTGTGACGGTAAACATCCACTTCTCAATGAAGATATTGTAGGAGACTGCTGGTGGAACCACCGCCGTTGAAAATACATATTACATTCTCATATCGTAAATTAAGATAAATAATTTAATTAAGGCCCTAGTCAGCAAGATCATTCAATTTTACCACCGGTTCGGAAATACCCTGCTGAGAGGAACCGACAAGAAACTCTTATTATTTATATATTTTATCTTTGTATAAAACTAATAAAATAGCAACTAATTATTTGAAATGCTCATAGGGAGTGTATTGCTATATATAAAAAAATGAGCGAAATTACTATTACAAACTTTTAGTTATAGTACGAAACCGTCGCTGTGCGAGTCAAACTCGCACTTGGCCAATTTTTGACATTGTAATTGGGTTATCTAATTATTTTTTTCTTACCTTTATCACTAAGCGATTAAGACCGTTATGTCATTTGTTAGTATTGCGTACCTACTTATGGCATTTATCAAATATTTTGTCTACCCATTTTGGACATTTGCAGGCAATTTTTCTCTCCGTAAGAACCATCCTCGTACTCCAAGGTATATTTAAAAAAAGAATTAGCGCGATTGGCTCATCTTCTCTCGAGATTTGCGCTTAGCAACACATTCAGCGACTCATTTTTATATTATAGAAGATAGTACCGACAATAAAACATAAAAAAATCGACAAACTCTTACATGTTTCGTAGCAGATTATCGCTAGTTTGAAATCCTACTAATACTCGAAAAACAGATAAGCCAGCATTGATTATCCAGTGAACTAATCACCACGAACAAAGTTACTTAACAAGAAATAATGAATAGTTGCATCGCAACCCTATTGCAACAACCATTAATGGGTTTATAACGATCGCCAAATTAGCTAATTGAATGTCATTAAAGAATTATCCCTCGTAATTGTCATATTTTCACATCGGTGGCAAACAACCCGGCGCGCCTACTGGTAAGCGGTTACCGTAGCTATAGGCGCTCGCAACACCAGGGGTATCACTCGCGCGTTGCCGACCCGGCACATATCTCTTCACATTTTTCTTGCAGCACCTCATGCTGTACTCCTTTGGGAAACCACGGCGGGAAGCTCATTCCACAACATAAAATAATCGTGGAATTAACTGTGCCATAAATACTTGTGTTAATAGTATGGGGTTTTTCAAGAGGAATGTGAATTTTTGGCAGGGTCGCCATCGCGCGATTGATACCCCCGTTGTTGCAAGCGTCCATAGGCTACGGTTACCAAATAATTAGTGTCTATTAAGTACTTTTTCTTTAGTCTATGGACTTGATTTTGCATTAACACGGATTAAATATGGCGTCCCACCTATACCAATGTCGACGAAATTTTGAATTAAATAGCAAATATTAGGCTGTGGTAACTAAGATTACCATCAGGCCGTATGCTTGTTTGCCACCTTAGTGGTATAAAACACGATTGTGTATTTAATTTAAGAATTTAATTAAGGTAAAGAGTACTCGAAATCGGCGGGCATGTATGAAAAGAGTGATGAATGTAAAAGAAGCAAAAGAGGTGTGTAATTCAAGAGAGAAATGGCGCTCTATACTCTCTGCCTACCCCGTGTGGGACTTGGCGTGATGATATGTATGTATGTGTTTTTAATGTAATACTTCCACGTAAATAACTGATGGATTAATGAGTTTTGCCTAAGGCGCGCACAGTATAAGCTATCGGTTATATTGACAGTTTTAGAATTAAAGTGACTATCAGATTTCACGTAAGTTAGTGCTTACAAGTAACTATATATACATTTAGTTACTGGAATTGTCAGTCGCTTGTCAAGCTGTAGCAAGGATTGTATATGTTGCACAGAGAAATGAGGAAACCAGGATTTTCGTCAAATCCCTAGGGATATCACGGAATCACGGAACATGTCGGACACGGTCATTCGTCACTTCCTTTTACTGAAAAGTTCTAGTGATATTATAAAATACTGATATATTTTTAATTAAACTATTTACAAAAACAGACCTTAACCTACCTACTTATAGATAAAAGATCTGACCCAAACCAGAATCATGCGGGAGCGTGCCAAGAATGCTGGCAGCATTGCCACGCTGGATAGCAATGCTGAGTCTCTCAGCGAGATATGTTCCAGCACGCCTGTAACGTAATAGTATATAGATTAATCTGTTATGTGTCAATAATTTTTTTTGTTATATACGGCAGTCCGACTCGGACAAACTCAAAATCAAAAAGTTCTTTATTTGACTAGACTTTACAGGCAAACACTTTCAAAGCGTCAGAATCTACCACCGGATTCGAAAGGTCGGTTTTGCTGAGAAGAATCCGGCAAGAAGCTCAGCAATTACCCTGACTCAATAACCTGACAGATTAGGTTATAAGGTAAAGTCGTATTAGCCGTTTTTTAAGACTTATTTGACAGCTTCCGTGATTTCGTGATATCCCTAGAAATTTCACGAAATTCCTGATATTCTGTTCTCCCTGCGAAATAAAGTAAAGTAGAGACTGTCACTTAGCACAGTAGGTGTATTATTTTCAGTTCAAAAACGTGTACCAACATACTTATTGGACAGACCGAGATTACATAACCTCTCCGGCTGGCAAGTTGGCTAAGTGGGTCGATACGATACTACTTGAGCAGCTGTTTGCCAATTCGTGTCTTGTTGTCAGCTTGTTTACTATAAATGCTTGTTAACACATACATAGAAACGTTATTTAACGTGTTAAGACAAGTATACAACATAATATCCGCATATAACTAATTTCATGGTCAACTTTGTCCCTTAAAAAATCAGCAGTGTTGTTTAGAAAAAAAATATTAAAAGCACTACTAGACAAAGCACTTTTTCTTGCCGGTTCTTCTTTGGTGGCTTTTTCCGTACCGGTGGTAAAGCCAAACTGTTTAACTAATATTATAATGGGCCACGCTCAGGGAAACTAAAGACTGTCGGATAAGTGTAAAATTAAGCGCAATTAAAAACGTTTTTTACCACTAAGGTGGCAAGCAAGCTGCCCGCCTGATGGTAAGCATTCACCGTAGCCTATGGACGCATGCAACGCCAGGGGTATCACTTGCGCGTTACTAATATCTTTTGATTCCATTTTAATATTGTCTACCTTCAATCAATAAATATTTGTCAATGACTTGTGACATCTTTCTAGATATTTCCTATATCCACATTTCCTCATACATACCTATATTATATATACGTTATGTATTATAGACGGTGATAATTTAAGACCGTTCGTTCCTCTGACCTTATGAATGTGGACAGACACGAAGGCCGACTAGTTTTATATAGTATCAAGCCACTTTAACGTGAGTTCATTCGACATTTTTTTGAATTATCACTGAGTTAACTACATCTATATAATACTTCTATACTATACATACATAAAAATATTATGAAGAGGAAAGATTTGTATTTTTGTGTGTATGTTTGTATTGAATAGGCTCCGAAACTACTGGACCGATTTCATAAAAACTTTCACCGTTATAAAGCTTCATTATCACTGAGTAACATAGGCTATATATTATACTACCGGCTTCGCACGGGTAGACGAAATATTTGATAAATGTCTACCCGTGCGAAGCCGGGGCGGGCAGCTAGTACTACATAGGTTATATTATTGTATTGCTACGCCGGCGTATATGCGGGGATAAAGCTAGTGTTAAAATCAAATGAAAGATCTTAAAATGTCAAAGTAATAGTTTTGATCGTTAACAGACGATTAAAATTGACATTTGCGCTACCGTGTGACAATATAAGCAACGAAGATTTTAAAAATAAAAACATTAAAATTATTACGTATTAGAAGACCATTGATTCATGGCATGTTTCTATTGAAAGCAACAACCTAATTACTTTTCACAATGAATTAATTTTATTATACCACTAAGGTGACACACAAGCATACGGCCCACCTAATGGTAAGCAGTCACCGTAGCCTATAGCCGTTAGCAATACCAGGGGTATCACTAACGAGTTGCCAACCATGTTGTTGATGAGGACGCTCTGAACAGCATTACTACTAGCGCAGCGTATCTTCTTGGAGCACTGGCAACCTTACTTACCGCAGAAACTACACTACATCAAAATAGTGTTATTTCACTGCGGTCTTCTGTAAGGTGGAGGTACAGTCCTCAGCCGGACGGCACCAAATTTAATGGGAAATCCCACGGGGGATCCCTATTAGCCCTACCTCTTTTGTGACATGACAGATGTCTGGCTTTTCCAAACCGGTGGTAAAGTAAACATACACATGCAGTTCAGGCCCATGGGGGCCTGAACTGCACAAACTATTTTAGATTTTGATGATGGCTACGTCAATTAAAAAAGAATTTGAAAATAATTTATTTTGTGTAGGCCCTGATAAGTTAAAAAAGTCTTCTTTACCACCGGTTCGGAAAAACCACCTGACAAGAACCGACAAGAAATTCATGAGGTGGATACAAGTCCTTTAGTTTTTTTAATTATTTTTTTTAATAATATATCTAGCAACTGACCTTTTCTAAGTATGTTGTAACATTTAACATTGAATTCCTAATCGAATGAGCTTAAATCGTCTATAAGATCACTCTAGTAGTCTTGGTATTGCGAAGGCGATCATCAAATGCTTACATTTACCTTTTTGAGATAGCTTAAGTATTTTGAAGTTAGATATGGGAGTTAAATTACCAATAAAACGGGAGAATTACCTTCATTTCGCTGTTAACGTAATTTGTTTTTATTATATATATATTTCTTTTCGGACTAAGCAAAGCTTGTACTATGGGAACCAGCAGCTGATAATCACAGTCATGTACTTTTGTTTTGTAAATGATTAAGTACTTATAATACATACCAAACACCCAGGCGCTAGGCAAATATGTTTGTCACATAAATGTTTGCCCAGGCGGGAATCGAACCCGCGACCCCTAGCGTAGCAGCCACTTATACTAAACCCTAGACTAACGGTCTTGTCAATATTTGTATCCACTTAGTAGTGTATTGGTGCCAATTCTGTTGTAAAAAATAACTAAACTTACCTAATTTGACAGGTCTAAAAATACTGCCATCCTTATTTAACCCCGCACATGAGAAAGGGAAGGCAAGACTTCTAGACCTGTCAAATTAGAACTCCCCGCCGAGGTTTTCCCAAAGTAGTACAGCATGGGGTTCCTTAAGAAGGGTGTGTAGAGAGATATTTGAAGGGTCGACAACGCGCGAGTGATACCCCTGGTGTTGCAAGCGTCCATAGGCTACGGTGACCGCTTACCATCAGGTGGGCCGTACGCTTGTTTGCCACCTTAGTGGTATAAAAAAAAAGTTAAGTTAATTTTGAACAACAGAATCGACACTATTATCTACCTTGAGCTCTTAGTATTGCAAGCGTCTGTATGCTACGGTATCCGCTTACTACCAGACGTGTCGTGCGATTGCTGGAATTAAATATGAGATGCGGACAATGAAACGCGGGAATCGCTCATTACACACTAGTTTTATTCTTTTGACAGATGTCTGACATTTGTTGGCGGCAATCAACATTTTGCCATAGACTATACATAACATTCCTCCCCCAGTACACTATTAATTTTAACAGTTACTTAATTAAGACAATTTAAAAGAAACTTCGATAATCGACTCTGGGCAGAGTGCGCAGTTGTACTCTTGAAGTAGGGTTGCCGCGCTGGTTGTCTGCCGGTACTGCGTCGCAATCAGGAGCAGTCTGTGCCTCGGACGGAGCAGGCGATTCAGCCTCTAGGACGTCAGCAATGCTCTGTTCGCTCGCGTGCGCTGTCTCCTCCTCCTCCCCACAGGGGTCACTTGGCAGATCCACATCGATGTCCGGCGGAGCTTGACCCATATCACATATGCCCCGATAATACACCAGCTGATTCTTATGTTTCTTTATAAAGCTTTGCGTATATGAGTCCTTAACTAAGTACATAACATTCCCAATAACTTTCATGGAACAATAAAAAAACCTACGATGCATATAAAATCTTATCACGGTGAGATAATAATTAGAAGAAGGGGTAGGCAGAGGAACAACACCCACTTTCCATCGAAGATAATTTGGTGCTAACGTGACAGATGGTGAGTCCGTCGCCGTCTCTTAGGCACTACATACGTCCTTGAATTTCTTCTCAGACGTATGCAGGTTTCCTCACGATGTTATCCTTCACCGTAAAGCTCGTGGTGGTGCACATATATTGCAAAATAGACACTGCAGTTGTAACCAAATATAACGACCAAAGATCTTACCAAATGCTATATGTGGCGTCAACGCCGACGCACTATAGCAAAATCATTTAATTAGTTTGGGCCCTAATAAGGCTCTTATGAAGGTCTAAATTACCACCGGATCGGAAAAAAAGCCACCTGAGTTGAGATAGCTGGAAGTGGATAAGGAGAGCTTAGGATCAAGCTCAGTGGCTACGGCCCGCCTGATGGTAAGTGGTTACCGTAGCCTATGGATGCTTAAAGTATCACTTGCGCGTTGTCTACCCTAACCTGGACCGTTGTCCAGCAGATGAATGCGATAGGATCATGTTGAAATATATCTTGCTTAGTCAGTACCAGCGTTAAAGGAGGATGATGAGGCAGCGGCCCAGAGCGCCAAATTTAGCGCTGAAAATAAAAAAAACAAACCTTAAAAAGATTTGAGCTATAAAACTTTCTACCACCATCGTGTTACCAAGCCGTGGTGGCCTTGCTGTTGAAGCAACGGCCTGTCATCTGATGGGTCCCGGTTCAAACCCCGGCCTGTACCAATGAGTTTTCTAAGCTTAAGTACAGTGATTAATCACACCGTGAGCTTTTAAAAAGAGAGGTAGGGCGATTTGGGATTTCCCGTGGGTCTTCCCATTTAAATTGGAGCTGCCCGACTGGGGACTGTACCTACCCCTTACAGAAGACCCCAGTGAAATAACACTACTTGATGTAGTGTTGTGTTTCTGCAGTAAGTATGGTTGCCAGTGCTCCACGAGGATACGCTGGGCTAGTAGTAATGCTGCTAGTACAGTGAGTCCTCGTCAACAACATGGTTGGCGACCCGTTAGTGATGCCCCTGGTATTGCTAGCGGCTAATCGTTTGCTCCGGGTAACGCTAAAGGAAACATTAGATTCTTAATATAAATTCACATTGGTTCAGCAAAAAAATGTATACTCGATAATGATTTCCTTAAGTGGGCGCTACAATATTCTAGCCCGGGGCGGCAGTGACCCTAACGCCGATACTGTTCGAAGCCAATGCCTAATGGCCACGGCTGTATTGTAAACCATTAGAATACCAACAAAACACAAAGTAAAAGTATAAACCGCCGACGTAACCGACCCAGATATTTGTGATCGATATTGCGACCATTTGATGCGGATCACAGATAGCTTTCCAATGAGCTATATTACGCGGGGTCGATTTCGTAATCGATTTTAGATAAAATTTTAATTCGATTTATAAATAGAATATCGCAAAAATCGAGTCAAAACTCGACTTAGTAATAATTGTTACCCAATTAGCAATTTCAAAATATGAACACAACACTACAAGGGTAGTGTCATTGTGTGCATAGGGGACAAGTCTCTCTGCCGCCAGCACAGCGCTTCCTCAAGGAGCTCTGGCGACCTTACTCACCGCAAGAACACAACTCTACAAGGGTAGTGTTATTGTGTGCAAAGGGGACACGTCTCTCTGCCGCCAGCACAGCGCTTCCTCAAGGAGCTCTGGCGACCTTACTCACCGCAAGAACACAACTCTACAAGGGTAGTGTTATTGTGTGCAAAGGGGACACGTCTCTCTGCCGCCAGCACAGCGCTTCCTCAAGGAGCTCTGGCGACCTTACTCACCGCAGGAACACAACACTACAAGGGTAGTGTTATTGTGTGCAAAGGGAACACGTCTCTCTGCCGCCAGCACAGCGCTTCCTCAAGGAGCTCTGGCGACCTTACTCACCGCAGGAATACAACACTGCAAGGGTAGTGTTATTGTGTGCAAAGGGGACACGTCTCTCTGCCGCCAGCACATCGCTTCCTCAAGGAGCTCTGGCGAACTTACTCACCGCAGGAACACAACACTACAAGGGTAGTGTTATTGTGTGCAAAGGGGACACGTCTCTCTGCCGCCAGCACAGCGCTACCTCAAGGAGCTCTGGCGACCTTACTCACCGCAGGAATACAACACTGCAAGGGTAGTGTTATTGTGTGCATAGGGGACAAGTCTCTCTGCCGCCAGCACAGCGCTTCCTCAAGGAGCTCTGGCGACCTTACTCACCGCAGGAATACAACACTACAAGGGTAGTGTTATTGTGTGCATAGGGGACAAGTCTCTCTGCCGCCAGCACAGCGCTTCCTCAAGGAGCTCTGGCGACCTTACTCACCGCAGGAACACAGCACTACAAGGGTACTGTTATTGTGTGAATAGGGGACAAGTCTCTCTGCCGCCAGCACAGCGCTTCCTCAAGGAGCTCTGGCGACCTTACTCACCGCAGGAATACAACACTACAAGGGTAGTGTTATTGTGTGCATAGGGGACAAGTCTCTCTGCCGCCAGCACAGCGCTTCCTCAAGGAGCTCTGACGACCTTACTCACCGCAGGAACACAACACTACAAGGGTAGTGTTATTGTGTGCATAGGGGACAAGTCTCTCTGCTGCCAGCACAGCGCTTCCTCAAGGAGCTCTGGCGACCTTACTCACCGCAGGAATACAACACTACAAGGGTAGTGTTATTGTGTGCATAGGGGACAAGTCTCTCTGCCGCCAGCACAGCGCTTCCTCAAGGAGCTCTGACGACCTTACTCACCGCAGGAACACAACACTACAAGGGTAGTGTTATTGTGTGCATAGGGGACAAGTCTCTCTGCCGCCAGCAAAGCGCTTCCACAAGGAGCTCTGGCGACCTTACTCACCGCAGGAATACAACACTACAAAGGTAGTTTTATTGTGTGCATAGGGGACAAGTCTCTCTGCCGCCAGCAAAGCGCTTCCACAAGGAGCTCTGGCGACCTTACTCACCGCAACACAACACTACACTAGTATTATATAGCTGCTACATTCAGTTATCTAATACATAACCTTAGATATTGTTATAAAGGCGTGTAATGGCCGACAGATTCTGTTTATTGTCAGTGACCCCAAAACGCATAATGAGATGCAACCGACTTATACAATCGCTTTATTTCACGTACGTCTGTTCGCTGTAAAACGTATGTTGTAACAAGCCAGCTGTAGCTACACGCAGGTCGTCTAAGGTTGACATTTTAAAGATTTACGTCTCTTTCACTTAGCTGTCTACAAGTAATCAGTATTTCTTTATGCTTCCTAGTTGTGTTAGGGTTCATTATACTATTTTTTTTTAATCTGTTGATACTTTATTGACACAAAACAGAACTAAATTATTAATTTAATAAAATCTGATAATTTATGTATTGTATTGTTCTAAAGGTGCACTTGAATTATCAAATCATTTCTATCAAAAGTAAAACAAGTAAAGTTTGTGAGTTTGTTTGTTTGCATCTCTTGAACTAATGTACCGATTTTCAAATTCTTTCACCGTTATTAGGCTACAATATTGTTATGCGGGCGAAGTCGCAGTGTAAAAGCTAGTTGATGATTATTAAATTAAATAAATATTAATAATATTTTCGTTTACATAATAGTATGATAATAATGCTCTTTTGAGTAGCACGCTAAATAAAACAAGTTTGTAACCAAAGTCAACATCGCGAAGTGGGTTATAAGGTCGCTAGGCCGATGTAATACCAATTTACACCTGACATAGCTGTACACACAAACAGTAGACGCTAAATACCTATATAATATTATCAATTTTTGGGGAGTCCAAAGTCGTAATTACTATCAGGTCGCCAGAGCTCCTTGAGGAAGCGCTATGCTGGCGGCAGAGAGACTTGTCCCCTATGCACACAGAAACACAGTTATAACTACCTGCATTGCAGCAAAAAAACGTAATTACCCAGTCGTTTTATAGTCGCGTTGCCTTTGCAACCTATAGACGGTATTTTTGGACCGCAAATACAGTTTATTATCGTTGTAAGTCTATTTCATACAAGGTATACCTACCCAGTGACCACAATAATAAAAATAACCGATAAAGTGCGAGTCGGACTCGCGCAACGAGGGTTCCGTAAGATTGTTATAGTAAATTCGTATTTATTTTGTTACTAGACTACATATTTACGGTTATTAGTTTTTTTCCTTTATATGTGCTGCAAGACACTGCTTCTTGCCAAATTTTATGATCCTTGGTGAACGGAGAGTACACAATGTCTGATACATTTGTAAAATCACAAAATATGCGAAAATTTGCGACATTAACGATGATATCTTTTCTTCACTTTGACTTACAGGTTTGATTATTTTACAGCCGAAAGAGACCATAGACCCAGGTATTTCATATTAATATTCAATTTGATAACTCAACATGTTCTTGGGAAAAAAACATGACAGCCAGACAACAAAGTGATCCTTGGGTGTTCCTTTTTTCGTTTTGAGGCACGGAACCCTAAAAAGTCATCAATATATTTGATATCTATAGAATCCAATAACTTTGTATGTGGTAAGCTAAAAGGCTTTAAAAATAAGAAGGTCGTCCACTCTATATCATGTTGCAAGTATTAACAATTAGCTAAATTAGATCTATTAATAAACTAGTGGCCGTTATGTCCCTTGCTGTGCTAGTTCTGACACCGGGTTCTACTACTGCAGAAGTGTTTGCCGTTGTGTAAGGTTGTGTGTATTTCCATTTTATATTTCTATGCATGTATTCTGTTATTATATTCTGTATATATATATATATATTTTCCATTTAAAATTGTAGCCTGACTGGGGACTGTACCTCCATCTTACAGAAGACCGCAGGAAAACCATTCAGTTAAAAATTAATAAATATTAGATACGTATTTCAGGATTTTCAGAAATTCCACCCCTAAGGGGGTAAAATAGGGGATGAAATTTTGTATGAAAATCCGTAAATTTTGAAGTCATCAAAATAGGTAATTATATGCTGCGCGCGGGCAAAAGCTATCATTTATATATAGTTACATGTTGATTTGGGTAGTCACTTAATCAAGCGTGAAAAGCGGGCATAAGCTAGTAGAAAATTAAAGAGATTTTTTTTAAATCTTTGTAATTTGCTTTAAAATCAAAATCAAAATCAAAATCAAAAATCATTTATTCAGTTTAGGCCCTAATAAGGCTCTTATGAAGGTCTAAATTACCATGTTTTAGTTATTGTAATCGAAATTGGAGCGAGTCAAACTCAAACTCAAAAAGATCTTTATTTGACTTGGCTTTACAGGAAAGCGCTTCTAAATCGTCTGAATCTACCACCGGCTCGGAAGGTCGGTTTTGCTGAGAAGAATCCGGCAAGAAGCTCAGCAATTACTCTTTTAAAACCCAAAGAATTAGTCCTGACTAGACTTCCACTTTATGAGCCCTTTTTTTTTGTTGGCGAGGGGGAAACCTTCAAAAGGTACCCGCCTGCTTAAGGGGAGCAGACGGGGAATGTGAGATTTTGACTCACTAAAACCCCTCGGTGGCCATCCTCCGTGCTATAGGAGGGCTCCGGGATCTCCAGTGGAACGCACCGGTGCCCTCCTGGCACTTTGCCTGAGCCCGTCCCGGGGGCAGCCATGTCGCCGGCCCTGGAACCCTCGCGTGCTCTTGACCGCACTTGCCACGTCGTGCTGCCACCAGCCCCGGGCCCGTTTGAAGGGGCAGACAGAGCACTCTGGCTGCCCACGGGCCCGTCGAACTTTATGAGTCCTGGCTTAACTGGACGCGCCCTTGGTGCCGTATAATCAAAGGGTGCTGTATCGTATCGTCAGTGACAATGCAGACTTACTGCAACATTAGATTGTGCCCTTGCGAAATCCATGCCGGTTGCAGCGTTAAATATTTCATTTAAAATTACATTAATTTCGTTATAACTGAATTTAATTCGAGCACATTTTTGCGGTGTTCTTGGGAAATTGTTTATAAATTAGATCTAAAAGGTGCAGTTTTTGTCGTCATTAACTAACTTCGAAAAGGAGGTTTCTTTTTTACAACTAAGGACGGAAACAAGCATACGGCCCACCTGATGGTAAGCGTTTACCGTACCGTATGGGGTTCTACAAGAAGGGTGTGAAGAGATTTCTGAAGGGTCGGCAACGCGTGAGTGATACCCCTGGTGTTGCAAGCGTCCATAAGCTGCGGTAACCGCTTATCATCAGGCGGGCCGTATGGTTGTTTGCCACCTTAGTGGTATAAAAAAATAATTGCTAAGTGCGGGCCCAACTCGCACAGTCATTTTATTACATTCCTTACTATGCGTCAATCAACTTACATTTTGTTCAGAATTGATATTTATTACTTTAACATTCCATTCTATACACGTTTTCAAGTTGTTTGACCTGCCAGCTTCTTGAACGAGTATTATTTTCCTTTGTTTTAAAACAATAACGACAATAACCATGAGACCACAGACAAAACCAGAAAGCATACGTTTACACTTATCTTTGACGTAAGGATGGACTTATAATGCTAATCAAACACTGTGCCGGTAGCAGGAACATTGTCGAAAACGTTTTCGTATCGCCTTCGACTATATTTGTATTGGAAAATGAACAGCGCTGCGGCGGTGAAAAGTGGAACTAAAAATTAGTATGACAATTTTGACATTTCGCGAGTTACGTTTTCGAATACGTTGTCGACAATTGTTCCTGCTACCGGTACAAATCAATGAAGAAAAATCAACTCTATTTGTATTCAATATATACTTTTATGTTAATTTTAGCTTCTGCTCGAGACTTCGTCCGCGTTGAGCTTAAAATACCAGAGGAACCTAACATTTTCCCGGAATAAAAAGTATCCTATATGTTAATCCAGGTTATAAACTATCTGTGTTCCAAATTTCATACAAATTTGTTGAGTAGTTTTTACGTGATTGAGCAACGAACATACGTCCATAAATCCATACAATTCATGCATTCTTACTATCTTCCATATTAACAATATTAAAGTAAGCCGTTTTTTTTATTCTATAAATGCAAGAACATACCAATTTTAATTGTTTCACAGACAATGCTTTATTATCACTGAGTTACAAATTGTTATATAATGATTGTTAAATGAAAAAAAAAGACAGAGCACTGAGTTTCTTGCCGGTTCTTCTCAGGTGGCTTTTTTTCCGAACCGGTGGTAATTTAGACCTTCATAAGTGCCTTATTAGGGCCTAAACTGAATAAATGGTTTTTGATTTTGATTTTGATTTTGAGTAACATTTTATAGCTACGCGGGCGTTGTCGCGGGGAAAAGGCTAGTTCTAAAATAAAAATGTAAAACTGTTAATATAGATTGTGCTGAATGGAATTCAATACTGCAAGTGCAAATACCGCGTCCTATTAATAATCCCCGCAGTAGACACAGCAGTGAAAGTGGGCAGCGACGCGTGTCCAGCCTAGTATGTAACATGTACCGTGCAGTAGATTAATTACACTTCAAGGCACGCTATATAACCCGAGGTGGCCTTGTGGTTGAAGCAACGGCCTGTCATCTGATGAGCACAGGTTCAAGCCACGGCCTGTGCCAATGAGATTTTTTAAGCTAAGTACAGTGAAAAGTCACTATGATCTTTGAAAGTGAGGTAGGGTGAAATTGGATGTCTCGTCGGTTTTCCCATTAATATTGGAGCCGCCCGACTGGGGACTGTACCTCCACCTTACAGAGACCGCAATGAAATAACACTACTTGATGTAGTGTTTTTGAGGTGAATAAGGTTGCTAGTGCTCCACTAGGATACGCCGAGCTGGCACTTAGCTGCAAAAATATGCGCCAGTACTTAGAATGAGTCCGCTACAAGTATTAGGCTACGGTGACCGCTTATCAAGCAATCCGCACGCTTATTTCCCACTTTTATAAAAAAAGTTGTGTTATTTGGCTTTAATAAACAAAACATACTATTTAAAATGTTGACGACAAATAACTTGCCCCGCTTTCGATAGAGCAACAAATCATAAGTAGGTCTCAGTCGTCACGTCGTCTGTCTGTCCGTCACGTTGCATAACTGTGCTCTACGTGATTTGTAATAATTATATTTTGCCAACTATTATTTATTACTATTCCAAAGACACCTGCATACGTGTGAGAAGAGTATCAAAGCTGTGTGTGCAGTCCACCGCCCGCACTGGCCGCTGTGGACTATGGCACGGAGCCTAAGTAATGTGTGTGTGAACATGGTGAGGAAACCTGCATACGTGTGAGAAGAGTATCAAAGCCGTGTGTGAAGTCCACCGCCCGCACTGGCCACTGTGGACTATGGCACGGAGCCTGAGTAATGTGTGTGTGAACATGGTGAGGAAACCTGCATACGTGTGAGAAGAGTATCAAAGCCGTGTGTGAAGTCCACCGCCCGCACTGGCCGCTGTGGACTATGGCACGGAGCCTGAGTAATGTGTGTGTGAACATGGTGAGGAAACCTGCATACGTGTGAGAAGAGTATCAAAGCCGTGTGTGAAGTCCACCGCCCGCACTGGCCACTGTGGACTATGGCACGGAGCCTGAGTAATGTGTGTGTGAACATGGTGAGGAAACCTGCATACGTGTGAGAAGAGTATCAAAGCGGTGTGTGAACAACTAATTAGTGGTATCCCTGGTATTGCTAGCGGCTATAGGCTACGGTAACTGCTTACCATCAGGTGGGCCGTATGCTTGTGTGCCACCTTAGTGGTATACAAAGAATATTGTTAAGTATGTATTTTTAAAACTCCACCCAAAAGAATACAACCGCTGAATTTCACTACCTAAGGCCAGACTGCATAACTGTAAAACTGTTTTTATATTCAATACAGTGTCTTGCAATACTTAAAAGGATTGAGTAACACATTACACCTTTTTTGCTAAGTAGGCTAGTTGCATACTAACCCACTGAGACTGTTATAGGGTCATGGGCCTTGGACTTTGGGTCTATTGACACATTTGGGACCACATATGGTTTGCTTTGATTTACCACCGCATTTCTAGATAGGCGTACTGGGATCTCCCGTGGGTTTTCCCAGTAAATTGGAGCCGCCCGACTGTTGACTGTACTTCCACCTTACAGAAGACCGCAGTCAAATAACACTTCTTTGATGTAGTGTTGTGTGTCTGCGGTAAGTAAGATTGCCAGTGCTCCACGGGGATTCGCTGTGCTAGTAGTAATGCTGCTAGCACAGTGAGTCCTCATGAAAAACAGGGCAACTCGTTAGTGGCATCATAGCGACTATAGGCTACGGTGACTATTTACCATCAGGTGGGCCGTATGCTTGCATGAGTTGCACCCGTATAAAAGACACTTGATGGTATGCGGTCATCATAGCTAAGAATAAGCATCAAAATGATCTTCATTTGACTAGACTTTACGAATAAGTACTTTCAAATCGTCAGAATCTACCACCGACTTCGGAAGGTCGATTTTACTGTAAGAATCCAGCAAGAAATGCTTATAAATTTCATTACTTACGCCACATGAATATTTCACGAAAGCATTTTTAATAGATATTTTTCACAAATTTTGCACCAACGATAATTTAGTGCCAACGTGACAGATGGTGTCGTCGTAACTGTGTTATAGTGATCTTTAATGTGTATTTTTGGTGTCGATATGTGCAGTAAAGTTTCATTTAGTGACTGATTTATAGGAGCATTGGAAATAATGCCATAATATGACTTTTGGGTTAAGTAATTTATCATTTTGTTCAATAGGTTTCCTCTGACCTAAAGGCATGTTACGATCTGCTACTGCCGTGGGTTGTCTCCAGAAACTCCAATAAGCATTAAAATGCACGACACTAGGCATTGTGATGCCACAAACACAAAAAAATTAAGAAAATTGAAAATTCTCTAACACTCGACACAGGCAAAAATAGTCCCTTAAGAGGGTCGATTGCCATAGGAAGAAGAAGAAGAATTGAATAAAGAAACGCTTTGTATTTACTGTGCGAGCTAAGCGTTTGCATGTATGTATGTATTTTTGTATGAATCGTGTAGTAAGTTCAACAATACTCCACAACGAGGTCGTTCACCACTGTCCTTGCGTATTACTTTTACTTGCGCGTGTGTCAGTACTTTTAGTGCCTACTCAGTATAACTAAATATATGTTTGATCCATAGCTTTTACACGCGTAGAAATAGGATAATTAGGATAATGAGGTGCATAGCGTATAGATAATATGTATTTGTAGTACGAAGGGATAGCTTAGCTTTCCATTAGTAAAGTGTATTTTTAAATGGGTTTGGTATTTCTGAATATTATCACAAAAAAACATACTACAAAAAAAATATGTTGTGAAAATTTACATTAGAATGAATCAAATACGGCATATTTTTATAATTTAGTACTATTGAAGTGGGAATGTTTAGGGAGCAACGAAACTACGCCTTGGCCTACTACATGTTCAAATAATTGGCCAAGTGTAAGTTTAACTCACACACCGAGGGTTCCGTACGTATTAAAACAAACCAGTGTACATGACCAACATTTATTTATTCTTCTTCTATTTAAGAGTTTTTCTCTTGTCGTTGCAGCCGATGTATTTCCCTCCACTTCTGCCTGTCCAGTGCTACTTCTTTGACCTCCCTATACGACGTGACGGCTATCTTATCCTTAACTTGCTTGATGTAACTTATCCTTGGTCATCCCCTGCCACGCCTTCCTTCTATTTTACCTTCCATTTATTTATTATTATTTATATATTTTCATTTTTGTTGTTGTTATAGCAGCAACAGAAATACACATTCTGTGAAAATTTCAACTGTCTACCTATTACGACTCATGAGATTCAGCCCGGTGACAGACAGACGGACATTAATTTTTTTTTCATTTCAGTCATTTTTTTGTTCGCAAAGGTTTTATTTGAACCAAGGTCGGTGCATAGTGCATACATAGCAAGCATTGTGCGTCAGTCGGGTTCGAAACCGAATTATTTAGTAACGTAAAGAAATTACTAGTTCCGGAAAGACACCATCAATCCCAAAAGCAATATTCCTAACGATCTCCGAACAATCGTCGGAAATAGAGCTCGTATCATCTGCATTGTTCGACTAATGACTTCATTCTCTTTACGTTCATTACGAGTACCATCGAATAAAGAGATTGGATGAGAAACACCAGTGTTACAAGCATTAAAAAGCTACGGTAACCGCTTACCAGCAGGCCGAATGCGTACACGCAACCTTATTAAAAATATAACTGCACATTAACATTTAAGAGAGGTAGGGCTATTTGGGATTTCCCGTGGGTTATCCCATTTAAATTGACTGAGGACTGTACCTCCACCTTACAGAAGACCGCAGTGAAATAACACTACTTGATGTAGTGTTGTGTTTCTGCGGTCAGTAAGGTTGCCAGTGCTCCACGAGGATACGCTGGGCTAGTAGTAATGCTGCTAGCACAGTGAGTCCTCATCAACAACATTGTTGGCAACCTGTTAGTGATACCCCTGGTATTGCTAGCGGCTATAGGCTATGATGACTGCTTACCATCAGGTGGGCCGTATGCTTGTGTGCCACCTTAGTGGTATAAAAAAAGGAAGGGTTTTGGAAATACCACCCCTAAGGGGTTATATAAGGGGTATATAATAGGGGATGAAAGTTTGTATATAAATCCGTCATTCTTGAGTTAAAATCATGAAAATAAGTGGGCAAAAGCTATCATAAATCATATTTTTTTATTGCAATTAGTGTACAGCATACACAGTACACACCCTGTTTATAGGGCACAGCAATTGTGAAAGTGAGAGGGCATTTATTAATTTATATTATCTATTTTATATTTAAACTAATATTAATAATAATTGCGGACACAACTATCTTATGTATCATCTACATGTTGACTTATTCACTGCAATGCAAAAGCTACTTTTATATATGTAAAAGTCTTATATCTGGTCTTCATATGTATTGATGGCATTAAAAGGAATGTTGTTTAAATATTTTATTTTGTCTTGTTCTCAGGTGTGGCTGGTAAAATGAACCGTGCGCGACACAGATGGGTGGGCTTAAGTTTATTTTGTGAGTATCTATTTATATATTCATCATACATACGTCAAGTCCCTCACTGGGTAGACAGAGAGTATAGCGCGATACTCTTGACTTGCACACGTCTTGCTTCTACATTCATCAATCGCTTCATACATGCCCGCCAGTTCCGAGTACTCTTTATACCATCATTCAGTAATTTGGTAATTTGATGTAGAAAGTCAGACCTTGTCTCACCTCTGGTATCGCAAGCGTTTGTATCTATTGGCTACCGTGACCGCTTACCATCCGACGGGCCTAAACGGAGCATCTCTTTTCCAACATTATCAAATTACGATTTAAGGAGTTTCTGTTTCAAATATTCTCGAATCAATAAAATTATTTTAAATGTCAAAGAAGCATTGAAGAGGATATTATACTACGAAACTGACGTAAATGAATGGGAAGAGGATTCGTGAAAAGTCAAGGATTCGAGCTGTGGAATGTTGCAACGATTCGTGCTATTTTATAAAAAAAACATGTCTGCAGGCTTAGACATGTTGACTATCTATAATCGTTAACGCTATAGAAAACGAAGGAAATGTATGGGAATTAAAAACGTGATATCATGGAGGATGCTAAAGGATCAGTACAAAGTCCTCAGCTATGCTGTTCCTTAAATTATAAGCATCGAATTGGCTTCTGAATTTTTTATACCACTATGGTGGCACACGGCCTATTTGATGGTAAGCAGTCACCGTATAGCCGCTAGCAATACCAGGGATATCACTAACGCGTTGCCAATCATGTTGTTGATGAAGACTCACTGTGCTAGCAGCATTACTACTAGCACTGGCAACCTTAATCACCGTAGAAACACAACACTACATCAAAGTGTTATTTGGCTATATATATTAGGCAGGTTATCTGACACTGCCAAAGACATGAAAAATTTATGGTTGTACAAGTGGTCACAGTTTATTTTACGACCATGTTTTCCTTGTTCACTTTACACTTATATAAAACCGAGTATTACTCGGAAGTCCTTGTGTTAGCGATTTTGGATCGCGTATTATTAAGCAAGGTCAAATAATTGATTATTATTCCTTATTCTGTGAAACTTAGTCGTTCAAAGATGCGCTAATCTTGCGAAATATTGAATACCAAATTGTGCTTTAATTTGCTTTATGTTTCATGTCATGTCATCTTAATTTAACTTTACATATAAGTAAAATCAAACAGATTCGGATTTTGCTGAGAAGAATCAAGAAAGAAACAAAGTAATTAGCAAATACTCTTTACAAAAATAATTACATTTCTGTTACCAACGTATCATGAATATTCCACAAATATATATATTTTAAGATTTGAATGTAATTTTACTGGCAGATAGCTAATTTTACTGGGCTTAACGTAGGCAACTATTAAAAAAAAAGATTCCGTGCAACTAATAAAGAACCCATAAAATTGTGAACAACATCCGAACGGCGGGACTCATTTGGACAGGACTTTCACTGAAAGGTAGCTGATGCTATAAGCGTAACAAAGGCATAATTTATTTTGGATAAATAATTATGGTACGGTGCAACAAAAATTAAAGTAATGAAATTGTCTACAAAATTAATTGCACGCGTACGAAGTCGCGGGCACAGCTAGTCTAAATATAAAAAGAAATCCATATTTCCCTTGGTCACGGAATTTCACGTAAATGCGCTAATTCTATTTTGTGCGTTTATTTTTTTGATGAAAGAATCTGTATATTTTTAATATCGGGATAAACTAAAGGACCTTTGATCTATGGTTTATTTGTCATATGAAATCATAGCTAAGACAGGAAAACGTCTGTCGGGACAGCTAGTGTTAAATAAATAAACTAGCCATGTGAATTGCTTCCAGGCATCACCATAGTGGTGTTGATGAGTGACCTGCCCCCTACGTCTGCACTCAAAGCCACGTCCCTCATCTTTGCCAAGACCAGCTCCACTACAGCGGCTCCGGAGGAGGCAGCTGAATCTGAAGATGGACCCCAGGTATTATGAACATAACGTTGATGCTATGGTGGAACTCTTTAACGAGAAACTTATTGCGTTGTATGACCGCCATGCTCCCAAACGACGAGTTAGGGTCAAACATGTTCCTGCTCCATGGATAACTGCCGATATCAAGGAAGCAATGGCTCGCAGGGACCAGGCAAAACGCAGATACAAGCGCAGCCCTACGGAAGTAAACTTAAACCGATTCAAAGTACTGCGTAATCGCTGCAATCATCTGTGCCGAGTTGCCAAGAAGCGCCATTTCTACAATTCTCTCGACAATCGTGATTCTTCCGCTGTACGGAAATTCCTCAAGTCACATGGTATCGGTAAATCTCCCACCTCTATCAGTAATGATCTTGACTTATCCGCCCTAAATAAACATTTCTCTACTCCTCCTTCTTGTCTTGACACTCTTACCAAATCTACTACACTACAACAACTGACGCAATTACCGTTACCTCAATGTTCTCCCTTTAATCTTACTTCTGTTACCGAGGAGGACGTCAAAAAATCTGTTATTTCAATTTCTTCCACTGCTACTGGTCTTGACAATGTTTGCTGGAGGATGATCACCCCTATTTTGCCTCTCTTACTTCCCGTGCTCACTCATATATTTAATTTTTCTTTCTGCTCATCCTGTTTTCCCACGACTTGGAAACAAGCGTATGTAATTCCTTTACCTAAAGTCTCAAATCCTTCTACACTGTCCCAGTTCCGCCCCATTTCTATTCTTCCCTTTCTTTCGAAAGTCCTTGAGCATATCGTACATCGTCAATTGTCTGCCTTCCTGACCAGTAACAGTCTTCTTTGTCCTCTTCAGTCTGGTTTTCGCACTGGCCATAGCACAGTTACGGCCTTACTCAAAGTCACTGATGATATCCGCTGGGCTATGGAAAACAAATCCCTTAGTATTCTCATCTTACTAGACTTTAGCAACGCTTTTAATTCTGTCGACTTTGATGTCCTTCTCGGTACACTTTCTTCTCTTAACTGCTCTCTTAGTAGTGTATCCTGGCTAGATTCCTATCTTCGAGGGCGCTCGCAATGTGTTCGCCTTGACGAGTCTTGCTCTGATATGTGTAGTCTCATTGCGGGTGTTCCTCAGGGTGGCGTTCTTTCTCCCTTACTTTTCTCTATTTTTATTAACTCTATTACTAGTGCTATTTCATCTAATTTCCATCTCTACGCAGATGATTTGCAGCTTTACCGGTCATTTTCCCGCGATGATGCTGCATCCGCCATTGCTGCCATAATAATGACCTGGACTTCATTGGCCGATGGGCTAGGTCTCACGGCCTTCTTATCAATCCATCTAAGTCTCGGGCCATGATCATTGGGAGTGTGGGGATGCGCAGCGGGTTAGACTTTACGAGCCTTCCATCGGTTTATTTAGACGGTATTCCTATAGTTTACACTGAGACTGCCAAAAATCTGGGCGTAACTATTGACTGCAATCTCTCTTGGAAATCGCAAGTTTCCGAGGTCAGCAAAAAGGTCCACTACACATTTCATTCGTTGAAGCGTCTCCAAAACTTTCTGCCCTTGAAAACGAAAATCTCTCTTGCGCAAACACTCTTACAACCTATTTTGGACTACGCTGACAGCTGCTACCTGGATGTCACAGAGGAGCTATTGAACAAATTCGAGCGCTTGCAAAATTTATGTATTCGCTTTATTTTTGGTCTTAAAAAATATGATCACGTTTCCAATTTCCGCAAGGATCTCAAGTGGCTCCCCATCCGTCTTCGCAGGAATTCTCGTATATTGTGTCTCCTTTTCAATATCCTACATAATCCCTCATCACCATCCTACCTACGGGAGCGCTTCTCCTACACTTGTACTTCTGATGCCCCATGCAGATCCCACCTTGAGTCCCTACTCAAGTTCCCACCTTATGAAACTCATTTCTATACTAAGTCCTTTACGGTTCATGCGGTCAGGTTGTGGAATTCTCTTCCGCCTAATATCCGTACATCTAAAACCATATCTCTGTTTAAGAAACAAGTGAAAAACCATTATCTCTCTTCATCGTCCTAGTTGTATATATGTATTTGTATTTAGTATATGTTATATATGCCTATTTTAATATTTGTGTATATTTAATATGTAGTGTATGTATGTTTATTGAAATATGTATACCTATGCACACTATGCCTATTTTTCTATTAATCTTTCCTCTCGCGGGTCTGATGGAAGAGATTTCTTTTGAAATAAGCAGTGCCCTTGTACAGTATGTTTCCTTTTGTTAATTTGTTCTTTTTTAAACTGTTGTGTGTACAAAATTATAAAAATATATATATATATATATATATATAAAAATCATGATATATATATATATATATATATATCATGATTTTTTTTATACCACTAAGGTGGCACACAAGCATATGGCCCACCTGATGGTAAGCAGTCACCGTAGCCTAAAGCCGCTAGCAATACCAGGTGTATAACTAACGGGTTGTCCCAACCCTGTTGTTGATGAGAACTCACTGTGCTAGAACCATTACTACTAGTCCAGCGTATCCTCGTGGAGCACTGGCAACCTTACTTACCGCAGAAACACAACACTACATCAAGTAGTGTTATTTCACTGCGGTCTTCTGTAAGGTGGAGGTACAGTCCCCTGTCGGCGGTTTCAATTTAAATGGGCAAAAACCCACGGGAAATCCCAAATCGCCCTACTTCTCTTTTTAAAAGCTCATGGTGTGATTAATCACTGTACTCAAGCATAGAAAAACTCATTGGTACAGGCCGGGATTCGAACCTGGGCTCATCAGATGACAGGCCGTTGCTTGAACCACAAGGCCACCACGGCTTCAATATATCATGATAAAAATAGCTGGTACCTGCTGGCCGCAAATAGCTCAAGATAGAGACAAATGATATTCTTTGGAGGACTTCACCGTCATCTGGGAAGGGGTTCAACAAATATTAAATTTATTTTTTCTTCTATTGAAACAAGTGTCCACGTCGCCCCATTGGATCCGCCCTTGATGGACGGAGTGGTTCATGAGAAATGTTTAGGTTTATTATTCACTAGCTGCCCGCCCCGGCTTCGCACGGGTAGACATTAGTTTCGGGGCATAGACATTTATCAAATATTTTGTCCATCCGTGCGGAGCCGGGCTGCGCAGCTAGTATAATATATGCTACTCAGTGATAATTTAGCTTTCAAACGGTGAAATAATTTTTGAAATCGGTCCAGTAGTTTCGGAGCCTATTCAATACAAACCCACAAAAAATCAAAAATACAAAAATCCAAAATACAAATCTTTCCTCTTTATAATATTAGTGTAGCTTTAGATGTAGAAGTGTAGATGTAGATGTAGATGTAGATTAAAGTTTTATGAAAATTTTAATGTGATGACGATTGTTAAAGATGTTGGAACTGATCATTCCGTGCCAATAAAACTCGATACAAAAATGCGTCCTGCCCTGCTGCCTGTGCAAAGCCGGGGCGCGTCATTAGTTATAGTATAAAAAACGCTATAACGCTTCGATTTCAAATAACCAATCCTTAGTGAGGATATGAAACTGAACCACCTTGAAAGGCGCACCTTACTTTACTACGTACCTCAATATATTATGTACAATATCCGCATTGGTATGTACTTTCATGCACATGCGGCTACAGGCTTTAACTCTATATACGATACGATGTGGCCACTGACCTAATAATACATGAACTTCGTGTCTCCACAACAAAAGTGTCCGGAGCTGAATAGCAGATTGTGAATACAATACAATCGCGCGCCCGTCTCCGTTTGGTCGACGGTCGGCGATAAATTATTGCAAGCAAAATTCAATTGTGCGGTAATGAGATAAGAGTTATTGTTAAGTTTTAGATTTGTATATTAATATACATGTATCCAACATCATATAGGTGAGCTTCGGAAATTTTTTTCAAGTATTTTGTTGTAGACCCACCCGACCTCCCTCAACGAGACCCGACCTGCCAGTGTCAGACACGTCAGTGGTGTCAGAAATCAAATCAAATAAAAAGGTAGATGGAGCTTAGCGAACAACGAAGTGACGCCTATTTTTGAAACATCTAGTACGTGGGCAAGGCGTAGTTTCATTGGATTGTTGTACATTCGGCACAAAGTAAAATTTTCACGAAAAAATGTATGTGTTATTACGCCACAATTCCAGTCTACTCGTACGCAATAAATTTCCAAAATATTAATTTTGATAAATGTTAATTCGTCATAGTGTTTATTCCGCATGGATAGCAGAAAAAATAAACAATACCAAAGTAGATCTATTAGATTTTAATCTAACTTTACATCTACATAAAAATCACAGTTCTCAAGTGGTAGATTTACCATCAATATTACAATTACAATAAGTACAATAGGAAAATAATAATTCGTTGTAGGTGTATATTTAATTGTGGTTATGTACACTACAAGGCGTAGTTTTAAAGGCGTCACTTTGTTATCCATGAAGTTACATCTAAATTTGTATTTAATCTAACTATCAGCACATAGTGTTGAGACAACTGTAGAGTTTCTACAGCAATAGGGAGCGGCAAATGTCTTAAAACACCTTTGACATTTCGATTACCATTCATATTACCATAACAGCTTCGTAATAATCGATTCCGATTTCCGAACACATTAATAACATCGATGTTTAAAACGATTCGGTCGGGCGAATGAAATAATCATTAGGTACCCTATTCGACATGACATTTCGATTTTATTTTTAAATTCATAAAAGATTCCATTCACAGTTAATTAATCACAAAACTCACGAATGTGATAATCAATAAAAACTAGTTTCCTAATAGATTGTCGGTGTTAATGTACAATTAATCGGACTGTCCGCGAGACAATTATAATATACTAGCGACCCGCCCCGGCTTCGCACGGGTAGACATTGATATCAAATATTTTGTCTACCCGTGCAAAGCCAGGGCAGGCAGCTAGCCTCTGTTACTCAGTGATAGTGTAGCTTTCTAACGGTGAAAGATTTTTTGAAATCGGTTCATTAGTTTCGGAGCCTATAGACATTTATCAAATATTTTGTTTACCCGAGCGAAGCCGGGCCGGGCGATTATTATAATATATAGCCTATGTTACTCACTGATGATGTAGCTTTCTAATGAAAAAAGAATTATAAAAATCGGTCCAGTGCTTTTTGAGTTTACTCGTTACATACAAGAATACAAATCTTTCCTCTTTATAATATTAGTGTAGATAGTGTAGATGCATATAATAGCTAGGGAAGGCAAATAAGCGTTCCAGCTGGTAAGCGGTCTAAATATCCGTGGTGGCCTTGTGGTTGAAGCAACGGCCTGTCATCTGATGGGCCCAGGTTCAAACTCCGGCCTGTACCAATGAGTTTTTCTAAGTTTAAGTACAGAGAATAATCACACCACGAGCTTAAAAAGAGAGATACGGTAGGGTACTGTTGTTTTCCTGCGCTTAGTGAGGTTGCCAGTGTCCACGAGGATACGCTGCTCTAGTAGTAATGCTGCTAGCACAGTGAGTCCACATGAACAACAGGGTTGGCAACGCCCTGGTATTGCTAGCGGCTATAGGCTACGTTGACTGCTTACCATCAGGTGGGCCGTATGCTTGTGTGCCACCTTAGTGGTATAAAAAAAGCGGTAACTGTATGAATACCACAGCCGCCGTGGCCGTGTGGTTGAAGTGGTCATTTGATGTGTTCGAACCCCAGCGGCCTGTACCAAAGAGTTTTTCGAAGCTTAAATACAGTGAATCGCTCCACGAACTTAAAAAGAGCAATAGGGTGAAATGGAATCTCACGTGGAGTTTCCCATAAATAAAGGAGCTGCGTTATTTGGACATTACTTTACCTTACAGAAGACTAAGATTTAAGTTACTAGTCAATAGTTACTAGTTTACTAAGATTTACTGCACTAGTAGTAAGGATTTGCTGCTAGCACAGTCAGTTAAGATGTCATGGTGGCCGTGTGGTATGAACCGTTGCCTGCTATTCCAGTAATGCAAGTCCGAAGCCCACCGGCTTATAACAATGAGATTTTCACACCCCGAGCTTTACGGTGAAGGAAAACATCGTGAGGAAACCTGCATACGTCTGAGATGAAATTCAAGGACGTATGTAGTGCCTAAGAGACGGCGACGGACTCACCGTCTGTCACGTTGGCACCAAATTATCTTCGGTGGAAAGTGGGTGTTGCAACACCTCTTCCGACCACTTCGGGTACCCTTGAGGCTTCCCTCAAGTGATGGGCGTGAAGATATATTAATTGTTTATTATTTCTTTTTCAGACTGAAACGACAGGGGAAGGCGCAGTACAGAATACTACAAGCAAATATACGGGAATACCCCAGATAGACTATATATACGACCCTAATCTTCCTCGAGAACTGAATGGGTATAATTTATCTGAATACCCGTTTTACGCGACCGTCCCGGCTCCTGAGTTAATGGACTTCAAGTGCGACGGACTTCACGACGGCTTTTATGCTTCTGTGGAGCAAAAGTGTCAAGTAAGTGACTTCAATAAGCCATGGCGAACGTGTGGTTGAAGTGGCTTCCTTCCAGTGGAGTCCGGGTTTAAGTCCCGGCGGACTATACTAAGAATTTCTTAGCTAAAGAGTATTAAGTGAGGTAGGGCGATTTGGGATTTCCCTTGGGTTATCCCATTTAAATTGGAGCCGCCCGACTGGGTACTGTACTTCCACCTTACAGAAGACCGCAGTTAAATAACACTACTTGATGTAGTGTTGTGTTTCTGCGGTAAGTAAGGTTGCCAGTGCTCCACGACTATACGCTGGGCTATTAGTAAGGCTGCTAGCACAGTAAGTCCTCATCAACAACATGGTTCGCAACCCGTTAGTGATACCCCTGGTATTGCTAGCGGCTATAGGCTACGGTGACTGCTTACCATCAGGTGGGCCGTATGGTTGTGTGCCACCTTAGTGGTATAAAAAAAAATCGTAACCAGCGGGCACAATTTTTTTATACGACTATGGTGGCAAACAAGCATACGCCCCTGATGGTAAACGGTTACCGTAGCCATGTCCGCTTACAACACCAGGAGTATCACTCGTGCGTTGCTGACCCTACGAATGGCATGTATGAAGAGATTGATGAATGTAGAAGAAGCAAAAGTGGTGTGCAAATCTTTAGTGAAATGTCGCTCCTTACCTCTGTCTACTCCGCGAAGGACTTGGCGATCTTGGATATCAGAGAGTATTTATTTTTTTATTTTAAGAATTTATGTTGTTTTTTATATTTCTAGGTATACCATCACTGCCTCTACGGCACCCGGTACGACTTCCTATGTGCGAACTACACAGCCTTCGATCAGAAAACCTTCATCTGTCAATTTGTATCTGAAGTAGACTGTAAAAACTCTCCCAATTATTTCAGCAGGTATGTTAACTATTTTTATTATATCTTCACGCCTTCCCGCAAGGGTCTCAGAGGCAGACGTGTTACAACACCCACTTTCCACGAAGATAATTTGGTGCCAACGTGACAGATGGTGAGTCCGTCGCCGTCTCTTAGGTACTACACACGTCCTTGAATTTCTTCTTAGACGTATGCAGGTTTCCTCACGATGTTTTACTAATCACTGCACTTAGCTGTTAAAAGTCGTTGGTACAACCGGTGGGATTGGAACTTGCGTCGCTAGAATAACAGGCAACTTTTCATACCACAAGGCCACTGTGATGTATGACGCACCTCTGCTCAGTTAATAGAATGGTACCTTCTACTAAACAGTCAATAAACTTCATCTAGAAGTCTTCATATCTTCAAGAGAACGGTCGTAGTATTTAAACCAGACTCATGGTTAGGCCATCGCACCACCATGGCTCGTTCCGCTGGATTTAACTTGGATTGATGACATGTATGTATATATATGCGTGGCACACAATCATACGGCCTATCTGATGGTAAGCAGTCACCGTAGCCTATAGCCGCTAGTATCACTTACGTTGTGTCAACTCTGTTGTTGATGAGGAGTCACTGTGCTAACTTCTTGGTTAAGATATGGTAAACGTTTTCAGAAACGACGCCCTATACAAAGCCACCACGGCTGCTCCACCACCGAGCACCACACCCACCACCACGACCACCACCACCACAGTCCGCCCCCAGCGCCCCGGCAGGAGGCGCCCCTACCACAGATACGACTATTATGATGATGACTATTATTATCCAGCAAGAGACGACTACGATTATGAAGAAAGGTAAGAATAGCAAATCAATTGATTTGCGATACAATGAGGTTGAAATAGGTCTTTAGATACAATCTTTTACTCGGTCATCAAGCTTTTCATTTGACACCCATATCATAGGGGTTAATGTGGAAATTACAAATTACCGTCCTGTGGCGGCCACCATATTGGATGAAAAATGGCGGCTTTTAGGTCATCGAGCATTTTTACGGGAACCAAAAGTGTAAGACGAATTTCTGCTCAATCCAAATTTGAATTGGGTCAAATTTAACTTAAAAGATTTGAGGTGAATTTGAATAAAAGCTTATAAAAATCGCCCATCTGATGGTAATCAGTTACCATAGCCCATGGACGCTTGCATTACTAGGGTCTCACTCTCATGATGCCAAACCTGGATGAGCATGAACATGAGAATATTCAGCACCACTTCTCTCTTGAATTGCTTCTTCTACATGCATCAATCTCTAATTACGCAATTGGTTCCGAGCAATTGGTATTGCACTTGTATACATTTTGTTTTAATTTTTCCAGGAGACCTGAAGGCAGGCGGTCCAGACCTGGAGGTCAGGGCAGGCCGGGCAAGAAACGTAGACCGGTAGACGATTATGAAGATGACAGGTGATTGAAATTGTATTTACCTACCAAAATAATTTTAGGGTCAGCAACGCGCGAATGATACCCCTGGTGTTGCATGCGTCCATAGGCTGCGGTGACAGCTTACCATGAGGTGAGCCGTAAGCTTGTTTGCCACCTTGGTGATATCAACCGCCCAGGGGTGCAGAGCTCCGCATATGCTACTGCGCCACTATAGATTGTTCTTGAGAGGCATAATTCTTCACCAACATGAAAACTGTGCCAATTAAGTGGCATTAAATATCTATTTAAATCATTGCAGATATGAACGCCGACCAAAGCCAAGAGAAGAGGAGCCGGAAGACTACGAAGACCGAAGATACGATAGAAGGCCGGGCAAAAGACCAGTCTACTCTGACAGAAGACCTTACGATGAAGATGACAGAAGACCTGGTTTGAGAAATAGAAGACCGCGACCAAGAGAAGATGAAGCAGACGAAAATACGCCTAGGCCTCAAAAGCGAGATGACTTGAGACCTAAAAGACCGAGGGATGACATTAAGCCCCGTGATGAGATTAGAAGCGATGATATAGAGGATGAAGATACACCTAGACCTCCAAAACGAGATAATTTGAGGCCCAAAAGACCAAGAGATGACATTAAACCTAGAGATGAGGTTAGGAGGGATGGTGAAGAAGATGTAGACACGCCTAGAGCGCAAAAACGGGATGATCTAAGGCCTAAAAGACCGAGAGATGAAATTAAACCCAGGGATGAAATACGTGCAAGAGATGGAATTAGACCACGGGACGAGATAAGATCAAGAGATGAACCTAGAGATGATATAAAATCTCGTGATGAACCCAGACCTAGGGACGAAATAAGGAGTAGAGACAGACGTCCATCTAGAGACGAGACGACTGAAAAGCCCAGATTCCAACCCAGCGAAGGTCGGAGATTTCGCGACGAAAGACCTCTCAGATCACGAGAAGATAGGCCCGCTTTGAAGCCCAGCAACTATGGTGATGAGGAAAAAAACCAAGAAGAGAAACGTGAAATCTCATCAGCTCCTGATGTACTTGTAAAACCTACCGGTCATGGACTATTCAGTCAACCTCGAGCCCCACCAAAAATTAAACGACCCGTCCCTTTAAGCGCCAAGCAAAAGTTTGAATACGTCCCTGTAACAACGACAAAGGCACCATTGGAAGCAGACGATGATGACTATTATTACGATGACGAAGACGACACTAGTAGACCGTCTTCTTCTGGAAAGACCAGCAGTGTACAGCAAAGACCGAAGCTTGAGCCAGTTGAAAGAGAGAAATTCAAGCCTTCGAGGCCTCAATTTACAAGCCCTGCTCAGATAAAGCAGCGGAAAATAAAACCTATTGATTACGATGATGATGATTACTACTACGAATCGGCTAAGCAGAAATTTTATGATCGGAGGGAAGACAGGGGTAAAACTAAAGCAAATTTAGATTACGTCTATGACGAAGGTGATAAGAAAGATGATGAAGTAAGTACAGTAAAGGAGGTACAATTAAAATCAAATGTGAAAATTGTTAAGCGTCCTTTTTTACCGTCTAGGGGTGGGAGCCCGTATCTGCCACGAGGTATGAGACCTGTGGCAGGTAGAGATTTGACTGCTCCTATTATAACCACCCCGAAACCTACCACCACTACAACTTCAACCACCACTACCACTACCACTACGTCAACTGAATCCCCAACTACCCGCCCTACTTCCACTACTACCATAGCACCAAGTACAACTACAGCCAAACCTACAACAACATTTACTACGGAAAGCCAGACAGCTGATCTAACACATGATGAGTATGACGATGAATATTATGACGAAGAGGATATAGATTATGTAAAGAAGGAGACCACTACACCACGCACTACTACACCTCCAGAAACGACGACTAAGCAGGAGACTACAACACACCAGGAACCTCCAATACACCAGGAACCTCCAACACACCAGGAACCTCCAACATTCCAGGAACCTCCAACACACCAGGAACCACCAGTAAAGAATCTAACACACGACGAAAAAGCAAAACACCTTGCCTCTAAAGTATTGAAAGTATATAACGATAATTACGAAGCTATCAGACATAAATTACAATCCACACTATCACCTGGTGATTATATCAAGCCTTATCTCGCGACAGCAGCTCCGTTACTTGAAATAGCCTCAAACGAACCTTACAAAGCGAATTTTAAAACAAATTTCAAGCCCATAGAGCCACGTCCGGAAATTTCTAAACCTTACACAGCTACTGGAAAGCCGCCAATCCTAGAAAACATTTCGATCAAGCAAAACTTGGCTGATTCTTTAGAGAATGATTATGATGTGAGACTGAACGAGGCTTTGACGCCAAGTTTGCCTGTAAGTAGGGTGCCTAGTGGGTTTGTAGTGCCTCCTGATAGGGACTACACATTTTCCAGGTTTCGGAATAACATACAACCGGAACCACAGTACGCGGCGTCAGAATTAAGTAATTTTCAAGTTAGAAAAAGACCGCAAGTTTCTGGTGTTAGCATCAGAACTCCGTCGTCCTATTACATCCAGCCTCAAAGGGTTTATACTATAGAAGACGGGCTACAGAGGTACCCCAGGCAATTGTACAGACAGATAGCAGATTTTTTCTAGATTGTGATTGGATTTAGTAAGTTACTTATGAAAACCTGTAAGATTGAAAATTATCTTCAATCCTTTTAATTTTTAATTACGTAAAGACATTTTGCATCCTTTTCATTATTTTAGGTGCTTCTTTTTCCATTAGTCTATTGAGCACCAGATAGAATTATTGTCGTAAATATTACTTTGATTTCGTTTTTATATTTTCTTAAATCTTATTTTGATACTCGGCATATTTCAAGTGTCTTTTTTATCACTTTTTTTACATAATTTCTTCATATGCACTCGTAAGTAACAACATGACATAAAAAATGTGTAAAACTACATACTTACTAATATGTCATTACAATAATGTCTTCTTTATTTTCTTCTCGGTAGGCAGAGGCGTGACGTCAGTCAACACGTACTCCTGACTGTAGATATCGTAGATACTGACGTTACAGGTGATAAAACATTAGCCGTAATTTTATTAACCGGTTTATTATTGAACTGATGTATTTTTTTATCATCATCATTTATTTAAGAGCTAGTCTCTTGTCGGTGGCGCAATCGCCAAGCCGTTCTATCGTTAGCCTTCTCTTTGACTGTTGCAGGTAACTTATCCTTGGCCTTCCTCTGCCACGCTTTCCTTCGATCTATCCCTCTATGATATTTCGTATAAATGTGTCATGTCGTAGCAAATGGCCAATCATGTTTTTAAGCATGCACAAATTTTATTAAATCTTACAGGTTTTCGTAAAAATTATAAGTACATTAAAGTAAGTCATGTAAAAATTATTAAGAAAAACTCTTATAATATTGATTCAACCGAATTATTATCACTGCCGATTTGATTAATTTATAGAAAATCAGTTTTTTTTATAATACTCTTAGTTACCTTAATTTTTAAGCTAAAGTTTGGAGATTGTCTCAGGTTTGTGTGAAATTTGACAAAATTTTGTCATAGATTTATTTCATTTAACATGACTTTAATTTGAATATATTTTGTCTGTTTAACTAATTTCCCTGCAAGTTCTTCAATAATAACAATTTCTTCCGATTATTTTGTAATATTCACAAATTCACTCGAATATCATTTAAATCGATATGAATAATTCGGATTCCGAAATTAAAACAAAACAGACAAAATTTTCTCTAATTTCACAAAATGTGTGTTAAAATTGTAAATTATAACAGAACAAAAATTGTAATTACTTTCTTTATGTTTTAAGGATTTTTTATAAGAATAAAAATATGACAATATTTTTTTTTACCTACTATGTCAATTTATTGACACAAAACAGATTAAACTATTTACAAAAACATATCTTAACCTACCTACTTATAGATAAAAGATCTGACCCAAACCGGAATCATGCGGGAGCGTGCCAAGAATGCTGGCAGCATTGCCGATTCTCAGAGCGAGATATGTCACGGGAGGCCTCAACCAGCCAACGTGAGACTACTATGTTATGTCGTCTCATCATTAAATTGCGTAATTTTCTAAAATCTAAAAAGTCTGTCAAAAAACTAAAATAAAACACCAATTATACAATATAGTATTAAATATATTTTCCCTATTAATAATTCCAAAATTCGACTACCTTACTACTAAGTTAGAACTAATATCACTTACTATAAAATCTAGGAACATTCTTGTAAATTTCATGTGATTTATAAAAAAAATCGGCCAAGAGTGAGTTGGACTCGCACACCTAGTGTTCCGTACTAAAACAAATCAGTTGACATGAAATGACAAACTTAACTTTGCGATTAGTTCTCTAGACACGGCTTTTGTAATAGTAAATTCGCTCGTTTTTAGAAAATATATCATTACTAATATGAGCATTACATGCGTTTTCTTAATGCCGTAATTAGATGGACAAATCACGTTTCCAATAAAGGGTTCCGTTTCATTTTTTGTTATATCGGCAACAGAAATACACATATATTGAATTGATTCAGGTGTAACTTTGCGGAAATTCATATTTATAGAATACAAAATATATTATAATTTGCTTTGTCCGCTTAAATGAGTGTGATACGGTCGAACGGCCTGCGCCCAGGTGTGAGCTCAGGCGTGGTTTCTTCCGACACGTGTTTCAGGACTTTCACGTCCCATCATCAGGGTGCCGCTGCGAAGAAGGTTTATGAGATACGGCCCGCTGACTGACAGACGGACGGACATCGAAGTAATAGGGTTCCGTTGGTAATTCTTCGGGTGCGGACCCCTAACAAGTATATAATATATATATCAATAACAAATACCATCAATACATTCTTAATTATGTTTGGAAAACTCATCTATAATAATATTATAAAGAGGAAAGATTCGTATTTTTGTGTGTATGTTTGTATTGAATAGGCTCCGGAACTGCTGGACCGATTTCAAAAAATCTTTCATCGTTAGAAAGCTACATTATCACTAACAAGGGCTATATATCGCACGGGTAGACATTTATCTAATATTTTGTCTATCCGTGCGAAGCCAGGGAGGGCAGCTAGTAATTTTTATCTAATATTTTGTCTATCCGTGCGAAGCCAGGGAGGGCAGCTAGTATAATTACTAGCTGCCCTCCCTGGCTTCGCACGGATAGACAAAATATTAGATAAATGTCTACCCGTGCGAAGCCGGGATGGGCCGCTAGTATAATATACACAACAACCGAATTTATGAAATAAATCTACATAGATTTGTTACAACATAACCATTATGATTGATCGGCATTTGGTTTTACGTTCCTAAATTCGTATACATCTTACAATTTATCCCACGGAGATCCCACTAATCCCAAAAAAGTATTCCCATTCTTTTGAGCAGTATTTTTTATACCACTTAGGTGGCACACAAGCATACGGCCCACCTGATGGTACGCAGTCACCATCGCCTATAGCCGCTAGCAATACCAGGGGAATCACTAACGAGTTGCCAACCATGTTGTTGATGAGGACTCACTGTGCTAGCAGCAATACTACTAGCCCAGCGTATCCTCGTGGAGCACTGGCAACCTTACTTACCGCAGAAACACAACACTACATCAAGTAGTGTTATTTCACTGCGGTCTTCTGTAAGGCGGAGGTACAGTCCCCAGTCGGGCGGCTCCAATTTAATTGCCGCCCTACCTCTCTTTTTATAACATATATATATATATATATACATATATTAATTTTATATATATATATATTAAATGCAAAATTATGTACAAGACATCATCAAAGTAATTCATAAGCTAGAATTCTCATGTTGGCTATTGGATGCCGTATTCATAGAAGTAGTAAATTCTGGTTTGTCTTCCAGCGCTGGATTATCTAAGCCTTTCTCTAGTTCTGTAGGATCCTCGGCAATTCCATTAGTCTTTTGGTGTTCGATGACTTCCTTGTGGAAGAGGCGATTGATGGGGAACTGTATGTAGTAGAAGATGAAGGTGGAAGCCCAGATGAGGAGCTGGTAGAGGCACACCTGCCACCAGGTCATGACGCCGAAGACGCCGTACAGCCAGCGATGAGCAAAGACGTATATTGAGTAGTAGCTGAAAATAATAAGAAAGGACATTTTAAAATTACCATCATACTCAATAAGGAAAACGTAGTCAAGTATGAAGAGATTGATGAATGTAGAAGAAGCAAAAGAGGTGTGGAACTGATAAATCTCAATTTTGTTACGTCCGCTATCATTATTCTCCTGCCCTTATCCCATATTATTTGGGGTCGGCGCAATATGTATTTCTCTTCCATCCTTGATAGAGATCAGCCGTCATCTCTGTATTCACTCCCTTTCTGGCCATGTCATCTCAATTTTGTAACGTCCGTAATATTGGATTAAAAATGGCGCCATTTTAGCTCGGCAATTTAGGTTATCGTGGATGTCACGCGAATCAAACGTGCATGCCATATTTCAGCTCAATCGGACACTGGGAAGTGGGACAAAGGACATCATCCATGTTTCATAGAACTATGGCACCAAAGTTGGACATTACAGGACTTTTCATTTGTTTGGTTATGTTGAATTCCTATTTTCAACTAAATGTATGAAAATTCGGATTTTAGATCTCAAATAAAATCAACGATCTACGAACTTTGATCCTACAGCTTTGGTGCCATAGATATAAATGTTCAGACGGTCAAGCTCAAACAGAATATACAAAAACGTTGGCCGGCACTTTCAGATTCGAAATCAAAATGGATGATGTTCTTTAACTTGCAAGATTTCATTAAACTCATACACACCGCACATATGAACTTAATTAAAGATGATTAAAGCTTGTAAAAGCAAAGTACTTACATAACAGCATACAACACTCCTACAATTCCATTCATAATGAGCTCTAATTTCTTGTTGACAGGGTGTCTTCTCGCACAGAGTAGGGTTTCAACCACAACCACCACGGTGATGTTTGTGTGGACGCATTGGTTGAACCACCACGGAACCACTTGGTCGTAGACCTTCGGAAAGACCAGCTCCCGGTCTATCCAGTAGACTGTCCAGAACATAATTGACACGAACTGAAAATAAATTAAGACTAGATTAGAAACTAGATTATTGAAGCCGTGGTGGCCGTGTGGTTGAAGTATCGGCCTGTCATCTGTTGAGCCCCAGTTCGAATCCCGGCCTGTACCAATGAGTTTTTCTAAACTTAAGTACAGTGATTAATTACACCATGAGCTTTTAAAAGGGGAGGTAGGGCTCTTTGGGATTTCCCTTGGATTATCCCCAATGGTTATCCCATTGAAATTGGAGCCGCCCGGCTGGGGACTGTTTGTTGCTAGCGGCTATAGGCTACGGTGACTGCTTACCATCAGGTGGGTCGTATGCTTGTGTGCCACCTTGAGGTATAAAAAAAGAACTTACCAAAGTGTATGGCACTACTAGGCCACAGAAAAGAAGATCTCTGTAGTAGGCTATTTTCTTGGCTATCGACGATTGCTCCCGATCAAGCCATTCCAGAATATTGTAGACCAATGACAGAAAGAGGAACACTGATTGGAATATCTGGAAAAAGAGAGAAGCATGCGATTATGCATAACTTTTATAACACTACAGACGTGCTGGAACATATCTCGCTCAGAGAATCATTGCTATCCAGCGTGGCAATGCTGCCAGCATTCTTGGCACGCTCCCCCATGATTCTGGTTGGGATCAGATCTTTTATCAATAAGTAGGTAGGTCATGTCGTATAAGGTATTATACGACATGACGGTTTTATAAATACAATTATGGAAGGTAAAATAGAAGGAAGGCGTGGCAGGGGATGACCAAGGATAAGTTACATCAAGCAAGTTAAGGATAAGATAGCCGTCACGTCGTATAGGGAGGTCAAAGAAGTAGCACTGGACAGGCAGAAGTGGAGGGAAATACATCGGCTGCACCGACAAGAGAAAAACTCTTAAATAGAAGAAAGGTAGGTTAAGATAATATGTTTTTGTAAATAGTTTAATCTGTTTTGTGTCAATAAATAGTATACTACAGAGAGTGAAGGTCCATAGCCTTCACTGTCACGCTACATTTATCTGACAGACTTCATTGGACCTTTGATTAATATAACCTAATGATCTTTGCTCTCTCGTCGTAATAACACTGATCCCTTAACCTACAAACGATTTAATTATCTATATTAATTTACTATTATTATGACATAGCATGGCATTGTTGTGATTAATCTAATTATAATAATTATATTAAATTTCTACTGCATTATGTCTATTCATACTTAAAAACCGGACAAGTGCGAGTTGGACTCGCGCACCGAGGGTTCCATACACACTTGTAGGTAAGATTAAAAGTAGGAAAACTTAAAATGAGGTCATTATTCGTCGGTGACTCTCAACAGCGCGATTCAGGAATATTATTTACTAACAGGCATTTAAAAAAAAACACATATTTACGGTTTTCAGATTTTATCCTTTACTTGTGTATGACATTGCTTCTTGCCAAATTTCATGGTTCTAGGTTAACGGGAAGTACCCTGTAGGTTTTGATTCCCTTGTGAAATCGCAAAACATGTGAAAATTTGCGACATAAACGGTGATATCTTTTCTTCATATTGACTTACAGGTTTGATTATTGGAATGTATTTCCTGATGATTCTGGTCAGGATATTAGGATAAAGTTATTATATTATTGTAGCAATTGATTACGTGTACACATTATCAAAATAATCAGTTAGCCCTAGCTACAATAATGGTCGCCTACGTATTCGTATCGCTTTAGACTATTTGTATGGGAAAATGAACACTGTTGCGGCGGTGAAAAGTGGAACTAAAAATTAGTCTATGAACATTAAGACATTTCGAGAGTTAAGTTAAGAATGCGTATTCGTAAGATGTTCTTGCTGGGCTCAGGCGTCATGAAGTCGGTGAAAATTACGTTAAAGATTCCTTTACATTAATGAATAATATAAAAATGAATCGCTGAATGTGTTGCTAAGCGCAAATCTCGAGAGCAGCTGAACCGATTTCGTTAATCCTTATTTTAGAATATTTCTTGAAGTAAGAGGATAGTTTTTACGGAAGGATTTTTTTTTAAAATGCCTGCACAACTCTAAAAACGGGTAGACTAAATATTTGATAAATGTCTACCCGTGCGAAGCCGGGGCGAGCCGCTAGTAGACACATACATATATGTAATGATGATAATAATGACCAATTTTAGTTTTCCCTCCCAATGAAATAGTCTCTGCACTCGGCGAGGATCATCCCCGGGTGCATCACTATGCATTCCGTGGATGATACTCGCCACGTGTATCCCTTACCAAATATTAAAATTCTCGAACGGGCCTCTACGTGTTGGATATATATCCCCACGCAAGCCTAGATAAAAGACCGGACCTTATGAGTATTGCTTATGAGGCTCCGTGAATTTCAGAGAGACATAATAATAATATTTTTTATTTGCTTAAAACATGGTAGGTATAAAATATATTTTGTACCATTCGGTGTCGAGACCCTTGGTCCGTGGGGTCCTAGGGCTATAAGGCTTTTTAAGGAAATAGCAAAAAGGTTAGTCGACATCACAGGAGACCGAAGAGCTGGCAGCTACCTCGGACAAAGATTAAGTCTTGCTATTCAGAGGGGGAACGCTGCTAGTATCTTCGGAACCTTGCCCACAGGGACTCCGTTTAATAATATGTTTTAATATTTATATTATATTTTTAAGGTTTTTAGTTTTAGGTTATGTAATAATTATATATTAAAATATATTACATATGTTACATAAGAACGTACATGTTTTGCCATGCAGTACATAGCATGCAAATTTTAATTTGACTAATGTTGAAAAATCTTCAATATTGTAGAAGTTATGCTTAGACAGCCATTCATATAATTTAGTTCTAAACAATGTATAGTCCAACTGTTTCAGGTTGGTCGGTAGCTTATTATATACACGTACACACATCGTTATACAGTTTTTATTATATTTTGCCAGTCTGGGATACATACAGGGGCAGCTATTTAAAAGAGTGGTAGGGCGATTTGGGATTTCCCGTGGGTTATCCCATTTAAATTGGAGCCGCCCGACTGGTGACTGTACCTCCGCCTTACAGAAGATCGCAGTGAAATAACACTACTTGATGTAGTGTTGTGTTTCTGCGGTAAGTAAGGTTGCCAGTGCTCCACGAGGATACGCTGGGCTAGTAGTATTGCTGCTAGCACAGTGAGTCCTCATCAACAACATGATTGGCACCCCGTTAGTGATACCCCTGGTATTGCTAGCGGCTATAGGCTACGGTGACTGCTTACCATCAGATGGGCCGTATGCTTTTGTGCCGCCTTAGTGGTAAAAAAAAGCTAATGAAATCATGTTGAAATAGAAATTACCTTTCAAAGTTTAAATATGAAAAGTACTCACAAAATTCCAGCTAGTCAGATAGTAAGGCGCAAATCTAGATAAGTTTTCTATGACAGGCTCCGAACTATGAGTAATTAGGTCTAGTCTATGAGAAAACACTCCTATGTATAAATAAAAAACGTTCGCGAAAATGCGATATACAGTAGTCCAGTAAAGTTTAGCATCACTACTATCAAATAATTTTTCATTTTCAGTTATTAATAACCATAAAATATTGTAAAATATATTTGTACCTCGCCAAAATATGTCCATTTTTTAAAAGAGCACGTTTATTTTATTTAAAAAATTACACGCGTTTTTTAAGTAAAATTAACAGTAAGTAACAAGTTGTTTTTCAAATTAGGCTTTAATTCTTGTTTATTTTTTTTTATTTAGTCAGTTTTATTTTCTCTTTTTCAGTGTATTTTTTTTACGACTTTGAAACATTTTTTTAATATTAAATAAACTGTATTAAAATAAATTATTTTTTTATTTTTTCATTTTAATTTATGAATTAGAAACTCAAGATTATTAATAAAATTTATGTTTTTCTTTTATGTATTGTTTAGTTAATAAATAACTAAGAATTGTATACTAAGTTTAACAACCGCACTCCCGGTGTTTAGACGGAGGGACTATCTGAGACGATACATTATTTATATTACATGTATATTGAAATTACATAATGTTGCCATCTAGTGAATTAAAATTTCCCAAAATGGGCATTAATTAGGCTGACTATGCATTTTTATATTTGAAGCCGTGGTGGCCTTGTGGTTAGAGCGGCTTGTCATCTGATGGGCCCAGGTTGAACCCCCGGCCTGTACTAATTAGAGTTTATATGCTTAAGTACAGTGATTAATCACACTACGGGCTTAAAAAGAGATGAAATGGGGTCCCCGTTGGTGTTCCATTAAAATTGGAGCCGCCCGAATGGGGACTGTACCTTACAGAAGACCGCACTCAAATAATACTACCATCATGTAGTGTTGTTTCTGCGGTAAGGTTGTTAGTGCTCCACGAGGTTACGCTGTGCTAGTAGTAATGCTGCTAGCACTGTGAGTCCTCATCAACAACAGGGTTGGCAACGCGTTAGCGATATCTCTGGTATTGCTGGCTATATGCTTGTGTCTTACCATCCGATGGGCCGTACTCTGTGACCTTCATAGTAAAAAAAAATATAAGAAATATTTTTTATACCTCACCTTTGCACTCTGTACAATACAAGGATATTAATAATAAAAAATATATTATTAAAATATTTTTTGTTGATGGTTGTCAAGTCAATATTGTAAATAATTAATAAATACGAGAAACTTAACAAAAAGTGTACCTACCGACGTCAATCACAAAACTAGCACCTAAATTTTTTTTACAATAAAGAAGGCAAGCCTGTACCCGCCCCAATATTATAAAGAGGAAAGATTTTTATTTTTGTATTTTTGTGGGTTTGTATTGAAAGGGCTCCGAAACTACTGGACCGATTTCAAAAATTCTTTCACCGTTAGAAAACTACATGATCACTGAGTAACATAGGCTATATATTATACTAGCTGCCCGCCTCGGCTTCGCACGGGTAGACCAAATATTTGATAAATCTCAATAGGCTCCGAAACTAATGTCTACCCGTGCGAAGCCGGGGCGGGCCGCTAGTATACTATAAATGCGAAAGTTTGTGAGATGGATGTATGGATGGATGTCTGTTACTCTTTCACGCAAAAACTACTGAACGAATTTGAATGAAATTCGGAACACAGATAGTTTATAGCCTGGATTAACACTTAAGGATACTTTTTATCCCGGGTTTTGTTTAATACCGGGAAAATATTAGGTTCCTCTGGGATTTTAAGCTCAACGCGGACGAAGTCGTGGGCAGAAGCTAGTAAGTATATAAATCTCTGATACTCTTCTTCTTCTTCTTCCTAAGTATGGCAATCAATCCCTTCAGGGACTATTTTTGCCAGTGTCGAGTGTTAGAGAATTTTCATGTTGCAAAATTTCTCGTGTTTGCCGCATTAAAATGCCTAGTGTCATGCATTCTAACGCCCAATGGAGTTTCTGGAGACAACCCACGGCAGTAGCAGATCGTAACACGCCTTTAGATTAGAGGTAACCTATTGACCGAAATGATAAATCACTTAACCCAAAAGTCGTATTATGGCATTATTTCCAATGCTCCTATAAATCAGTCACTAAATGAAACTTTACTGCACATAACGACACCAAAAATACACATTAAAGATCACTATAACACAATTTACGACACACTGGAAAAAATCTCAACCGCTCCGCCTGATTCCCGCCAAAAAAAAAAACCCTCTGATACTCATTGTCAATCTAATCGGCAACGAACAGATTCGTAAAACAATATGACTGAAATGTTAAAAAGTATGTATAGCAAAATTATTAAATATTACTACTAACGCCAGTATATTAACAGTGACAGAAATGTGTACTTATTGATGTTTATGTTATCTGTGCTGTGTTTTATAAAATAAAAAACTCTCTGCTTGCTACCTGTGTACCGGTGTGTTTTAATATGAAAAGGGTGTGATTGTAAAGATGAAAATTCACAATCAATATTACAAAAACTTCGTACTTAAAATCATATATTCAGATCACCACGACTTTAAAAATCCGTGGTGGCCTTGTGGTTGAAGCAAGGGCCTGTCATCTGATGGGCCCAGGTTCGAATCCCGGCCTGTACCAATGAGTTCTTCTAAGCTTAAGTGCAGTGATTAATCACACCATGAGCTTTTAAAAAGAGGTAGGACGATTTGGTATTCCCGTGGGTTTTCCCATTGAAATTGGAGCCGCCCGACTGGAGATTGTATCACCCTACAGAAGACCGCAGTGAAATAACACTACTTGATGTAGTGTTGTGTTTCCGCGGTAAGTCAGGTTCTTTTTCCGCGTTTAGTTTCCGCGGTAAGTGCTCCACAAGGATACGCTGCGCTAGTAGTAATGCTACTAGCACAGTGAGTCCTCATCAACAACATGGTTGGCAAACCGTGAGTGATACCCCTGGTATTGCTAGAGGCTATAGGCTACGGTGACTGCTTACCATTAGGTGGGCCTTATGCTTGTGTGCCACCCTAGTGGTATAAAAAAAATCTCGATAAAGTCAACTATGAAACAAAAAACGTAAATTCAAAATCGATTCATCCGTATAGGAGCTACGATGTCACAGGCAGACACACATATTCCATATTTTTACGTCTGGGGTTAAAAAGGAACGCCACATTAATTTGAAGTATAGAACAAATGAGTGATGAAAGACTGACAAACAATATATATATATATATATTGTTGTTGAGGAGTCACTGCTGATGATGCTAGCAGTATTAATACTGGCCCAGTGTATCCCCGTGGAGCACTGGCAACCTTACTTACCGCCGAAACACAATACTACATCAAGTAGTGTTATTTCACTGCGGTCTTCTGTATAGGTAGAGGTACAGTCCCCAGTCGGGCGGCTCCAATTTAAATAGGAAGACCCACGGGAAATCCCAAACCACCCTACCTCTCTTTTTAAACCTTAGTCTTCCACAGCTTCTACTTCCACTCACATGCTTATTGTATAATCTGTTTTTTCAGACGTTCATCACTCATTTGTGCTGTCCAAACCAGCTTCGTATCCAATCGCGAAGTTGCAAACTATTTTGAAAACATAATAAAAGGAAAAAAAAGTACACTTACGAAATTCCATTGAGTCCCAAATGCAAATCCATAATCGTGAAGTTGTCTTACGATTGTGTCGTCATATTTCCGGGCACTGTTCATGATCGAAATTCCGTAAAGATTCACCAGTGAATGATGGATTATGAATACTAAATGGACAGCTGTTTGTAATATGCATAATAACTTAGTATTTGTTTTAGAAGGGTCGTTAATATCCCCAGTCTTCGCTTTCACTGCCATTGTTCTTAAAACAATATCAGTTTTATTAAGAGGTCCTCAAAAATTAACCCTCAATTGTGTTTCAGTCAGCACATATTCATAATTTTTCGCACATAAAAATTCTGTGAGATTAATATTAAAATTGATTCGATATAAGAGAAAATTATAAATCAAGAATCATGCACTATTTTATGCATTGTAATGTCCTCTTCCTAACACACTTGTTGTTTTAATATCATGTTATTATTTTCAAATAACAAGGAAACATGTATACATAAATCAACTAATATTATTTCCTTGTTATACGCACTGGTTGTTCTAGCGAGATCTTAATAGTAACTAATGAATATACCGACCATACTGACCACGCATCATGAACAAGTTTTGAGCGAGTTTTAAGTACACATCAAGTTTTTCAAGGTCATGTAATCCATTAGTTAACACAGACATCAAATCCGAAATTAATTTGCCCCACTTATACAGTAAAAAGGGTCCGCAGCCGCCACAAAGGGAAGATCTTCCAGCCAGGTGGGTGTTGTGCCTGGGGAACAAGGCTCCGACTGTTCTAGTCGGAGACTGTATGTATGATACTGTGGGGCGAGCGAGGTGATCATGTTCAGCCGCCACAAAGGGAAGATCTTCCAGCCAGGCGGGTGTTGTGCCTGGGGAACAAGGCTCCGACTGTTCTAGTCGGAGACTGTATGTATGATACTGTGGGGCGAGCGAAGTCATCATGCTCAGCCGCCACAAAGGGAAGATCTTCCAGCCAGGCGGGTGTTGTGCCTGGGGAACAAGGCTCCGACTGTTCTAGTCGGAGACTGTATGTATGATACTGTGGAGCGAGCGAGGTGATCATGTTCAGCCGCCACAAAGGGAAGATCTTTCAGCCAGGCGGGTGTTGTGCCTGGGGAACAAGGCCCCGACTGTTCTAGTCGGAGACTGTATGTATGATACTGTGGAGCGAGCGAGGTGATCATGTTCAGCCGCCACAAAGGGAAGATCTTTCAGCCAGGCGGGTGTTGTGCCTGGGGAACAAGGCTCCGACTGTTCTAGTCGGAGACTGTATGTATGATACTGTGGGGCGAGCGAGGTGATCATGCTCAGCCGCCACAAAGGGAAGATCTTCCAGCCAGGCGGGTGTAGTGCCTGGGGAACAAGGCTCCGACCATCTGACCTTTGGTACACGTTCTTATAGGGAGAATATACCTGGCTACTGGAAGGCTACCTGGTTTGAACCAGACAATCTACCTATGATATGACTCATGACCTCTAGTGATTAGCAAAAGCACTAATTGGCCATCCAAATACCATTTTTTTATAAACTCCTTTAAATTAATAGGGGGTAAAGCTGCATTTATATAGCGATATAACCGAATATATAGGGAAGAAATGGCAAAATATCGGAAAGAACAGAGATGAGTGGAAAAAACTGGAGGAGGCCTTCACCCGAGGAGGGGTACATATCTAATAGCAAAAGTAACTAGCTCTACTACCAATTAGACAATAAGCAAATAACTAACCAAACACTAACAATATAATACCACATTGGAAATGGAAATTAAGGATAAGGAATTAAAGGCTTTTTTTTTGTTTTTTTTAATAAAGCTGCTTTTAAATATTTATAAATTAGCATTTCGCTCTAGACATACCGAAATGTGCGGGCTTGATTCAGTCTCTTTTACATATTATTTTGGTGTATTTTTAGTTGACATTTAATTAAAACTGGACCGCTATGTCTCAGTTTACGATTTTTAATTTAATGATAATAACAATGAGACATTTTAGAGGTATGGCGAATTGGTATCTCCCGTGGGTTTTCCCATTAAAATTGGAGCCGCTCGGCTGGGCAAAGTACGTCGCTAGAATTGCAGGCAACGCTTCAAACCACAAGGCCACCACGGCTCTATAAAGACTAGTTATTTTTATTAATTACTAGCTGACCCGACATGCGATGTCCTGTCTTAGCTATGAATTCATATGTCAAATACACCATAGCAAAAAGGACCTTTAGTTTATCGCGAAATTAAAAAGGTTCCGGATTTCATAAGAACCTTCTCCTGACCATAACAAACACCAATAAAAAATAATTAGGGAAATCGATTCAGCTGTTCATGCGTGATGCCGTGACCAAGGGAAATATAAATTCTCTCTATGTAAAAATTTACATATAGAGATTTAACACACTGAATTTAAGGCTTATCAAGACATATGTATGGAGTATCGTACTATATGGATGTGAAACGTGGACACTAACGCAAAGAGACAGAGAAAGGCTGGAAGAATTTGAAATGTGGTGCTGGAGGAGAATGGAGAGAATAAGTTGGACAGAAATGATAAAAACAAAGGACGTTTTGAAGAAAGTAGGAGAAAAAAGAAGGCAAAGGAAGGCCAAGGATAAGTTACCTGCAACAGATAAAGACGAAGGCTAACGTTATGTCGTACCAAGAGGTCAAAGCGATGGCTAACGATAGAACGGCTTGGCGATTGCTCCACCGACAAGAGCCTAGCTCTTAAATATATGATGATGAATTAAAGTCATCTTTCAGGTACCGGAGCGTTTAATTTTGCCAAGTAGTGACGTTAATACGTGTACAATACTGTTCCGGTTTGAAGGGCACTGTATTTAGCGAAAATACTGGGCTTCTCACATAATTGCTAACATTAGGATGTGGCGATCGAAATGCGGAGTCACGCTAATTAATCTAGCTATAAACTTTTTTTTATATACCACTAAGGTGGCAAACAAGCATACGGCCCGCCTGATGGTAAGCGGTTACCGCGGTCTATGGACGCTTGCAGCACCTGGGATATCAGTCGCGCGTTGCCAACCCTTCAGAAATCTCTTCACACCCTTCTTGAAGAACCCCATGCTGTACTCCTTTGGGAAAACCACGGCGGGGAGTTCATTCCACAGTTTGATTGTGCGCGGGAGGAAGCTCTTTTGGAACCGCGCAGTTCGGGACCATTTTGGTTCCAATGTGTGGGGATGAATTCCCCGCCGGTGGCGAGAGGTACAGGTAAGAAAAACTAATTGGTACAGGCCGGGATTTGAACTTGGGCCCATCAGGTGACAGGCCGTAGCTTCAACCACACGGCCACCACGGCTATATATACAGTGCGTGCTCAAGCGATAATAACTTTTTAGTGTATTAAAAAGGCAGCTAAGAAGGTAGGTATCTATATAAATATTCTATGTATATATAAAGCTATACATATGTATTTTGCATTAACCTTTAAAATCCAGTTTATTCGAATAAAAACAGAAAATTTAAGAGCAGGTCATTATTACCTACTAACTTGAATAAACGAATAAAATAAAATTGTTTTTGTGATTGTTTTTGTAGATCTGGAGATCCCATTGCGACCTTAACCAAAAGTGTGTATTTTATTTTTGATAGTATTGTATGTTCTGTGTTCCGGTGTGAAGGGCAGCGATATTACTGGGCAAAGAACAGTTATGAAGTAAGGTGTCGAGGTGACGAGCGCAGTGCAGCCACGCGGGACTTTACTATTAAAGCTCCTGGGTGGAGCATCTGTTGCATGGCGTGACTCTTACCATCAGACGAACTACTTGCTCGTCTTTATCATCACACATCAAAATCATCTTTCAAAAATCAAAATCATTTATTCAGTTTACGCCCTAATAAGGCTCTTATGAAGGTCTAAATTACCACCGGTTCGGAAAAAAATTCACCTGAGAAGAACCGGCAAGAATCTCAGTGTTTTTTTTTCATGTAACATTCATGGTATTACAATTTGTAACATTGGTTACAAATATCAAAATGAAAGCTACCAAGTTGGTAGCTACTTTATTTGACTTCATAAAGAAATACTTTAAAACCGTCAGAACCAACCCACGGATTCGGAAGGTCGTTTTTTGCTGAAGAACCCGGCATGCAACGTAGCTAGATGTAATTAACATTTCAATGACGTACGAGTACGTGTAATGATCACAGAAGTTAAGTATTTTGTACTTACGAAGTTGTAGTTTGTGAGATAAAATTGCGCAAACCTCTTCACATTGTCGATCCAAATATTACTCAGTAATTCTTTTTTTAGTGTCAACCACATAATGAAAGCTAGCACTAGTATAACACAACTCAAAATCACATGAAATCCGTGGTATAGTGTCTCAAAACATAACTTTAATTTGGATTTTTTATTTAAACACTCCTGCGATGTCGTTAATTTAGCTTCCGCCATTGTTTAAAAATATATAAAATAAAAATTAAAAGTATAAAGCGTCCTTTTGGTTTTGAAACCAGACAGACTGTGTTAATTATTGCCAAGCTTCAGGGGTCCGTGACAAATAAGAAATTAATTTATACACAGCATTGAATACTAATTATACTATTTATGAATGATACGATTTTTTAAAACACTTTAAGTGTATTATCATCAGTGCCGGTAGCAGAAACATTGTCGACAACGTTTTCGTATCGCCTTCGACTATTTTTGTATTGGAAAATGAACAGCGCTGCGGCGGTGAAAAGTGGAACTATAAATTAGTATGTCAATTCTGACATTTCGCGAGTTACGTTTTCGAATACGTTGTCGACAATGTTCCTGCTACTGGCACTGTACATATAATCACTAAAGAGAGGTAGGGCGATTTGGGATTTCCCGTGGGTTATCCCATTTAAATTGGAGCCGCCCGACTGGGGACTGTACCTCCGTCCTTGATGTAGTGTTGTGTTTCTGCGGTAAGTAAGGTTGCCAGTGCTCCACGAGGATACGCTGGGCTAGTAGTATTGCTGCTAGCACAGTGAGTCCTCATCAGCAACATGGTTGGCACCCCGTAGTGATATCCTGGTATTGCGACTGATGACTGCTTAGCATCAGGTGGGCCGTATGCTTGTGTGCCACCATAGTGCTATAAAAAAAACCCTTATTCATAAGTGTCTAAATTGTGTAGGTACGTAACTTAACACATCTCATTAATATTATAAATGCAAAAGTATAGATGTGTGTTTATTTGTTGAACTTTCACGCAACACACACACAAAAGAATATATTTAGCGATATTGTCTATAGACGTAAGCAATATATAAGAGGAAGCAACCCTAACAGCACGCCCAGACGACAGAGGGGCGTATCGACGTGAAGGGGAAGTAGGTATATAAAATGGTGGCGATTGGGGCTCGGACAAAGCAGATTCCATTCTACCCAGTATTATTTATTCTTATGGTGGAGGAGAGGTACTGTCCAAGGCGGACGGCTGATATAGGCATTTAGGTATTGGTACGTTGTCACGGGAACCAAGTGTACGTGTAAGCCAAATTTTAGCTCAATCTGGCCACTGGGAAGTTGGTCAAATTTAATTTGCAAGATCTTTACACACACAAACACACAGATCAGGTAAAACTAAATAGAAGCTTGTAAAAATGCTTGGAACACATCCGCCACGGGCTGTAATGTTTCCGCGTGTATTTTGTACGGAACCCTTTGTTTTTTACTTGACACTTTATATTTTATGCGTTCTGATAGTTGCGTGCTCAGCTCAATGCCAGTAGGAATGTTATTTACGTGCAAACAGACCGGTTTACTAGGTAAGTATTATGTAAAAATTATATTCGATTTGTTATTTATACATTGTTTCATGTATTCGTACAATACATTATTTCCTCGTAACGTGGATACGTCATAAAGCGTTACGTCATAAATCATATTTTTTACACCACTAACGTGGCACACAAGACTGGCTCACCTGATGGTAGGCAGTCACCGTAGCCTATAGCCGCTAGCAATACCAGGGGTATCACTAACGGGTTGCCGACCCTGTTGTTGATGAGGAGTCGCTGTGCTAGCAGCATTACTACTACAGCGTATCCTCGTGGAGCACTGGCAACCTTACTTAGTTATCAAAGTACTTTGATGTAGACCGCAGTCATCTTCCCAATCGGGCAGCTCCATTTTTAATGCGAAAATCATAGCTCCGCAGACAGACAAATAAATTCAAACAAATCACTTATTTGGATGCCGATAAGCAAATAACTTGAGATATCCTTTATTGGAAATCAAGGACAGACAGATAATTTGATTCAATTGTATATAGTTTAACGACAAGAGTGAAATGGCGCTATACCTACTCTCTGCCTACCCCGCGAGGGACTTGGCGTGATTATGGTGTCGATTCTGTTGTTCATAATTACTAAACTTAACTAATTTGACAGGTCTAAAAGTCTTGCTATCCCTTTCTAGTGTGCGGGGTTAAATAAGGACGGCAATATTTTTAGACCTGTCAAATTAGTTATGCTTAGTGATTTTGAACAACAGAATTGGCACATATATGTATAAATAAACGACTGGCCCGAATTTGGTCAGGTTTTTTTATCCCTATTAATCCCACTTCACAGAAAATCTAAGTATTTACAAAAAAATATTATATCGAACAGAGAATCAGCATTGCTATCCAGAGTGGCAATGCTGCCAGCATTCTTGGCACGCTCCCGCATGATTCCGGTTTGGGTCACATCTTTTATCTATAAGTAGGTAGGTTAAGATATGTTTTTGTAAATAGTCGAACAGAAAAATAAATAAATAAATAAATAGCAAAACAATATTTATGTATATATCAACATGTTAAGTCCCTCACGGGGTAGGCAGAGAGTATAGAGCGCGTCACTCTTGACTTGCACACCTCTTGCTTCTTCTACATTCATCAAGCTCTTCTAAAACATAATTATACAAATAAATAATTACCGGTATGTATGTATGTATGTATGAATGTTAATCTGTTCTCTCGTAACTACTCAACTAGTTCGCTGTAGTCGGTTAATAATAAAAATAATGTCTGGTTGTATAATTAGATTTTTCCTTAAGCTTCTTCGCGCGCTACCCAAACACTAACCGGTTTATTCTATGCTAGTCGGTCTGTCTAAATATCATAGAAGGAAAGATCGAAGCGTGGCAGAGGAAGGCCAAGGATAAGTTACCTGCAACAGATAAAGACGACGGCTAACATTATGTCGTACCAGGAGGTCAAAGAGATGGCTAACAATAGAACGGCTTGGCGATTGCTCCACCGACAAGAGCCTAGCTCTTAAATAGATGATGATGAGGCGAAGTTTAACCAGGTCTGACAGCTGCACGGATTTTGATGAAACATAGATGCTGACTACGGGATAAAACGGATGCCTACGGGATTTTGACGTCGGTAACACACACTTAGGTGAATAATCTATACTAATTTTATAAAGCTGAAGAGTTTGTTTGTTTGAACGCATTTATCTCAGGAAATACTGGTTCGAATTTAATCATTATTTTTGAGTTGGATAGTCCATTTATCGAGGAAAGCTTTAGGCTATATAACATTTGATAAATGTCTACCCGAGCGAAGCCGGGCGGGCCGCTAGTACTGTATAATAATCTACTCTGAGATACTATAATATACACTAATATCATCAAAAAAATCCTGTATTTTTGTTTGTAATGAACTCAAATCAAATGAAAAAGGTTGTTCTTTGTGAATTTTTTTAAATATGTATTGCGTGGGCAACGTGTAGAGGTCATTGTATTCGTTGTACGTGTGTGTGTGTACACTGCAAGGCGTAGTTTGAACGTGCGTCACATCGTTGTTCACAAAGATCCATCTACCTTTTTTATTTGGTCTGAAGTAATGAATTAACCCAAAATTACTGTAGTACTGGACAGATTTCGTAATAATTTCAACGTGAGAGTGCTGTATTATCACTGAGTAACAAGGTTATATTGTTAAGCGGGGAAAAATAATCGGCGGGGAATTCACTCCCACACTTTGGAACCGAAATGGTCTCGCACGGCGCGGTTCCAAAGGAGTTTTCTCCCGCGCAGGATCAAATTGTGGAACTCCCCGCCGTGGTTTTGCCAAAGGAGTACCGCATGGGGTTCTTGAAGAAGGTGAAGAGAGATATTTGAAGGGTCGACAACGCGCGAGTGATACCCCTGGTGTTGCAAGCGTCCATAGGCTACGGTGACCGCTTACCATCAGGTGGACCGTATGCTTGTTTGCCACCTTAGTGGTATAAAAAAAAAAAAACTAGTAGTAGTATGTATAGAAAGAGTACTTACAAAATTATATTTCGTGAGATAAAACGCTGAGAATCTCTTCGCGTTATCCATCCAAATATTGTTCAATATGACTCCAGAGAGCGAACGCCACGTTATGAAGGCTTTGATGGATATAAAACAATACAGAAGCACGTGAAACACATGGTAGAATGTCCCGAAACATAATTTACACTTAGAATATTTACTTAAAAGCTCATTGGGTATAATTTTAAACACAACCATAATTTAAAACACACTTGATAGAATTTAGTTAAGGCGACCTCTGCGCAGCCGATCGCCCGGACCTGCTGTGCTTGAACGGTTTCCCTTTTAAAATAATTTGGGGTTACGGAATTATGTACAAAACCTTATTTTTAAGTGAGTTTTTATTTTCTCATCAGATTTTTAATGAGATTTTACGTCGGCTGTCAGGCGTGCTGGAACATATCTCGCTCAGCGGATCAGCAATGCTGCCAGCATTCTTGGCACGCTCCTGCGTGACTGGTTTTGGTATCTCTGCCTACCCAATGAGGGACATGGCGTGGTGATATATACACTTACGTGTGTATGGTAGTGTTAAAAATCCCTCCTTTATTTTAATTCTTCACCGACGAATGCACAAAAAACAGCTACACTGATTTCTGTAAGCGGAACCCAATATTATCCATTTTATTCCGGCTTGCCTGACTGTATCAAGTTCATGCAGCTCAAACCACTGTTCAATCGGGCTTTTAAGACCGGTTGCCTAACGGGTTAAAAAATATGATTTATTGGGTTTTGTCCTAAGCATTTTTGTGTACCAAACTTATCCGCTTTAAAACTATATCAACCTGTGAGCGAAAGATGGCGCTATAAGGCAAACCATATGCAATTCAGCACAATAAAAAGTAAGGTAACCACATACAATCAGGTGGGCCGCATGCTGAGCTTTTTACCGGATTCTTCTCAGCAAAAACGACCTTCCGAATCCGGTGGTAGATTCTGATGATTTGTGATAGTACTTGTAAAGACTAGTCAAATAAAGATGATATTGAGTTTGAGTTTGCTCATTTACATAGCCAGGAACTTTAGTGACTAGAACAGTCGGAGCCTTGTTCCCCAGGCACAACACCCGCCTGGCTGGAAGATCATCCCTTTGTGGCGGCTGAGCATGATCACCTCGCTCGCCCCACAGTATCATACATACAGTCTCCGACTAGAACAGTCGGAGCCTTGTTCCCCAGGCACAACACCCGCCTGGCTGGAAGATCATCCCTTTGTGGCGGCTGAGCATGATCACCTCGCTCGCCCCACAGTATCATACATACAGTCTCCGACTAGAACAGTCGGAGCCTTGTTCCCCAGGCACAACACCCGCCTGGCTGGAAGATCATCCCTTTGTGGCGGCTGAGCATGATCACCTCGCTCGCCCCACAGTATCATACATACAGTCTCCGACTAGAACAGTCGGAGCCTTGTTCCCTAGGCACAACACCCGCCTGGCTGGAAGATCTTCCCTTTGTGGTGGCTGAGTATGATCAAAACGCTCGCCCCACAGTATCATACAGTTTCGAATTTAAGCCATGACTCCTAAATCGTTACTTCTATACTATATACTATAATACTATATAACTATATATAATATTAAAGTATAATATTTAATATTTTAATATAATATTATAATATAAAGAGGAAAGATTTGTATTTTAGATTTTTTGTATTTTTGTGGGTTTGTATTGAATAGGCTCCGAAACTTGAGGACCGATTTCAAAAATTCTTTCACTGTTAGAAAGCTACGTTATCACTGAGTAACATAGCTAACATAGCTATTTATTATACTAGCTGCCCGCCCCGGCTTCGCTCGGGTAAACAAAATATTTGATAACGTCTTGACGTCTACCCGTGCGAAGCCGGGGCGGGCCGTCAGACCATACATTTAAATTAAGCAATACCTAGGCAAGGAGGTACATACTCAAAAAAGTAAAAGCAGTTTGATGTGACGGTCCATTATAAACAATGTAGTATTTTGTAAATCAAGAAAGTGGGTACGTATTTATAATTCGTTATAATCGATTTAGTATCGATATCAAATCGATTCGACATATCAAAACAGGTTAAAACTAAAACTTGTTATGTTCCGGCTTTTAGAAACATTTCTTAATTCCACCATTAAGTAGGATAAACCCATTATAACTTTAAATTGAAAATCATAACCCTCCTTTTTGCTTCGCCGTACTCCCATAAAAGGGCTACAGCAAAATATTAAGGACAGACATTGGTGTCCATCCTGTTGTACAAAATTACTAAACTTAACTAATTTGACAGGTCTAAAAGACTTGCTATCCCTTTCTCATATGCAGGGTTAAATAAGGATGGCAATATTTTCAGACATAAATTAGTTAAGCTTAGTAATTTAGAACAACAGAATTGGCCATTATCACACAGCACCACCTTGTCCCAAACTAACCAAAGCTTGTACTATGGGAACCAGCAGCTGATATAATACTTATATACTTGTTTTAAACACATACTTAAGGAATACCTAGACGCTAGGCAAACATATGTTTATCACATAAATGTTTGCTCCGGGAATCGACCCGTAACTAGCGTAGCAGTCAGGTACACTACCTATAAGACCAGTGATTCCCAAAGTGCTCCAGATGGACTTCCAAGTATGTACGGGAGACACAAAGGATCTACGTTGGCGTGAAACAAAATTCGGATCACTTCCATAGCGAGACGCAATCCTGAAAACTGATGATAAGAATATCGTGGGACAGTTTGGTGTTGTTGCCACATATCACCATTCTCCTGCCCCTTTGATTATATACTGCCCTTATCCCATATTATTTGGGGTCGGCGCAATATGTATTTCTCTTCCATACTTCTCTATCAGCCGTCATCTCTGTATTCACTTCCTTTCTGGCCATGTCATCTTTCACACAGTCCATCCATCTTCTCTTAGGTCTACCTTGACCCCTATACCGTCCACATTCATACATAAAACCTGATTACATCTATATAAATAAAATGAATGTAACTAAGTGCAAAACTCGAGAACGGCTGAACTAATTCGGCTTTTTTTTCATATGTTCATTAAGGCACACGGTAGGTTTTAATAAACAAATAGTAGAGAAAAAACATAAAACCTCCGTGAAAAATGCTTTTCTTTTCCCATACAAACGAAATTTTGATAGAACGAAGTCTGTCCGGGCAAAGTAGTGTTACTACTGCACAAAAATATTGATCACACTAATCATGGAAAAACCACTTTCTCCAATTAAAATTGTCTATTTGCAAATCATTAAGCAATTACGAAAATAAAATAAAAGGTACGTGTAAACTAGGCCTTATGGTGTGCTCACAGATTAAATAGTAGGCTGTGTATTGTACACGCTTAATTGGAAACAGGGTTGCCTGATGTCAGAATTTTTTTCTCATCCTAGGGTCGCTAATTTCCCAGAATGTCAAATTCCTTAACCGTCAAAAAATTTACTGCACTTCTTTCAATTCTTTTAATACTGAATTGAGTGAAGAAGCCGAAGAAGTCTTCGGCTTCTTCACTCAATAGACTAGCTAGGCCCGCGGCTTCACGCGCATCAAATTCAGGTTGATGTATTTTCCTATCACGCCTTTAGGGGTGGTGGTTTAGGGGTGGTTGAATTTTGAAAAAGTCTAATATACTTTTTTTCTTTACTTTTAGTTTGTATTATTATTGTCCCATACAATTACCTACTGTACCGTAACCTATATCTATATCTATACTAATATTAGGTCCTTACATATGAAATTGGCGTTTTTCGTACTGGCCACTTTAATCACGAATTTCTCCTCTTTGGTAAGGAATTCCAAATTCAAATTTGTACAGCTATAGACTCATGTATTTGTGCTTCGATGATCGTCATTCATTTGTTTTTTTTCTTCTGTTTTTTTCTGTTTGCGTCACTCATTTTACAAAATGGAAAACCTTAAATATCGCATTATTTACGAGTACGAGTTCCGCCGTGGCACTAGTGCTGCGGAAACAACTCGAAGGGTGAATGATGTGTATGGCGGTCGTGTTGCAAAAGAAAACACAGTTCGTTTTTGGTTCCAACGTTTTCGTTCTGGAAATTTCGACCTGCAGAACAAGCCCCGTGGACGGCCTGAGACTCAAGTTGATAATGAAGAGTTGAAGGCTATTGTGGAAGCGGATCCATCGCAAACCACGTCCGAGTTAGCTGCAGGCTGCAATGTTAGTGATAAAACTGTTTTAATTCACTTGAAGCAAATTGGGAAGATTAAAAAGCTTGAAAGGTGGGTACCTCACGAATTGACTGAAACAAACCGGCAAACGCGCGTCGACTGCTGCGTTACATTACTAAACCGGCACAATAATGAAGGTATTTTAAACCGAATCATTACCTGTGATGAAAAATGGGTTCTTTACGATAATCGGAAGCGCTCAGCGCAATGGTTAGATCCTGGCCAGCCAGCCAAATCCTGCCCCAAGCGAAAATTAACCCCAAAAAAGTTACTTGTAAGCGTTTGGTGGACTAGTGCCGGTATTGTTCATTACAGTTTTTTCAAATCTGGCCAGACTATTACGGCTGATGTCTATTGTCAGGAATTGCAAACCATGATGGAAAAGCTAGCGGCTAAACAACCTAGGCTGGTCAATCGCTCCACGCCACTGCTGCTTCACGACAACGCTAGACCACACACTGCGCTACAGACGGCTACTAAATTAGAAGAGCTTCAATTGGAAAGTCTAAGACATCCTCCGTACTCCCCGGACCTTGCTCCAACAGATTACCATTTTTTTCGAAATTTGGATAACTTCTTGCAAGGGAAAAAATTCAACTCCGATGGGGCAGTCCAAATCGCCTTCAAAGATTTTATTGATTCCCGTCCGACTGGTTTTTTTAGTAAAGGGATCAATGAACTACCTATGAGATGGCAAAAGTGCATAGAAAATAATGGTTCATACTTTGATTAATTAAATATATTATATTAAAAAATATTCGACTTTTTGTTCCTCCCATACAAAACGCCAATTTCATATGTAAGGACCTAATATTATAAAGAGGAAAGATCTGTAAAAAAAAACACGTATCTACTTATTTATTTCCAGAAGTACTTCTCTGAAGTTTCTAATAAAACGTCTATCTATCTTGTTTCTCCATAAAAATTTTAGACCCCCGTGTCATCCCCTTGGGGGTGACTTTAGGAAAATCCTTTCCAAGCGGATTCCGAAAACTCTCAATACCAAAGTGTTATTTCAATTTTAATCCAATATCTTCGGTAATCCAACTTGCGTTAAAAAGCTTTCTATGCCAAGCCAAACAAGAATACGAGATTAAAATTATTAACAGCGTAGTGTGTCCAAAGCCTAACGCATCATCTCACATCCCCAGTGCGCATACGGCCTAAAACCAGATTAAAAGAAAGTAGGTGCAATATAAGCCTCGACACTCCCATAGCTCGCTTAGTTTGGCGTACTCCGTAAAGAAAGTCATTTCACCAACGCGTACCAAAGAGGTTGAATGCCGTAGACTCGTTTGACAAGCGCGCGCAAAATGACGCTGTCAAAGTCATTTTTCATTTTATTTTTTTTAGTTTTTTGTAACAGGGTTGAGAGTACAAGTTTCCTAGAACGTTCTTACGAATATGTTGTTAGTTTAGGCAAGAATTTAGCGCCTAGTTTCATGTCGATTTTTGAATGTATGGGTGAAGACAACGCTTGGGATTGTGCGAAGGAGAGAGCTGGCAAAATTCTGGACGGCTGGGATGAAGATGTTCAGAAGCAACGAAGAAGGTGGCAAGGTACGTTCTATTTTCAAATATACACAGTTTTTTAATAAAACTTTTAGTTTTTAGTTGAGTTCACGAAATTAGATAATAGGGTTTTTTATCAATTTTAAATTAATAGTTGGGGTCCTTTTATTATACTTGTATTTATATAAAAAAAATATTTTTGGCGCGAATAAAAATACGGTGACTTAGCGTTGACTAGGCATTAAACATAAATACTAGCTATTTAAAAAAGTTGAGTGAACATAGTCAATCAATAAGCGATTTTTGGCGGAAATCAAGAAATCAAAGTTGTTGGCCATACTTGGGCTTGCATATTTTGTTATAGTAATCTCTTAGTCCATATTTTCCGAGTCATTTTGTGCAATAGCTTCATTTTATTTATGATAATAGAAATAATGCCTTTTTGTGAAATATGTCATTTAACACAAAGGTAACCTCTGACCTAGAGGCCTATTTTCTGCTTCTTGAATTCTCCAGAAAGCATTTGAAGCAATCCGCCAAGTCCCTCACGGGGTAGGCAAAAGTATAGAGCGCCATTTCACTCTTGACTTGCACATCTCTTTTGCTCCTTCGGCCGCGAGTGCCGCCACATTAGGCATCTTAATGAGAAAATGTAATAAAAACTCTCATAAACTTGATATTTATAATAGTTCTTCAAGAGGATAATTATTATTGCCAAAACTAAAAACAAGAAGTGAAATCAATATCTTTATGGTTGAAGGTTTTTCTTTAGTGATATCTTTATGTTTGCCCGCGTATTATGGGGTAACATAGTTCACTCCATGGAACTTCTTTATAATGATATTATCCCAAAAAGAAACATAAAACCACACCCACATTGTTTTCAGACTAAGTTACCACCTTTTAGCTTCCTATAGGGGTTGAATTTAAAAAAAGCCTGTAATATCTATTTACTTATGTATTTACAGAGGTACTTCTCTAAAGTTTCTATTTTTTTTATCTAATCTTGTATCTCCTTACAAACTTTCGCCCTTATCCCCTTAGGAGGTGATTTTTTTTATAAAATCCTTTCTTAGCGGATGCCTACGTCATAACAACTGTCTGCGTGCTAAATTATCTTCGGCGGTAAGTGGGCGTTGTAACATTGCCTACCTCTTCGGGGACCCTTGTGGGAAGGCGCGAAGATATATAAATATAAATGAACTAGTTTGTGTCCGTGACTTCGTCAGCGTTGATATTAAAATCCCAGAGAAACGTAACATTTTCCCGGGATAAAAAAATCCGTGGATAAAAAGTGGATAGCCTTGACATTAATCCAGGTTATAAACTACACGTGTATCAAATTTCATAAAAAAATTTATGTGATTGAAAAACAAATGTACATCCATTCATAAAAACTTTCACATTTTGTATGACACCATACTGAGTCCTGGGAGTGGAGGCAGTCAGCAGCAGGTCTTGTTGTGCGTGGTGGTAAATAAAACTAGTTGGTTGTGTGCGTGGTCCGGTTTACTGGTTTGATTGAGCTCCTGGTCGGTATGTTCGGTTTGTTCAATGAGTCTTTTTTTTTTTTTTTTTTTAGTTGTCTCTCGTAGCGTGAGTTCCGGGAACATTAGCTACTTAACCGGACAATGGCGAGACCAAGGTGGCCTCCAGCCAGGCACTATTACATGCTAAGCAACACAGCTAAGGGCGCCCCATAGTGGGGCTCGGACCTCGGCTTAGGGCGTTGCTGGGGGGCAAGCTAGGGAGCTGGGCTGGGCTGGGATTATTATTTAAATTTATTTATATATAGCACAGCGACGGAGACTCTCTACCGCGCGTGCTAATAATGCCTTTTTTCATTACAGCGACATCTAGTGGTCAAAAGTCCGTTAAACACATTTATAATATTATATTAGTACCGACCCGCCCCGGCTTCGCTCGGCCAGCGTTAGCCATATAAGTTAAATACATACAAAACACAAATGAATTATACATAATAAAACTTCCTCTTGGATCGCTCTATCCATCAAAAACCGCATCAAAATCCGTTGCATTTAAAGATGAGGATACATAGGGACAGACAGACAGCGGGAAGCTACTTTGTTTCATACTATGTAGTGATAAGTGAGGGGTGTGTTTGTTCCAAGTCTTCATATTGTTCTCTAGGCAACACTGCCAAGAATGCGGAAGTATCCACAAAGATACAATCTAAGTGAAGACGTTAATGCAATTTCATCCTTTCTTCACACCGCCGCGATGTACAGCCACTCGGCTTTAAACGGTACACCGCAAATGCGACAAGTGTCAGCCTGCTTACTGAAACAGAGTTGCTCAAACTTTGGTACCGTACCGTAGAACTCAGATGAAACAAAAATAGTATTAAGTAAGTAGATGGCATGAAGTGGTCAAGGCGTAGTTTCCTTGTATTGGTTGTAGGTGTGTGCGTGTAACTGTTTGTATGTACACTGCAAGGCGTAGTTTAAACAGACGTCACTTCGTTGTTTGCAAAGTTCCATATACCTTCTTTATTTGATCTGTAGTACGAGCAACAATTACTGTGACTACCTATTCGAAAACGTAACTCGCGAATGTGAAAATTTTCTTAATTATTTTTCCTCCTTTTACCGACGCAGCGCTGTTAATTTTCCCATACAAAAATAGTCGAAGGCGATACGATTACGAAGTCGAAAATTATTGTTGCTAGGACTACTGAGCCGTAGAACTAGAAAATACCTACTCTGTGTAGAACGCTAGAGAATTCTTTGACATAACAAACTGTCATTATTTTAATCAATTCGATAAGTGATAGCTATGATAACTTTTTGGTGCTAAAAAATATAATTATGATTATTTACTTATTTTAAGCTGTGTACATGGTTATCTGGCTTGCATGAAGTGAATGAAGAGTGTGGAATAAGCAAAAGAGATGTCTAAAAAAAGAAGTAAAGTTTTGTGGAACAGAGTGCATGCGTCGAAAGAGACAGCGTGACAGAGTACTAAGCGTATGCAAAACCCTTTACGTTTTGATTTGGACATAATCAATCGCAAATATGATTTAGTTATTCATAGAAGTAATTTCCAACTAAAACTTATAAAGGCAAGTTTAACGAGTAAAAGTAAGAAAAATAACAAGAAATCATTCATTCTATTTTTTTAAGTTACGCTTAAAAGCTTGAGAACCACCAGCAGTTAATATTGAGTAGAACATTTAATTAAAGTGCTACTTACTAAAACCACAATATTGTGGGTGAGTCGACCACTTACCTGAATACCACTTGAAGAAGTACAAGGAAACTATCCAAAACCAAGTATCTACGCAGACTGAAAAATTGCAAACATGTTTAACTTAAAAAATATTATAAGTTTTTAAAAGCGAGGTAGGGCGATTTGGCATTTCCCGTTGGCTTTTCCACTTAAATTGGAGCCGCTCGACTGGGGACTGTACCTCCACCTTACAGAACACCGCAGTGAAATAACACTACTTGATGTAGTGTTGTGTTTCTGCGGTAAGTAAGGTTGCCAGTGCTCCACGAGGATACGCTGGGCTAGTAGTAATGCTGCTAGCACAGTGAGTCCTCATCAACACCATGGTTGGCAACGCGCTAGTGATACCCCTGGTATTGTTAGCGGCTATAGGCTACGGTGAATTACCATCATGATATGCAGCTAGTATAGTGAATCCTAATATGGTTGGAACGCGCTAGTGATAGCCCTGGTATTGCTAGCAGCTATATAGAATTTCTAAAATATTCCTTCTAATTTTCATAATATTGAAATCTTTAGATTATTCACTTTCCAATCAAATTCTGCGTGTAATTTTAACACATAAGTATCAGAACTCCTTGACAAGGCGCTGTGCATACAGTAGATGGACGAATTCAAAATGCTGCTAGCACAGCGATTCCTATCGTCATAGGAAGCACACGCGAGTTATACCCCTGCGGACGAATACTGAAACGCCACTCAAATCTGATCCAACATTAATTTTGATTGGCCTCCGATTTATATGCCATATTGTATTTTGACGGCGCTTCAAACAGTATTCGACCATTAGTGTTGCTAGTGCGTAAATCACCGCTACCACCGGGCGGGCCGTAATTTTATTTGGTGGTGACGCGGAAACTTTCAAAATGTACGTTAAGGGTAGCAGACAGGGTATGTGAGATTTTGACTCACTAAAACCCCCCGGAGGATGGCCCTCCGTGCATATAGGAGGGCCCCGGGATCTCCAGTGGAACGCCCCGGTGCCCTCCTGCACTTTGCCTGAGCACGTCCCGGGGGCAGCCATGTCGCCGCCCCTGGAACCCTCGCGTGCTCTCGACAGCACTTGCCACGTCGTGCTGCCACCAGCCCCGGGCCCGCTTGAAAGGGCTGTCAGAACCCCCACTCTGGCTGCCCACGCCCCGTTGGCCCCCTTTACGACAGGCAGGGGCTTTACCATAGCCAAATTCTTAGCGACCCTGGCTTATTGGGTCAACGGTCTGCGTTAGGCGAATCGAATCTACTGCCAACTATATAAGATAATACGTTGTGCGTAGTATAGATTAATTACGCAGACATTTTCCCTTTCACCTATTGTCTTTAATGTGAGAGCTAAAATTCCAAAGATATAGCTTTTTCTTTCTCTATAATTAAATACAATTCATAGACGTGAGAAATCACGTATCTAGTCGCCTTTAAGTATTATCAATGTCATTAGGTTATCCCGTTACTTGGCTAAGTAGGCACCACCGCAGTGTCACATATTCTGCCGCCAAGCACTAGTGTACGTACACATACTAGGTGGTAGGCCTCTTATTACAAGAGTCCGGCTAGGTGGCACCACAGCAGTGTCAGATATTCTGCAATATATCAACGCGCCAAGTCCTTCACGTGGTGGGCAAAGAGTATAGAGCCATATCACTCTAGACTTGCACTGCACACCTCTTCTGCTTATTATATATATTTACTTTTCTCCATCTTCCATATCCTTAAAAGGGAAAAAGAACCCTTACAGAATCACTTTGTTTTCGTCTGGAAGAAAAAAGCAAAAAGCAGTGTCTTACGGCACATGTAAAAAAAGCCTTAAATATGCAATTTAATTATTATTATATTTTAATTCCTGCTTCGCGCTGTTGAGAGTCACTGACGAATAATGACCTCATTTGAAGTTCGCCTACTTTTACCTTACCTTCAAGTGTGCACGGAACCCTCGGTGCGCGAGTCCGACTCGCACTTGGCCGGTTATTATTATTATATTATCAACTCCTAATCCAAACCTCATGTGAAATTTCGCAAATCATTGCGTGCGAAATTTTTAAATCCATGTTAATCATATAGTAATTTAACGGGCCACTATTTATTAGAGTGGAATTATGAATCAAAGCAATAGAAAAATACGGTTAAACTTATCGCAAAAATCATCAATGGGATATTAAATCATCATCAATCATTACACAAAATGACACGCGAAACATGTACAAAATAGTTGTCGAAATCATTGAACCACACTATGGTTTGCAAGACTTGTTTTGCTCAAAAATTCAACCAACTTAATTTTAAATTATGTACGGAGAAATTACTTTCACCGAAATTAACATCGTCCTGAAAAGAAACTGGGTATCTGCAACATCATCTTGACCTCAGAGAGGTACATACTGCACCTGACAGGCGGTGAATGCCTACCGAAAAAAGACTTCAAATTAAATTAGTATCTAGCATAAATGCTACAAACTTTGTTTACTAGCGTCTTTAGAAACTTAATGCAAAAGAATGGTGTTTTACTACGAAACTATGAAGCGTTTACCATGGCCTATATTATGGTTACAATACCAGTGATACCACTCGCGCTTTGCCAACCCTACCGAATCTTATCTACGCGTTAAAAGTCCGTAAAAATACATACATAATCAAGTCCCTTTCTAGACAGAGAGTATAGAGCGCGATACTTTCGACTAGCACACCTATTTTGCTTCTACATTAATCAATCTCTTCATTACTTACCTTTCCATCCTTGAGTACTTTGGTGATTTGATCTTTAAAGTAGACCCTGGTCTTCCACAGCTTCTTCTTCCACTCTCACTTCTTCGCATTGTATATCTTTGTCAGTCTTTCATCACTCATTTGTTCTGTATGTCCAAACCATACATTTAATTAAACTTTAAATTATCATCATCAGAAGCGGCGGACGCTGAAGTGAGGACTTCTGGGAGGGCCATTGAAGAACTCCCATCGAAGATCGGGAGTGACGTGGAGGGCTCTCTCAACTCCATAGCTGAGTTCATACAACATGGTGTTGCCAGGTAAAAGTTTTGTGATCAGCTTTTGTCCAAAAAATCGCACTGGTAAAATAATGTCAAAAAAATCCATACTAAAATTAACGAAACTAACTCTATTGGTGTGTTTGTTACCTTTTCACGACTAAACGGAGAAAAAGTTATATATTCTGGGGTAGGACATAGGCTTTTTTAAGTTCAGACAAAGTTGCAGGTAACCGCTAGTAGTTTATATTTCTAAATACCGTTTTTGATGTGTCTTTCCTCTCACTGTCCTGCAGTCTGTGGAATGAACTCCCCGCCGTGATTTTCCCAAAGGATTACAGCATGGGGTTCTTCAAGAAGGGTGTGAAGAGATTTTTGAAGGGTCGGCAACGCGCGAGTGATACCCCTGGTGTTGCAAGCTTTCATAGGCTGCGGTAACCGCTTACCATCAGGCGGGCCGTATGCTTGTTTGCCACCTTAGTGGTATAAAAAAAATTTTATATCGTGTAAATTAAGCACTATCATTATAAGACACGGTCTAAAACACATTTGCCAACTTGGTGAACATCTTTTTACTTCATCATCATCACCAACATGCCTTTATCATCCCACTGCTGGTATCATATCACAATTAAAGGCTGTTAAATTGCTGCTTACCTCTGCAATTGTCAGTTCCTAGATCAATCATATTTCTTCACACCTTCGCACAATAATCCCCGAAGGGTAGGCAGAGGTGTCACAACACCCACTTTCCACCGAAGATAATTTGGTACCAACGTGACAGATGGTGAGTCCGTCGCCGTCTCTTAGGCACTACATACGTCCTTGAATTTCTTCTTAGACATATGCAGGTTTCCTCACGATGTTTTCTTTCACCGTAAAGCTCGTGGTATGACTAATCCCTGCACTTGGAAAACTCATTGCTACAGAGCGGTGGGATTCGAACTTGCTTCATACCACAAGGCCTCCACAACTCGTAGATTATTATAGAATCCAACAATTTGGTTGAAATTGCATCATAAATTTTGTTTACTCGAGGCACACAGATCAGTGACTCGTAGCTTACAATCGGGTGGGTACGTTTGCCAGCTTAGTGGCATACAAAAATAATCTCCTTACACGTTTATCACGAGATTAATTATAATTAATTAATGTAATTAGCTTATAAAATGTTACACTGCATTATATATTTTATAATCTTAACGCTAAGTCGGATTGCGGACAACATACATAGATAAAGAAAGCGGGATGTGTAAGTGTGCCGGTGAAAACACTCTGTATAAGGCGACGCGACCAAATTTAGCACCCGCTATGTAACGTTCAAAACGAGTGTTTGGGTATATTTGCTTTGTAAAAATTTCGTATGAATGTCGGAAAACTTTCGCTAGTTGTTTTCGTTCGGTGGGGTCGTCACCTTTACGGGGCTACGAAGACATTATCTTCTTAAAGTTATATATATATATTTTTATACCACTAAGGTGGCACACAAGCATACGGCCCATCGGATGGTAAGCAGTCACCGTAGCCTATAGCCGCTAGCAATACCAGGGGTATCAGTAACGTGTTGCCATGTTGTTGATGAGGGGTCGCTGTGTTAGCAGCATTACTACTAACAGCGTATCCTCGTGGAGCACTGGCAACCTTACTTACCGCAGAAACACAACACTTCAAGTAGTGTTATTTCACTGCGGTCTAATTTTTTAACGCTATACATAAATTTTTAAAATCCTTTGAACACCCAATATTCGTTGTGACTCGTGTCACTACATAGTATAACAGAAAGTCGCTTACCGCTGTCTGTCTTTACCTGTGTATGTTTAAATCTTTAAAACTACGCAACGGCTTTCGATGCGGTATTTTTAATAGATAGAGTGATTCACTAGGAAGGGTATTGTATATATAATTCATTGTGTTTTGTTGGTATTGAACATCTATGGCTATAGCTGGGTGTGGGAAGCCGGGGCGAGTCGCTAGTTGAAAATAAATGTGTAAGAACTTGCCTCTGAGAAGCAAGTGACACATTCTTCTAATATTATAAATGCGAAAGTTTGTGAGTATGGATGGATGTTTGTAACTCTTTGACGCAAAAACTACTGAACGGATTTCGATGAAATTTGCAACACAGATAGTTTATAAACTGGATTAACACAAAGGATACTTATTATCCCGGGAAAATGTTAGGTTCCTCTGAGATTCTAAGCTCAACGCGGACGTAGTCGCGGGCAGAAACTAGTATTGCGAATATTTTTAAACCACCAGTGGAATTTCAGACACTGACGGTTATTTTTTTTAATATAACTAATGAACCGAGCTCTGCCACGATGTTAGGCATTGTAATGTTTACTAGTAGAAGACAATTGAATATAATAGTTGGATTGTACCTACATAACCTCAGACACAACTTGCGCTAGGGCTATCAACGTACACTTTTAATGTCTTCAAGTTTAACCCATTATTATAAGAAAAAAAGTATTTTTACAAAAAACTTTAGCAGCATTTCAAATTAAACATTGAGGAGCTCCCTGGGGCTTTTGTAGGGATCCGTACCTCAAGAGGAAAAAAGGAACCCTATTAGGATCACTTTTTTGTTGTCCGATTGTCTGTCTTTCAATACTTTTTTTCTCAAGAACGCGTGGAGTTGTAAAGTTGAAATTAATGTCAAATATCTGGGTCCATGGTCTCTTTCGGCTGTAAAATAATCAAACCTGAAAGTCAATATGAAGAAAAGATATTACCGTTTATAGAATACAAAATATATTATAATTTGCTTTGTCCGCTTAATGTTACGCGGACATAAACATTAAGCGGACAAAGCAAATTATAATATATTTTGTATTCTATAAATATGAATTTCCGCAAAGTAAAACCTGAATCAATTCAATATTACCGTTTATGTCGCAAAATTTCACATATTCCGCTGTTTCCCAAGGGAATCAAAACCTACAGGGTACTTCCCGTTAACCTAGAACCATGAAATTTGGCAGCAAGCAGTGTCTTAAAGCACAAGTATTTGATGAAATCTGAAAACAGTAAATATGTTTTTTTTTTTAAATGCGAATTTACTAAAAAATATTCCTGAATTGCGCTGTTGAGAGTCACCGACGAATAATGACCTCATTTGAAGTTTGCCTACTTTTAATCATACCGACAAGTGTGTACGGAACCCTCGGTGCGCGAGTCCGACTCGCACTTGGCCGGTTTTTATTTAGTTTTATTGTGGGTGTAATTACCGTGAAATGCTGCAAAGGCTAAAGTAATCGATTTTACTAGTCATTTATTAAACAACTAGCGGCCCGCCCCGGCTTCGCACGGGTAGACATTTATATCAAATATTTTGTCTACTCGTGCAAAGCCGGGGCGGGCAGCTAGCATATGTTAATCAGTGATAGTGTAGCTTTATAACGGTGAAATATTTTTTGAAATCGGTCCAGTAGTTTCGGAGCCTATAGACATTTATCAAATATTTTGTCTACCCGAGCGAAGCCGGGGCGGGAAGCTAGTATAATATATAGCCTATGTTACTCAGTGATGATGTAGCTTTATAACGGTGAAATATTTTTTGAAATCGGTCCAGTAGTTTCGGAGCCTATAGACATTTATCAAATATTTTGTCTACCCGAGCGAAGCCGGGGCGGGAAGCTAGTATAATATATAGCCTATGTTACTCAGTGATGATGTAGCTTTCTAACGGTGAAAGAATTTTTGAAATCGATCCTGTAGTTTAGGAGCCTATTCAATACATACAAAAATACAAATCTTTCCTCTTTATAATATTAGTATAGATATTTTTTTGAATTGAATACGGTACGACAACCCTAGTTTACAAAAAGGATTTGTACATTCGTCTCTTGATTGACGTCATTACCTGAACACTACAATAATACAATAGGAACTAAGAAAAAACATTAAAATGAGATAACTATATTCACCGCCCACCTTGACTCTTGCCAAATATAATATATTAGTTATGGATTTATAAAATAAAACTATAATATTTTAAATAAATCAACACTATCTACACTAATATTATAAAGAGGAAAGATTTGTATTTTTGTGGGTTTGTATTGAATAGGCTCCGAAACTACTGGACAGATTTCAAAAATTCTTTCACCGTTAGAAAGCCAAATTATCACTGAGTAACATAGGCTATATATTATACTAGCTGCCCAAGGCATATATACCGGCTCCGCACGGGAAGACACAATATTTGATAAGTCTATAATTAGTAGCATTCATTTTATTACCATTTTGGGAGAGATAGGGCGAATTAAAATCTCCCGTGGGTTATCCCATTTAAATTAAGCCGCCCGACTGGGGACTGTGCCTCCACCTTACAGAAGACCGCAGTCAAATAACACTACGGTAAGTAAGGTTGCCAGTGCTCCAAGAGGATACGCTGGGCTAGTAGTAATGCTGCTAGCACAGTGACTCCTCATCAACAGGGTCGGCAACGGGTTAATGATATCCCTGGTATTGCTAGGCTACGGTGACTGCTTACTATCAGGTGCGCCGTATGCTTGTGTGCCACCTTAGTGGTATGAAAAAAGTTGAATTTTTCGACGAGCATCAAACCCGTACACAGTAATCCACACATCGCGCTCTTTTCACTTTCACCTGTGACCCAGTTGATAGCACTTAAGGTTACATTATAAGCTGTCTACGCATTAGCCGCGATGGGTGAACCAATTGTAACGAATTGTAAAGAAAATGTAGTGAATTTATCTATTAAAGCCTACATATACCATTACAGGGGAAACCAAAGCGATCGTGTGGCTCATTTAAATGAAAACACTTTGAATTTACAAATTTAAACATGGGTCATAACAAACATATCTACACTAATATTATAAAGAGGAAAGATTTGTATTTTTGTATGTATTGAATAGGCTCCGAAACTACTGGACCGATTTCAAAAATCCTTTCACCGTTAGAAAGCTACATCATCACTGAGTAACATAGGCTATATATTATACTAGCTTCCCGCCCCGGCTTTGCACGGGTAGACAAAATATTTGATATAAATGTCTCCCCGTGCGAAGCCGGGGCGGGTCGCTAGTATAATAATGATGATGCTTGGACATTATCACACAGCGCCATCTGGCCCCAAACTAAGCAAAGCTTGTACTATGGGAACCAGCAGCTGATATAATACTTATGTATTTTTTTTGTAAATACATACAACATACTAACATATACCAGACACCCAGACCCAAGGCAAACATATTAATTAGACTTTGTTTTATAGGTACTATGTTAAAACTAGCGACCCGACGCGGCTTCTCAAGGATAGCAGGGTGTATACACCTACAATTGACACCGAATCTAGGCCGCGCATCATATTTTTTTTCGACATCTACAACAATCATCGTCATGTTTTACCCAATTTACTTTTCTGTTGTGGGTGCACCAAGATGCAGGGCAAACACAAATAGTAATCTCATAAATATTTGCCCTGGGAATCGAACTCGCGACACCTAGTAGCATTCAAAATTACCAACCACTAAGACCATCTTATATAAATTAAATAATATTATTTTTTATAAATGCAATGGTGCCAATTCTGTTGTTAAAAATTACTAAACTTAACTAATTTGACCGGTCTAAAAGTCCTGCTATCCCTTTCTAATGTGCGGGGTTAAATAAGGATGTCAATATTGTAATAATGTCAAATTAGTTAAGTTTTGTCATTATGAACAACAGAATTGGCACCAAATATCTGCATTATTTTATTCTTATAATTGTAATTAGCGGTAATATTGACATTAGCTACTTGATTACCAATTATACTTTTTTTTTTCGTCGAAAATGTGTGTTGGAGATGATATCTCTGTAAACTGCATGCTGAACTGAATTGATAAATAAATAAACCTTTGATTCACTTCCAGAGCTCTGTCAAGAAAACACGAGCATGGCGGCGGTATTGACAGCATAACAATATCAACCGGAGAGAAGAAGAAGATGAAGAAGAAGAAGCCGAAGCCTCCTAAAATCCATCTCCTTCACCCAGTCATGATGCCCATGCGAAAAGCCCACAAACAGGAGAAAGGTCGGGCCTTCCCAAATGGGCGACAAACTTGGGTGATCGGGGATGCTAATGTTAATGATGAAAGCGATGTTCATGATCATAATGATAGTAGTGAGGATCATGATGACAGTAATGATGATCATGATGAACCTACCATTGCAGATACAGAGAATGATGTTAGCCAATCAAGGGGTGTTATTGGTGACATGTGGAATTTGGGTGAAAAGGCACTAGATGCTGTAGCTGAGCATGCGATAGAGAATGAAAATATTGATAATGGAATCATGGATAAAAGTTCTTTTGAAGGTGATGGTAATTTTAAATTAGATTAAAGTACTGTCGTGTGCGTTCGAAAATGATTTAAGTCCTTGAAATATCTTGTTATCAACGTAACTTCAAAAATTCAAATAATATAGATATGAAAATGTTGTAGTATATTTTAAAGAAATTTTAAAGAAATCCCGTACCTTTTACAGAATCATCAAGAGAAGTAGCTTAAATACAAACTCGGATTCAAAATTATCTTTATCGACTAGACTTTAATAAGACTTTTACTTACTCTCAAATTGTTTGCATCTACAACTCGATTAGAATGGTCGTTTTTTGCTGAAAAGAGCAAGAACTAGTCTTTTAAAAAAAACTATAATTTACATTTAAGTTTCCTACGTAACATAAATATTTCACATGAATATATAGATTAAAAATGCTCAACCGGTTAAGATTACAGGTCATATCAAATACTTCTAGAAAACACCAATTTGATCATCAGATTTTATATTCATTCATTATCACAACCAGCATAAGCTGGCTTAAATTTCTTTCAAACTGTATTTACTATTAACTATTTAATATATACATTTTTTTATATTTATTAGCTAGACGATAAGCATTACTATTTTGGAACTGACATTTAGACTTGAATCAGATTTTCTCGAAATTTTAAAACATCTATTTAATAATACTTTAAAAGGTTAACTTAAAATTACAATAATATATGGCACGAAAAACGTCAATTATTACATAACAATTGACGTTTATTTACAATACACAATAACACGTAGTTTGATCCCATAAATATATTTGATAATCACAAAATTAGTGATTCTTTAAAGTGGCTGCAAGATTCTTTTTTTAATTTCCTAACATCTAAATGGTTTCAAGTATAAAACTCATAAATCCAGAATATATTTTTAATAAAGCAAATGAAAGAAGCTCCCAATGAAACATTCTAAAAGAAAATTAATTACTTAGCAATGTACATTAAAAATAAAACAGTATTGTATAAAGCTGAACATGAAACAAAGACGTTCTTTATAACTTAACGGATAGTTTAACAAAGAACGGGTAATGAGCAAAATAATTGTCAGGTCCACAATAAACGTAATAACTAGTGCGTCATCTACATAAGAGAGTTCAAGTCGACACACGCCACAACAAAAGTTACATGTAGTACTTCATCTACATACTTCTGCTTAGTTAGACTTAAGCATTCATTCTTTGTCGTGAGACTGTGAATTACTGATAAATTTGAGATTCGTTTTTTTGCTACATGCAGCTATTGAAATCTTCGTTTGTAAATTATCCATGGACTGAAAATCCCTGAATGAAACCTACTTGCTGCTGCTGAAAACAAATAAAGCATTACAAACGTTAAACTAGAGCATTGCTATTAGAACTAAATCAGTGACTTATTAAATTAACGGAAAAATATTCAAGGTTTTTAAAGCAATGTTATTGCAACCAAAAAACAACTTACTAATAACTAAGTTTGTTTCTCAATCACGCAAAACGACTCAACTGATTTTGTGAACACTTTCCACACCATGATCTAATACTAGCGTCAAACATAGAGTCGTTTTTAACTTGGAAAAAGCAAAGGATTCTATGGTAATTATCGAAAAGAACTCTTGTGACGTGAAGTCTCAGTCAAAAACAATTTAAAAGTTTCTAAGCAGTTTCTTAGATTTCTAAGCATGTTTTTTACAGAGCAAATTTATGCCCAAAGTTTTGCAACTACTCCGGCCTAAAGTCGCCAGTGCTGTGCTGTCCACGCACGGAGTGACGAGTTAAATGTGATGTTGTGTTACTGTTTTACGTTTTGTGTTATGTTAGCACGTCTTGGCCTTGCTATCTTTATCTGCATTTGATCTTTTATACTTGCATGGGCATGTTTAGTTTGAACTTCATTTACTCGTATCTTGGCATCACAGGCACGTTGAATGTTATCGTAGTTATCGAATGAATCTGTTGTGTTTATTTGAGCTTTTGATATTATTTCCACTTGTGTTTTAAGTTTTATAATCAGAAAATATATTCTTTGACCAACGCCAATTGTGTGCGATATTCTGTTTCCTAGGCTATCAAGTATCGGTATATTTTTGCATCAATAATTAATTTAGTTTCAAGTATGATTATCAACATTATGAATATTATCTACTACTAATCAAATTTTGTAGACACGATCTATATTTTGATTTGGTTCAAAGATTCAATAATGTATACCAAACTTTTATAAGTCCTTTTATTTGACAGAATACGAAACGGGCACAAGATATTTTTCATATCAATATCAAAAAGTATTTATTCAATTTAGGCCTTAATATGGCACTTATGAACGTCTAAATTACCATATCTACTATCATCAGCACCCTGGTCTAAATCCACCGAGTTGTTGGTGCCTAGTTTACAGATTTCTAAATCTAATCTTTCCTTTGTGACCTTCACAGACAACTATGCTGATCAAACTGGTCACTAATGATAGTCCCATTGGGTCACTTTCTAAGACTTCTAGCAGACCTGTTTCAAAACCAGTAGCTAAAAATAATATAGTCAAAGCAGATAGCCATTTGATTGACGATATTATAGGTGCCAACGTAGAAGGTAGTGAGTCTATCACGTTTAGACAGACAGACAGACGTCGCGGGGGGACTTGCACCCATTCTAATTTTCACACAAATCAAGCCCGTCTAGATCGTGTCTGCAAAAGATGTGCTCTTAACATATTTCTAAACGATTTATTATTTTTAGAGCAAAGAGGTAAAAAGAAGAAGAAAAAGAAGGCAATTTTAAAACTCTTGATTCTGGGAGCTGTCCTTAAGGCGAAGATTGGAACTCTGTTGCAAATACTCTCATTCAAATTGCAGGTGAGTACCAATTTAATGTTAAGAGTGCCTGCAACTGATAAAGCTTTAGATTAAATATTATCTATATTACAGCCGTAGTGTGTTTTGTTTAGAGTAAAATAGGAGTCCCTCAGGGCTCAATTCTGAGTCCTCTGTTCTAAATACGAATGTAGCTAGTCTTTACATTTCACGTTCATCGTCACCTTAGTTGTAACGAATTATATATATTATGTATATATTATTATTATATATAGTATATAGCATTATATATATATTGTTTCAATCAGTACCTAAATGTTTCAGGTCAAATTCTTCATAATCGCTCTTCTCGGGCTGGCTATCAACCTGGCGAGATTATGGATCGACATCAAAAACAAAAACGCACAACAACCACAGAAGGTAAGAATAGAACTAGCCATGTTTATTATATTAACAATAATGCAATGAGAGACACGTCGGCTGGTTGAGGCCTGGTGACAGGCGGGCTGGAACATATCTCGCTCAGAGAATCAGCATTGCTATCCAGCGTGGCAATGCTGCCAGCATTCTTGGCACGCTCCCGCATGATTCCGGTTTGGGTCAGATCTTAATTCTTAATAATAATATTACATAGAGGAAAGATTTGTATTTTTGTATTAAATAGGCTCCAAAACTGCTGGACTGATTTCAAAAATTATTTCACTGTTAGAAAGCTACATTATCACTGAGTAACATAGGCTATATATTATACTAGCAGCCCGCCCCGGCTTCGCACGGGTAGACAAAATATTTGATAAATGTCTACCCGTGCGTAGCCAGGGCGGGCCGCTAGTCTTTAATAAGTAGGTAGGTTACATTATGTAAGTAGTAGTGTAGTTTAATCTGTTTGAATAAATCCGATAACAACAATATCTTCACACGTTCACGAAAGGTAAGCAGAAGATATGCTATTGTTTTACCATTAGTGGTTAGGATGGTAAGCTAGAATACCGCTTGATGGTAAGAAATTCCTAGGAGCCTTAGACAGGAATGTCTTTAGTTTTAAGCCTTTCAATTCCTAAAATATAGAAAGAGGGAAATAGCCCCTTTTTCTCAGTCTATGGTTTAGTACTCGTTGTGATTGAGACTGGTCAATAAGCCAATAAGGCTTGCATTGATAGCGGAAGTACGGCGTGCACTGACCCCAAGTATAAGGTTTCAGGGTCAATGCACTTTCCACACATAGCTGCCAACCAGTCTGACAAGCGTGCTCATTACAATTGTTTTATATTGACAGTAGTTCCAGTAATAACTTTGAGAAATGATGGGACTCGTCCGGTTTTAAACAGATGCAATTCCAACCAAATTTTAGACTTTTCCGATGGATTTAAAAATAAAAACATTCATACAAACCTTATACTGATAATTACGAACACAAGAACAAAATAAACTAGCAAGATTGCCTCAAGCGCCGGAAATATGCATGTCTTGGTCCAGGGCACATATTTTCTGCATTTGCTGTTCAAACTCTGGGTCCCTGGGGCCCGGATGCTCTTCGGCTTTTCAAGGAGGTCTCACGTCGGCTGGTTGAGGCCTGGTGACAGGCGTGCTGGAACATATCTCACTCAGATAATCAGCATTGCTATCCAGCGTGGCAATGCTGCCAGCATTCTTGGCACGCTCCCGCATGATTCCGGTTTGCGTCAGATCTTTTATCTATAAGTAGGTAGGTTAAGATATGTTTTTGAAAATAGTTTAATCTGTTTTGTGTCAATAAAAACAAAACTAGCCTAATCGTTAGAACGAATCTCAAGTAATAATATTTCATACATGCGGCAATTGATATGCGACGTATCATCACGCGCGCAGTTATTCACGGGGTAGGCAGAAAGTATAGAGCGTCATTACACTGTTTGCCTTACGGCGCAAGGCCGTCTTCAGGTACCCAAGTATTTGGGGCCCTTTTGGAAAGTACAAAAAATACGTATATCTGCGGACCTGGTATGCTGGTATTTCAATTTAGAAAAATTGAAAAAATAATGAGATTTTAGTTTTCTAGGCTCCTGTGAGGTCGGGGGCCCTGGGCACGGGTCCCATGTGCCTTTATGCTAAAGACAGCACTGGGTAGGCAGGGAGTATAGAGCGTCACACAACCTTCTCTTCACACACCTCTGTTTCTTCTACATTCATCAATCTCTTCATACATGCCCGCCGGTTCCGGGTACTCTTTACCTTTCCATCTTTGTCTACCTTTGTCGTCTGTCTTTCATCACCCACTCGTTCGTGTTTTAATTGACTTAACTTTCTGGCAGATTCAATACTGTCGACTTCAAATTAAATATTTCGGTCGCAACCATTCATTGTTCGAGCTCGCGAGGCGCCGATAGAATTACCAACAACTTGCAACTTATTAGCTATTCTGTTCATAGCGATTGCAATTTGAATACAAATAGGATAACAGGGCAACCTTCTTCTGTGACTACAATGCATAATTTATAAAGGAAACCAAAAAAGCGACAGGGCAGATCAGGATCCCCTGTTCGTACAGAAGACCACAGTGAAATAATACTTTGATGTAGTGTTGTGTTTTGCGGTGAGTAAGGTTTCCAGCGCTCAACTAGGATAGTAGTACGAGTAGTAATTCTGCTAGGTCAGTGAGTCCTTATCAACAACGCGTTAGTGATACCCCTGGTATTGCTAGCGGCTATAGGCTACGGTGACCTCTTACCATTAGGCGGGCCGTATGCTTGTGTGCCATCTTAGTGGTATAAAATAAAACTACTTTGATGATCCCTTTGCTAGTTCATACAGCGAGGTTGGTAACGTGCTAGTGATACGCTAACCATGGCGGGCCACCTTCCTGGTATGAACACATAATGCAGATAATTTGGTGCCAACGTGACAGATGGTGAGTCCGTCGCCGTCTCTTAGGCACTACATACGTCCTTGAATTTCTTCTCAGACGGATGCAGGTTTCCTCGCGAGGTTTTCTTTTACCGCAAAGCTCGCGTAAAGTTTATTTATTTAAATTCTTGTGTTGTTTTTATATTCAAAATCGAAATCATTTATTCAGTTTAGGCCCTAATTAGGCACTTATGAAGGTCTAAATTACCACCGGTTCGGAAATAAAAGCCACCTGAGAAGAACCGGCAAGGAACTCAGTGCTGCCTTTTTTTATGTAAAAATCATGATGTACAATACTCGTATATATCAATTTTGTCCTTATAGTATGTATTGTAGCACAGAGTAGATAATATACTACATTGTAGTATGTATGTAATAGTTCCCCTTGGTAAATAAATATGTAGTTGTAATAGCGCTATTTGGCTGTGATGCTCTTTAAGGAAAACTGTGAAATCACATATTTTTCGAGTCAGTTATGGTCAGTAACGTCTGTTCGCTAATGCCCAGTGAAAGTGATTCGACCAGTTTTGGTGAAACTGATATGTACTACATAGCTTAAACATTCCCAGTATTTCACTGTCAAGTTTTAATTTCAATGGCTTGTATGCTATTTTTTTTAGGGTTCCGTATCTTAAAACGTAAAATGGAACCCTTATAGGATCACTTTGTTGTCCGTCTGCCTGTCTGTCTGTCAAGATTTTTTATCTCAAGAACGCGTGGAGTTATTAAATTGAAATTAATAAGAAATACCCGGGTCTATGGTCTCTTTCGGCTGTAAAATAATCAAACCTGTAAGTCAATATGAAGAAAAGATATGACCGTTTATGTCGCAAATTTTCGCACTTGCGATTTCACAAGTGAATCAAAACCTATAGGGTACTTCCCGTTGACCTAGAATCAAGAAATTTGGTAGAAGTAAAGGAAAAAATCCGAAAACCGTAAATATGTCTTTTTTTTTAAATGCCAAAAAATAAAAGTAAACTTCATTCGAAAAAGAAAGTTTGTATCGAATTCGTAATGGATGCAAATATAATTTTACCGACACGAAGAAAGTAAATACATTCCGTTTGCTATGACCATCGTATCTAAGTAAAATATGTAGGTATATGAGTATTAGCTTAGTATTTGCTATTTTATTTTTTATATATTCTTTTGTGAAATATTCATGTTAAGTTAGTATTTGAAATGTAAATTACTTGTATGTAATTCATTTGGTTTTTAAAAGAGTAATTGCTGAGTTTCTTGCCGGATTCTTCTCAGCAGAACCGACCTTCCGAATCCGGTGGTAGATTCTGACGATTTGAAAGTACTTATCTGTGAAGTCTAGTCGTTCTAGAAGTTCCAAACTGGAAACAAACTGCACAGGACAAAGACAAATGGGCATATTTGGAGGAGGCCTTCACCCAATAATGGGGTTCCTACAAATTTAGTATGTGTGTAATAAGTTAACGTAAAAATATGTAAAATTAATTTGTAGGAAATAAAAGGCTTTTTTATTTTTATTTTTTTTATTTTTATTTTATTTTATTGTTATTTTATTTATTTATCTGTGAAGTCTAGTCAAAATAAGATCATTTTGAGTTTGGGTTTGAGTCAGTTTTTAAATGCTTGCGAAATTAACTTTACTGATATTAATTTATGCGTAAAACATTTTTATGAACTGTTTTTTCGCATTAAAAATAACTGTATTTTTTCCCTTTTTTATGCCACTGGGAAGGCATATGAACAAAGAATTTAAACATACATACATACAGATCATCACACCATGTCCCTCACGGGGTAGGCAAAGAGTATAGAGCGACATTTCACATGCACACCGCTTTTGCGTCTGTCTGCCAATCCCCTTCCTTTCTAGCCAGACAGAAAGAAGCAGACAAACAGTATGCAATAAAGTTCACAGTTTTAATAATGATGTGTTTTCAGGTGATATATTATGAGCACGCGCAGCATCAGCATCACTATGACCATGAAGAGGAACCAGGCTGGGGCGGACCCTGGTCCAGAATGTACCCTGAGGTAACCACAGATTACAATAACACACGAGCTAGTCGAGCTTTAAGCCGTGGTGGCCTTGTGGTTGAAGCAACAGGCCTGTCATCTGATGGGCCCAGGTTCGAGTCCCGGCCTGTACCAATGAGTTTTTCTAAGCTTAAGTACAGTGATTAATCACACCATGAGCTTTTAAAAAGAGAGGTAGGGCGATTTGGGATTTCCCGTGGGTTATCCCATTTAATTGGAGCCGCCCGACTGGGGACTGTACCTCCGCCTTACAGAAGACCGCAGTGAAATAACACTACTTGATGTAGTGTTGTGTTTCTGCGGTAAGTAAGGTTGCCAGTGCCCCACGAGGATACGCTGGGCTAGTAGTATTGCTGCTAGCACAGTGAGTCCTCATCAGCAACATGGTTGGCACCCCGTAGTGATACCCCTGGTATTGCTAGCGGCTATAGGCTACGGTGACTGCTTACCATCAGGTGGGCCGTATTCATGTGTGCCACCTTAGTGGTATAAAAAAATATTGGACAATTAACCAGTTCGTAGCAAGAACATCTCCCGACTACGTATTCGAAAACGTTACTATCAAAATGTCAAAATGTTCATACGAATTTTTAGTTCCACTTTTCGCCGCTGTAGCGCATACAAAAATAGTCAAAAATCATAAAAATATGTAGTCGAAATTTGCTCTTGCTAAAGCCACTGGCTTCTGACGGACAAGTCTGTCCACAGACCTAGGACTTTTTTCGTTCTATATCTATGACCGAGTCGGTCGCGCGCGCTCATTGGTCAAATCAAATAGCGCACACTTCCCCGACTTATGACACACTTGCGTCCCTTTTCACGAAATCACTCTCACGTATTGCGGGAGAGCGAGAGGCAAGATGATACATATTAACAACTGAACGAAACGACACGATGGTTGTCGTGTACCACACGACAACCATTTGTGACTTGACATTTTATGGGTCTAGGTTCAAACCGTGGCGGCCTGTATCAATGAGTATTGAGCGCGAAATGGGATCCAGCGTAGATTTTCCCAATTTAAATAGGAGCTAACTGGAATACCGCCTTACAGAAGAACGCAGTCAACTAACACTAGTCTGATGTGTTGTGTTCCTGTGGGAAATAAGGGCGCCAAACGAAGAGAGGTAGGGCACAACGGTATCTCCCGTTCAAAATTGAGCTGCGTGACTGGGACAGTACCTCCACGTTACAGAACGCAATCAAATAACAATTATGATGTAGTGTTGTGTTCCTGCGGTTAGTAAGGACACCAGAGCTCCTTATAGAAAGATAGGTTTGGCACAACGGTATCTCCCGTTCAAAATTGATCTATCCGACTGGGACAGTACCTCCTCCACCTTACTGAAGATTGCAGCCAAATAACACTACTCTGATGTAGTGTTGAATGCCTGCGATGAGTAAGGGCACCGTGCTGTTAAAAATGTAAACCAATTACTGTTTCAGGAGGACGCAGAACTAGAGACTGACATCCAGAACTCGCCGTATAGAGCCCAGGAGAGACACCCGCAAATGACGAGAGAATAGCTTTATCACCAGTCAAAACCTTAGAATGTGTAAAATAAACTCATAATTTATTTTATGTTCTTTCGTACCACTGACCTTTTCATACACGGTCGACGAGTCTAGTTCAAAGTAGTGTACGAACCTGAATTTTAAATCTATACTTATATTATAATGAGGAAAGATTTATATTTTTGTGTATGTTTGTATTTAATAGGCTCCGAAACTACTGGACCGATTTCAACAATTCTTTCACCGTTAGAAAGCTACATTAACTCTGAGTAACATAGGCTATTTATTATACTAGCTGCCCGCCCCGGCTTCGCACGGGTAGGCAAAATATTTGATAAATGTCTACCCGTGCGAAGCCGGGGCGGCTAGTACTGTATAAATTTAAAATACATATTTAATAGTATTATAGTCGACCAATCGGGGATGTCGCATTCCGATTTTGTTGTTACAGAGTAAAAAATACTGAATGTGAATTTTCATCTATGTATTCACATCCTTTTTAGCTTTGTAATATATGACAATATTACATAACTATCAGCAGCCTTAGCAACAATAGCTTTTGACTACGTATTGGTATCGCTTTCCATTTGTTTAATATGGAAAATGAACAGCGTTGCGCCGGCGAAAAGTGGATCTAAAAATTCGAATGTAATTTTGACAATTTGAGAGATACGTTTCGAATGGATAGTCAAAATATGTTCTTGCTACCAGCGAGGTCAAAATATGGTAGGTAGGCACAATTTTATAAGTAACTAGCGGCCCGCCCCGGCTTCGCACGGGTAGACATTTATCAAAATATATTTTGTCTACCCGTGCGAAGCCGGGGCGGGCAGCTAGTAAGTAATTTTCTTTGCTATAAACCACACGGAGCCCGAGACCTTTCCAACGAATGCAAAACCGTGGAAATCGGTTCGTGCGTTCTGGAGTTATAGCGTCAGGAAGGAAAACCCGACTTATTTTTATATAGTAAATTTATTGAAATGTACATACAATTTATGTCAGTGCAAAATATTCCACAGGCATTAATGTAGTGTAGGTATTCTGTAACGTTTAATGTTGCCAGTCTAGTTAATTGGGATTATTGCTAGTTAATTCCAATACTACTTAATTCCATAGATATAATTTATTTAATTTATGATCCAAAATAGTTAAGGATTGTAATTACTGTACGAATTTTAGGAGAGATTTAAATAGCATTACAAATGATATTGCTGTCAAAATCAATATTACTTAATTAGCCAAAATATCACGAAGCAATTAACTTTTTCTTTTTTTTTATAGATATTGAAAAAAAACATTATTATATTCCATTATAGTTGCTTACGCTGTATGTATAAATTTCGCCAATTTAGTTCCTCGTTAGAGATATACAGACGTTGATTATGGATTGCATATTTTATAAAATCTATATAAATAATAAACTAACTTATTCATATATGATAATTGACAGCATACAACAATAATTTTAGGGTCGGCAACGCGCGAGCGATACCCCTGGTGTTGCAAGCGTCCATAGGCTGCGGTAACCGCTTACCATCAGGCGGGCCGTATGCTTGTTTGCCACCTTAGTGGTATAAAAAAAAAAAAAAATAATAATAATAATTACAGATACCACAACCATCTTTACTTTATATTAATTGATTGTAATTATACACAATAATTACACTTTCTCTTGGAATGTTAGTTATATGTAATTTGAAGCCATAGGGTGTCTGTTTATTTATTTGCGTATACGGTGTGTGACACAATTTAATAAACTATAATTTCATATACCTAATGTTGTTTTTGTTATTACGGTAGATCCGTTCGAAATTACGTTAAAAATATAAGTTTTTTTTAGTAAGTAAAAGGCAGAGGGTCGAGTGGTTTGTATTTCAAATTGTCCGTATAAAACAAAGTCGCTTCCCGCTGTCTGTCTGTCCCTGTGTATGCTTATCTTTAAAACTACGCAACGGATTTTGATGCGGTTTTTTTAATAGATAGAGTGATTCAAGAGGATGGTGTTTATGTATAATTCATTTGTGTTTTGTGTGTATTTAACTTATATGGGTAACGATTACAGTGCGAAGCCGGGGCGGGTCGCTAGTATAATTTTTAAGCTAGGTAATTAATTTGCTTATTTCAAACTCAAACTAAAACTCAATATCATCTTTATTTGACTAGACTTTACAAGTACTTTCAAATCGTTAGAATCTACCACCGGATTCGGAAAGTCGTTTTTTGCTGAATCCGGCAAGAAACTGAGCAGTTACTCTTTTCAAATAAAATACACCCAATTTCTTACATGACAAGAATAAATCACAAAAAGTTATCACATTAACAAGGATATTACGCCTGAAATCTAAATAAGAAGGCTTGATGACCAGCCTCCACAAGCAGCACCTGTTCACAAGTATGACGCGCAGCCATCGCCCTATTCAACCATTGTGGAGGGAAGTGAGCGACCCGTCTTCCGGACGCCGCCGCAAGCAAAGGCATTATAGTGAGCATGACATACAGACAAAACTGCTATCAAACCTAAAGGTGCTGCTTGGGAGGTGGCGGTGGTGGAGGCTGGTCATCAAGTCTTTTTATTTATCAACTATCCTTATTTATGTGATATATTCTTGTCATGTAAATAATTTTAATGTGAATTGTGTTTTTTAATTTGAAAAGAGTAATTGCTGAGTTTCTTACCGGATTATTCTCAGCAAAAACGACCTTCCGAATCCGGTGGTAGATTCTGACGATTTGAAAGTACTTGTTGGGCGTAGTATATAATCTACTCTGAGGTACTTGTAAAGTTATATACTTGTGTTGTACCTACCTACATACTTATAATACATACCAAACACCCAGACGCAAGGCAAACATATTTGTCACTTAAATGCTTGCTCCGGCGTGAATCGAATCGGCGACCTCTAGCCTAGACCAGCGGTCGTCAAAGATGATTTTCTTCTTCTTCTTCTTCTTCCTAAGTATGGCAATCAATCCCTTCAGGGACTATTTTTGCCAGTGTCGAGTGTTAGAGAATTTTCATGTTGCAAAATTTCTCGTGTTTGCCGCATTAAAATGCCTAGTGTCATGCATTCTAACGCCCAATGGAGTTTCTGGAGACAACCCACGGCAGTAGCAGATCGTAACACGCCTTTAGATTAGAGGTAACCTATTGACCAAAATGATAAATCACTTAACCCAAAAGTCGTATTATGGCATTATTTCCAATGCTCCTATAAATCAGTCACTAAATGAAACTTTCCTGCACATATCGACACCAAAAATACACATTAAAGATCACTATAACACATTTTACGACACACTGGAAAAAATCTCAACCGCTCCGCCTGATTCCCGCCAAAAACTCCAAGATGATTTTGAGTTTGCGCTAAAATTCAAACTATCAAAACTTTTTCGTTGTAATAATAAAAAGTTCATAAAGCATACGATGACATAACCTGTGGAGATATAGTATAGTCATGGAGGAAAATGTCACAAAAAATAAAACATCATAGATTATAAAAACCAAAAATATATTCTTTCATTAGTACATACAATTACATAAACACAAGGCTACACAGGCACTAACGAACGTACGATACGTTTTAAAACAATCACAATATTACCGCGGGGAATATTTAGGGTTGTCCGGGGCATACGTAAAGCTCCTTAGCTCGTAAGAGACGCCATTTTGATTTTCATAGCAGATTTCTGTCGATTTCTCGCCGTCGAAATCACCACAGCCGCCGAAAACCCGATTGGGAGATCTCTGATTGGTCGATTTGCCTTCTTCACTCTCATTGGTCGGTTTTGTTGTCGGTATTGGTCGATAGATGGCGCTATGCGCCGTGGCAGTGTCCAAGTCCGCTTTCCGAGATACTAAAATACGTATATCTGTGTGGAGGTACAATTTACCGGATTTTGACGTCATGAATCTGAAAGAATAAAAAATTTCTAATTAATATTTATGCAAGCAGTCAGCTAGTGTGTGTGAATGAGGTGTGATAATAACAATAATATATCTTCACGCCTTCCCACAAGGGTCCCCGAAGTGGTAGGCAGAGGTTACAACACCCAATTTCCACCGAAGAGAATTTGGTGCCAACGTGACAGATGGTGAGTCCGTCGCCGTCTCTTAGGCACTACATGTCCTTGAATTTCTTCTCAGACGTATGCAGGTTTCCTCACGATGTTTTCCTTCACCGTAAAGCTCGTGGAAATCGACTAAGCATTGTGTTCGAGGCTCCTGAGATGCATGAAGTACCCGAGGTGTATAAAGTGCCTGAGATGTATAAGAATCTGAGGTGTATGAGGATTCGCACAGGTACTCGAGGTGAATCAGGTCACTCTTTCATGTGTAACATCTACTTACTGGGTACTGAATTGTTTGAGTTATCTGAGGTGTATGTGTTACCTGAGGTGTATGAGTTACCTGAGGTGTCTGAGTTACCTGAGGTGTCTGAGTTACCTGAGGTGTATGTGTTACCTGAGGTGTCTGAGTTAGCTGAGGTGTATGAGTTACCTGAGGTGTCTGAGTTACCTGAAGTGTATGTGTTACCTGAGGTGTCTGAGTTACCTGAGGTGTATGAGTTACCTGAGGTGTCTGAGTTACCTGAGGTGTATGAGTTACCTGAGGTGTCTGAGTTACCTGAGATGTATGAGTTGCCAGAGGTGTATGAGTTACCTGAGGTGTCCTCGTTACCTGTGTTGTCCTCGTTACCTGAGGTGTATGAGGTACCGCAGCCACTTGTGGCGGTGCCTGGGCTCGGGCGGCGGCGCGCCGGCGGGCATGTAGAGCGTCCTCTGGCGCAGGAAGGTGCGCGCCTGAGGCGGCATGGCGGCCAGCGAGTACAGCACCACGAACATCTTCACCAGCGTGCCGTGCGGGTTGAACAGGGACACCTGGATGGTGCCCGAGCGGGCCACGTGGTACCCCTCCGGGCCCAGGTTGATGTGGCCCTGGGACCAAACGATAGCGTCAAAATCAAAATCAAAATAACAAAAAAAATGTTCAGATTAGGCACTTATGAAGGTCTAAATTACCACCGGTTCGAAAAAAAGCCACCTGATACGAACCGGAAAGAAACTCAGTGCTCTGTCTTTTTTTGCCAGGAATTACTTAATAATGCTTGGATTTTATCAGACAGCGCCATCTAGTACCAGGCTAAGTAAAGCTTGTACTATGGGAACCAGCAGAACACCCAGACGCAAGGCAAACACAAATTCTTATATGCATAAATGTTCGCTCCGGCGAGAATCGAACCCGCGATCCTAGCGTAGAAGTAAGCTATACTAACCACTAGACCAGCGGTCTTAACGTTACTAATTACTAAGAAGTGACAGAAGCCGTGGCGGCCTTGTGGTTGCAACAAAGATCTGTCATCAATAGCCCAAGCAAAAATAACTTGCAAATAAATATTCGTATCGCCTTCTACTATTTTTGAAAACGGGTAGACAAAATATTAGTTAAATACTGTAGTACCCGTGCGAAGCCGGGGCGGGCCGCTAGTTATGAAATGCTCACCATATAAGGCGCGTTGGTCCCCCCGGGCGCGTAGAAGAACACGGTGACCGGCAGCCTCCGGTGCGGCGGACAGAAGGCCCCCGAGGCCGCCAGCTCCGCCGTGAAGCCGGCCACCGTCGCCACCGGCTCCAAACGACCTTTTAAAGCCGACTCTTCAAAGCTACCTGCAAGTGTAAAAAATTATTAACAAAATATATTTTTTTACCACTAAGGCGGCACACAAGCATACATCCCACCTGATGGTAAGCAGTCACCGTAGCCAATAGTCGCTCGCAATACCAGGGGTATCACTAACGGGGTGCCAACCATGTTGTTGATGAAGACTCACTGTGCTAGCAGCATTACTACTAGCGCAGCGTATCCTCGTGGAGCACTGGCAACCTTACTTACCGCAGAAACACAACACTACATCAAGTAGTGTTATTCACTGCGGTCTTCTGTAAGGCGGAGGTACATTCCCCAGTCGGCTCCAATTTAAATGGGATGACCGACGGGAAATCCCAAATAGCCCAACCTCTCTTTTTAAAAGCTCATGGTGTGATTTATCACTATACTTATGCTTAGAAAAACTCATTGGCACAGGCTAGGGTTTGAACCTGGGCCCATCAGATGACAGGCCGTTGCTTCAACCACAAAGCCAGCACGGCTTGAAATTTGAAAAATATGACGCATTTTCCTCTAATTCCGTGAGAATCCGTTGAAAGAAAATTTAGTTTTGATTTGTGTAAGGTGCCCTCGATCTGTCAGTGAGTCTTTTTAAAAAATTAATTTAATAATTTGTTCATGACATGGATCGAAGTCCTTCAGTCGCCTACTTATTCTTATCATTGTAACAGTTTTTTTTTTATAATAATAAATATTTACAATGTTACATAAGTTTAAATCGGTTCAGCTGTTTAGGTCATAATTTAAACGTGGGCAAAAAGACAGGAAATTCATTTGTTATAAATAATATCAGTAAATTATAATAATGTCTTGTCTTGTCTCGTTTTATTCTGTGTGTATGTATTGTTATATGGTTCGTGTGTGTTAGTGTATATTATGAGATTTATGGTTGGTGTGTGTGTGTATGAGGTTTGTACGGTGTGTATGGTTTGTGTATGGCGTGTGTATGGTTTGTGTATGGCGTGTGTATGGCGGTGTGTATGGTGTGTCTGTGTGCGTTTGTATATGGTGTCTGTGTGCGTGTGTATGGTGTGTGTGTGTGTGTATTTTGTGTCTGTGTGCGTTTGTATATGGTGTGTGTGGTGTATGGCGTGTTTATATTTTGTGAATATGGTGTGTGTATGGTGTGTGTACGGTGTGTGTATGGCGTGTGTGTATCACCGAGCAGTGCGGAGGCGGGTCTGGGGGCTCGCGGCGGGGGCGGGGCGGGGCGCGGGTCGCTCGGGAACAACGCACTGCACACACAGACACACATCATTATTATACAATGCTATATATCAATATCAGAATCAAAAAACATTATTCAGTTTATCTCTGCTCATAAATCTTAGCTCTTTATAATATTTGTATTGTTATTATATAATGAATACCTTTTAATCCCAGATACACCATTAATAGAATCATCAAAATCGAAGCAATTGTTCCCCCGCCTCAGAGGCGCAGGACTGGAAGTCAGCGGCAGCCCCGTCTTTGTGTGAAACACCATTGACGCGGCGGAATCGAACCTCCACCGAAAACGATCCATTTCCGAGGGCGAAGGCACTTTCTCCCCCGCCTTGGGAAACTTAAAGCCTCCATTCTCAGAAGGGGACTCGGCGTTACACTTTTCAAATATACCATAATCACACTTCTCATACAGAACGTAATTGTCATCATTAACCGAGTCAGTTTTTTGTCTCTTAGACTCTTTTGGCACTGAGAAGACAGAATCATCGGATTTCAGGTGCAAATCTTTAATATCACTCTCCGCCTCCCTATCGGATATAACTTGGCCAATCTTATCGACAACCGGCAATATTTTCCTCAACTTGGGTCGTTTGATGACATCATTAACTAAACTATAACTATTATCACATTTGAGCTTTTTAATTGATTTGTTGTCCTCCTCGCACTTCCTTCTGGCTCCATTCTCCCTCTCTATCGCCGTGAGATCGTAATTCCCATCGGATCGGACCATTCTATTAGCCTCGTTATCACATTTAACTTCAATTTGGTTCCCACAAGGGCATATAAGATCGTCAGTCTGCGTTGAAATTGTGTTTGTTCGCTTAAATTCTGTGGGGGGGACCGTATCTGTATCTACAAAAGGCGATTTAGTCTCTATTCTTGATGCGGGAAGAGTCAAATACGTTTGGTTTCTATAACAGCCAATCGCTCTGAGCCTGTCAAATCTAGCCGCTTGCAGAATAGGTATGGAAGTATGCGGTTCTTTACTCTTCAAGTGATCACCCTCGGACGAGGTACTGTCGCAAAGTTTTCTCAATTTGGATTCCTTTCTCAATCTTCTTTTGTATTTGGCGATTTCTTTGAGTCTGCGTTCGTCGAGTTTTTTCGGTTGGTTTGTTTTCTGGCCGTCTGATTCGTCGTCGCAGCTGCACTTGTGTTTGCCGTTCTCGCTGCATGGAGTCAACATACGGTCGTCCACCACTTGGGACTGCATGTGCGATGGGTCGTACTTACTACCTGGGTGTGAAACAATTAAAAAAACTATATAATGGTGCCAATTCTGTTGTACAAAGTCACTAAACTAAACTAATTTGACAGTTCTAAAGGTATTGCTATCCTTATTTAACCCCGCACATGAGAAAGAAATGGCAAGACTTTAAGAACTGTCAAATAACAGAGGTAGGGCCTCATTAAAATTTGACCCCGGCTCGGGACTGTACCTCCACTTTACAGAAGACCGCAGTCAACTTTGGTGTAGTGTTGTGTTTCTGCAGTGAGTAAGGTTGCCAGTGCTCCACGAGGATACGCTGCGCTAGAAGTAATGGTGCTAGCACAGTGAGTCCTCATCAACAACATGGTTGGCACCCCGTTAGTGATACCCCTGGTATTGCTAGCGGCTATAGGCTACGGTGACTGCTTACCATCAGAAGGGCCGTATGATTGTGTGCCACCTTAGCGGTATACAAGAAACCGTTCTTGTCTTAATTTCCTTACTTATATTTTGTATTCATGTGACGTCATAACCTACCTATAGTGAGATCATTGAGTTTCCCGGCGAGGTCGTCGTGTTCCCGGCTGAGGCGGCGCGAGCACCCGCAGCGCACGCGCGGCGCCACGGGACTGCGCCCCCGGGACTCCACGCACACCTCCAGCAGCGTCTTGTTGCCTGCACACACACTTTACACTATACACACATCCCCGCTGCACACACACACACACACACACTATACAGTATACATATGGTCAGTCTTAATCCTATGTGGTGAGACATAATATGAGGCGTGTCATAATGTTGTATGCGTTGTGTTATGTGGTGCTCACCAATATCGGTGACGGGGAAGTTGTGTGAGGTGGGGGCCCGGGTGAAGTCGACGAGAGGGTCCCCGGCCACGGTGATGGAGTACACCACGTTCAGCTTGCGCTCCTCGCTCGACAGCTCGCTCTGGTCGCAGTTCGCTTCCACTTTCTTAAAGTTGCACGTCTCTCGGCTCAGCTTTCTCCTGGAAAATTTACTACTAGTTAAAAATGCGGTTACCGCGTTCTGTAAATTTTGTTTTTTTTTTAAATTAACTGCCTTTTTATATAAATTTCTCGTTGTGTGAATATATTTAATGTTATGGTTATTACCTACATAAACCTCATTAGATTCTTGGATGCTTAGATATCGAAAAATGTACCAAAACTTTAAAAATAAAACTAAATAAAAAATAAATATCTGGTGGAGCAATTATCATCGTTAGATTTTTTAAGAAACTGTATCTGTTCTATCACCAGCGGTACAGCATGTCAATCAGTCAAATAAGAGCTTTGCTTACTTTTGATGACAAGGGGGTGGGGGTTGGGGGGGGGCAAATATTTGTATTAAATCTGCTTACGTAATACTTGAAAGGCCCCTTAAACATAAGTATCTTTACAATATTAGTATAGATATAGATATAGGAGTATAGATAGTATGGAGTACCTCCTCTCGGCGGGCGTATCATCGGCTTCCAGTTTGGCGAGCCACGCGGACAGCTGCGAGAAGTGAAGCTGCGACCTCACGGCGTTGAGCAACCACTGCGGGTTGATGAACGTCGGGGGCTGTACGCCGCTGGGAACAACAATATACTCACTCAGCTTCTTACTGTTAGTGAGTGATAATATAGCTGATGGCGAAAGAATAGACCAGTAGCCTTTGAGTTGATTCATCACATACAAGTTTCAAATCTATACTATTGATTATATAAGTATGGATCTAGAAAACCCTACGTGTAAGGAATAATAGAAGGAGGGTGGCGTCCCCTCCTGCCCCCGTCCCATGAATCACTGTGCTAGCAGCATCACTAGCGCAGCGTATCCTCGTGGAGAACTAAGAAACTTACCGCAGGCACACAACACTACATCAAAGTAGTGTTATTTCACTGCGGTCTTCTGTAAGGTACAGTCCCCAGTCGGGCTTCAAATTTAATGGGAAACCCCACGGGAGATCCCAATTCACCCTATTTACTGTACTTAAGCTTAGAAAACCTCATTGATAAAGGCCAGGGTTTGAACCTGGGCCCATCAGGTGACTGGCCCTTTATTCAATTAAAGCCACTTGTCTAGGACTTACTTGTTGAGCAGCGGTCGCATAGTCCACCTCTCAATCAGCACTAGGCGAGGCCTGCGGTCATCCCGGGGACGATTGCGGCATTCGAGGCAGTCGGTACCAAGCAGCACCTGGCAGGCAGACATATACCAATTTGTATCACGTTTTTATTATTAACTGGCTTCTGCCCGCGACTACGTCCGGGTTGTGCTAAGAATCTCAGAAGAACCAAAAAAAATCCCGGTAAAATGTTTTTATCCCGGGATTAAAAGTATCTTATGTGTTAATCCAGGCTATAAACTATCTGTGTTCCAAATTTCATCCAAATCCGTTGAGTACCCTAAATGAATTATGCATAAAAACTTTCCTCTTGAATTTCTTCATAGACTCCTAGTTCCAACAGAAGATATCATTATGCCTTACCTTGGGTACCTCCTTCTATATTGGGTACCTCTTTTATAAGGAGTTCTAGAGCCCTTACCACAGAAGCCAAACACTACTACTACTACTACTACACATCAGAGTAGTATTACTTGGCTGCGATCTTCTGTAAGGTAGAAGTAGTATCAAAGTGGGGCACCTCTTATTGTTTAAGAGAGATACAATGATGAGCCAAATTTCTTTCTATCAGGAGCTCTGGTTGGTTGCCTTACATGAGTAATATACTGCGATGACGCAGTCATTTATTCAGTAATTTATTCAGTTTAGGACCTAATAGGGCACTTATGAAGGTCTAAATTACCACCGGTTCGGAAAAAAACCACCTGAGAAGAACCGGCAAGAAACTCAGTGCTCTGAACACAACACTACATCGGAAGAGTGTTATTTCACTGCGGTCTTCTGTAAGGTGGAGGTACAGTCCCCAGCGGCCCCTGTTTTGAATGGGCGACTGTATAGGGTAGCTTACCTCAATGCATATAGGTATCTGTTGTGTCCAGAGGGCGTGAACGCGGTCATTCAACTGAGCTTCTATATGGGGACTTAACTCATCCGATTCAGACTTGGGTTGGACTTGCACCTGAAAACACATTTAATAACTAAAAGGCCGGTATGCAAATCAAGAATATCATTCGGAAACGTAACTCAAAATTGTCATACGAATTTTTAGTTCCACTTTACGCCGCCGTGGCGCTTCGATTTCGTGTCGCTTTTGACTATTTTTGTATGAGAAAATTTAAAGCGCTGCGGCGGCAAAAAGAGGAACAATAATTCGTATGAAAATCTTAGTAAGCGTGTTGTATGTGTTTTGTAAGTAAGTGTATATGTTTCGTCACGCTCTCCTGCAATCTGTAAGTGATTTCGTGAAAAAGGACGGAAGTGTGTTACAGGAAATCACGCTATTTGATTTGACCAATGAGCGTGCGCGATGTTAGAGTTGTCCGTCAGATGTCAGATGTAACACATCATGTGCGACTACTGTAAGGCACGCTAGTTTTTTTATCGATATATTAGTGGGTAGAATGTATATATAATACCTGGCTAGTGGAGGGTCCGTGCGGGCTGGCGTTGCGCGGGCGCACGATGAGCCGGCCTAGCTGCAGCAGCAGCGCGGGCCCGCTCGACACGTCCGCGCCGAGCCCCGTGCGACTGTGCATCTGAAACACAAAATATTACCATATCATCAACCAACCCCTCATTTTAAAATTTGTTCATCATCATACATTTAAGCGCTGGCTTCTTGTCAGTGGAGGACACTTGTACTGTGTCGGTAGCATGAACATTTTTCAACTACCTTCGAAAACGTAACTCGCGAAATGTCAATATTGTCATACAAATTTTTAGTTCCACTTTTCACCGCCGCAGCGCTGTTCATTTTGCCATACAAAACTATTCGAAGGCGATACGAATACGTAGTCGACAGTTGTTCGTGCTAAGGCAAAATTAGAATCGTCACCTATAAACTTTAGGTTAGAGAGTAGTATCGAATACACAGCGTGTGCGTATCGCCTTACACTCCTTTGTATGGAAAAATTAACAGTGCCCGCCGCGACGGCGAGAAGTGGAGCTAAATACTTGAAGATTTTGACATTTAGAGTATGGATGTATCTCTATTTAAAAAGAAATATGTAACGGAATCTTTCCACGTCATTTCACCGACTTAAAGACGTCTGAACATTGTCATAATTTTCATAATTTTCAGGACCGATGACAATACAATAAAATCATAACTTTACCCTCATATCTTGAACAGGATCCAGGATAAATACACTAGATTTTTAAACGTTAATTTATAATCGATTTGGTTGCACTTGGCTAATTTCAAAGTAACCAAATCCTTTTGTCTCGTACGAGCGAGCGATATAGTCTCCGTTGAGCGGGTACCGGACGCAGCTCGGCGAACAAACTAGGTCAAATCGAGGGCGGGTCAAGGCCCCAACGATTACGACCTCTGTTGCCAACCAACAGTGCCTTTGTGCATTAAACACGTAGTACACATACTTATCACCACGCCGAGCCTCATTCCGGGTAGCCAGAAAGTATATGGAGCCTCTCTCTGGTCATCAACCCTTTTTAGGGTTCCGATCCCGAAGGGTAACCCACGGAAACCTATTACTAAGACTTGGCGGTCCGTCCGTCCATTCATTAATCATACACTTATCATAGTACTTTTTATACCACTAAGTTGGCACACAAGCATATGGCCCACCTGGTGGTAAGCAGTCACCGTAGCCTATAGCCGCTAGCAATACCAGGGGTATCAATAACGAGTTGCCTAAGAAAAGACAAAAAGGTATACGATGCGAAAGTGATTGGAAGAAGAAGCCGTGGAAGGACAAAGTCTAACTTCCTAGATCAAATTACCAAAGTACTCAATGATGGAAAGGTAAAGAGTACTCGGAACCGGCGGACATGTATGAAGAGATTGATTAATGTAGAAGCAAGACGTGTGCAAGTCAAGAGTAACGCGTTCTATACTCTCTGCCTGCATCAATACTCAAAAGAAACTCGGTATGAAGATTTGTACATACCAAAACTTCGTTTATTTTAACACAAGCCGATTTCAAAACTAAACGGAATTCAGTTAAAAAATGCTAAACCGTTTTCATCAAGTTAAACCAACCGGAGTTGCGTATAAATAAACAAAACGAACGCACTCAAGCAACACACGTATTTGGGCCCATTCCAAGATAGTAAATCAAATTCAGTTCACTAGTAAATTAATCGTACAATTTTCATGACATAGTTGAGTTTAAGATGACTTCCGTGATCTCGGATATCTAAGTTTATAAGTATGTTAAAAGTAAGTAAAGGTGGTAATTTAGACCTTCATAAGTGCCTTATTAGGGCCCGAACTGAATAAATGATTTTGGTCAAAATATGGTGACTTTTGACAGCTAAAAAAGTACCAAGTTCAATCAAAAATTAAAACTTGACTACAGTAAAATGATGCAACCAGGGCCGGCAGCGCGCGAGTAATACCCCTGGTGTTGCAAGCGTCCATAGGCTGCGGTATCCGCTTACCATCAGGCGGGCCGTATGCTTGTTTGCCACCTTAGTGGTACAAAAAAAAGCTCTAAAAGTATCAAACAAGAAAATATTTTCATCTGATATTTATTTTAATGTATTAAATAGACTAGCTTCGGCCCGCGACTTCCGCGTTGAGCTTAGAATCCCAGAGGAACTTTACATTTTCCCGGGATAAAAAGTATCCTATATGTTAATCCAGGTTATAAACTATACGTGTTAAAAATTTCATAAAAATCCCTTAAACATGCATACATATATCACAAATTTTCGCATTAATAATATAATAGTAGGATATTCATAGTGATGTTCAGAGGATAGCAGTGGTTGTATGTAAACAGACAGACATTTTTTTTTCTCCAGAATGGACATAACCGTCGAGGCAGGCCTAGAAGAAAGTGGAGTTCAAGTTCAAGAGGCGTTCCAAAACGACTGGATCCATATTGCTGAGGCTACAAATAATTTAAGTACAGTAGTCTTATATAAAGTAGACATTATTTACAAGGAACGCGTCAAAACAATCATAATATAAGATAAGAATTTATTAAAGATTGCTAATCTACAAGAGATATGACTTTCAAGTAAAGACGTAACTGTCGTTTTCAATTGAATTATTGCAAGGTTTTCTCGAGACTTCCTACCTATTAAGATCATTAAAATTGAATGCTAGTTTAGATATTTATTAGTTTGTTGCTCAATCGTGCAAACCATAGGTTCTCAAAGTGGACGGTACCGCCCCCCAAGCGGCGCTGAGGCTTACAGAGGGGGCGATTGAAACTTATAATGTTAGGGGCGCTTAATTTTGAAAATTTGCACATGTATTAAGGATCGATGACAGTAAAATAATTTCATAACTTTGCCCTCGTATCCTGAAAGAAAATTAAAGTGTGTTTTCGTACAGTATTTTTACTAACTTAAGTGCGGTGATTAGTCACACCACGAGCTTTACGGTGAAAGAAAATTTAGTGAAGAAACCTGCATACGTCTGAGAAGTAATTCAAGAACGCATGTAGTGCCTAAGAGACGGCGACGGACTCACCATCTGTCACGTTGGCACCAAATTATCTTCGGTGGAAAGTGGGTGTCACTTGACACTTGACAGTTACTGTCATAATTTTGCTCATCAATTTTGTCATTTAGCTGCGAGTAATTTCGCGGGGCGCAACTAGTTGTAACTAAAAAACAAATAGTCTAATGTTAGTTTAGTTACGATAAATCGAAACCTGCAAACCTAGTTTAGAATCGATGTGCTATCGGTAAATAATCGTTATCGCACCATATGCAAGGTCGAGTGTCGTCGATAAAGTTATCGAACGTGGTCAGCAATACTTCCCGATATGGTTTCTATTTCTAATACCAACTTACATGTGGGTTTTGTGGTGCGAAGAGTCCCATCCCATTTTAGTCTAATTTAAGAAAGCAGCGTGTCAACATTGTCTTACGTTAAATTTATGTAGTTTAAAGATGAAATGGTATATATTGATTTAATTATCAATTCTACCTTCTCCGAACTCATAGAACCAGTGTGCAAAAGACGATTAAACTAGCAACTTAACTAATTTGACAGGTCTTAAAATATTGCCATCCTTATTTAACCCCGCACATGAGAAAAAGTAAGCAAGACTTTTAGATCTGTAAAATTAGTTAAGTTTATTAATTTTGACAACAGAATCGACACCATTGTAGATACACGACAAGTATCCCAAATTGAAAAATTATAACACCACCGACTAAAAATCCTTTAAAAACCATAGCTTAGAACACTCCATTAAATCACCTTTCTAACAAAAGAAACTAAAACAAAATCGGTTGACCCGTTTAGGTTATATGATGCCACAGACAGACACAGGATACGCACGTTAAACTAATAGCACGGCTCTTTATGCATCGGTATTTATTAAAATTAATCAAATGTATTCTTTCCTATAATTACGGTAGGAACCTGCCATTTATACCTTTGAAAGGAAAAACAAATATATCGCCACTTTGGTCAAAAATGAGTTTTATATGCGGTTCGATAGAGTTTTGGATTCTCTATCGATCTGTCTAGTTTAGACGCCAATCTGAACTCACAACATCAAAAAAAATCTATTAATAAAAAAAAACGGTATAATCATTCTATTGACATTTTAAACTTTGAGCAGCTCTGCTAAACAATTGGCCAAATGTCGTTTCCATTTCCACCGTCGAACTACGTATGTATCTTGGTAAATCTAAATCTTGAATCTTCCCGCCTCGCGTCGGCCATCTTGCCAGACAAGGACGGAGACAGAAGCCCGCAAGAGCGAGCGAGACGCGCGAGTGTTTGTCAACATGACGCGTTTTTTTTAATTTTAGACACGTAGAGTAGGTATAGAGAGAGATACTTCCGCGTTCTGATTTGTTTGAGCAAGGTTTATTTACTTGTTTTTCGGATTCCATTTACTTTAATATAGAGTAGTTAAGTAGTCATTATGTAAAGCAGGCTTACATTAGAAGATGGCCTTTCTTAAAGAATCGAAATATGTAAAGTAGGTACTGACTAAACCATGATCATATGTATTATCGATTCAATAACACATCGTGCCTACATTGTGCACGTGGCGCGGCAACAACAACAATTTTGTATTACCAAGCCGTGTTTGCTGTCGCGTTGCTTGCGCAGTCTATGGGAGGCGTGTTTTTGGACCGCAAATACGGCTGGTAATCGATATACGGAGTAAAGTTACTTTGTAATATCAGCTTATGAATAAGTAGAGGTACTCTATGGTACCTACTAATAACGGTAAGAAAACCCCTAGGTTTTTATTATTTCGGAATTAAGAAAAAAAAAAGATCGTCGCCTTTACCACCTTTAACAATGGCTATGATGACGTCACTAAATAATTCGCGCGCAAAATATAGGTACAAACTAGGCTACCAGGAAGACAAAGAGTTGACTCGTTTAAATAACCTGTATTTTGTATTGCGCCTTATTTCTGTTACGTTAAAGTTTACAATGCAATAGTTACAATTAAGTCTATATTATTAGCGCAAGACCCAAAATCTAAAAAAACCTACAAAATATTTTTTCTCTATATTTTAAATAAGATATTAAAAAAATATACGCCGTATTTATATTTTTGATGAAAAGATTCGTTCCAATTTTAAATGGATTAAATTCTTTTGTTTAGAAGATCCACAGACTATAAATAATAGTAACTGTTATAAAATCCAAGGATGATAAAAACTCCTTTTGTTTGCAAATCGCAAACCTCCACTGTACGCCAACATACCGCATTAGGTTTTCAATAGAGAACCAGTCTTATCGACAACATCATAAAGTCTATATTCAAATAAGCCGTACCATATACGACCTTAACATAGCAGTCGAAAACAAGGTAATTGGTAATTAATATAGATTTATCTATTTTGAACCTAAATGCTAAGGTGACAGTATGTATTTTTAAATAATACGGAGTTATGATAATATATAGAATGTTTTCAAATCGCGTGCAATGTTCCAATTTCGAATGCAGCGTAACGTCACACGGCCTCTCCCCTAGCCCTTCTGACCTAGTTCGCTGTCGTCAAGCGGAAACATCACGACATTATACCTGGTGAAAAGCGCTTTCAAGCCGAACGAGTCTGAAAAGGAACGATATTAGAACATTTACAGCACGCTTTGCGCTGCGTGCTGCAATTTTGTTTAACGGGTTTGTAAATAGGACACCGAGGAAGCGCTTTAAAGCGATTGACGCCCCAAATTGAATGGAGTTTCGTCGCTTTGAGAATCTGCATTTAGAATCTTTGTAAGTAGACTAATTGTACCTACTTATATAAAATCTAGTTATTTCTTTAGACAAAGGGCGTCCCGTCGTCTGTCCGTCTGAGTTGTGCGTTGACGCAAGGAACCTTGGCACGAATTTCGCTTACGATCACGGGACGGCCTCAAATTCGTTCTTAATTGAAAGCGCTTTAAGCTTCACGATTTAGAACGTTTGGTTACGTCACCTCTAACAATTACTGGTTGCCTAGTAGTTCTGTTGAAGATGATTCAGTTATATTTCTCAATTCAGTTTGTGTTATCATAAAATTTAACAAGTTTAAATATACATACATACATCCATCAATATCTTCATACATGCTCTCCGATTAAAACATGGGTTCTCAAAGAAGGCGGTACCGCCCCCCATGGGGCTGAGGCTTTCTGAGGGGGCGATTGAAACTTGAACATTTGGAGGCGCTAACTAAACACTGTGGACATTGGAAAGACATATTACGCAATGTAAACACTATAAAAAAATTTGTTGTAACAATATAAAAAAATTTGAAGGAGTCGTGTGCTTTTTTTAAGCGGGGCGCTACTCCAATAAAGTTTCATAGCCACTGGATTAAAAATACTCTTAAAATATTGATCAAAATTTGATTAATTCGAATTAAATCAAACTCCATTCAATAAAGCGAACGATGTCACCGTTAAAAATGAACGCAGTGAATAGTGATTAATATATTCGAAGCTGAACGAATAAAATCGATACTAACTGAACACAAATCGTAAGAATGCATGTCATTAGGTCGTATTCCTTGTCATCAATGAACATGATACCTAATACAACATTGGTGTCGATTCTGTTGTTCAAAATTACTAAACTTAACTAATTTGACACCAGCGGTCTCGTCAGATATTAACTAATGACAGTGAAATAAATCGCTCAATATAATTTGTTGCCAAATTGAATATGAACTGATGCGATAAAAACAATGTATAAAACTATTTAAACAGCTTTTTCGTTGGTAGTTTAAACAAAAACGACCTTCGTACACAATAGCGACACGAGCAGTATCACAAGTACGTTATGAACGCCTCATTTGGCACACACACAGACGCCGTTGCACGACTGTTCATAGTCTGTTCATCTACAGTGTGCTCCGGGATAAAGCACAAATACCCCCTCCTTTTTTTAAGTAAAATATGAGTAAAAGTAGACTAGATTATTCAGCAAAAATTTTTTCAGAAAAAATCTATTTTTCTCTACCTGAACTGAGTCTACGTAGACCCTGTAATTAACGTCTCGTATATGATACATATATTTTTTAGATAGTATTTTCTCTATACCACTAAGGAGGCAAACAAACATACGGCCTGCCTGATGGTAAGCGGTCAATCGTAGCCTATGGACGCTTGCAACACTAGGGGTGTCACTCGCGCGTTGCCGACCGTTCATCTCACTAACATACAAGCATGGGTGAAGAGATTGTTGAATGTAGAAGCGAGAGATAAGAGGTGTGTAAGTCAAGAGGGACGCGCTCTAAGCGCTATACTCTCTGCCTAACCCGAAAAGTTTTGGCGTGAAATCTCCAACTATAATTTTCCCAAGAAAATCTAAAATGTGTTACAAAATTTGGTGTTACTCAAGCAAGCACGACGACTAATACATACCGAATAGTATTATAGAAAGTAGATCCATCCATGGATTTACTGTGTGAAAGATGACATGTCCAGAAAGGAAGTGAATACAGAGATGACGGCTGATAGAGTAGGATGGAAGAGAAATACATATTGCGCCGACCACAAATAATATGGGATAAGGGCAGGAAAAAAAGGAGTAAGTTCCGTATGTTATTCTAGAAATATAAGCGAAAACAGATTTTTGATCGTTTTTGATGTGTACATCTTTCGTCTCGCTTTTCAGATAATGATTTCGTGAAAAGGGACGGTATAGCAATACAGGAAGCCTAATAGAGTTGGTAATTTAGCGACTTTGCCGCTCGGATTGACGACTGCTGTTTAAGTCCTAGCGCCAAATAGCTAGTTGGCTGATATTACACATCATATGCTACTAGTGCATGGCACACTACGACTTAAGTAAATTCAAGTTTTTTTTTAAATTATATTCGGAAATTGGTGTCGATTCTGTTGTTCAAAATTACTAAACTTTAACTAATTTGACAGGTCTAAAAGTCTTGCTATCCCTTTCTCATTTGCAGGGTTAAATAAGGATGTCAATATTGTAATAATGTCTGCGTAGTCATCTGCCAGTATAGTATTATGTGTACTCTATGTACATATATACTAAAATAGCTCTTTATATAAATCACTATTATATTGTTATAGTACTGTCCGTATTTGTATATTGTGTCAGAAGGTCGTTTATGCGCAACGACGTAGTTGTATAAATAATTCGATATAATATCGAATAATTGGTGTAAAAATCAATTTTGTTTTTATTTTACAGAGTAGCATAGAAAACTCTTCAAGCGCGTTGTAGGACATTCGGTAATGAATAGCGCCATCTGGCGTAAGTCATACAGTGCCGGTAGCAGGAACATTGTCGACAACGTATTCGAAACTCGCGAAATGTCAACATTGTCATACTAATTTTTAGTTCCACTTTACAACGCCGCAGCGCTGTTCATTTTGCAATACAAAAATAGTCAAAGGCGATACGAAAACGTTGTCGACAATGTTCCTGCTACCGCTTCAGAAATAAATTATAAACGAGCGAACCGTACAGTAATCGCATATAATTAGTAAAGTCTGACAACTCCGCCTATTTATTTGTCGCAAAGATTTAAACAAAACTCGCCAGGCACTTTCTAGCGATAAAATCGCTACATTGTCAGAACCGTCCCGTTTCACAAAATCGCTACCTGCAAAGCGATAAGAAAACTTTTACACATAAGTAAGTATACTTCACACCAACAACTTTTTTATACCACCATAGTGGCACACAAGCGTACGACCCACCTAGCCGCTAGCAATACCAGGGATATCACTAACCAGTTGCCAACCCTGTTGTTGATGAGGGGTCACTGTCACAGCATTACTACTAGCGCAGTAAATATTGGAGCCGCAGGACTGGGGACTGTCTGTACCTCCGCCTTACAGAAGACCGTAGTCAAATAACACTACTTAATGTAGTGTTGTGTTTCTGCGGTCAGTAAGGTTGCCAGTGCTCCACGAGGATACGCTGGGCTAGTAGTAATGTTGCTAGCGCAGTGAGTCCTCATCAACAACATGGTTGGCACCCCGTTAGTGATACCCCTGGTATTGCTAGCGGCTATAGGCTACGGTGACTGCTTACCATCAGGTGGGCCGTATGCTTGTGTGCCACCTTACTGGTATAAAATAACATATGATAGGTCCTCATAGTCAATGTTGTGCCAAGGTTAAGTTCATTCGCTAGTATATGTTTAATAATTATTAGTTAATTGTGGTTTAGCAAAGCGTTTCATATAACCAATGTCATTGCAACAACCAGCTAACCACGTGGTCTGAGTGGTTGCGTTTATGTAAAGATAATAATTATGTATTGTACAATGTATTGTTAAATAGCGGTCGATAATGACGTGGCTTGTTGCTATGCGTATGTTTAGCAACTAACAGTCCTTAATAGGCAGGTGACCGCATGATTTCAGTCCCTTCCGTTCAAAGTATGCAATGCAGGCCTTATTATTAAATACTAGCTTTTACCCGCGACTGCGCCCACGTGGCTCTAGAAAAAAATATTCATGTGCACTTGGTGTTCCGTACTAAAAACTATCTATAATAAATTAAAGACTATTTTTTTATAATTGTTGTTAAAGCGGATACAGAAATTACACATTCTGTAATTTCAAATGCCTACCTATTACGGATCATGAGATACATCCCGCTGACAGACAGACGGACGAACGGACAGCGAAGACTTAGTAACAGGGTTCCGTTGGTTACTCTTCGGGTAAGGAACCTTAAAAAACTGGTCAGGTGAGCTGCCAGATCTTAAATCAAAATGGCGAACTCGTTCCAAACACACCGCTTTCACTATATCTTCACTTGCCCCACTTACTGTCTGTCTGTGACTAATGGCAGTGTTTATGCAACTTCCTTTCAGATTAAGGTGAAATTTGAGTACTAAAATTGAATTTTAATGGAGTAATTAAAAATATGTACTTACAAAGGACATGTATGTATATATCTATATAAATTAAAATTAATCCCTATTTCCTATGGTCACGGCATCACGCGTGAACGGCTGGACCGATTTCGCTTATATTTTTTTTTTTAATTTTTTTATTGTCAGGAAAAAGTTCTTATGAAATAAACCCGGACTTTTTTTAATTTCGGGACAAACGAAAGGTCTGTTTTCCTATTGTGTGTTTGACATTATTCATAGCTAAGACAGGCAACGTCTGTCGGGACAACTAGTCTTCACTAATCTACACTAATATTATAAAAAGGAAAGATTTGATCGTTTGTTTGTTTGTATTGAATAGGCTCCGAAACTACTGGACCGATTTGAAAAGACCATTAGAAGCCGACATTATCCCTGATGAACATAGGCTACTTTTTACCGCGGGAAAATGCTTCATTCCTACGGGAAAACAGGTAATAGTATACTATATTGCTACGCGGGTGAAGTCGCGGGAAAAAGCCAGTCTATACTAACATTATAAAAAGGAAAGATTTGTATTTTTGAGGGTTTGTTTTCAAAAGGCTCTGAATCTTCTAGACCGATTTCAAAAATTCTTTCACCGTTAGAAAGCTACATTATGACCGAGTAACCTAGGCTATATATTATACTAGCTGCCCGCCCCGGCTTCGCACGGGTAGACATTTATCAAATATTTTGTACCCGTGCGAAGCCGGGGCGGGCAGTTAGTATTAGATAAAGTAACGTTAAGTCATAGGCTGAGCCAGTACAATATGAGAGCGTACTGTTTGGGTGGGATCTTTTCTTCTGTAAGATGCAAGCATATTCAACATACCGTTTCTTTCTTTTCTCCATTAATACATTCTGCTATAAAATTCTCGCAGTTACCTGCAAACAAACAAACAAATTGATTAATAACAATAAATTTGTACTGAGAGCAAATTCAGAGTTTATTTTTTACTATGCGTCAGTAACGAAACACTTTCCTTATTCTTCTCTCTCTTATATTCCTTAGAAAGATAAAGATGTAATTAATCAATCTTCCCTTTCTTGTTACTTTAATCCTCTTTAATATTTCATCCATCTCTTCTTCATTTACCTTTTCCGTTAGATCTATTGTCCTCAAATAAATAATAGGATTTTTTTTCCAATATACTTTGAAAATGTGAGGTATAATATGACCTAGACATATGAACTAACAAAATATAATATTTACTAACACAATTTGTACTATAATCGTATATATATATATATATATGTGTTATTTTGAAGGTATGGGCCATAAATGCCTGAAAATTTATAGATTATTATTATTATTATGATATGATAATGTATGGGCAATAGACACCGTCTTAATTGGGTTATGATTTCCACGTCATCTATCTCTTGCACAGCTTTAGTGGACAGCTGGCCTTGAAGTCAACTTTATTAGTGGATCAAAAAGCGAGTTGCTAAAACAACGTTGCGACTGCGACATCCTTTCTAATAGTATAATCTCTATATTATATAAAAACTAATCCCTATTTTCCTTGGTCACGGCATCACGCGTGAACGGTTGGACCGATTTCGCAAATTTGTTTCTTTTTCTGTTTGTTATCCGAAGGTCCTTATGAAAGAAAAATTAATAAAAAAACTAGTACATTTTTAATTTCGGGATAAACTAAAGGTACTTTTTCAATGGTGTATTTTACATATGAATTCATAGCTAAGACAGGACATCGCCTGTCGGGTCAGCTAGTAACACAATACTTTAAAGTTAAATTTCAGTTCGTCCACATGATATTACAAAGAATTGATCTACGATCATTGAAAAACTAAATATTGCTTTAATGAAAATCTTTAACGGTTCCACGAAATCAAAAGCTAAATATATTCCATCCCTTGTTTTTCTAGTCAATCTCAGCATGACAAAGCTAATGCTGCTACAGAATCCGATTGTAAAACATCCCTTCCTACTGTATCCGAGCCCAGATTGTAGACACGTCTGGAGTCTAGACTGAGGGAGGGTATACCTAACCTAGGTCAACGTTCAGACGACAAAGGACTCCTGGCACATTGCAGTACATTCACCTACCCTACCTCAAGTTGAAACCGTTTCAAATTTATTGCAGAATTCAATGAACGGATTCTGTTTTCAACCAAGCTGCACGATACAAAGAAGCCAGAAAGAATTTGTATTTGGCGCAATATAAAGTTTCTAAAGAATCTTGCAATGCTTTAGAAATTTTAACTACGTGGTTGTCGAAAAGGGAAAGATGGAGAGAGAAATTTCACCACAGAATAATTCTGAAGTTAATCACACAGCTCTCTATGAAATTTACGAGAATATACAGGAAAATGGTGTAGTTATAAATAGGAACAGGCATGAGGAAGTAAAGGCGAATCCTGTTAGTTAATACAAGTCAAGTATTCTCGATTCCAAAATTAGCTGTATGTTAAAAGGTTCTTAGCCAAATGGTAGAAGCGAATAACGGATTACATAAGATTATTTAGAACTAGCGACCCGCCCCGGCTTCACACGGATTAACACAAACCTAAATGAATTAATAATAATAAAAATGTTTGGACATTATCAAACAAACTAAGCAACGCTTGTACTATGGGAACCAGTAGCTGATTTAAATACATACTTATAATACATACCAAACACCCAGACGCAAGACAAACATATTTGTCACATAAATGTTTACCCTGACGGGAATGGAACCCGCGACCTCTAGCGTAGCAGTCTGTCTTAATTATGTATTATTTACTTAAATAATGTAGGTTAAATCCAAGCACATCGTGTTAGCAACAATTTAACCCACTAAATATCCTAGCTCATTAACCTACAAACAAATTAAGCGAAGCAGATTTGAGTCATTAACAAAATGTTATGAGTCACTTAACAAAAGTACTTCGTATTAAAAGTGCAGCTGCGAGCTGATGCGATTATCTAATGGTCATGGGAATGGTATTACATTAAATAACAATTAGTGATACATAAAGACTAATACATAAGAATGTCTAGTCAATTACAATTACCATGTAATGATCTCAAACACAAAGATATCTACGGTACAGTTTAGTGTTAAGTAAACAAATGGCCGGAATTTAACTATGCACTAATTATAACTTAGCTAGAGTAGTCCAAAAATCTAGTTCTATTGCTTGTTTACATATACAGTCTTATTTAAAAACAACTTTAATTATAATCTACTGATTTGCAACAGATTAAACAAACAGTTAAAATAACAGTCAACGTTATTTGTCGTTTATATATGTCTTCCTTTAATTAATAGATTGAGACTATCTCGAATAATATTTAAAACAATGGCCCCATAACAGCTCCTTGCGGGACACCTTGGGAGACGATACACAAATTAGAAGACTGAAGAACATGTGACCATGTTATAACTTTTTTTATTCTTAACCATTTAGTCAAGTAGATATTTACGTATGCAGTGATGAACATCCTGCCATACCGTCACTTGTCATCATATATGTCAGTGTGAAATGCATTCCTTGTTTCCATATAAGATACAAAGGCATTTAGTACAACTTCGGAAGAAATACTTACGTGTGGCAAACAAACAAAACATTCTGACTGTTATGGATGTGTATAGCTGAATATATCACAGTATTTAACGTATACTAAGTATAAAGGCTATTTATTTTAAATGTTACGTTGGTATTGTTGTGTCGTCACTATTTTCTTAACCTTTTTTAAATCACTAACGTCTTATTTCAATTTTAAGCACTCAGTATTTACAACCAATAGTAACTACAAAACTATGAATACTTATATCACAAAATAATGAAATTAAAATGTTGATTGAACCACACGTCTACTACAGAGACATGCTTACATCGCGGGGGCCGATCCTACACTGAACGGATTCAACAAGTGGTGTTTTTTTTTCAACTACCTTCATTGCAGGTCTAGACGGGAGGCAGAGGGTGGCATTTCAAATACTTTATGTCATTTAATAACTTTCTCTCTCGGGCCCTATTTGGTACATACAACAATAATATTCCGGTTGATGACAGGAATTCTACGTCTTGTCGTAAACACATTTGAAATCGCTCTCAAACTCGACTGGAATTAGGATTGGATGAACAGCTTGGTTAACAAAACGCAGCACAATCCTGGTACTAATTACGATCGTCCACACATCAGTAACCGCTTACCTTACTTGCTACAAACAATAGGTAACAAAAACAAAAAATGTTCCTTTATAGAGTTCAACAGTATAAGGTCGCTGCACTCATATTGAAGGTCGATCTATTTCCGGACACTGACGCGAGTATTTTTTTCCTAATTACACTTTTGGCTATATCGTGTGCCACCCACACTTCTATGGAGCAAAATATTAGTGTATTAAATAAGTCGGCTTCATCGTTATCCTAACTTCCTTTCAAACGTTCCTGATTTTGACTATTTGAAGGCATGTCATTGCTAGACCGACTAGCTAGAAACGTCGTGTTAAATATTTCCCGAAAAAATATGGGCAATAGGCTTAAGAGTTCTCTGTAAATATATACATCATATACATATTAATTAACAAAATAATTGCTCCGACTGACTGACTTACTGATTTATCAACGCACAGCTTAATCCAATGGGTAATTTAGACCTTCATAAGTGCTTTATTAAGGCCTTAACTGAATAAATGATTTTTTGATTTTGATTTAACGTTGAAATTTGGACAGTAATTTATTTTTCGGACATAGGTACTCACAAAAATCGATCAAATTTTGGAACCAACAGCCCCAAACAACAACCCAGAGGATCAAAAAGAATACAGAAGTTTGTGTTTTTTGTTGAGATCCATTATTGGACTAATAGGCTCAAACATTTTTGGAAATGATATCCCCAAAGATCATTTTGAAGAAGAAGTTTGGATATACACTTTAGAAGCCTGGAACGATAAATTACTTACATAAAAGGTTTGCCTGTTAGTCATCGAATGTTGACGAGTGCATTCACCGTGTGGACGAGATACAGAAGTGTGCAAGATGGATCATTGCACTTTGTCGACCTCGAAAGGGGTTCAGGGATTTCAGATGACTTTAAGAATCAATTGGTGACTGGATGTGTTGTAGTCTTGAATATGAATGATCCAAGACTCAATCTGAACAAGCAAATGTAATCTTAATATTTCTAGAAATTATCCATTAACTTTAACACTTTGGCCAAGCAAATCAAAGTACCGATACTATTAAATATATAGATTAGATATTAGATAAATGGGAAGAAAGGAGCCCAGCAGTGGGACAGTAACGACTAAATAAGATAATAAATTGAATCAAAATCATTTATAAAATTTAGGCACTAATCAAATTCGCGACTACCACCTTTACTCAGTTTTATTTTGGTCCGATTAAATGTCAAGCTCAATAGGCCTATAACATAATAAGCATATTTCGTGATACAAGAACACAACCAGTTTTTTTAAATTATCGTCGGTCTCTTGTCTGGGCATACGCTCAGAAATTGACTGAGCCGACTTTGATGGTGCTACCTGTAAGTTAGACGACTTTATTCTACATGTTTAATTTTAAAAAGTGCGTCCGAAAGAAAATCTAGCACGTTTAAAAAAAGTATCAAATTATCTTCAATGATGGTGGCATCTCTAAATCTCTCTTTTAATATATTGAATTGATTCAGGTTTTACTTTGCGGAAATTCATATTTATAGAATACAAAATATATTATAATTTGCTTTGTCCGCTTAATGAGTGTGAAACGGTCGAACGGCCTGCGCCCAGGTGAGCTCAGCCGTGGTTTCTTCCGACACGTGTTTCAGGACTTCCACGTCCCATCATCAGGGTGCCGCCGCGTTGGTCGAGCAGCGTGATGTGACATCACGCTGCTCGACCGTTTCACACTCATTAAGCGGACAAAGCAAATTATAATATATTTTGTATTCTACTCTCTTTTAATGTTATGGTTTTTTTTTTTTTTTTGAAATAGGTATTAATGTTAACTTAGTATTTGAGATGTAAGCTTTATGTAATTATTTGGTTTTAAAAGAGTAATTGCTGAGTTTCTTGCCGGATTCTTCTCAGCAAATCCGGTGGTAGATTCTGACGATTTGAAAGTGCTTGCATGTAAAGTCTAGTCAAATAAAGATCTTTTTGGGTTTGAGTTTAAAAGCCTAATTATACAAGTTTGTTGAACATCCATAAAAAAAATGCCAAGAATAGTACCACAATATAATATGATGTAAGTATACGCTTGGAGCTAGTTATAGAGTCAAACACTCGGGTTCTCAAACAAATCTGATTTCGAGAACTGGTAACAATTCTGGAAAATATATGCATCAATAACTGCGGTTTATAGCTACTTGAAGACATAAAAACAGGGTAAAATCCAATTGCGCCTATACCACTAACGTGTCAAGACAATCAAGACTGCGATCTGTCTGATGGAAGCAGAGCACTACTATAATCACGAGTCAAAACTGAAACCGCATCAACGAGGATTTTTCCAGCCCCTGCCGTCACAGCAAATGTTTTTAATTACCTAGTCTACTTGTTAAGTGTGACAATACAGAATACAGCGTGATAGAACTACCATTTACAAGGCAAAGAACTTTGTAACATTACACTTGGTATGAGATCACCAACTAGTTTTTTGTAACAGCCGTTTCGAGGTTAGTAATTGTTTGTTTTTTCTCTCTACGTCCTTCAAACACCCGCTTTGAAACCACAGGTAAAACATACGTCATCAACGAAGCTGTCAGACGTGACCAGCCCACTGGCACTTCAGCTTGGTGATCCTACACTAAGTTAGCCATACCACGGACTGCATTCTAGGACACGTCTGCTCCATCGACCATCGGCCCTTCCACAGACGTCACCAGCCCACTGACACTTCAGCTTGGTGATCCTACACTACGTTAGCCATACCACGGACTGCATTCTAGGACACGTCTGCTCCTTCGACCATCGGCCCTTCCACAGACGTCACCAGCCCACTGACACTTCAGCTTGCTGATCCTACACTACATTAGCCACTCCACGGTCTGCACTCTAGGACACGTTTGCTCCAACGACCATCGGACCTTCCACAGACATGACCACACTTCAGCTTGCTGATCCTACACTACGTTAGCCACTCCGCGGTCTGCACTCTAGGACACGTCTGCTCCATCGACCATCAGTCCTTCCACAGACGTCACCAGCCCACTGACACTTCAGCTTGCTGATCCTACACTACATTAGCCACTCCGCGGTCTGCGCTCTAGGACACGTCTGCTCCATCGACCATCGGTCCTGCCACAGACGTCACCAGCCCACTGACACTTCAGCTTGCTGATCCTACACGACGTTAGCCACTCCACGGTCTGCACTCTAGGACACGTTTGCTCCATCGACCATCGGACCTTCCACAGACATGACCACACTTCAGCTTGCTGATCCTACACTACGTTAGCCACTCCGCGGTCTGCACTCTAGGACACGTCTGCTCCATCGACCACCGGTCCTTCCACAGACTAATTTACTTCCCTGACATTTCAACTTACTTCAAATTCCAGGTTTAAATGCAAGTTCACATCAATCCTCAAATACTTTGATTTTGACACCGGCCCAAACTGCTCACAGAATTTCGTCTCCAGACCAAGCTAACTCGAATCGTAAGCCAAGCAGGTTTTGTAATCTTAATTTGACAACGCGCGATTGAATTAAGAGAGCTGTTATTAACAAGTATCGCTACTAGATGTATTTTTTGCGGTACTACTATAAAAACTATAGGCTGGAGACCCGCATTTGTGCAGGTCAATGGTCTGTAGACTATAGGTGCAGCTTGTTTCTTTGGAGACGTGACATTTCAGCCATCTAGATGTTTTAAGACCATAAATAACTTTGAAATCTTTTAAAATATTTTTCCCCGTAATGAAATAAAGATCGGAGCCCATAAAAATACAACTGAATATAAAGTTAAATGTCACCGGCTCAAAGTTTTCATTAGCTGTTTTTATTCAATCGGTAAACAACACCATGAAAGAAAAACGAACTTCAAATAATATTGGGAGGTAATTTTTTTAATTGGAATTTTGTATTGGTTGCCGGGAAAATACACGATTACCGAAATGCCGCTTATTTTAATCCAATATGGCGGACATCACAAAATGGAGATCACGAATTTCCACAATAACCCCTATGATACGGGCTCAGAGTAGATAATATACTAGGTACATACGGGTATCAAATGCAAAGACTTGATGAGCGAAACACAGTAAGCAAAGTGACGTCATTCTAAATCCAATATGGCGAACGCTACAAGATGGTATCAAAATACAGTTCTAGTTTTGAGTTTATCGTATTCAGACAGGCAGATACCTAATAAATATAAATTACCTAAATTTACCGCAATGCCTTAAGACGAAAGTCTTTAACCAGTGTGTGTTACCAGTGATGACATACGGAACAGAAACGTGGTCACTCACTATGGGCCTCATAAGAAAGCTCAGAGTCACTCAACGAGCTATGGAGAGGGCTATGCTGGGTGTTTCTCTGCGAGATCAAATCAGAAATGAGGAGATTCGCAGAAGAACTAAAGTTCCCGACATAGCTCAGCGAATTAGCCAGTTGAAGTGGCAATGGGCAGGGCACATAGCTCGTTGAACGGATGGCCGATGGGGCCAAAAAGTTCTAGAGTGGAGACCACGCACTGGAAAACGCAGCGTCGGACGGCCCCCCACTAGATGGACCGATGACCTGGTAAAGGTCGCTGGCAAGCGTTGGATGCGGGCCGCATTGAATCGGTCATTGTGGAAATCTATGGGGGAGGCCTTTGTTCAGCAGTGGACGTCGATAGGCTGATGATGATACCTAATATCAAAAAAACACAATCGTGAATCACTCTATCTTGTGAAAAATACCGCATCAAAATCCGTTGCGTAGTTTTAAAGATCTAAGCATACATAGGGACAGACAGACAGCGGGAAGCGACTTTGTTTTATAAGACTTACGCAAATAGGTTTACTACCAGTATGCACACACTACTACCGTTTCGCGACAGTCAGAGAGCATAGTGCTGTAAACATTTTGCTCTTGACTTGAACACCTCTTTATCTTCTTCTACATTCATCAATCTCTTCATACATGTTCACCGGAGCCGAGTACTCTTTAAGTTCCTTCTATAAAAACTGGCCAAGTGTGAGTCGGACTCGCGCACCGAGGTTTCCGTACACACGTGTAGGTAAGGTTAAAAGTAGGCTAACTTCAAATGAGGTCATTATTCGTCGGTGACTCTCAACAGCGCGATTCAGGAATATTTTTTAGTAAATTCGCATTAATTAAAAAAAAAAACATATTTACGGTTATCAGATTTTTTCCTTACTTGTGCTATAAGACACTGCTAAAAATATGCGAAAATTTGCGACATAAACGATCATATCTTTTCTTCATATTGACTTACAGGTTTCTTCTTCTTCTTCTTCTTCCTAAGTATGGCAATCAATCCCTTCAGGGACTATTTTAGCCAGTGTCGAGTGTTAGAGAATTTTCATGTTGCAAAATTTCTCGTGTTTGCCGCATTAAAATGCCTAGTGTCATGCATTCTAACGCCCAATGGAGTTTCTGGAGACAGCCCACGGCAGTAGCAGATCGTAACACGCCTTTAGATTAGAGGTAACCTATTGACCAAAATGATAAATCACTTAACCCAAAAGTCGTATTATGGCATTATTTCCAATGCTCCTATAAATCAGTCACTAAATGAAACTTTACTGCACATATCGACACCAAAAATACACATTAAAGATCACTATAACACAATTTACGACACACTGGAAAAATCTCAACCACTCCGCCTGATTCCCGCCAAAAACTCCGACTTACAGGTTTCGTTACCTTACAGCCGAAAGAGACCACAGACCCGGGTATTTCATATTAATTTCAATTTGATAACTCAACGCGTTCTTGAAATAAAAATTCTTGACAGACCGATAACAAAGTGATCCTATAAGGGTTCCTTTTTTCCTTTTTAGGTACGGAACCCTAAAAATGAATGATCCAGTAACAAAGGCTTCATTGAAGTATGCATGGACTTCAATGAACACAGCTGTTTACATTGGTGCTATTGTTCAACCACTACGAACGAATCATTGCCAAACACATGTATTGTATACAGACGGACGCATTTCAAACCCATTATGCAATTTAAACACTTAAATATTGCGATGAATTACTATTTATAAATAATGGATCTGATTGTTTTTAAAAACTAATGCCATAAGTGTGAGGTAAAAGGCAAGGATACCTGGTAGGCGTTGAAAATATGTCCTTTGAGAGTGCACTGTGAGTTTATGACAGAAAATAATGTTAAAAAAACAAAATATAAAATATCACGAATAATTTTGTATATTAAATTCTCGTGTCGCGTTTGTAATTAAACTCCTCCGAAACGGCTTGACCGATTCTCATGAAATTTTGTGTACATATTGGGTAGGTCTGAGAATAGGACAACATATATTTTGCATCCCCCTAAATGTTTAGGGTAGTCCACACCATTTTTTTTATTATTTTTAGTTTTTTTTACTGTTTAAGCATAGACAATAAATACAACCCAGAATTTTCAACCCTCTACGATCAACCCCTATTTTTCCTTTCCTATTTTTCATTTTCACTTTTTTCCGATTCTCATGAAATATTGTGTGCATATTGGCCTATTGGGTAGGTCGTAAATGGCTAGGCCGATTTCGCTAATTCTTTTTTTGTGTTTATTACTCCCAGTAGAAGGTTCTTATGAAAATAAAATGAGAAAATAGAATCGGTATATTTTTAATATCGGGATAAACTAATGAACCTTTTTGCCATGGTGTATTTGTCATATGAATTCATAGCTAAGACAGGACAACGTCTCTCGGGACAGCTAGTTTTAATATAAAACAAATTACATAATTCCAAAAAGTATTTGCTATCGCCAACAGGCTACACAAGATCAGAGTGGTATTTGACTACGATCTTCTGTGAGGGTTCTGTCGCACCCAGTAGGGCAGCCCCGATATTGAACGGGAAATCCCGTTGTGCCCTACCTCCATTACACATCAGTGACTAAATTACATGTAATATCCGTTGTTTGGCGATGACTGTACTTCACTCAGATAAACGACTGTTTTGTGCATTGTGACGTCATCCCGCAACACTAACATAAATTTGTCATCATTGCCAGTGATATACGCAACGGCACACTAGTTTTAAGATCATCAGTAAACAACGGTCACCGCTTGTCATAAGTAGCCCTAGCAACAATAACTGTCGAGTACGTATTTTGGCAACGCGCGAGTAATAAATACCCCTGGTGTTGCAAACGTCCATAGGCTACGGAGGCCGCTTACCATCAGATGGGCTGTATGCTTGTTTGCCACCTGAGTGCCACTTTTTGTCTCTTAAGACTGGTAGGGGCTGTCAGCTCATATATATTTTTTATAAATGACTTAAGAGAGGGCGATTTGGTATTTCCCGAGGGTTTTCCCATTTAAATTGGTGCCGCCCGACTGGGGACTGTACCTCCGCCTCACAGAAGACCGCAGTGAAATAACACTACTTGATGTAGTGTTGTGTTTCTGCGGTAAGTAAAGTTGCCAGTGCTCCACGAGGATACGCTGCGCTAGTGGTAATGCTGCGAGCACAGTGAGACCTGATCAACAACATGGTTGGCAACCCGTTAGTGATACCCCTGGTATTGATTATATATATATGATTCTTCTCAGCAGAACCGACCTTCCGAATCCGGTGGTAGATTCTGACGATTTGAAAGTGCTTGCCTGTAAAGTCTAGTCAAATAAAGATCTTTTTGAATTGAATTACTAGCGGCTATAGGCTACGGTGCTGCTTACCATCAGATGCGCCGTATGCTTGTGTGCCACCAAAAAAACTCTGTCACCCTACATGCGGAAAAACGGAGACCCATATGATTACTATATAGGTATACTATTATTAGCTGGCGCGAGTTTAAAACATACATGAAAATCGATACAATATCGATAATTTCACAGCCCTAGCGTTATTTTAGCAATGCCTTACAGGGGTTCGGTGACCCCGACGACCGAAAAGTTTTTCCAACTCAAAGCCGGCCATTTTTATATAGGTCGTTGCCTCCAGACTTAAACGCATGTGTGTGTGAACTTAACCGGTCCTAAGATACAGTAAACTTACCTACATATTAATTTAACTATACTCCAAGTGTCCCTTACGATGTACTACAGTTCTTTACATACAAACATGACGAAACCGCTGGTCTAGTGGTTAGTACACCTGACTGCTACGCAAGAAGTCGCGGGTTCGATGCCCACCGGGGCAAACTATTATGTGACAAATATGTTTGCCTTGCGTATTAGTATGTATTTAGAAAAATAAAAAGTATTATATCAGCTGTCCGTCCGTCTGACCGATTGTCTGTCTGTCAGCGGGCTGTATCTCATGATCTGTAATAGGTGGACCGTTGAAACTTCACAGAATGTGTATTTCTATTGCCGCTGTATCTATAATAACAAATAATCAAAATAAAATATAAGTTAATAACCAAGGGTACAAGTGATTTTGCCTTTTAGTACGGAACCCTCGGTGTGCGACCCCAACTTGCTCTTAGTCGGTTTTTCTTGTACTAAGTTGGCACGCACGCGTACGGCCCACTTGATGGTAAGCAGTCTCCGTAGCCCATACACAGACGCTAGCATTCATCATGTGTATTTATCAGTTGTTTTTTATCGTCGCTTACAAAGTTGCAGCTACTTACGAATGAAATGTGAATACAACTTAGAGATCAGATACAAAAATGACAACGTATACGTATAAATAATGACAGATAGCGGTGACCCATCGTAGGATGGGTCACAGCACAGCTGTCCATCCTAAGAGCCTGTTCAGATGCAGGCGTTCTCGAGGTACTAGAGCTCATAATGTTCGTCCAAATGCTTTGTGGCTTTGAAAATCAAAAGTCCGGCTTTTAAATATGTGTTTTATTTGTCAAAAATCTTAATTTGCCGACTTTTTTGACGGGTATGTCCGGATTTTTTATTTAAAGAGATGGCAACGCTACACTTACATGTGTATAATGTAGGTACTTTAGCTAAATACAGTATTTTTTCACAAATAAATACGAATTGAACCGTCTGTGTGATATCGAAACAAAGTGCGGCTAGTAATAAGTATTTAAATCGCATGTATTGCATTGTATCCGTAATTAAACCACTATTATATACACACTAGCGACCCGCCCCGGCTCGCTCGGCCATTAGCCATATAAGTTAAATAGCCTATAAAAGCCTTTAGAACGCAAATGAATATTACATACAAAGTAACCGCATGAATCACTTATCTATTTAAAATAACCGCATCAAAATCCGTTGCGTAGTTTTAAAGATCTAAGCATACATAGGGACAGACAGACAGCGGGAAGCGACTATGTTTTATACTATGTAGTGATTGTGATGCATATTATCACAACTGAGTACACGACTCGATACAGTATCATTATGACATCTGGCACTGATAACTCACCTACTTACTAAGTAAGAGTTAACAACACTACCTCTGTTGTTTTTTTGTGCTAGCTAACTTATCAGAAAGGAAATTCTCTTCGGCGAGCATGAATAATTTGCGACATCGTTTTCGTATCGCCTTCGCCTATTTTTGTATTGAAAAATGAACAGCGCTGCGGCGGTGAAAAGTGGAACTACAAATGAGTATGACAATTTTGACATGTCGCGAGTTACGTTTTCGAATACGTACCAGTGCCGGTAGCAGGAACATATTTCGACTAGGTCCGGAAAACGTAACTATGAAAATGTCAAAATGTTCATATGATATTTTAGTTCCATATTTCACCGCCGCAGCGTTGTTCATTTTCTGATACAAAAAAAAGTCAAAAGCTATACGAAAACCCTGTCAAAAATTATTCAATGGTCTTCAATTTGAGACAAGCGTCTCCGTCTCTGAAGAATGGCTGCTTTGAACTAATGAGGCTTGAGAAATGAATATCGTTTTTCACTTAACATTAAATTAGCTTATTCCGTTCTTATGAGCTTTAAAGAAACGTCATAACGTAGATTCCATTTTGTGAAAGTTGCCAGTACCAGTAGTCACAATATTATAACATAAAATAACAATTTAGTTCCGCTTCAAGGCTTTTTTCAAGCTATATGACCAAGCCCTTCTTGCAGTCGCGTTTTGGACCGCAAATAAAATAACCGGTAATAAATTATACTCAACTGGAAAAGGTATACCTACGTATATTCATTACTTATTTATTTTATTTTTTTATACCACTAGCACGCAGGTGGCACGCAAGCATACGGCCCACCTGATGGTAAGCAGTCACCGTAGCCTATAGCCGCTAGCATTACCAGGGGTATCACTAACGGGGTGCCCAACCATGTTGTTGCCGAGGACTCACTGTGCTAGCAGCAATACTACTAGCCCAGCGTATCCTCGTGGAGCACTGGCAACCTTACTTACCGCAGAAACACAACACTACATCAAGTAGTGTTATTTCACTGCGGTCTTCTGTAAGGCGGAGGTACAGTCCCCAGTCGGGCGGCTCCAATTTAAATGGGATAACCCACGGGAAATCCCAACCTACCTCTCTTAGATGACTACCTACGTCGAATATTTATCAAACACACAACAATTATACAGTTATCTTCAGTAGGTCAACTATAGATCTTCACACACTCGGCTCCACGACCTGGTTCATAAATAATTTGATACTTTCAAATAACATCCTGGGTGTTATCAACTATTGTATTAGCAATCATAGGGGTCATATTCAAGGTTCCATTTCAAACTGTACCCATATCTGAAGTTTCAACTGTAGCTTAGCGCTACTCTAGCTTTGGAGCTATGGGGTAAGCTACAAGAACCTTGCAAGGGATTCAGAGTTTTGATAATTAATGTATAAGGTTGATTTTCATCTTTCGACTACGTGTCGAAAACGTAAACTCACAAAATGTTCGTACGAATTTTTTGTTCCACTTTTCTCATGGGTAAATACATTAAAAGTGGAAAACATATTTTCCCATAAATTAAGTCGATAGTTTCCCTGCTAAGGCTACAGATCTATAGCTTGGTATACCAAGACTATTTCATTGAAAACCAACACAATACCGTAGTATATTATCTACTCTGAGCCAATACATTGCTCATAAACAAATCCTTAGCCGAATCAATAGAAATATTACCACCTTACAAACCTGTCAGATTGGCACGCATAAATATTCAACTGAAAAGCAATTTCGAAAGAACACAAAGTATAGATTTTTTAATGTTTGCTTCCGTCATACCATAAATTGAAATTAGTGGGTAAAGCAGGAACATTGTCGACAACGTTTTCGTATCGCCTTCGACTATTTTTGTATTGAAAAATGAACAGCGCTGCGGCGGTGAAAAGTGGAACAAAAAAATTGTATGACAATTTTGACATTTCGCGAGTTACGTTTTCGAATACGTTGTCGACAATGTTCCTGCTACCGGCACAGGTACTTAATATGGTAATTTAACTTGATGGCGCTCTGAATCATCGTGTGGTAAACAAGCCGGCTGTACCAACTTCCTTTCTGTTCGGGTTAGTGATCAAAATTTTGTAATTTGGCACGAAAAAAGGCTACGGAAAAAAAAAAGATTGGTTGAGAATTTAATAAAGTCTGGAACTTCAAAGCTCACAAATGGGTAGATGTTGAAGATCTTTAAAATATCCTTTATAACTTAGAAAAAAAAATCTAATGGGGCGCTACGTGGGTTTTATTCGTTCACACAAACAGAAGTTAGTTCCAACGTTAACCGTAAGGTGGCGTGATATAAGATTTGCGTACCGAAGACAGTAAATTACCGCCATGTTCTCCTTGGCCTTATTACGTACACTTGTTGCAATCAACACTTCTTCCTTATCGATAAAAAAATATTACATGTTAAAATGTTTCTTTTTGAAAACAATACGTACAGCTGTCAAATTTACGGTTCTTTATTTGATGGACAATAAAAATAAATTATCTATGCTTTTTCCGTACCCTGATGGAGTAGGTAAGGGGTCACCACTGCACTTGCTCCTATAACAAACCTATATTTCCAACATGACAGGTGGCGAGTCAATCGCCTTGTCTCAGGGAACCCAAACACCTCAGGATTTATTTCTGGACCTACAGATCCTAGACCTGTGGCGGATTTACACATCTCCCAAGTATAGGCCGTTACATTTTTGCACCTTTTGGTTAGAATTGCACAAGAAATCGTTTTTGGGTATACTTGTGAACTAATCAAAGCTCAAACGTGTGCAACAAACAGTGTGACGAAATAATTATACCCAAATTGGTGACGTAACCTCACCTAGTACCATGAGTACATGTACCTCGAGTGTGTAAAGCGCATGATGGTCCGCCTCACACGTGCCACCGCAAATAAGCGTCCTTCATGCGAATGCAAGAACGGATAAGGTATATCGCCGTGGTCTGTGTTTATTACATCTCATCAAACATTACATGGCATACGTATGTATGTACACATTTTCCGGGATAAAAAGTATCCTATGTGTTAATCCAGGCAGAGAGTATAGAGCGCATTTCACTCTTGACTTACACCTCTTTTGCTTCTTCTACATTCATCAATTAAACAAACATGCCCGCCGTGGATCGTACACGCTCCAATTTCGATTACGACATTTTCACGTCTAAATAATAATTGAAATCGGATATCAATTTTATTCTCTCTTTTGTCAACAATCAAAACGAGCTTTGGTATTCCGCCACTTGAATGGATGCCCAGCCTTTGGGTGGGCTAGACCTTAGTGGAGGGCGTGCCATGTTATACTGAACCATGTTTACATTAATTGGGGCAGGGTATGACTATAATAATTTCTATATAATGGACTTTAGAGGATTTCCCCATTTAAATTGGAGCCGCCCGACTTGGGACTGTACCTCCACCTTACAGAAAACCGAAGTCAAATAACACTACTTGATGTAGTGTTGTGTTTCTGCGGTAAGTATGGTTGCCAGTGCTCCACGAGGATACGCTGAGCTAGTAGTAATGTTGTTAGCACAGTGAGTCCTCATCAACAAAATGGTTGGCAACCCGTTAGTGATACCCCTCGTATTTCTAGCGGCTATAGGCTACGGTGACTGATTACCATCAGGTGGGCCGTATGCTTGTGTGCCACCTTAGTGGTATAAAAAAAGAAGTAAATTGTAGCGGTTTTGAGCATACATCCTATAAGTACCTACTACCTATAAGGTAGGTTCATTAATCATAAAAAATTACAGCACTTGTGGCATATGAGAATTCTTGGCAGACCTTGTTACATTTGACAGAGGCAGTGGCAACCCTATGCTTAGAGAAAAACACTGCTCCCAGGTTGCCAGATTTGGTAGGTAATCTACAAAATCGAGGAAGTATATTGAGTGTCCCTACTATCGTTCTTAATTCCTTAAGTCCACCCCATGAACTAAGCGAAGGAATATTTTAATGTAGGATAAGAAATACATTCAAACATGTAGTATTCAGATGGAAGTCGGCTAATTTGTTTTTATATACCACAGGTGGCAAACGTGCATACGGCCCATCTGATGGTAAGCGGTCACCGTAGTCTATGGACGCTTGCAACACCAGGGGTATCACTAGCGCGTTGCTGACCTTGCAGTTATTAAATTTACTCATTCCATTTCATTGTTTGCCACTTAGGTAATGTTGTTTTTGTAATTTACAATTTAATTCAATAATAAATGCAAATTACTATTTGCAATAGCTACTTATATACCGTACAAGCAGTTTATAGTTTTTTTTACCCCTGATGTATATTTACGCTCAAATCCATTGTGTAGATACCGTAAACTAGCGAATACAGTTTTATGTTAATTTTTAACTATGCATAAACTGTAACACTTCCTTGTAGTTCGTACATCCTACAAACAAAGTTTTTAGAACAGTGTGATATAATAAACGCATACTTATCAATTTATCATGATATAATACATTTTACAAGGTTTGTTTTCACATAGATAACGTTGGATACGAAAATCTGAAGTATCGATAATAATGGTACGGTACAACACTTATCCAATCCGTAGGGCCAACTACCTGTCGAACCCGTTATAAAGCGGACACAAAGGAATAAAAAAAAAACACCAGACCACAGACCAATGTACTGAAAAGCTTTGTGCGCCTGCCATATTGAAAAAAAAAAACGAAACAGCTGATTTTTATTTATAATCTAATCAATGCTCTTTCTCAATTATTTGATTAATGAAAGGCTGTTTAAAAGCAAGCTTTCGACCTTTCAGACGTAAGAGAACGTAAAAAAAAAACAAATAACACCCTGCTAAATTGAATACACTTTCAAACGGTAATGAATGCAAGTAAGTTGATTTCACCATAAACACGGCGTGTTGCACGAATGGGCTTGTCATGTCATTTAACTTTCTAATTCACAGGACTTTTTCAAGTTATTACCACACGTAACGCGTCGCATAGCGGAAAATTACGCGTAGAACACAATAGCTGAGCATATGTTACACGATTTTAAATGGATACTTACCTTATTTAGCAGCAAACGAATACGACAAACTCCACGGAGAAACACCTGCGCTATAATATTACACTACGAAAGTCGTTTCTTTTTCTCTTCCAATACATTATTACACTTTTAACAATATGTCCGGACGCGAAAACGCTGTCCAAATTGAGATTTTTTATGCAATTTAGCGTTTGCAATGACTCGCGAGCGTCCTTACTTCGCTCGCTCAATCCGCACACTAAAAAAACCAGCTGAGCAAAGTCTGTTCCTATTGGTAAATCGATTGAAAATCTCTGGTGCACACATTCATTTTTTCTTCCATCTCCCTTGCACAGTGCACTTCTCGCTCATAGTTGAACGACCTTGATAAGAATTCAGGATAATTCCTTGCATATTTTCAAGTTTAAACTCGAAATATGTATATATTTAGCATGTATCTACGATTGGGGCTAGTTTTTCATGACAGAAATGTCTCCAATTTCTCAAATTAGATCATATGGGAACAAAGCCATATGTCAACACCTAGCCATGTGTGTGTGAATGTATAAAGAAAACAATCTATTGACATTTGCGAGGCCGTCTCTGATTGGTTCAATCTCAGCTGTTTTTGACACGACTCAAATATTATTTACGTTCTAAAAATCCTCGGTAGATGGCAGAATATTCTCACTAACACCAGTTAAAATAAAGATTAATTGTTTATAATTGAATTGTAAAATGATATGTTTTATTATAATATCAATTACCCCTGTAAAACATTCTATATATTAATAAAAAAACATGAAAAAAATCATAAAGGAATCGGATTTGATTTGTAAATCAGGAAGTTGATGGATGGTAGTTTGATCAACCATACTTCGTTGCTATGGAAACGCTATTTACTTCAACACATTATAATGCAACAACATTAAAATACTTCTTTGTCCAGCTATCTTTTCAAACTAGATAAGCATTACTATTCGGTCACCTTATCGCTGAACGTCAAAAAAGCAAGTGAGTGAAGCTAAAGTATTGTGTTAAAGAAAGTTGAAAATATGGATTCAGTTGACTTATTAGCTCGGGAAGATGAATTCAAGAAGTTAAATAAGCAATTGGAGAAGAAAACTGAGAGTCTAATGCAGGAAATCGAGCATGTTATGGTAACTTACCGGTTCATATTTCAGCCACGATATGTATGCTATTTTAATAATATGTAATAACCCTATATTAAAATTTACAAGGCGTGGGCCTCTTCTTCGTAAAATACCTGTATTATGGTTCAACAAAGTTTTCAGCAAGGTGTTTTTCTTTTATACTACTAAGGTTGCACACAAGCATACGGCCCACCTGATGGTAAGCAGTCACCGTAGCATATAGCCGCTAGCAATACCTGGGATATCACTAACGAGTGCCCCAACCCTGTTGTTTATAAGGACTCACTGTGTTATCAGCATTACTACTAGCCCAGCATATCCTTTTGAAGCACTGACAACCTTACTTACCGCAGAAACACAACGCTACATCAAAGTAGTGTTATTTGACTGTGGTCTTCTATAAGTTGGAGGCACAGTCCTCAGCCAGGCACTCCAATTTTAATGTGAAAACCTATGGGAGATCCCAATTCGCCCTACACCTCTATTTTTAGCTCATGGTGTGATTATCCACTGTACTTAAGCTTAGAAAAACTCATTGGTACCGGCTGGGATTTGAACCCGGGCTCATCAGATAACAGGCACTTGCTTCAACCAAAAGCAAGGCCTTCATGGTTTTGTTAAACTATTAATCGCATAGTATATAGATATGGTGAATTATCCTATCTGTAATTTTTATTCTATTTCCAGCAAAAACAAGACTTCTTCTCCGAATTCTCCAGCAAACTAAGCTTGAATGAAAGCCCCAAGAATAGTGTAAGAAAACACTGTTGTGACACACCAAAATCTTCTCCTAGCACTAACACATCAAAAACGAGCACATTCAAAAAAAGAACAGCACAATCAATGGAAGAGAATTCAAATTTTGAATTTGGAAATACTAAAAATATTGATATTGCTAGTGGTGATGATGTTAGTAGTGACAATAGATATCCTAGAACAGTTGTTTGTGACTGCTGTTCCGTGAATAGGAGTAAGAACCAAGATATGGAGTTTTTGCACGCATTTGTGTCCGTTAATGTGAAGGATAAGACACTGCCTCAGTCATTTATAAAAGGTTATATAATGTTTTCCTTATCCACACAAGTCTGTACTTACATTATACATGTGAAAGTAACTCTGTTTGATACTTTCTTACCTTTTTATGACTAAATGGCTGGGAAAGGACATCGCTATCTTTATCTAGAAACCACGCGGGAGAAGCCGCGAGTAAAAGCTAGTATTTCATACTTATACGACATGTATATATATATATCATCACGTCAAGTCCCTCACAGGGTAGGCAGTGAGTATAGAGCGCCATTTCACGCTTGACTGACACACCTCTTGCTTCTTCTACATTCATCAAACTCTTCATACATGCCCGCTGGTTCCAAGTACTCTTTAGCTAATAATTATTAGTTTTAACTTCAAGGGCTTAGACAGTATGCGGGGACAAACCTTTTTTTATGTTTTGATCTGTATTTTGTTTAATTTCAGACAACATAACAGTAGAGAGTGTTTGCAAATTTTTGTCCTCAAAAGTAAAGCTGATGCAAGAGCAGATGGACAAACTACAGGCTACTTTAAATAAAAAGGTAGAGTTTTGAAATAGTAATGTGTGTGTGAACATGGTGAGGAAACCTGCATACGTGTGAGAAGAGTATCAAAGCCGTGTGTGAAGTCCACCGCCCGCACTGGCCACTGTGGACTATGGCACGGAGCCTGAGTAATGTGTGTGTGATCATGGTGAGGAAACCTGCATACGTGTGAGAAGAGTATCAAAGCCGTGTGTGAAGTCCACCGCCCGCACTGACCACTGTGGACTATGGCACGGAGCCTGCGTAATGTGTGTGTGAACATGGTGAGGAAACCTGCATACGTGTGAGAAGAGTATCAAAGTGCACTGAGCAATGATAGGCTGTATAAATAAAAATGTTTATGTATAAGAGAAATAACACACTCTTTTTTTCTCAAACTTCGCCCTAGTAGCAATATTTAATTCTTAGTGGATGTCTAGTATGCTAAATTTCATTTCAATCAGGCATATAGTTTTATAAACCCCGACCGGTGTGACATATAGATTTCTAAGCAGGTAAAGCCGTGGATACATGCTAGTAAAAATGCTTTAATTTCAGGCGTCCCAGTGTGAAGCCCACCTGACTCAGTTAGCCGAATTAGAGTCCGAGAGAATGACACTACTCAACAAGACAAACAACATGAAAACCAGCACAGCCGAAATGAGAGCCAAGTGTATGGCTCTGCAGAATAGATTGGAGGTGAGATGGATACTTTTTGGATTCAGTAGCGCGAGCATTAATAATTTGCAACAACGTTTTCGTATCGTATTTCGTATTTCGAAAAATGAACAGCGCTGCGGCGGTGAAAAGGGGAACTAAAAATTAGTGTGACAATTTTGACATTTCGCAAGTTACGTTTCGAATACGTCGTCGCAAAATGTTCTTGTTACCGGCACTGTTCTACCAAAGGGAAGCTTTAATTTCTGGGGTTCCGTACACGAAGGGTAACCAAGGGAACCCTTTTTCTACGACTTGCTGTCCGTCCGTCCGTCCGTCTGTCAGCGGGCTGTATCTCATGATCCGTTATAGGTAGACACTTGAAATTTTCACTAAATGTATATTTATGTTGCCGCTATAACACAAAAAGCTCCCCACTATAGAGGTTATATCTCAATAATGGCAACAAGTAGACGCTTGAAATTCTCACCAAATTTGTATTATTTGTTTATAGGAAAAGGACAGACTATACAAGGAGCAACGGAGCGAGACAGACAAACTGTCATCGGAGCTCAAGAGGGTGAAAACTAGGAACTGTAACGTGGAGGCGAGGAGTGCTGCGCAGGAGTTGAGTATAGAAGACTTGAAATCACAACTGGAGGTCGCACGGAGGACTGAGAAGGTAAATCTCTATACATCCTACTAATATTATAAATGCGAAAGTTTGTATGGATGGATGGATGTTTGTTACTCTTTCACGCAAAAACCACTCAACGGATTTGGATGAAATTTGGAACACAGATAGTTTATAACCTGGATTAACACATAGGATACTTTTTATCCCGGGAAAATGTTTTTATCCCGGGATAATTTTACTTTGTCTCTGTGATTCTAAGCTCAACGCGGACGTAGTCGCGGGCAGAAGCTAGTACATACATATGTACATTTATTGTACATACATACATAACTAGTCTTCCCGCGGATCCGCCCGCGAGGTTCTAGCTAAAGATGCCTATGTCCTTCCCAGGTTATGATCTATTGCGTTGCCAAATTTCATTACGATCAGTTCAGCCGTTTAGTCTTTAAAAGCTAGCAAACAAACAGAGTTACTTTCGCATTTATAATATTGGTATGGCTTAGCCGTGGGCTGTCATCTGATGGGTCCAGATTCAAACCCCGGCATGTACCAATAAGTTTTTCTAAATTTAAGTACAGTAATAACCACACAAAATAAGGCAAATTGCGATTGCCCGTGGGTTTTCCCATTAATATTGGAGCCTGGGGGCTGGAGGCTGGGGACTGTACCTCCACCTTACAGAAGACCGCAGTGAAATAACACTACTTGATGTACTGTTGTTTCTGCGGTAAGTAAGGTTGCCAGTGCTCCACGAGAATACGCTGGGCTAGTAGAAATGCTGCTAGCACAGCGACTCTTCATCAACAGGGTTGGTAACTCGTTAGTTATACTCCTGGTAACGCTAGCGGCTATAGCCTACGGTGTATGCTTTTGTGCCATATTAGTGATATAAAAAAAACTACTTGTATTTTTGTTGTTTTTTTAGGAATTTAGAGACTCATCTCGCAGTCTGTCCGCTTCGCATCAGAGCGCCATCTCTCGGCTAGAACTGCAAGCTAAGACTCTTACAGCAAGAATAGACAAGCAGAGAGCCCTCATAGACAATTTGAAGAAACAAAATGCTATTCTATCCACGGAAGGCGCTTTGAAAATCTTAGAAAGGGAATATTGTAAATTCTTAGATCAGGATTTGTAATGGAGAAAAATTATAATGTAGTAATTTAAATTTAAATTATAGTAATATCTTTAAAAAAAATATCAAAATGAATTAATTATATGTATTGTATGAAATTACCTACTTCATTGCCGTCGGTCCTTTTTTGAAACAAAGTGTTTTTTTATGTTTCTGTTACCTACTAAGTAAAACACTAATTAATAATAAAAAATGTTTTTTGTTTTTCTTTCCAAATTTCCCCAGTTTTCTGTCTACAATAGTGCCAAATTATACACAGATTAAAATTGCTTAGTTTAATTGCATTTCGTTGCAGAATACTGAAAATTAATTTAATTATAGCACTAATTTATCTTCTGTTTGTTTTTTTATTATTTTTGTTTTGACATTTTATTCTTGTTATTTTTATATCAGGATAGTTGTTTTCTTTCTCCTTGTGTTCTTAAAAAAATGTTTTGAATTATGTTCAGTTAAATATCTACTCTAAGCGATTTAATATTTAGCACGTCATATAGTTTTATCGCCATAATTGGCTTGGTGTAAACAGTAGTATATTCCGCTACGGTGTTGAAAAGTTTTGTTGAAAAAAAAATGAAATGCTTAGGTGGTTTGTCCAGATAAGCTGAGGGTTGAAATGCGAGAGGCGCGAACGAAAGAAGTATGGAAAATACAAATAGAGAGAAAGATTGTGTATTATAAATATTAAAAAATAAATATTTTGATATTTGTAATTTCATACCAATGTCGAGAAGTTTTTTTTTTACTAATTAACAATTTGTAAATTCATCATGATTGTTACATGAAAAAAAAGACAGAGCACTAAGTTTCTTGCCGGTTCTTCTCAGGTGGCTTTTTTTCCGGACCGGTGGTAATTTAGACCTTCATGGTGCCTTATTAGGGCCTACACTGAATAAATGATTTTTGATTTTGATTGAAAGATAAAGATATTGTGATATGTGTATGAATGAGACCAAGATGATGTAGGACAGTTGGATAAGATTGATAAGCAGTAATTGAGAGAGGCTGCTTATAATCACAAACAAACACGCAAACACTTCGCAGTTATAATGTAAAACCAGTGGGCTGAGCATAACATACATATAAATGTCTTGAACATAAGCCGTGTTTGAATCATCAGACTATATTAGGAGATCCATGAATAATACACTCATTATACAATAGGGTTGTCGAATACGACTTGTAGGTGTTACCTAAACTCAGATTAAATAAGAAGGTGGATGGTACTTTGCGGACAACGTAGTGACACCGGTTTTGTAAACATGTCGTGTGTGGTCTAGGCGTAGTTTCGTAAGACTATACTTTGTTTTTTATTGTTAATAAATGCACAATACAAATTACATTCATAATGAGAATGAAATAAGGGGTCACAGATCTGATCTGGAATGCAATTCAAAATATGCGCACACAACTAAACTATGTAACAGTTCTTCTTCTTCTTCTTCTTCCTAAGTATGGCAATCAATCCCTTCAGGGACTATTTTTGCCAGTGTCGAGTGTTAGAGAATTTTCATGTTGCAAAATTTCTCGTGTTTGCCGCATAAAAATGCCTAGTGTCATGCATTCTAACGCCCAATGGAGTTTCTGGAGACAACCCACGGCAGTAGCAGATCGTAACACGCCTTTAGATTAGAGGTAACCTATTGACCAAAATGATAAATCACTTAACCCAAAAGTCGTATTATGGCATTATTTCCAATGCTCCTATAAATCAGTCACTAAATGAAACTTTACTGCACATATCGACACCAAAAATACACATTAAAGATCACTATAACACAATTTACGACACACTGGAAAAAATCTCAACCGCTCCGCCTGATTCCCGCCAAAAACTCCTATGTAACAGTTACAAAGCAAGCAAACATTTTCGGTTGCTGAACGTAGGTACAAGAATAAGTTGGTATAGGTAATTAATTATACAACAGGTTACCAAATGAAATAAAAATGTGAGACAGTATTAACATTTATAAAGAAAAACTAAAGAAATACATCATAGACACTACCTAGGGAGTTTTTGGCGGGAATCAGGCGGAGCGGTTGAGATTTTTTCCAGTGTGTCGTAAATTGTGTTATAGTGATCTTTAATGTGTATTTTTGGTGTCGATATGTGCAGTAAAGTTTCATTTAGTGACTGATTTATAGGAGCATTGGAAATAATGCCATAATACGACTTTTGGGTTAAGTGATTTATCATTTTGGTCAATAGGTTACCTCTAATCCAAAGGCGTGTTACGATCTGCTACTGCCGTGGGTTGTCTCCAGAAACTCCTTTGGGCGTTAGAATGCATGACACTAGGCATTTTAATGCGGCAAACACGAGAAATTTTGCAACATGAAAATTCTCTAACACTCGACACTGGCAAAAATAGTCCCTGAAGGGATTGATTGCCATACTTAGGAAGAAGAAGAAGAAGAAGAAGACACTACCTAACGCACCAGAAGCAGGGTGATTAACATTGTATTAAACAATATTGTATCTCATTTTAAGTGGACCGCTACGCTGTTCTTATGAGAAATAAATTCTTTTAACCTAATTATTTAACAAACAAAAGGTATCAAAGGTAAATTAATGTTAAAAAAGTGAGTTAAAATTAATAAATTTTATGAAGTTACTTTGTTTTTCACGTGTAACATCTTTCCCTTCTCTTTCCTCGGAATGATTTCTTGAATAGAGACGGAAATCCGTTATAGGAAGCCGGGGAACAGAGCTTAGCGATTCTAAGTCTGCGACAAAAATGAAGGTAGACTGCAGATGTTAGATATCATATGCGACTACTATACGGCTCACAGGTATTTTTATGCCATAAGACAAACAAGCATACGGCCTGCCTGATGGACAGCAGTTACCGTAGTAGGACGCTTGCAACACCAGCGGTATCACTCATTGCCAGAGCTTCAAATACCGTTATAAAATCATAAAGTTATCACATGCTGGTGTCGGTAACGTTAAACGCAATATAACGTTTTCAACAATGATCTATACATCTACACACAAATAAAATTGAAGTGTCTGTTTGTAATGTCAAAATAACAGCTTTTTACGAAATGCATATGAAAGTAAACACGATTCTAATGACAAAATACATTTTTTTTGTCTGTGTGTCTGTTACTTTAAAAAAAAATGGTTCCGCTCAACTAATAAAGAACCCATCAAATTGTGAACAACATACGAACGGTGGGACTTATTTGAACAGGACTTACACTGAAAGGTAGCTGATGCTATAAGCGTAACTAAGGCATAATTTATTTTGGATATATAATTATGGTACGGTGCAACAAAAATTAAACCCATGAAATTATTGTCAACAAAATTAATTTCACGCGTACGAAGTCGCGGGCACAGCTGGTATTATAATAATATCATTGGTTTTAGTCGTTAGTCTTGATCGACACTGTACTTAGTGGTTCTTTAATAGTCTATATAATTAATTACTGGCTTTTGCACTGCTACTTCGTCCGCGTAGCTGTATTATATATAGCCTATGTTACTCAGTGATAATATAGCATTCTGTTCGTGAAAGATATTTTCAAATCGGTCCAGTAGTTACTGAGTTTATTGACAAACAAAGTACAATCCTTTCTATTTATAAAATTAGTAGCGTCAAAATCAAAATCAAAAATCATTTATTCAGTTTAGGCCCTAATAAGGCACTTATGAAGGTCTAAATTACCACCGGTTCGGAAAAAACGCCACCTGAGAAGAACCGACAAGAAACTCAGTGCTCTGTCTTTTTTTTCATGTAACAATCATTATATAACAATTTGTAACAAATAAGCGTAGATAAATATTGTGGTTCATGATACCCAACCCTGATATTTAACCCATTACTGAGAAACGGGGCACATAATCACCGACCCACAAACATTATCAGTCGTGGCAACTGAGAAATCAGACGTCTTTTAAGTTTTGTAAAACAATGAAGCTTATTTTCCTAGTGTCCTTGTTAGCTAGTTTAGTTTTAGTGGAAGGAGAGCATCTTGTGGTGGGAAATGTAGCTGATCGTGTCCTTCTTGTGAATCACACTTTAGTGGAGTATAACGCTTTCCCGTTCATGAAAAGGGTCAAGTATTATTTCTATACGCAGACGGATAATCGCAAAATAAGTGTAAGTATCATTGTGTGCTTTATTCACTTGTTGTTAACCGACTGTCCCAAATCTTTTTGGGTAACCCTTTTAGTCTTCAAGTTAATCGTCCGTACGGAGTAAGGTTTGGTTAGACGTTATGTTTTTCATGTGTAGTTATTTAGAGAGATTGCGATAATTATTGAAGCAAAAGAGGTGTGCAAGACAAGAGTGAAATGGGGGTCTATACTCTCTGCGTTCTGCCTCAGAGTAGATAATATACTGGTTCTGCGTACAATGAATGGACTTGGCACCGGTGCGCGGCGGCGGTGGCGTAATTTATTATTAAATTGCTGTTTTCTCGTGACTTCGCCCGCGTATGAATATAATATATAGCCTATGTTACTGAGTGATAATGTAGCTTTCTAACGGTGTAAATAATTTCGAAATCGGTCATGTAATTTCGGAGCCTTTTCAATACAAATATACACACAAAAATCTTTCCTCTGTATAATATTAGTATCTTTAGATTTCTTTATAGTTATACTAGCGGAGTTTGGCATTCACATAAGGCCTTGCCAGATGGTGTTCTCAACATTTACTCAATAATAAAGCATATAGGCTTATGTTACAAGCTGCTGTTCACGGTTTTACTCACAGTTTACTTTGTCTTTTTTTACAATAAAAGTGCCGCGTTATAGCCCAAAACTTTGGTAATCTTTGTCAAAACACACTCCCAATTATTATATTAATTCGGGATGAATGGTACCCGTATATCCTTTTCTGTATCCCCGGCAACGTGTGCAATATTTTATGATTAATTGTAACAAACAAACAAACTCACAATTCCAGTTATAATATTAGTTTGGATTAGAATAAGTGGAATTATTATCAGTATCTAGCTCAAAATACTGGTTACTGTAAATAAATATTTAAATATATATAGTGATGCTGATTCTGCTGCACAAAATGACTAAAATAAAATAATTTGACAGGACTAAAAAGTGTTGCTATCCCTTTCTCATGTGCGGGGTTAAATAAGGATGGCAATACTTTATGTCCTATCAAATAAATTAGTTAAGTTTAGTAATTTTGAACAACAGAATAGACATAATTAAGTATGTATAGATGAGAAGTGCTACGGGAGATATGTCGCAGTGTCCTATGTATGTAAGTGTATCTGTGTGTCGCAGTCTCATAGTGTTTATACAAATCGTACCGTGACGTCATATGTTTGTTTATATTAACTAAGTGATTCCCAGTAATCATTATCTATGAAGTACTTACTCAAAGATTCTGAATAAAAATGTTGCGCGTTCCTCAAGATGTTTTCCTTCGAAGAAAATATAAAATATTTTTTTTATACGAATAAGCTAGCACACAAGCATACGGTCCACCTGATGGTAAGCAGTCACCGTAACCTATAGCCGCTAGCAATACCAGGGGTATCACTAACGGGTTGCCAACCCTGTTGTTGATGAGGACTCACCGTGCTAGCAGCATTACTACTAGCCCAGCGTATCCTCGTGGATTACTGGCAACCTTACTCACCGCAGAAACACAACACTACATCAAAGTAGTGTTATTTCACTGCGGTCTTCTGTAAGGAAAACCCACGGGAAATCCCAAATCGCCGTACCTCTCTTTTTAAACATATCATCACACCCAGTGCCTCACGGGGTAGGCAGAGAGTTCTATACTCTCTCTATAGAGCGCGTCACTCTTGACTTGCACACCTCTTTGGCTTTCATTCATCAATCTCTTCATATACATTCCACCATTGAGTACATTGGTAATTTGTTCTAGAAACATACAAACACACAATGATAGCGACTTGTGTGACACTGTGATTATGTAATGTTAGTACATAAATATAAGTATACTAGCTTCTGCCCGCGACTAGGTCCGCGTTGAGTTTAGAATCTCAGAGGAACATAAAACTTTCCCGGGATAAATCCTATTTGGTAATCCAGGCTATAAACTATCTGCGTTCCGAATTTCATCCAAATCCGTTGAGTAGTTTTTGCGTGAAAGACTAAAATATTCTACTCAGTTTGCACTCAAGTGTACCCACCTGATGATAAACAGTCACCGTAACCTATAGATAGACGCTGATGGTAATACCAGGGGTAACACTATCACGTTGGCAACCCTGTTGTTGATTAGTCACGCCACGAGCTTTGCGGTGAAGGAAAACATCGTAAGGAAACCTGCATCCGTTTGAGAAGAAATTCAAGGACGTAGTGCCTAAGAGACGGCGACGGTCTCACCATCTGTCACGTTGGCACCAAATTATCTTCGGTTGAAAGTGGGTGTTTTAACACCGCTGCCGAGCCCCCTTGTGGGAAGGCGTAAAGTTGAATAAGCAAATAAAATCATGGGTTTTATTGATTACAGGGTATTCAAGCCATAGACAACTTGCACAGCAAGGCTTCGATGAACATCACCGCTGGTGGAGTGGGCTATACCTATGTGAACCTGAGGATGAAGAGCGAGAGAGGCCGGGGTCTCAGCTACGATATCGGCATTTACGTTAAAGATAACAACTATTAAACTTTATTAATTACTTGCTTGTTTATTTTCGATCTTTACCCCTTAGTCAATTGAGTCTAAAATTGACTATCGGCACTTACTGGCATGTAACTTTCCATGGGAGATACAGTTTATTTCTATTTATTTATTTAAAGTTAACTAGCTACTGCCCGCGACTTCGTCCGCGTTGAGCTTAGAATCCCAGAAGAGCCTAACATTTTCCCGGGATAAAAGTATCCTATGTCCGTCTTCTGGTTCTAAGTTACCCCACCAATTCAGCCAAATCGGTTCAACCTTTCTTTTACATATATAGATTACTGCTGACAGAGAAGATTGAAGAGGAATACATATTGCGCCGACCCCAAATAATATGGGATAAGGGCAGGAGAATGATGATGTAGATTACTAGCTGTTTTCCCCACGACTTCGCCCGTGTGTCAATATAATATATAGCCTATGTGACTCAGTGATAACGCAGCTTTCTAACGGCTAAAGAATTTTAAAATAGGTCCAGTAGTTTCGGAGCCTATTCAATACCAACAAACAATCACATCTTTCCTTTTTATAATATTAGTGTAGATGTAGATAACGGTTATACCAATTACAATAATTAACATAGTTCCTTTTTTATGGCTAAGTTGGCACACACGTATGCAGTACTACTAGCCCAGCGTATCCTCGTGGAGCACTGGCAACCTCACTTACCGCAGAAACACAACACTAGATCAGTTTTGCCTACCACTCCTATAAAACCTCCGTAAATCTCTTAAAGGTAAATCTATCCCTAATAAATCCCTGTCATAATGAAAATGAGGACTATTCTATAAGAAACTTCATTCAGACAAAACCATAGACATTTCTTCTTCAGAAGCCGTCAAAATTCAAAATGACGGCGGAAACAAAAACACATCGTTGACAGTTCAAACGATTTGTGAAATATTGTAATGTGTTAAAGTTTTCTATGTTTAGTTTTATCAAGTGTTTGTGGTATCATGCGAGCGACGTTAATAACTAGCCAATGTTATTTTTCAATTTTTTATGGTGAGTACATTACATTAAAAATACACATCGAAAACCCCCATAAAATTGTATTACTCCATCCGAAGCTAATGATTACGTGCGTGCATCGATCCGCTGTTACGATTGCTAGATAAAGCTTAGCTAACGAAAGCGGTAGTGTATATAAAAATTACCAGCAACGTCATTAGTTCATTATGTCACGGTTTTCGTTATGATTTGGCGTGATGATAAGTAAGTACTATGTTCTACACACTAAAGCGTACGGCTGGCTTGTTTGTAAGCAGTCACCTACCTATTTATAGATAAAAGATCTGACCCAAAACAGAATCATACGAGACCGCTGGTCTAGTGGTTAGTACACCTGACTGCTGCGCTAGAGGTTGCGGGTTCGATTCCCGCCGGGGCAAACATTTATGCGACAAATATGTTTGCCTAGCGTCTGGGTGTTTGGTATGTATTATAAGTATGTATTTACAAACAAAAAGTATATAAGTATTATATCAGCTGCTGGTTCCCATAGTACAAGCTTTGCTTAGTTTGGGGCCAGATGGCGCTGTGTGATAATGTCCAAGCATTATTATTATTATTATTATACGGGAGCGTTCCAAGATTGCTGGCAGCATTGCCACGCTGGATAGCAATGCTGACTTGCACTGATGTACAACTTGACTATACTGGTCTAGTGGTTAATATATTGACTGCTGCGCTAGGTGTCGCGGGTTCGATTCCCAATGTTTTGCATTGCCTCTGGGTGTTTGGTATATTTTGCCAAAAAAAATTTGGTCATTACATCAGTTATCTGGTTACCATTTCAATCTTTGCTTAGTTTGTGACTAGATGGTGCTGCGTTATTATCCGAGCAATTATTATTATTGTTATATTTCAGTTTATTATATCTGATGGTGCTTGTTAACGGCCATACAATATCTAAAAGTATTGCAAATGAAGATGACGCTGATGATATATTCGACAGTTTGACCGACGTTGATCATACGAGAGGCTTCAGGCTGAGACATGATCATGACAGGTTTCTACACAAACACAGACGAGGCAACACGGAGGCGACCACCACACCACTACCACACACCAAAACAACCACACCGACGATTAAAAAACCTAAAAATTCACCTGAAACGACTGAAACGGTTAAAATAACTGAAACTACGACACACGCTCCAGCTACTACTACAGCTACACAACCCAGTACAAAGCAAGGGCTGTTGGCCTTTTGGAAGAAATTCAAAACTAAGAAGAAACAAGACGCGGCTGCAGTTAATAAACAATTAGTAAAGAAAAATAAGGAGTTAAGTCTCCCACCAAAGGGTGATATCTCACTGTACACAGCTATACGGGACGCACAACGATTAAACAAAAGGAGAAGAAAAAATTACAAACAATTCTATTTAGAGACGACTACACGTGTTCCATTAATTGATCCAATAGAACACTCAAATGACACAAGAAAAGAGAAACGACATAATGACGATTACGCAATCAAACCATACAAACACTACATTAAAAGTACAAGGTATTACAAACCGGGAAAGTTTATGTCACCTGAACCTGTAAATTTCCAGGAAGTCACTAGTAGACTAAACACAATGACGACTAAACTGACACATCTCAAACAACTATACGGTGTAGACAGATACAAGCCCAAAGATAATGTGCTTACTCGAGACTTCACTAGTTTCGAAGAGGCAGAGTACCCGGGCACAGAGCAAATAGAGTTACTTCTCAATGATATAAAGAAAAAGGCGGTGCAAATCATGGCAGAGCAAAATCCTATCGTAACTGATATAATCACGAACACAGCTACGGAAGCAACTTTCGAAGCAGATCCTATACTCTCACATTTGACAGTCACGAACCCCAGTTATGCTTTGACCACATTTGTTACCATGAACGACGTAGACAATTTCTTGGATAAAAGAACCGCGGATACATTTGTGTCTACAGATAAATATAATGATAGTGTACTCATTTCGTATGTCACTCCTCGAAATCTACGAGCACGGTCGATCGGCTCAGAAGCGATGACCATAGCTCAGTCAGTTGAAGACTTGCTTCAGAAAGAATTGAAATGTGCTTACAAGAAGCTGAGACATAAAGTATCCACAGACCTAAAAAAGGAGATGACAACAATGAAAAGCACGTTAAAAAAACACACCAAGAAAGTAATGAGTAAAGTGTCACCTAAACATATATATACTCTAAAAACTACTACTTCAACGTTACCACGTATCTATAAAGCAAAAACATATAGCACTCCACTTCCAAGATCAACCAGAAAAGAACCAAAGAACATGAAAATGACAAAAAAGGCGAAGACGACAAAAAACAAACCTAAGTTCTCAACACCGGCCACGAGTACCTCGGATGATTACGCTTTACTTGCACTGTACGAACAGATGTTGACGAAGTCGCATCAAAACATTATTCTAATGCCATCGAACCCTGGATTCCCTTCTAGAAGAAAGAGGCGAGAAAATCTAAGGAATCCAGAAACGCTAACCGATTTGCGTCTGAAAGAAAATATTAAAAAGATATACGATGATGGAGAAGAAATGCCTGAAGAAATAGAATATGAAGAAGAACCGGTAGTTGACTCGACAAGTTCAAATGAGCTCCCTGCGGAAGAAAAGGTTGAAGAGAAGTCAACTACTGAAGAGAAGAATGATGAAACTATGACTGACAACAGTTTCGAAGGTCTTAGCAATAAAATATCGTACAACGATTACGTAAATGGATACAAGCATTATCTTAAATTTCAAAAGGAACAAGGTGAGCAGCATTGGTCAAACCAAATCAAATATCAAGCGCATAAACACCACAGCGTAGATGATATAGGTAAATTTATTCTGAACAAATTGCCCCACGTTCCTGTTACGAAGAGATATAGAAGGCACTTCTTCGAAGACACAGATACCATTGACGACCAAGATATTTCAACTAAAAGTGACGATTCTTGGTTCAAGAAACACTTCTACATGTTCATAGAGACGGCACCTCCAAAAAAATTTCACAACACACAAACTGTTTCTTTGAAATCTCCAGGGACTGAGAACGAACCGGGAGCTAAAAGTAGTAATCGTGAAAGGATAATTAAAAAAGGGATAACAGAAATATTGGACAGCGAGGACGTTGATTTGGACGAACTGTCTAGAGCTTTGGGCGAGAATGCAGCAACAACCGCTACACCAACCCCAGCAGGTAATACATTGATTCTAATAGTTGTTGGGTAAGAAATTGATAAAATATATGATGAGTAATGTGCCTCCAAATGCAGTATATCTTTCAGCTTATAAAAAAAGGGCCGTTGGAAGTATATACGCTAATGGATATATACTCATCAAATTTAAACGCTTTTTCTACAAGCTGACCCTAAACGAGACAATAGCTTTAAGAAATATTTATTTCTTATCAATTTTTTCATAAGTTTTGAATACTTCGATTTTCACAATTTCATTACATAACTAATAATAATGTGCAGATCTACTTTCCAGCCGACCTTACAATAGATAGAAACATCAAACTGCGGAATGTCAAAGAAGTTCAAAATAGTTTGAGTGTCAAAGAACTTTTGCGGCCAAGGTTCTTTGAAAAGATATTCAGTAGCAATACGAAATCAAATACAACTACTAAGAAGCCTACTAAAACAACTAAAGTCCTCAAAGAGTATAAAATGAATGATGATTTTCTAGTCGACAGAGATTTGAACAGACTCAAAAGAGACGAGCTGAAAGATATTCGTGATTACATAAGTACTGTAGCAACTTCTAGTCTCAGAAATGGGAATTCTAAAAAGAATGCATACGTTAACATAGATCTAATTCCAAGATCAACGGCTGCGTTTAAAGGTAAACAGAAGAAAAGAGGAAAATTTAGACGCTTCTTCAGCAAATTTCGCGTCCGGAAAAAACATAAGCAAACAACCACAAAAAGGGTGAAACGTCAACTCACTCCTCGAATAGAAAGATTTAACCCATTCAAGAAACTAAAGACTATGTTCAAAGGGAATAATGATAAAAAACTAATTCCAGCAAATAACATGCAAGATTATGACATGTTAACATCGAGCATAGTATCCTTCAAACCGATAAAGTATGACAAATTTCAAAATGTTGATGATATGAAAAATCAGGTGCCCAATATAACTTATGACTTTGCCAATGACCTTCCTCCTCAAATGGAAAAGGAAGCGTTGAAAACCTCTACGCGAAGTAATACAGTAAATATTGAATCTTCTGACAGTGGGGACTACTTTTCAGCTGAATCTTCGACGGATTTTAATTTTACTACTATAACCAGCACAACTACTACGCCGGGTTTGTATTTTTAGTTTTGATTAATGTCAATTTCAGTATCATCATCCCCTATATTAATTCTACCACGTCCATAACACTTTTATCTTAGTCTAAAGTCGTGTTCAGCTTGAATCTTTACTGCAGTGTTGAGTTTGTTTTAGTTATATAAAGTAGTCACTTGTGATTGTGCTAGCTAAAGAGCGACTGAATATTACTGTACGCATCCAACAGTTTACAAGCATTAAAGTATGGTAATAATGGTAATATATCTACACAAATAAATAAAATGTAAGTGTCTGTTCGTATGTCAAAATAACTGCCTTTTACTTTACAAAATGCATTTGAAATATATACGGATCGTATATAAAAAAATCTGTCTGTCTTTCTTACTGACTGACTGACTGGACCAATTTTGACAGGACATGCACAAGAATTTAGCTGGTTATAAAGAGATGTTATAAAGAGTAACTTAGCCTATTTACTTTTATTTTAGAAAAAGAAATAGGTTTCCGCGCAAGTAAAAAAGCCCATGCAATTGTTAACAATGACCGTTTCTACGCGTTTGAATTTGCACAATGGTGTCGATTCTGTTATACAAAATCACTAAACTAAACTAATTTGACAGGACTACAAATATTGCTATTGCGTTTCCTTTCTCATGTGCTGGGTTAAAAAAAGATGGCAATACTTTAAGTCCTGTCAAATTAGTTTATTTTAATGATTTCTTACAACATAACTAGCACTAATATGTCGTATACTTATCATAATCAAAGAGTAATGTTGCTCTTGAATTCAGCGCAATGACCATTGACAATAGATCATGAATGAAAGTAGCTCATGTATCAAATTCAGAATTATTCTTAAGCAAAATTTATCTTTGATAATTAAAATTAGGTTTGACATTTTCTAGAATTAAGAACCACGTCGAAGAACTATCAAAAACCACAATTTGTCTCCCACAAAATGGATAGATTACCGGAGCAGAATTATAAACCAATGAAGCCAGTGCCTAGTAGGGAAGACGTGTACACTACAACACCACCTATGACCTTAGAACAGATAAGGAGCGAGGTGGATGACCTTCGGTTATCACTGTCAAATTTAGACTATATAGGAACTACACCTATTAATGTTTTAAAAACTAAAAGCAGAAGAATAGCGGTCAAAGCCAAAAGACCACAGCCAACAGACAAGTTCAATAGCATGAGTACAAATAATTTCACCTTCCCTACAACTGAAAGTGTCTCTTTGTACGCAGATTTTAATGATATAGCTACGAATAAACCTCATACTAAGTTTCGTTATTTGACTCCTCATAAACGAGAGAAGCCGATTGGAGCCAAGCAGGTCCCCATTACTAAACAAATCAAATCTGATAAAGGAAAGAGCGTACATCACCCTTCCCCAGAGAAATCTAATGTAATAATCGAAATGGCAGTGTATAATAAGACCAAGTCAGTTCCCGACTACTTCAACGACTTATTAATGTGGCATCGAGACATTTTAGAAAGAGAAAAGGTTGGGAATCCGACATGGGAGGAGATTCTGAAAAGTTTGCGCGCGGAATCAGAATTGACGACGCCGGATGTAGTGGCGTTGCAGAAGGAAATTGCTATGATGAAAAGTTACTTGCAGGAAACCTATGCGAATAAGACGAAAGAACAGAAAAAGAATAATAAGCTTTACACCCGAATGCAAGTAATAGCACATCAAATGATGAAAACAAATGCGACAACCAAACAGGCGGGTGAGAAAACAAAAACAACGGTCACGCCAACAGCCCACAAGGATAATTTTAACTATCAATATGGAACTCTAGACAAGTACTCTGACAGGATTTTGCAAGCTACAGACTTCCCCAAATTTACGGCTAGAATGGGAAATATCATGCATGGAAATTCGAACAAGCAAAATTTTATGAAGACTGGTTATATTTGGAGCGATGACAGTGGTAAGCTTTTCAGTTATAGCGTTTCGATCATGTTATCTTATAATACCTTTCTAGAGCAAGGTAAAGAGTATATCTCAGACCCGGCGGGCATGTATTACATATTTATGAATGCAGTAGAAGCAAAAGGACATGATCCATTTTGGTCCAAATCTGAAAGTGACGGCCATCGCAATTTTTTTGTATATTCTGTTATAGCTTGCCCGTCTGAACATTTATTACTATGGCACCAAAGCTGTAGCACTATAGTCTTTGTTTTTATTTGAGTTCGAAAATCTGAAGTTTTATAATTTTTTGTTGAAAATAGGAATTCAATATAACCAAAACATGAAATATCTTGTAATGTCCAGATTTGGTGCCGTAGTAATAAATGCTCAGACGGACAAGCTCAACCACAATATACAAAAAATACGATTTTTGACGACAATCTGAAAAGATTTGGACCAAATCTCTATGAAACTTGGATTATGTCCTTTGTGTGCAAGTCTTGAGCGAAATGGCGCACTATTATACTCTTGAGAGATTTGGCGTGATGTATGCAAAGCAAAACCTAAGTATCTTCATTATGATGTTCCAGATGAAATTAACGTCATCAGTTCTAGCAACGGTCCTTCGGCTATCTTTGTCGACACCACTGTATTGTCATACGATGATGCTGTGCACTACGTCACTGCGGGCTTGGAGGCTAAGAAATTGTGTAAATGGCTTTGACACTTCTATCACATTTGTAAAAATTACTCATTGAAACTCAGCTCCCTCGACATGCTTAAACATGCGAGAGGCGTATAGCCACTGAGAAATATAAGCGAGGAAAGAACGATGCACGCAAGGAAGCCAGACGGTAGCCGCAGGCTTCAGAAGCAGGAGGGGGACGTCGCCTTCCTTCCATCGGAGGCAGGGGGGACGCCACCCTTTTTTTATACCACTAAGGTGGCGGACAAGCATACGTAAGTAAGCGTTTACCGTAGCCTATGGACGCTTGCAACACCAGGGGTATCACTCGCGCGTTGCCGACCTTCCTTCCAAAGGGGGCAGGAGGGGGACGCCGCCCTCCTTCCATCGGGGGAAGGAGTAGGACGCCGCTCACCTTCCATCGGAGGCAGGAAGGGGTTGCCGCCCTCGTTCGATCGGGGGCAGGGACAGGACGTCGCCCTCTTTCATCGGGGAGGACAGGAGAAGGACGCCGCCCTGCTTCCATGGGTGGTAGGAGGGGGTAGCCGCCCTCGTTTCATCTAGGGCAGGACCCCCTCCTGTCCCAGCCTTCCTTCACTCCGTAGCTGGTAGCCGAGTTAAATCACTAGTAGTATTCCTTTTATAACTAACAACTTTCTCACTGTAATTAAAGAAGATCAGACCAATAGACAAATTGTAAAACTTATTGCATATTTACAGCAAAAAATTCGCTAACAAGCAAAAGTAGCAAAAGCAGCAACAGCCCTCAGGCTCACCATGAGAAGAAACCTCAATATAAGGTAAGGCTAAGATATTTATTAAGACCGGAATACCGGAACCGGCGGGCATGTATGAAGAGATTGATGAATGTACAAAAGCAAAAGGCATGATACCTCGAATGGGATTTGGCTTAAAAATAATACCCTGAAGATGGCAAAGCTATCTATATTGCCTGTCCATATGAGAGTTAAATGGCGGAATGAGAAAAAAATATGAGTTTATTGCCAAACTATCGACCTGCGCTTGCCTTATAAGTTAAATACCTACAAAACACCTATGAATTAAACATCTAAAACCTCGGTCTTGAATCACTCACCGCATCAAAATCCATGTCGTATTTTTAAAGATCTAAGTATACATAGGGACAGACAAACAGCAGGAAGCGTTTTTGTTTATACTATGTAGTGATAAAGGAACGACTATATTGATTATTTTTTATTTCTAGCCCCAGCCAATCGCAAAAACAAACAAACAACCCTTACAGTATTTTACAACACCGCTGCCGATGAGAATGAATGATTTCGAAAGATTCCTCAAAGCCAACAATCTAGACGTGGAGTCAGTCACATCCCCACTCATCGACTTACCCAGCTTTGTAGACCTTTGGGGGGGTAAACTTGGACATCGAGAAATCGGTGTAAACACGGCAGGATTGAAAGCTGATGGCTTAACGAAAGTTGGTAAAGATAAAAAGGAAGGACTCACAGAAAACAATCAGTTTACAAAAATCGCCATCACGAAATCTAACCCATCTTTGCCAGTTATGGTCAAAACGAATCCACCCGATAGAGTGACATCTTTGGAGACAGAAAACCAAATGGAATACTTGGAGAAACTAAGACTTGAACTGGCTAACGATTTCGAGGATGATTTAAAAGATAAAAGATTCAAAAGATATGATAATACGTTCTACGGTGACCATAAGGTCATGACTAATGAACCTTCAAAACGAGAGACAATTGACAAAAACACTTACTATGATAAATTCAAGAAAAGATTTTTTGATAAGAAGGTGACATTTAGGCCCACTTCAGAGAAAATAGAATTGCACGATGTTCTGATACCGTCGAGTGATAAATTACACAAAGAAATGGAGATCACAATAATAAACTTGGACGATATTAACAAGAAATTTGAGAGTGACAAGGGTCTAAATTCAGATATTAGGTACCACACTACCATCAAAGACGAGGAAGCTAAATCATCTAGCACTAAAACAACTTTTGTAATCCCAACGAAAGCTCCTACGTCCAGCACTAATAATGTAGCAATTACAACTAAATCCACCAAACCCACTCCTGAAACATTACCTTACGAAAAAATGTTTAAGGATCTGAATAAAATGATAAATACCACTGAGAAGCCGGCACATAGTAAAGATACGAATTCGTTCAAGAACTTCTTTAATTCCGCCCAAGATTATGACTTGTCCTCATTAGAGACCACATCGTCACCATCCCCAGATATTAAACCGAAGAGGATTCAAATCAGCAGTCACTGTTACAAATATGACATCTTTTACAACGAAGTACCTCACGCCAAGACTAAAAATGATAAGAATTATAGTGAGTAGAAGTTCATAGTTTCCCATCCTAGCTAGTTAATTGCGATATAGATTTTATTTTTCGGTATGTACACTTTATCCTTTTCTGTACTCCTGGCACGTCTGGCAAAATTTCATGATGATTGGTTGAGTAGTTAAGGCGTGAAAGAGTAACAAACACGCGAACTCTCATTCGCATTTATTTGGATTATGACGTCACTGTTGGTCAACAGTCAAAGGGTCAAGCAGATAAACACACCTGCTCTGTGAGCTGCCATGATGATGATTTTATTGTATTTGCTTCGACTCTGACTGTTGAGTATGTAAGTAGAAGGAAAGGATACAGTTTCTCCCGTAGTTCTTCCAATTCTCATTCGCATATCCTTATGTTGGATAGTGCTAATAAGAATCCCAGGTTAATCGTACACAACCAATTTCCAATCGATCATAAATAAAAGGAGTCTTACACCTAACAATAACAATGATATGCCACTCACGCTTCAAGATTTCGTAGAAATTACAATTCTCTTGAATAATGGCGTTGCTCTTTTTTCAGTGTCTTTACCAACAAGGTTTACTAAGGATGTCAGGAAATCTCCAAAACACAGTGAGTAAGTTATTTATATATTCTATTTACCGTTCACAATATTATTTGCTGGTTTTTGTCCTTCAATTGATAGACGAACTAAATCTAAAGCTGATGATATCATACACTCCATCATTGCATTTGATTATGAAATCCAAGCGTGAATCTCTTTCAATTGACGGCCGAAAACAATTATGCTAAAGCACATTCGTATATTTGCAGTACTATGTGGTAGTATTCTTCTCATACTCTTCAACAAATTCGACTTGAACGGGCTATTTCATTGATACTTTGTTTAATTAGTACAGCATAAAAATTTACAGAACGATCAAAACCACTGTTCATAGTATGAACTGTCTTCAACAGAGTCCAACACATAATTAAAATGGTTAAGATAATTGAGACTATCCACAAACACAATACAGAAGGGATCCACATCGATCTCCCTACATTCTATATGCCTGTAACCACTCCTGTAACGAAAAGTACAAAAAATTGCAAAGAAATTTCAAAAACATTTCAAGCTTCGCCTTTTTGGCAAAAGCACGGAATGTTGAAGATACACACTGACGGTGGTTTTGGATCGTAGATTTTAATGCGAATAAAGTTTTTAGAAATGAGGAGGTGACATTTGGATTCAAGACGGGAATTGGATGGAATGGCAATGCGAGGCTGGCGAGGGAAGGTAAGACGATTTTTTGTTATTCTCACTACCCGCCTGATGAAAGTGATGGATAGTAATCGAAGCCAATACTAATAATACCAATTAGGGATTCCCAACGCAGCCCTTTCTTAAAGAGCTCTGGTAACCTTAACCTCAGAGTAGATAATATACTACGTACAACCATACTGTAGAGACAACATTACTCTGAAGTTAGTGTTATTTGATTGCGTATTTCTGTAAGGTACAAGGACCAATTAGGCGGCATATATATTTTAGTGGGAAATCTCATGGCGTTCTTCATCTTTTTAAACTACTGCTTATTTATTACAACCCAATGGTCACGGGTATTGTCTCATAAGGTAAAGCCCATGGACATGAGCATAACCCATACTATGTTTTATTCATGTTCATGCGTCGTGACATGCTCCAGCCTGTCTTGGTTATGTAAAGTGATGTATTACTTCGCAAATGTCTCCAACCATCAGTCGGTCTGTTGAGCTCTTGCTATTTTTTTAAATAATGGACGTGTCTTGTTTCCAGCAAACCCGACAATCGGAGACTCTAAGCCCAATTTGAAAGTGATTAATTTATCAAAGGCCGACATGGCCGACCAGCAATCAGCTGAGGCGAAAGATTATAAGAACTTGTTGAAAAAGCTCAAATTCTTCACAAGTAAGACAGTTTTAACCCATATGCTTTAATGGAATTGATTGATCACCTTAAACTTCGTGACAACTTCTTGAAAAACATGTTAGAGGCAAAGGTAGAATACTGATATACATGATTCAAGTTTAAGAAAAGATCGCTGTCACGGTGTATAGGGTCACAGATATAAGAAAGGTAGAGCTAAATGGAATTAGTTGCATCGGTTGCACCTATAGGGCTTAGGTTATGATGATGCTTTTCATGAATTTAGTAAATTTTTACAGTCTTCTCGGAAGACAATTCTTTTATAGATATATCGTCTTAGCACAGCCTTCTATCTCTTCGTAAAAAATCTAGAACACAATGACGATGTAAATCTTTACATTAATATCTTTACAGAAATGCATAAGAGATTCAAGCTTCTCGTTAGTGAATCAAATACTAATATTACCAAGTCCCACGCAACGAAGGCCACTAGAAAAACACATAGTACCAGTCCTATAAACAGTCTTAATCTGCATGACTTTGGGTTCCCGGATGACGTAGCGGGTATGTTGACTGTTGCGTATGTTAAGCTAATATTGCCACGTCATTTCTAAGAAACATTTTGGAGCCCAGATTTTACTCGAGGTAACTGGTTAACAGATTTTTATTAGAAGTGACTGCCATTGGACCTTTAGAATCCATTTTGCACCTACTTGGCATCAGCAGGCATCTAGAATTCTTGAATTCACACATAGATAGTAAATTTATTTTTGTTTTGAGGCTATTTTGTATCAAATATGTTAATGAAATTAAATTTTACCCAAACGATTCACCTGAAGATGATATTAAGGCAGTCAAATCCATTATTACAGAACACTTGACAACAAAGATTGCAGAGGACATAGCAAATGCAGCTACAGAAATTAAAGAGGAATTTACTCCACCGGAAATGCCTTCAACTACACCCGTTAAAGAAGAACCGACAACAACACTACCTACAAAAAGGCCAACAGACAAGAATAAGTCACAAAATGAACCAATAAGAGATAAAACCGTAGCCACATCAGAATTAGATAAGCTAAAAGCACCTATTACAGAAAACCCCATGACCACTATAGCTACGAAAAAACACACAACAACAAACATAATAGCTACAGAAAAGACCACGACTGCATGTAAGGCGGACACTAAGGTTACGGAAAGTAAGCAAATGATACGCCCGCACTGCAAAGCTAAAACAACGGAAGACGAGGTAACTACCTTTTTTATACCACCAAGGTGGCAAACAAGCATACGGCCCTGATGGTAAGCGGTCACCGTAGCCTATTGACGCTTGTAAAACCGTGGGTATCACTCGCGCGCTGCTGACTCTCCTTATGTCCTACTTATATCTTTCTCCCCATATCGTATATAGTCCTCACTTCACTACTGTATCACATGTATTTTGCTTCACGCTCATTACTCACGTACACAAATATTTCGCCTCTATCAAAGTCGGCAGAAGTATGGGCCCTTCGGTCCTTTTCTTGAACTCCATTCGATTCATCTGCACTCAACACCTATAAAATTATCTCTGGACACCAAATTCATACTACTGCTTAATGATCTTATCCTTACGCCATCCGTTTTGATTATAGTAACCAGAGATGTTACGGATTCTTTTGCTTCTTACTTAACAGTTTATCTACTGCAAGATCTTTGCAAGTCATAGGTGTAACTGTTGAAAAAAGAGAAATTGCGGAATTTTTAAGGTGTTTATATCTAGTTATTTTAATTATTAACATGATACAGAAGTCTACTACGAAAGAGCATTCAACCACCAAAAAAGTCAAATCAACCTTGGATGCACTGACGGCATCACAACTAGAAGCTCATGGTATTCATATGGTACCCAAGACCATGACAGAAGGTGAAACCTTTTATATCGAACCAGGGGCTTATGATGAAGTTAAGGTATAGTTTAATGATGATATTTTTAATGATAAAGCACCAAACAAACAGGATTTAAAAAGATGAGTAAATAATAATATAAAACCAATCTGAACACAAATAGCAAACGAAATAATAACGAATCTAATAAAACTACTAAAAGATATATTTTTTTCAGTGTCACATAATGATACTATATATTATGTCATGACTGTTACATGTGTAGATTTTTTTATTTTTTTGACTACATACACTATTGAAAGCTGAATATGGTTACCAAAACTGACAGAATGTCTTCAGCTTTATGTTTGCGTAACGCTAATAAATTAACTTATTATTAATAATTAATATATATAATTAACTAATTGGAGGATCGGGCGACTCAAATAGTATCAGCTTAGATTTTCTATCGACTAATCCAATTGGCGTTTCCCCAATAGTTTTCTAATCTGTTTCTCCGCACCAGGCTCAGAGAACTCAGGAAGAAGTGTCAGTACCGCCGCTATTAACTGCTACTGAGCTGGAAGCCAAAGGAATTAACTTGGTCCCAAAGCCAATTAAGACTGAGACATTCTACGTGGAGCCTGGTGCTTATGATGAGGGAGATAAGGTCCGTTTTCACGTTTTGTAGTTCAGTTCTCTTATCCATCGATAGATGGCGCGCTATTATCCTATATATCGCATCTTTTTCGTGGTTGGTAAAATTTTGTAATGTCTTCAAGGTTCACAATGTTTCAGCACCTACATAATCTGTTGATAAATTACTTAGTTAGGAAACCCTTTATTTTTTTTTCTTAAGTACTGTCCCCCTCAATGCTTAAGTCACTTCACTTTCTCTTGTTTTGATGGCCCCCTTTACTTTCTTAATAAATTCTTCATGCACGATCATCTTTTTCTAGGTATACTATGAAACTGAAGTAATAACAAAGTCTTCTTCGGTGAATTCTAAGCCGACCACTGCATCCAAAAAAGTGTTGAGTGATAACAAAATCGACAAGAGAGACATTCAGACCCCCGCCATGTGCACCGCCAAAGATGTAGCTGCTTTAGAGGTAATAATTGATTTGATGAAGAATACACAAGCGTATGAGGAAGCTTCTCTGTCAACACCTTTGAACCAAAATCTTAACAGCGGAGATGGAGCTACAAATGCAATTGAAGTACATATAGCTATACCTTTTGATTTGCAGACCAATAAGAAGAGATCGCTAGAACCGCTAAGGGTCAGAAAAGTATTCTCAGCAAAGATGAGCTCGCCAGTTGATTTAGAATATCAAGTACACTCTTATGATAATGTTGAAACAACTAGGTCTAATGAGATGCTTTCTCCGGGCCTTTATCTCCTTATAAATGACGGTACATCTTTACCTAAAGGACATTTTGCATTGAAGCCTCTACAGTCCACAGTCAGTCTCTCTAATATTATGTATAGAGAAGCAGGTGTCACACCCCAGAAGTACGAAGTTATTGAAACTACTAGCGTGGGTAAAGTCGATAATATGACGCTTAGCAAAGAGTTTGTGTCCGCTATCAATAAGCATCTAGTTCAACTGTACGAGAATTTTACAGCGATTAACGAAACTCAGGAGCAGAATAAAGATCATCGAAATAAAAGATTCATCAAATCCAGCCTAGAGTCTATAAAGAGATACTTCGGACATGATAGAGTTTGCGCGTGCAAGTGCAAACCTAATAGGACTATGTGCAGGGCATGTGCGGCTAGCGATAGTGTTGTATCCGAGCTGATTTTCGAGTTTGATAACTTAGCTAATTACATGAAGGAACATTGTACTGAAATACAAACATATTTCTGGATGAATCCCACTGGTGGCAAGCAATTAACAGACGCTGTCCATAAAATAGATAACAATCTCAGGGATTACTACAAGAATATTAAAAACAAATGTCAAGGCCGCACATGCAATAGTTTTGCGACTGCCATAGACAAGAGAGCTTTTAATGGTGACAAGGATGTAAAGGACTACATTGGGCTACCTATGGTCAAAGATTTGATGTATGTTGCTTCAATCTTAAGGCTTGCTAAGAAAAACAACTGCTACAACGAAACTTTGAAAGAAAAGAGTAATGAATTGGTTGATTCTTTCAATACTTGCATCGCCATGAAGAATTTAGATAAGAGATCAACTTACATGGACAAAATGAATGGGAAATTGTATAAAAATGTGTATTCATTAGATAACGTGAACGTGAATATTATTTGTCGTTCTGAATCCTCACCTGACACGATTTACAGTGAAACAACAAAAAAGAACAAGAGTGACAAACGTATATTTGATTACTTGCTGGAAGGGTTGAAAAGAAAAAAGAAAGGAAAGCGTTATAGAAAGGTCTTTACTAAAAACGATATTAAAGATAATAAGTGGTTGACATATTACAGTTTTGATGATAGTTTTAGTAGTACGGAAAAGACACATATAAAACGACAAGCAGATATTTATCAAATTGAATCCCCATTAGTAGCTGACACAGGCGGCTCATTTTGGTTAAAATACATTAAAGGTAAACGACAATCTACCGTCAAGGGAGATACAAAGACATCGACTCATAATTCTAAAAGCACTTCTAATTTGGGAGCCAATAATTTTACAGCTGCAGTGAAGCATTTGACGAAGAAAAATGAACAAGTGTCTAAAGATTTACCTACTGAAAAGCAGAGTGAAATTTCAACCGATGCAAGCTCTCCTTCCTCAGTTACAGCTGGTAGAGGATCCTCTAAAGGCGAGAATAATAACGGACTACTGAAATTGTTTGGTAACTTAGCGGAATTGGATGAAATTCAGGTTAAATATGATAGCACTACAACAACAACAGAATTGTCACGAACGAAAACAAAAGAAAAAAAGCCAAGCAAGCCTAAAAAGATTATGAAGTCCCATAAACATCAAAAAAAAACTAGTTCCACCCGAAAGAAACCGAAAACCAAACCCAAGCCGACGAAAAATGCCACTGACGTACCTGTATTCAATTTTACTCTAGCAAGCATCACAACTAAAACACTATTAACAAAATCGCAGTCCACAGAATCTCGCCCCACTGAATCTCAATCCACTAAATCTCTTTTAACAGAATCCCCATTAACATCACACACGTCAACAGAGCGAACAAAACAAACCACTATTGATTTGACGAAGTCTACAGAAAATATTTCAGAAAGACCAAACATTTTTGACAAAATCAAAATGGGGACAATAAGTTTGATAAGCAAATTCCAAATAAATTACGAGGATGCCACTACTACTTCTTCTACAGAGACTAGGCGCGTAAGAACACCTGACATGATGACTATAAAGGCTATAGACGTGGAATCGAACATAACAACTTCAACAAATCCAACAATTCTTATCATTAACGAATATGGAAACGCCGAAGTGAAAAATCCTAGCCATGAAGCCAATAATCTGAACTATTCAGAACTACTCCTGTCTATTATTCAACATGAAACTAACAAATTGAACGATGAGTGGGAAAAAGTCGCCAGTAAACATGTTCAACAGAGACAAACCACTTGTGCGTATCGCACTGATTTGTCTAACTTATCAAACGGTCTTTACGAATTATCAATAGCACAGCCGAAGTCTGAAGATTACGTATTTAAGGATGCTTTTATCAGTTTTGTTAACAAAAACAGGTAATTCGTTATTATATCAATATTAGTAGATTATTAAGCTAGCCTCTTAGACTAAGAGAAGGTTATTATGTAAAAAATATAGAAGGAGGTATGTATAAAGTTAATGATGAACGTAGAAGAGGAAATAAAGGTGCAAGTCAAGAGTGAAATGGCTCTCGGCACTCTGCCTACCGCGACAGGGCAAAGACAAGATAAATTAAAATCTTTCAAATAAGATTTATTGAATTGTAGGCGCACTCGAGATATATTTTGATCAAAAAGCTAGCTATAGTAAAAGCTTTTATACTTTACTTTTTTTAAATTATCCATGATTTCCTGAGGATGACAAATTCTATTGTAACACCTTCAGATAAAATTTCTTAGGCTCTGATTCTTTGGTCACACAGCACTACGAAGCCCCAAAAACTTACACCTAAGTCCACCTATTCCACTAGTAAGCCAACTATTCCAAAGAAGGACAGTGCAGCTGGTGACTACGATATACTTCAAATAATACAAAACCTGGAAATTCCTGAACCTGCGGAAACACATAAATCAAAAGGATTGTTCAACAAGATTGCCAATAAGCTCGGTGTCAAAGTTATCCGACAAAAGAAACAGAGGAAGGTAATATTTACGACTATTATTTATAAATTGCTTCTGTATTGTAGGTTTTATTTTTAATTTTAAAAATGTATGTATTACATCTTTAATAAAATAAAAATGAATCGCTGAAATGTGTTGCTAAGCTCAAACCTGGAGAGCCGCCGAACCGATTTCGCTAATTTTATTTTTAGAATATTCCTTGAAATACAAGGATCAGATGGTTCTCACGGAGCAAAAAAATTAAAAAATTGCCTGGAAACGTCTAAAAACGAGTAGACAACATATTTGATAAATGTCTACCCGTGCGAAGCCGGGGCAGGCCGCTAGTACTTGATAAAATATATCGTTGACAGGAGTTCTGTTCATTCTCAAACATTTGTACATTATTAATTTCCAAACTGGCATCATACTGCGAGCGCTCAGGTAGTTTATCAAGCTCCCCCGCTGTACCGTTCCCAAAGGAGTACAGCATGACAGGCTTCAAGAAGGGGGAGAGATTATTCCAGGGTATATATAGATATCCCTGGTGTTTAAAGCATCCATAGGCTACAGTAACCGCTTACTAGGCAGAAGGAAGGACCTGTTTGCAAATATGTCCCAGTCACGTCTATATTTTAATGGCAATTCTCATTACTGCCTACCTCTCAGTTGTAAGAGCTGGAGCTTTAACTAAGACCTTGCGGCACCACGGCTATCCACCGCCACTTCCTTGTATAATTGTTTCCAACTAGTGTTCAGTAACGTACTTTTCAAAGGCAGCGACGAGAATCGCGTCTAAAATGACTACGCTCAAGTGTGAAGCGGTAACCACGTTGAGAACAAAGCCAGGAGCCAGCGCACAGCAATCTGCTACAGGTGACCAGATACTTATTAAATACTTCCTTATGTTGACACGACGAAATGTCCCACACTTAGGATATTCTTTATTACTTTTATATACCGAAATGAAAAAACAAAGATTTCTTAACCCAAGATTCGAAGGTAATTGTAAAAATCTGTTGCAGTGAATTATCCTACTAATATTATAAATGCGAAAGTTTGTGAGTTTGGATGGATGGATGAATGGATGTTTGTTACTCTTTCACGCAAAATCTATTCAACGGATTTGGATGAAATTTGGAACACAGATAATTTATAACCTGGATTAAAACATAGGATACTTCTTATCCCGGGAAAATTTTAGGTTCCTCTGAGATTCTAAGCTCAACGCAGACGTAGTCGCGAGCAGAGCTTCCAACACACAGATACTCAAGCACTCGACACAGGACACACTGAAAATTTATACAAGTATCATCACATGACAGTAGACACTAAGAAACGACGAAAAGAAAATAATAACATAAAATGTATCATTACAGATAAAGAAACTAGCGTTATCCCTACGACCGCTCAAATTAAAAACAACAAAGTGACCACCTCACTTACAACACGCCTAGAAGGATTCAAGAATGGTAAGCGTCTTATTTGAATACAGTTTTATAAAATTTCCTTTCACGAAAAGCTAAATTATAAATTAAGAAAGAAATCTTTCTTTCAAAATTATTCATTAAATACTCAGTAAAATTTCAAATACCTACTGAAATCAGAATGTGAAATTTTGTAGTTGGATGTATGGATGTATTTTTTTTGCTCAACAGATTTGTATGAAATTTGGTACACGTATTGTTTATAATCTGGATGAAAACATAGGATGCTATTTATCCCGGGAAAATTTTAGGTTTCTCTGGGATTCTAAGCTCAACGCAAACAGGCGGGCAGAAGTGAGAATTCTCCTGCCAGGAGAATCTGATCTACTAGCTTCTGCCTCTATCTCATATTGTTTGTGATCGGCGCAATGTGTTCCTCTTACATTCCTCTTCATCAGACATTACATCTGTATTCACTTCCTCCTAGTTCTCTGCATACCACTAGCTGTAGCAAGAACAACATTCTACAACGTATTCGCATCGTTGTCGATTATATTTGTATGGGAAAATGAACAGCGCTGCGCCGGCGAAAAGTGGAACTAAAAATTCGTATGAAAATTTTGTCATTTTAAGAGCTACGTTTACAAATACGTAGTCGAATGTTGTTCTTGCTAAGGCTACAGATGATATGGCATCGCGAGAAATACGAAATTAACTTCGATCTAAGACTAATTCTGGTTTATCAAGTACCTACACTGTACTGATAGACGTATTATTTTGTATGAAACTCTCCAAAACACTAGTATTTGTTTCAAGAGGCCTGTGAGACTCGTCCCGTTTCCAAGCTCTGCGACCTTCGTGCTACCTTCAATCACATTCTAGCGTTATATCACAAGCTACGCCTTAAAGATTTCGAGAACTACGTCAGAAACATTACTTGTTACAAATACAAGAGAGCTCCCAAATATTTCTTCATTAAATCTATGGAAAGGGACGTGAAGGTGACGCAACAGCCTAAATGGAACTGGATCCGAGATAAAAGATCAATCTACAATGATTATGACGATGCTGATAGTGAAAATGTCATTGTTGAGGAAATTGATGATGTAGGGGATGATAGTGTTCCATTCAATGATGATGGTAAAGTTGGTGATGACACAAGTTATAGAAATAATATTAAAGAACTGAACAACAAACTTATTGGAGCTAAAGAAAAATTCAAAAATCGTGATGAAAATTTTAAAGAAGTTGTCATAAGTATGAAAACAATAAACTTTGTAGAATATGACGGTTTCGAAACGTTTAATAGAGATAATAATGGCATTTATAAGATGAGAAAGAAAAGGAATAAAAGGACCGCAGATTCCCAACAAGATTTTGGTTTGAAGAACTTGCCGCGTTTGAGACCAGCTCTGGTAATTTTCTTTTACAGTTTACTTATTAATATAATGTTGTTTTTAAATAAAAGTACCCGACGCGCGGTAAGTGCAGATGACATTGCCATTACGATGGAATCAGGGGCGTGCATTACATATAGGAAAAAAGTCATTGCTTATCTCCACCAAAATTGAAAACACTATAACGATAATACGTACAATTCTTCGGCACTACAAGAAATTCAAGGACGTATCCTTGAATTTCTTCTCAGACGTATGTAGGTTTCCTCACGATGTTCTCCTTCACCGTTAAGCTCGTGGTGTGACTAATCAGAATTAGCTTCTAAATCTAACTGTTCTATATTATCTAGAAACCTAATCTAATTAACTGTTTATTCAGCTACGTTACTGATTAGTATCGAATTGTTTTCTATAAGGTGATTTTGGATTCCAGGATGAAATTTACGTAATGCTCGGCGACTCCGTATCAATGAGCTGCTTAGCTGACAACCAGAAGCGTCCTATGTACAGGTCCTCAGACCTCACCGGCTACAACTGGCGGGCTGATGGAAACGACTTGTTGGGACAGGACAACGTGGTGACCGAGGGTCCAAGAATATCAATCAAGAAGATTGAACCCAGAAATGTGGGCAGATATTATTGTAACAAGGTGAGAATTACAGTTTACCACTTAACACTTGGAGCAACCTTAGTGGTATATTTTTTTAATTAAATTATGACGGCTGTCGAAAACGTTTAATTAATTTCAGGACAATAAAGTTAAGAAGAACATGAGGGTGTCCGTCGTGACTCTACCATCTTTCCGTGTGATCTCCACTCCATTGTACACCAGCAATAAAGGATGCACCTATGACGTAAGTGCCTGAATCTGCCACAGGTTATGCTAAAGTTGCAAGCCCAGAGGGCAAGCAAGTTAGGTGTTGAGGAATGGCAGAATTCTTGCATACATTTAGAGCTCTTTCAGTCTGTATGTCCACACAGAAGACTAGAGCAAAACAATATTTTATTATGGAGAGTAAGGTTTAGTAGAGAGACTTGTTTCCTATGCGCACAATAACATTACTCGTTGACCATCGATCTTTCATCGTTACCAGATCAAAGGCTGTTCTTAGTAAAACCGTGTCCCTAAGCTATGTTTCTCCGTCATCAGGACCTCAATTCTCTGCAGTCGCTGGGAGCAGAGATGTCCAAAGTGGCTTGCTGTGATGGCCACTGCTCCGTGAAGGTCGAGGAACCCCTGTGTCTTAAAGACAGGGTAAGTTAATTAATATTTTCCAATATGTATTGATCGTGCTAGGATATAACAGGAGCCCGCACTTTTATTTGCCAGGAAAGCTAGGTCTGTTCAATTTTTTTTTGTTAAGTTCCAGAAGTCACGTGTAGAAATACGTATCTTCGGCTGAAGAAGGCTTTCAACAAGGGTTCTCAGACATATGTAGGTTTCCTCAGGATGTTTTTCTTCATCGTAAAGCTCGTGATGTGACTAATCGCTGCATTTAAGTTTTTAGAAACATCATTGGTACAGACCAGTGGTATTCGAACTTGCGTCGCTAGAATAGCAGGCAATGGTCTATACCTGGGCTGTATAAATACGTTTCTTTTTATCTACCATCAGGAGGATGGCAGGCCGCAGATGAAAGCAGCAGTGGTATCGACCGTGGAGCCTCACTGCCAGCTGGCCTGCAGCGTGCAGTGTCGGAGGGACATGCACTCCTCCGTCACGCTGCTGCACGCTCGCAACGTTCAATCTTTGTCCAATGTTGCGGGTTAGTACTGAACATATAATCAGCATCTATGAGCTTCACGATGATACCCTGCGGTATTAGTAATGCTGCTAGTTCAGTGTCCTCATCAACAACATGGTTGGTAACCCGTTAGTGATAACCCTGGTATTGCTAGCGGCTATAGGTTACGGTGACTGCTAACCATCAAGTGGGCCGTATGCTTGTGTTCCACCTTAGTGGTATATCAAAAAAGCAGTACCTTTATGTATGTATCTATCATCAGTATCACCGACTTTATGAAGTCGGTGTTTTTTCTCACTTATTTATACTTAAGCCTACAAAGATGGCAATGGCATGATGGTGAGCGGTTGCCATACTCTTTGGATTTTGGCTACAACAGGGATATACAGGGTGTAAGCGATTATATTTAAGGGTTGCTTGCTATGGCGATATACATTGGATATAAGAAGTTTCATGTAATGATTATTGTAAATTGAAGTATGCGTATTTCATGAAAAATTTAAATAAAAATTGGGAAGATTCCAATGTCCGTCGGAATTGTCATAAATACGTGTGTAACGTATATATAAACATTTGGCCATGGCCACGTTCTATATAAAGCAAAGTAAATGCCAACCACCAGGTACCTAGTGCAGTTAACCCAGTATGAGACCTTCAATGTGGCCAGTGTACATCTGGGCTGTCCGTTTTGCAGTTGTGGTACGGAGCCGATCCGAGAATAAGACGCTTACGCCATCCAAAGTGATCCGGGTCCCAATAGTGACTCACACGCTTAGGAGAAAAGGTAAGGAAAACTTGCTACTCTATCAGCTTACGACCCACACGATGTTAAACTTTTTCGCAACCTGCAACAACTTAGTGATACTTCACCTAACCTAACGCATAAACGGACGGACGACCTATAGTATCCCCACCTCACCGTATGGACCACCAATCCTATCCCCCCTTATGGCATACACTATTTTTCAGGTCATCTCTTACCATTGTGTTCCTCCCTCTCTTACCTCATGATCCACCGGTCGTGTCCCCCCCCCCTTTCCCAAATGGATCACCCATCGTGTCCCCCCCTTTCCCAAATGTATCACCCACCGTGTCCCCCTTACCCTATAGCCCAACAGTCGTGTCCCCCCCTTACCCCATGGCCACCCATCGTGTCCCCCCTTACCCCGTGATCCACCCACCGTATTCCCCTTTAACCCCATGGTCTCATGGACAGGTCCCCACTTCCTACTATGGATACTATGGATCAAGCATCGTGTCCCCTCCTTACTTTACTTAATTTTGTTACGAGTGATGTCATTATGACAAGCTTTGCCTGTTTGGAAATCAATGGGCAATACATTTTGTGGGACCATTCTGTGTTTATAAAACCGATTTATCATATAATCTACTTATCTACTTGTAATTTATATGAAAAATGCGTTGCACACGCACTATTTAAAAGTACGTCGGTAGAAGCGCAACGGTTTTTCAAACGAATTTAATTTGTTTTGTTCTTTGAGAAGTGATCATGACTAAAAACGAGTCTTTTAAGCTAGATATTTTAGTTTATGGTTTGCAGATAAAATAATCATTTATTATTATAACCATTGCTCTGTTTGTTAATGAAGTCGTCGTGTTTTGTGAGCTTTGGTTCAGCATAAGAGTCTACGGGCTGGTCTGATGATAAGATTAAGACATGTTGCAGACGCAAGTAGAAATATGAACTACCATAAGCTGACATCCAACATGGCGCCGGGTGACGTCACGGTCTTGGCTCTCTGCCCGGCAGGCTACTATCTTATACCTGACCAGAAGATATGTGGTGAGACTTGTTTTACCGCCTACAATAGTTGCAAACTAACCTACGTTTAATGGTGAGATATCGCCGTAGCTTATGGACGCATGCTATACCATTTTTTATACCACTAAGGTGGATGGCAAACGGTCCCTTCCAAAATCTCTTCACACACTTCTTGAAGAACCCCATGCTGAACTCCTTTGGGAAAACCTCGGCGGGGATTTCATTCCACAATTTGATCGTGCGCAGGAGAAAAAAGAATAATGATTTTATAAATCTTTACGCCTTTCCCACAAGGGTCCCCGAAGGGGTAGGCAGAGGTGCTACAACACCCACTTTCCACCGAAGCTAATTTGGTGCCAACGTGACAGATGGTGAGTCCATCGCCGTCTCTTAGGCACTACATACGTCCTTGAATATCTTCTCAGACGTATGCAGGTTTCCTCACGATGTTTTCCTTCACCGTAAAGCTCGTGGTGTGACTAATCACTGCACTTAAGTTATAAAAACTCACTGGTACAGACCAATGGGATTAGAATTTACGTGGATAGAATAGCAGGCACCGCTTCATACCACAAGGCCACCACGGCTCTAATAATAAATGGTTTTTGAAATTTCCCGTACAGCGACGTGTCCCAAGGACACTCACTCGTCGGCCGGGGACAACGCATGCGCAGTGTGTCCCCGGGGCTCGCGGGCCGGGGCCGGCGCCTCCGCCTGTAGCTTCGCCCCCTCGCGCCTGCCCAGGTATGATGTACGTACTTTACGTCTTTCACTAGACAAAATGAATGCTACTCTGGTCTAGTGGTTAGTAATGTTGGAAGTATTTGTCTCTGAAAATTCATACGTATATTTTGATAGGCCATTTACATTTTCTATTTACTTTTAATTAAATATTTGTATTTTAGTTGTCACATTATCTTCTAACAGAAATGTCCGAAAAATGAAATTATAAATATTTTAAATATTATATTAATAATAAACGCCAGGGTTTCCACAATAAACAAATTTATTACCTTTTAGTAAGTCAAGCTGTGTTGCGGGGTCGATTCCCGCCGCGGCATAAACTCGTTTGCCACGCTTTATAAAAATAACTAATTTATAGTAAAGGCTTTGCGAATTGTATATGTGTTTTTGCACTCTTCACGCCTCAACGGTTGAATTAATTTGTATGATATTTGGAATGGAGCTAGCTTATAAGCTGGATTAACATATAGGATACTTTTTATTCCGGAAAATTGAGAGGTTTCGCGGGGGATGGATAGTAGAACCCTGCGGTCGACGCCGTATATAAAACCTACTTAATTATATAGCCGACCACGCTTCGCAGTTGCAAAGAAAAAGTACCTCAATTGTTTTTATTGATAACACTAAAGCTCGACACCACGCTTCTAAACAAGAATAATTAAAACGAATGTAGTCAAAAACAGAAGAGAACAAACATACATACATACCCTTTCGGTATGTATGTATGTTTGTTTATTTGTTACACAATCCCGCCGAAACGGGTTATGCTGATGTATAATGTATTGTCCCCAGTGGTGGTGGTACCCTCCATGCGGGTACTGCGTGGCGTGCGTGGTGGTGGTGTGCGGTTGTGGCGCATGCGCTGTGCTGGCGCTGGCTGTCCACCTGGCGACCAGGAGCGGAGCGCACGAGGGAATGGGTATGGTTGTCTTTTTGTTGTAAAGAGTACTCGCCACCGGCTCTATTTTGAACGGGTGGTACCGTTGTGCCCTACCTCTCTTTCTATAAGGAGCTCTGGTACCCTTACTCACCGCAGGAACACAACACTACATCAGAGTACAGTGTTATTTGACAGCGGTCTAGTGATAGGTGAAGGTATTATCCATGTTTATTAATGGAAGAATTTATTTCCTTACCATCAGCTCGTGGTATTGGTATAAGCTTGGTACAAACCCATGGGGCTTAGGACACCACCTCAAATAATAGGTTAGTTCAACCGCAAGGCCACTATGCCTTATGTCCCGCCAGGCCCGAAACACCCGCCGGTTGTGACAGCGCCCGTCCATACCCGCCGAGGGCCCGCCCGCCCACTGTCACCCTCACGGGTCATCCTTGCGAGGTTCTTCAGGCCCTCCCTGTCTTCCGCCAGGGCTACTGGTAAATATACACACACACACACACATATTCACATGCATTTATACATATCATGCCAGGTCTCTCATGGGGTGGGGTACGCAGAGAGTATAGAGCGTCATTTCATTTTAGGTTGATGATTGATTGTGATCTTCTGTAAGATGGAGGTACTGTCTCAGACGAGCACCCCCAATTTGAACGAGAGATAGATACCGTTGAGCTACTTGTGCCCTGCCTATTGCATGTGATATACAACGATACTACGATACTAATTATCATATACTAATTTGTAGTGAATTGTAATGTAGGTATTTGAGTATGGAGTATGAGATTGTAGTAATCGAGTATTGAATAATATTTATAGATTCGCAAGAGACGAAATTTGAACAATGGAAGGAGAGACATGTGCCCCCGCCACTGCCTCCAATCGATTTCGACTTGTGAGAGCAACGCCAGCATGCAACGCTGAGGAAGTCAGTTGTAAAATTGAGACCGCGTTTTCAATGTACGCTTTATCTACTTCACTCGTAACTACTTTCCACAGAGAGGAAGAGAGACGACTAGAGTTCTGAAATGACAAAGTTGGACAAGTCAGTTTTTTTACAAAACAGTCAACTGTAAAATGAGATATTCAATCGCTACGCAACTGTTTGTCAAACTATGTATTTATTATTTTCTTACTTAAAAAACAGCAAGGATTGATCGTCCGCCATTTTCTTTTACGGTCTTTCTCACATTTGTCAAAATGACATACCTATTACAAAATGGCTGCTTGACTTCCCCTTATTTTAATATTGTCTATGATCAAAAACTAGACGTTATAGGTAGTGGGCTCGGACGTCGTAGCCAGAGTAACTAAAAGTGAGTTAGTCCTTCTAAGCCCACTCTAAACGGCTATGTTTATCAGGTAAGTATCTCTGATTTGAATGAAAGTGGTGTCAATATCGTCTGATTAACATTTCTTTCTGTTTTCAATAATTTGTCTGTGAAAAATAATATTCAATTACATACCTACTTACATACTTACACTAGATTTTCCTCGTCCATATACTGCGAATATAGTTTTAATACGAATCTAGGGATTTATACGTTGGTACATACGTACGTTAGAAAAAACGTTATTTTATTGGGTAAAAAACATAATTCAGTAAAAAACTGGCGGGAACACTGAACATTTACATCTTTAGAAAGACCATAGATAATTTCTGAGTTTTCCAAGAATAATATGATTTTCGGTCAAAAAAGGGTTCATTTGTCAACTAAATTGAAATACTTGCCAAACCTCTGAATAAACATCTGCAACAGAATAATTTTGTGTATGAGCTCTTGTGATAAGTGTATTTATGTTGAGTACTTTTAGATATAGTATGTTTATGTAAGGAGGCGCTCTAGAATATTTGATAAGAGTTATTAAGATTTAATAAAGTATTGTTATATGTTATTTAATATAAATAAAGTATTCTTGTATTTACTGGCATTGTTTCATTTAATAAAAATCGTTTTTAATTTTCCTGCTAATTAAACCAAGTGTCAATCAAGGTGGCCAATTTACCGTCAGCGGGGCCTCGTGGCCGTATTCTTTCATCGTGGTTATATCTAGTACTTTTTGTATTGTATGTTTAATATACTTGCTAAGATTTTACTATAGAAGTCATCTGACTTAAGATAACGATGGGTATGCTATACCCTTAGTTATGAGGACCCACGTACCTGCAACCCTGACCAGGGCACCAGACGGTATACCGCTGCGAACTGCTGGAACACGTCGGGTATGGCTACCCGACCCATGGCGTTGCGAAGATTAAAAACTCAGTCAGCACTGTTCACTTGTATGCGCCAAATATTCGCAACACAATAAGTACAAGTAATTGAAACAATTTACAGGTCGCGGCACGAAACTCTAGCGCTGAGCGAAACGTGGAGGGGATAGCTGCGCATGGGTACCATCGCGCACGCAATACAAATTAGTAATTTAATTGCTTAGTTAAAAACAGCAAAATAATGTTTTAATGTAAAGTCAAATAGTAAGTCTAGCGGTGAACAAAATGTGGAACTTAACTGCGTATGGGTACTGTCACGCACGCAAATATTACTTCATGTTACCTACAATATAATTTTTAACAAGTTTATGGGGAGTAGAAAAATAAATACACTATCGGATTTGTAAATTTTTATATTAAATACCAAATAATAAAAAAAATTATATTAAGTCCGAATTACATAAGAACCTACTGAAGTTTCTTCTCAGGATAGAAGAAACCTGCGAGTTCGGCAGGGTGTGGACATCAGACACCGCATTCTCCTTTCCGATATCTAGTCCGAATCAGACAATGGTCTTACACCTTCAATAGTATCCCAACAGGGCCTTTTGCTTACTGAGGGCCCCGGCTCAGGGCTGCTTCGGTCGTCGGCACTAACAGCGTCATCGTCATCAGACTCACCAAGGCTATCCTCTGAACTGTCACCATCAACGCGAATGATGAATTCTTCTGTAACCAAATCCACGACATGGTCACTCTTGACATATTGCTCTTCTATGTCCTTTACCTTTTGGCATAACTTTCCCCAATCCCAAGCACCCATCAGCAAAACTTTTTCTTGAATTAGTTCTATACATTTAGCAACACTCCACTTCACATTTTTACTGCCTACATATTGCTTTATGTCAGACCATGCCATTTCGATTGGATTTAGATCTGGGTGGTATGGTGGCAGTCTTAGCACTTGATGTCCTTGCTCTGCTAGTATCCTGTCAATTGAAAATGTTTTAAATCTATCTTTGTTAGCCCGTATTAAATTGTATAGTTGAGGTTTTAGTAGAGTTTCCTCATATTGTATGCCCTTTTCAGTAAGCCAACCCTGCATGTCAGCTTTTTTGGAATTAGAAGTGGGTGCAAGGTCCCATTGTTTATTATGGTATGATGCGTTGTCGACTACCACGACAGAATTAGGCGGTAAGTTCGGCAATAACTGTGTCCTCAGCCATTTTTCGTAGTTGTCGTAGTTCATATTGTCGTGGTAGTCGCCTGATTTCGCACCAGCTTTAAAAGTTAACAGTGCGTTCGGTATGAACCCAGCCTCTGATCCTGCGTGGACAATGACCACCCGCTGTCCTTTGGAGATAGGTTTTTTGAGACCTTTTGTAGTACCATCGGTCCAGGCTTTTGGAGCAGAGTGCGATGAATCTACGTAAGATTCATCTGTATATACGATGGGCCTTCCCTCTTGGCGATATTGTTTTATTTTGCGTAAGTATTCGATACGTAGTAAACGTATATTTGAACTTTCAATCAGTACTTTTCGATTGTTTTCAGTATTTTTCCACCGAAACCCTAAACTCTTAATTAAACTTCCTCCTCCTAAAAAAACTCCTGTCTTTTCAAAACAGTATTCCTTCTCGGCCTCGGCATTTTCACTGTTTAAAAACTGTTCAAACTTAATCAAACAGTGAATAAACTAACAAACACAACAAACAAATCAACAAAACAAACTTAACAAAAAACAACAACAAAAATTAACGATGACAACAAAACAATTCAGAACGCGACTGTACACTGGAAGTGCGCGGAGCGTCGTATCGGCACGGGGGACGGAGTACGACTGGAGAGCCAATCGGCGCAACGCACGCTCGCCCTTCACCCCTGTACCCCGCCAAGACACCTTATTTTTTACTTCTGCGCAATAACGGTCAGCGCTAGAGTTTCGTGCCGCGACCTATAAATGTTTTTGTACTAGCACACAATTGTTCGCCTGCCTTGCAGCGTCCGAGCCGCGAAGCTTCGCGCGTCCGCCAACAGCCAATCAGAGCGTGATTGCATTGCAAACGCGGGAAACGCGCGGGGACAAAAATATATGTGGATGTCGGCTAATTGTCAGGCCTCAGTGGGCTACCAAAAAAAATTTAAGTAAAAAATAAAAAAAAAATCGAAATTAATTTTATAATGAAACAACCACTAACAAAGAAGAATTTCAAAACTTGAGGGTGTAAAATAAAATATTATTTAAAAGATATGTATTGTTTTATTGTAATATAAAATAACATTGGAATAGGTTTGGTATAAAGGCATACAAAGTTACAAAACAATGTTGTATACACTTACGGAATTTTATGAACGGCGCGTGCGTAGAATATATTGATAATTTCAGACCTAAAACTTCAGTGCCGGCAGCAGGAACATTGTCGACAACGTATTCGAAAACGTAACTCGCGAAATGTCAAAATTGACATACTATTTTTTAGTTCCACTTTTCACCGCCGCAGCGCTGTTCATTTTCCAATGCAAAAATAGTCGAAAGCGATACGAAAACAGTGTCGACAATGTTCCTGCTACCGACACAGATCAAATAAAAATTGTGGATGGTACATTGCCAACGACAAAGTGACGCCGGTTTTTAAGCATGTAGTACGTGGGCAAGGCGTAGTTTCATTGTATTCGTTGTAGATGTGAGCGTGTAACTGTGTATGCGTACACTACAACGCTTAGTTTTAACAGTCATTGTTCGCAAATTTCCATCTACCTTTTTTCTTTCTTATTTGATCTGAGCTTAGGACTACATAAATAAATTTAAAAAAAAAGACCCTATCTATGCTAGACCGATTTCGCTAATATTTTTTTTGTGTTTGTTATTATCAGGATAAGGTTAATACGAAAGTAAAATTTGAAAAAAATACAATTTTAATATGGGGATAAACTGAAGGTCCTTTTATCTATGGTATATTTGACATATAAATTCATAGCTAAGACAGGACAACGTGTGTCGGGACAGATAAGATAAATATAAAATTAAAATGAATATTAAATTACCAATACCCTCTAAATACGAACGCTACGGTTAACAATTACTGTATTGCATAATTATAATATCGATACGATTTGAAGACACATTTTCTGAGACAATGAATACAGTCTTTAAATATGTGTTTGTGACCTTATAAGTTATTAAACAACTAATCCTGTAAAAGGAATACATTCTACATAATTCCTAGCCTTTTTTTATACCACTAAGGTGGCACACAAGCATACGGCCCACCTGATGGTAAGCAGTCACCGTAGACTATAGCCGCTAGCAATACCAAGGGTATCACTAACGCGTTGCCAACCATGTTGTTGATGAGGATTCACTGTGCTAGCAGCATTTCTACTAGCCCAGTGTATCCTCGTGGAGCACTGGCAACCTTACTCACCGCAGAAACACAACACTACATCAAAGTAGTGTTATTTGACTGCAGTCTTCGGATCCCAAGTCGCCGTATGCTTGTTTGCTACATAGTGGTACAAAAAAATACTATTTTTGTTTTTTTTTCCAGGAAGTCAGAATATTATACACTACAATAATTTATTAAACAGACTGACTTCCTTTTTTTGGAGTCGGCTAAAATGTATCTTCAAATCGTTTGTGTAAGTATAAAAAGCACATTATTTGTTATATAAATGTGCGTGTATAACTATAATCAAGTCTTTATTCCACTCGCCAGCATTTACTTTCTTCACATGTGTGGTGGGAAAGGGTGGGTGTGCATTATACTATATTTACCATATCGCTAGCTCTTTCCCTCTAAGGTTCTTCACTTTGACAACAGCGCCACCTACCGGACCCCAGTATAACTTAGAACCATCCAAACCTGGATTGTGGTAATTTAGACCTTCATAAGTGCCTTATTAGGGCTTAAACTGAATAAATGATCTTTTATTTTGATTTTGACTTCATAGGTACGAACAAAGGGTCATAGGGACCGCTGACAGACAACATGTCGGTGACGCGAACTCATAAGTTTTGACCCTACAAAAAACTCATTACTGCTAAAGAAATATTCACTTCAAAATTTTTGTAAGGAGTCTTAGTAAAAAGCACATACCTGAATTTAATATGATTAAGCTGGCAACCTAGTGTACAGATATATGGTAAGCTGCTATTAAACAGATATAAAAAGGACCTGATGGCATTTCTCATCTGCTCCACAATTACTTAAGACTTTTTTTATGTACGAAGTTAGCATAGCAAGCCTACAGACGCTTGCAATACCAGGGGTATCGTATCACTAGCGCGTTGCCAACCATATTAGGATTCACTATACTAGCTGCATATCATGATGGTAAGTCACCGTAGCCTATAGACGCTTGCAATACCAGGGGTATCACTAGCGCGTTGCCAACCATATTGGGATTCACTATACTAGCTGCATATCATGATGGTAAGTCACCGTAGCCTATAGACGCTTGCAATACCAGGGGTATCACTAGCGCGTTGCCAACCATATTGGGATTCACTATACTAGCTGCATATCATGATGGTAAGTCACCGTAGCCTATAGAGGCTTGCAATACCAGGGGTATCACTAGCGCGTTGCCAACCATATTGGGATTCACTATACTAGCTGCATATCATGATGGTAAGTCACCGTAGCCTATAGAGGCTTGCAATACCAGGGGTATCACTAGCGCGTTGCCAACCATATTGGGATTCACTATACTAGCTGCATATCATGATGGTAAGTCACCGTAGCCTATAGAGGCTTGCAATACCAGGGTATCACCAACAAGTTGCCAACTATACTATAGACTTACATGTCCAGCACAGTACATCCTCATGGAGTTTTGGAAAACTAACACTTTAGTACCAATATCTTTCTAGTTTTCTTTCTACACACACACACACAATATCCCCACCATAAAAAAATATCCACATTCCCACCACAAATTTAACCGACCCAGCAAAACACGGCTAACAAGTTCATTAGCGAACGGGGCCTTAATCACTGAACATCCTCCTCCGGTGGTTCGGGGTTCACTTCCGGTACCTCCTCAGCCTCTCTTCTATTATCCATCTCTATCACCGGATCTGCCGTCGCTTCCGCCAGATTGGTGACAGATTTGGACTTGAAGCATTGGAAATCCACGTGGCGGCTCTTGGCTTCCTCCTTCTCCCAGGACATGTGTATGAACGGTCTCTGCACGTAGTTGTAAATGACCTCAGCGCGACCTCCCGGCCGTTTACGCACCTTCTCCTTGTATGTCGGGTAACCTTCCACCCCGAGACGGATCTTCTTGAGACCGCGCTCCTTCATCACTTGTTTCGCTACGTCTCTGGAAAGGCACAAAATTCTTATAGGCATTTATTTATTTATTTATTTAAAAATAGGTTACCCACAGCATGTAACATTTAACATTTGTATGTCTATACATTCATTTAATTAACTTATTCTAATCCACATGCCAATTAACACAACTTACATTATATAATCAACAACTGCTTTCAGATACATAATAGTAAGAGATACCTTAAGTTCGGCAACGCGCGAGTGATACCCCTGGTGTTGCAAGCGCCCATAGGCTACGGTAACCGCTTACCATCGGGTGAGCCGTATGCTTGTTTGTTAACCTTAGTGGTATATAAAAAAAAAAAAACGATCGTATCGTAGCGTATCGATCTTCTGTATATATAAAAATGAATCCCCTTCCCTTGGTCACGACATCACGCACGAACTGCTTCACCGATTTAGCTTTCTTTATATTTTTTCGTGTTTGGTGTCATATTGTCAGGAGAATGTCAGGTTCTAATGAACAGAAAATAAAAAAAAAAACCAGAACATTTTTAATTTCGGGATAAATTTATTTTCCTTTTTTCTATGGTGTATTTACATATCATCGACATATAAATTCATAGCTAATACAGGACGTCTGTCGGGACAGCTAGTATAATATATAGCCTATGTTACTCAGTGATAATGAAGCTTTCTAATGGTGAAAGAATTTTGAAATCGGTCCAGTAGTTTCGGAGCCTATTCAATACAAATATACACACACAAAAATACAAATATAACAAGCTTGTTGGCGACGTACGACCATCTTTGGTTTTTATACCTTTTAGTATTTTTATAAGTATATTGGTATAGGGGAAAATAAATGAGTGGTTCAACGTATGTCACAGTTTGTTCTGGTATTATTTTCGCTGTGCTAAAAATCGGTTCTGGAGGCTATAATGCTGGTGAAAGTACTTAAGAAAAGAGCCTCACCTGTTCTCGATATACTTGAAGAACCTGTACAGTGGCGTGGAGAGCACAGTCTGACTGTACTCGTCGCCCATCTGCGGGGGGTACTCCTCGTCCCACTCCACGGAGTCGTCGTCCAGTAGCACCACCACGTGGCACTCGCGGTCGCCGCGCTGTGCCGACTGCACCATCAGCGGGAGGATCAAGCGTTCCAGGAAGGTCTCGAACTGACGGCGAGCTCCCTCGTTCGAGAGCTCGTGGAGGAGGCCTCGGAGGTTCTGAGAACAATATTGAAATACGTGTAAATAAAAAGCACTCAGCCGCCAGTCAGGGCAACGCTGCGGCGCGGAGTGACGGAGAGCGGCGTCCCCCTGCTGCCTCCGATGGAAGGAGGGCGGCGTCCCCCTCCTGTCCCCGATGGAAGGAGGGCGGCGTCCCCCTCCTGTCCCCGATGGAAGGAGGGCGGCGTCCCGCTCCTGTCCCCGATGGAAGGAGGGCGGCGTCCCCCTCCTGCCCCCGATGGAAGGAGGGCTGCGTCCCCCTCCTGTCCCCGATGGAAGGAGGGCGGCGTCCCGCTCCTGTCCCCGATGGAAGGAGGGCGGCGTCCCCCTCCTGCCCCCGATGGAAGGAGGGCGGCGTCCCGCTCCTGTCCCCGATGGAAGGAGGGCGGCGTTCCCCTCTTGCCCCCGATGGAAGGAGGGCGGCATCCCCTCCCGCCCTCGATGGAAGGAGGGAGGCGCCCCCTCCTGCCCCCGATGGAAGGAGGGCGGCATCAAAACTCAAACTCAAAAAGATCTTTACTTGACTAGACTTTACAGGCAAGCACTTTCAAATCGTCAGAATCTACCACGGGGCAAGAAACTCAGCAATTACTCTTTTAAAAACCAAATGAATTACAAAAAGTTTACATTTCAAATACTAACTTAACATGGATACCTATTTCTCAAAATAATATATTATGGGGACATGCACATGCGTCGGCGGCTGCAGTCATCTGAGAGAGCCGCGGGCGCCGCGCTCAGTATTTACGCAAGCGTTGGAGCGAGATGGAAGATGGCTCTCGCTCACCTGTTAGTTGGAAGTGTAGGGTATAGCAGAATCGCTGTATTCCCAACTACCCGATACATCCATGTTTATGTTAAAATGTAGTCTGTCTCATGTTTTGTATATGTCCATCTCATGTGCTGTAAATAGAATATAAGGAGATCGATTTGATAAATAAATGTTCATTATTACACTGCTACCGACTCTGAAATATCTCCTGAACAGTCCTACAATATAAAAACAATTGATAACACTAAAAAATAATATGAACACATAGACAAGTATCATGCCCCCATCCCCATCACATCCCCTCCTGCCCCCCATTATTAAAGGAGGGCGGCGTCCCCCTAACATCTGTCTATCTCACCTGGCATCGCACAGTGTTGGCATCAAAGGGCACGAGCAGGTAGTCGCAGGCCTCCCTCAACTCTTGCACGGATACGGTGGGGGGGCACCGGATAGTGCCGCCGCGGTAGTATTCCAGGATGGCGCGGAAAACCGTCGCGGAGATACCCTCCGCCACCTCGTATTCGCCGCGCTCGTTGGGGTGCGTGAAGTCTAACCCTGGGTATGAAGGTTGGGTTACATAATGTAGCACAAATGTAGGATATTATCTATGCCAGCCATGAAAACTGGAGCTTTGCTATAGCCCAAACCAATTTTGAACACAGCCAGATAATGCTGCCCATGTGTGGGTTATAAAAGGGTTCCATACCCAATGGATAACCAGTGGAACACTACTACTTACTACGTCTCGCTGTCTCAATTATCTCAGGTGATCGATAATAGGTAGATAGTTCAAATATTCACAGAAATTGTATTTCTTTTGCTGCTATAAAAATAAATACATAATTAAAAAAAACTGTTGGCTCCCCTAGAGCAAGAACAGAATGCTATATTATCCCTAAGTAACATAGGCTATATATTATATTGCCACATGGGAGAAGTAAGCAGGGAAAGGTTGTAGATAATTCACACAATACTCACCGGAGCTAAACATTCTGCCGAGCATGGTGTTGGGATGCGCAGTGAACTGTGCAGGGTCCACCACAAACCTTGTGTTGTCTACGACCAGGGTGATCCGGTCGTCACACAGGGTCTTGCGGGGCTCTTGAGAGGAAGTGGAGGGAGTGGCCATATTCTGACCTGGCAGCTTTTGATGCATTGTTGGTAAACGGGAACGGATGTTCAGACCTACAAATTATGTAAAATGAGCCTTAGAATAAGAAAATGAAAATAAGTATACAATTTAGGCCCTGATAAGGCACTTATGAAAGTGGAGAACCCTAAAGTTTGGAGGAAGCCTCCTGACAAGAACCATCAAAATACTTTAAAGGGCAACCATTTTTCAAATCTTTTTTCTAAGTACAGTTCAACTGTGTAGTGGTATTAAATTGACTAAATTGTTTATACAATTATAACATTGATGAGAGCAAGGAGGTTGAAAAATTTGAAAAATCACAAGGTAAATTCATGTTCCCATTTTTTATACTTGCCTAACATGCAAAGTGATATTTTAAAGTGAATTTTCACTAATCTGTTACACATGCCTGTGTACCTACAGCCACCTACAATAATACTGTAATTAGTTTTTAGTTTGTTGCCAATCTTAATTTACAGAGGCTGTTGTTAGAATATGAGAGAGAGATCAGAGCTCTGGTGTTCTTACTCACTGCAGAAACACAACCCTATATCTCAGTAGTGTTATTTGACTATAGTCTTCTGTAAAGTGGAGTTACTGTTGAATGACTGAAATTGAGTGGCACGATGAAAAAGTATTTTTTTCTTTACAATCTCAGGTTAGCACCTTGCTTACCATTACCCTGGCATCTTAATGTTTTCTAGAGTTAATTAAGCTAATGGTAATGAGAGCTAATTAAGATCACAGACTAAGTGATCACAGACTGGTCTGGTCTGGTAGTTACTAGAATGTATGGAAAACCATGTAACATGTGTTTTGGGCTACCAGTATAACACTAGGCCTCCACACAAACCCCAAAAGTTCCAGAAAAAGTTTCTTCCCAAAAAGGTTTGTTCAACTTAAATCCTTCACGGTATTTATTAATGCGAGTTAGGCTGTGATGGTGGTGTGCATACCTGTACGTTTGGAAAACCGTTTAGGCCTCTCCTCACTGTCCCTCCTGTACTCCTCAGTATCGCTACTGCTGTCAGGGTAGAAGAATCTGCGTTCACTCATGGCCTCGGGGCCCAGGGCTTGCGAGTCGGACATATGCGCGCGCTCTTCACGAGCCCTCACATCCCGGTCCACGACCCTTGTATAAACAAAGTTTCTTACGGTATTATTAGATTTTTTCCCAAAGAACTGTTTTCTTTTTGTTTGATTCACGTAAGTAAAAGAAATAAAACGTCAGCTTTCGATCACTGACACTTGACAAGCACGAAATCAGAGTTTACTCGTTTCTTCTTCTTCTTCCTAAGTATGGCAATCAATCCCTTCAGGGACTATTTTTGCCAGTGTCGAGTGTTAGAGAATTTTCATGTTGCAAAATGTCTCGTGTTTGCCGCATTAAAATGCCTAGTGTCATGCATTCTAACGCCCAATGGAGTTCCTGGAGACAACCCACGGCAGTAGCAGATCGTAACACGCCTTTAGATTAGAGGTAACCTATTGACCAAAATGATAAATCACTTAACCCAAAAGTCGTATTATGGCATTATTTCCAATGCTCCTATAAATCAGTCACTAAATGAAACTTTACTGCACATATCGACACCAAAAATACACATTAAAGATCACTATAACACAATTTACGACACACTGGAAAAAATCTCAACCGCTCCGCCTGATTCCCGCCAAAAACTCCGTTTACTCGTTTACTCCCTCCTCTACGCCCTACCTACACACAGAGTACATAACCGTTGACAAGTAAGGTTGACATTTGACAATAGACAACTTTTTTATGTCGAACGCGAACGGGAATGCCTTTTTATTTGCTTATCGTCGTTTTATTCGTAGTTTTTATTGATTCTTCATAAGCACAACAATTATTAAAACTAGATTAAGAAAACAATACTTACTTATTACAAGCATTCATCTCTTTTTATAGTGTATTGTGATCATACCACAGAGAGTAGGCGCAAGTCGAACGCTTTAAAAAAAATGTTAAACCCTTGAATGAATCGGCTGTTGACCTTTCCCTCTGTCAAAAGCGGATATTGGTTAATTCCACTCTATAATTGTTTTCTCTTATAAATACCAAATAAATAACCCACCGAACGGCTGAAGTTGTGAATAAATGCAATAAAACTAAAATACTGTGGTGTTGTGACAGACCTGTGATATTAATTACCGTTACATAAAAGTATAAAGTAGTTTGTGCGTCGTTTAAGGGCGTAGCGATTTAGCTGTTATAACACCGCTAATGGATCATAAAAAGGAATACCATGATCCTGATTACCCTGAAGCTTCAACAAGCGTCAAGGAAGAACCGCCGAGTGTGACCGAAGAAGAAAAAATTCAAACAATCAAAGAAATTATCCGGCGAGAGTTTTCGACTGAACTAGAAGTCCGGGAAAATGAAATTATGCTCATAGATCAACGGTAAGTCACTTTATCATGACTTTGTGAAGTTGAAACAGTAATGCAGTGATTGATTTATCTATTGGGAACAGTTTAACAACATCTCTAAGTAGCCATGTGGTTTTTTGCACACAGGTCTTGGTTAAAACTTTTTAACCTGTACCTACATTTTTTGTTGATTTGTTTTGTAAACATAAACATAGTAATACCACTACTTAGCTATGTTATTTGGCAAATATAATGGAAATTAAATTGTTTGACTTGTTTGTTTACAATTGTCACTATTCTTTTTATTCATGTAAATTAACTAAATATACCACATGTGTTGAGAAAATGTTAAATGAATTCTCTCACTATCTTAGGAATGATTACACAATGATACCTTATAAACAAACATATAAATAAAATATTAAGTCTATAATAATATTAAGAAGAGGTAAAAAAAATATGTTTGTTGTAATGTCTTGACATATTTGTGGGGCGAGCGAGGTGATCATGCTCAGCCACCGCAAAGGGAAGATCTTCCAGCCAGGCGGGTGTTTTGCCTGGGGAACCGCGGCTCCGACTGTTCTAGTCGGAAACTTGTATATATGTTGAATTGCGTAGAAAACTTCGCTAGCGCGTGGCAGGATTGTGACGTCATTCGTTGAATGTTGTCCTGCTAGTTAGTCGATTTCTAACGTTGGTTTATGTAGCCGTGAGGTCGCTACATCACTCCCCCCCGAGACCGGAGGTCGATCCAGAGCTTGATTACAGTCAGTGCTTGAATGCTTGCAAGTGCCAGTGTGCTTCGAAGTCTACGGTGAGTCGAGACTGAGCGTTAGATGCCGACTGAGTCCAGTATCTCAATGCAAGCGTACGACGTGGAGATAAGACGGTGAGCAATGCCGAATGGACTCCAGAAGTGGGCTGTGTGAGGCGGACGTATGTAGTCGGTGAAGAGGTGAGTGCCAGGACCAGTAGCGCGGTGAGTCGGCTGAGTTGGACCTGTTGATACTCGATGCTGGCTTGCTGTGTGACTGCTGCTGAAGACTTTGATGGGGGTGGAGAAGGTTGCTGATGTTCACGCCAATACTGACGCAACGGGGTCACCAGTGTGGGGCGAGCGAGGTGATCATGCTCAGCCACCACAAAGGGAGGATCTTCCAGCCAAGCGGGTGTTGTGCCTGGGGAACCGCGGCTCCGACTGTTCTAGTCGGAAACTTGTATATATGTTGAATTGCGTAGAAAACTTCGCTAGCGCGTGGCAGGATTGTGACGTCATTCGTTGAATGTTGTCCTGCTAGTTAGTCGATTTCTAACGTTGGTTTATGTAGCCGTGAGGTCGCTACATATTTATAGAAAATCTTTCATTCATCAAATCCAACACTATCTCCTCAGTAACATAAATTATGCTCTATCTTAAGCCAATGTGTTATTATGTACTAAAACATCTACATTATACATGCAAAGGAAAGTTTGAGTGATTGTTCTTTCTTCATGGTACAGTGACTCAATGTATTTGAATATATATTTTGGGTAGTTGTAGTTTACAAGCTGGATTCAAACATAGGATACTTTTTATGTGGAAAAAAATACTAGAACAATGAATGAAAGCAAGTTATTTATATTAAGTTATATTTTTGTGTATATATATTTTTTCTCTGTAGAATGACGACTTCCCGTCGTCTCCTCCACCACCTGCGGTATGCGCTGGTCAACAATTACTACAAGGACCAAAAGCTGCAACTCACCAGCAGTCAGATTCAGGATGATATTGCTTCACAGACAGAACCCAGACCTAGGGCAGAGGTACAATTCAAAAGTCAATATCAATATCAAAAGATCATTTATTCAGTTTAGTCCCTAATAAGGCACTTATGAAAGTCTAATTCCCCTGCCTTGCAGTTTACCTGCATATAAATTTAATTTAATGCAATGATTAATGTTTAACAGAATGATATACAATGCAAATGTGAGTGGAAAAAGAAGCCCTGGAAGGCGAAGGTCCAACTGATAGAAATGTTCTCAGAATCAGTGGACATGTATGAAATGATTGATGAATGTAAAAGAAGCAAAAGATCTGTGTGAGTCAAGAGTGAACTGGCACTCTATACTTTTGCCTACAGAAGGAAAACAAGCATGTGACCCATCTGCTGGTAAGCAGTCACCATAGCGTATTGGCGCTTGCAACACCAGGATTATCAGTTGTGCACTGGTGACCCTGCAAAAATCTCTTCTTTTGACCACTATTGAAGTGCTCAAAATCTGCATATCAAAATACTAATACCACTGACAAATAATATCATTACAATGTCATCTCCAGGTGTCGTCACTGCTACGCGATGGCCAGAGGCGGCTCCACCCGTCAGTCAGGAAGCTGCTGGGTCGGCAGACGGTGGACATCGACGAAATATTCAGAAGTAGAGCACCTAGGAACAAGTCCAGGAAGGATTACTCGGTGAGTTATATGTGTATGAATCTACACTAATATTATAAAGAGGAAAGATTTGTATTTTTGTGGGTTTGTATTGAATAGGCTCCGAAACTACTGGACCGATTTCAAAAATTCTCAGAAAGCTAAATTATCACTGAGTAGCATAGTATTATACTAGCAGCCCGCCCCGGCTTTGCACGGGTAGACATTTATCAAATATTTTGTCTACCCGTGCGAAGCCGGGGCGGGCAGCTAGTATATTATTACCCACACGCACTATGCGCTGTTTGCTGAAAAACGGGTTTGCTTGTATGCTTTATTTAGCCTTTCAGTAAACAGCCAAGCTTTTTTACTTAATTGCACTATTCGACTAGTGCCTTAATAGATGAGAAAGTAAGTGATTTAGTTAAATCCCTAATGTTTCTTTTTGTGAAAGTTCGGCTAGTCTAAAGCACCATAGTAAAATAGAGCTGATAACTGGTTAAATAAAATTGCGATTATAAATGTATTGCCCTTGAAAATCCTCGCTACATTGTTAGTGTGGTGCAGAAGTAAAAACAACTGAATTACCAAGCCGTTTTTTCTGTCGCCTTGCTTTCGTGGGAAATACAGTTGGTAATCGCTATTAAATTCAACTGAAACAAGTTATTTTTAACTGCGATATACACACACACTTTGATCTATACTCACTGACTAATATGCGTGACTAATATGGGACTGAAATGTGTGATAATATATATATATATATATATCTTCTTCTGTGCCGGTAGCACGAACATTCTCGACAACGTATTCGAAAACGTAACTCGTGAAATGTCAAAATTGACATACTAATTTTTAGTTCCACTTCTCACCGCCGCAGCGCGTTCATTTTTCAATACAAAAATAGTCGAAGGCGATACGAAAACGTCGAAAAAGTTCATGTCAAATATTTGGTCAGGCGATGCTCCAGAAGCGCAACTACACGATATCGGCGGATACCACCAAGAGCCTCCGCCCCCCGGAGCGGGAGGCTGAGGAAGGCTCCAGCTCCAGCTGCAGCAGTCGGCCGCGCAAGGTGCCGCGACACATCGAGCCCCGGATGAGCAACGTGCTCACTCTAGATGAGGTCACCAGGAACAAGATGAAGCACCGCTACAGGTTCATTATTGGTGAGTTTACACCACTTACCATCACTTGAGACAGTAGCCAGAGTAGCTGATACACCATAGTTTCTCAAAGTTGGCGGTCCCGGCTCCCCGTGGGTGCCGAGGCTTCCTGAGGGGCGATTGAAACTTTTTTTTTTTATACCACTAAGGTGGCACACAAGCATACGGCCCACCTGATGGTAAGCAGTCACCGTAGCCTATAGCCGCTAGCAATACCAGGGGTATCACTAATGGGTTGCCAACCATGTTGTTGATGAGGACTCACTGTGCTAGCAGCATTACTACTAGCGCAGCGTATCCTCGTGGAGCACTGGCAACCTTACTTACCGCAGAAACACAACACTACATCAAGTAGTGTTATTTCAGTACGGTCTTCTGTAAGGTGGAGGTACAGTCCCCAGTCGGGCGGCTCCAATTTAAATGGGAAATCCTAAATCGCCCTACCTCTCTAGACTAAACTTAAACTTCTAATATTGTGGGCGCTTAATAAAAGTGGGCGGTGGTTTTTTTTTTTTTTTTTTTTTTATACTACTAAGGTGGCAAACAAGCATACGGCCCACCTGGTGGTAAGCGGTTACCGTAGCCTATGGACGCTTGCAACACCAGGGGTATCACTCGCGCGTTGCCGACCCTTCAAAAATCTCTTCACACCCTTCTTGAAGAACCCCATGCTGTACTCCTTTGGGAAAACCTCGGCGGGGAGTTCATTCCACAATTTGATCGTGCGCGGGAGAAAACTCCTTTGGAACCGTGCCGTGCGAGACCATTTCGGTTCCAAAGTGTGTGAATTCCCCGCCGATGGCGAGGGGTGCGCTGATAGAACGTTGCCGTAGGCATCATATCGAACAATTCCTCTGAACACTGTCCGTTATACAAGCGGTAGAACACACACAGGGAGGCAAAGTCTCTCCGCAGACTTAGGGGTTCTAGACCGCTTGTGATCTTGGGGTCGTCGATAATTCTGATGGCGCGCCTCTGAACCGAGTCAAATGGAGCAAGCTGGCATGCAGGTGCCCCCGCCCACAGGTGGCAGCAGTACTCCATATGGGGCCGGATTTGCGACTTATATAGTTGCAGTCTGTGCCCCGATGTGAAGTACTGCTTCGCCCTATTGAGCTCACCGAGCTTTTTGGATGCCAACCTAACCTTGTCCTCCAAGTGACTTCGGAACTGGACGTCGCTAGAAATATCGACACCAAGGATCCCAATGCTCTTCGAGATGTTGACGGATGTGTCGAGGAATTGTGGGGATGGGTAGGATAAAGAAATGTTAATTATGTATAACGAAATGCGTGAAGAAACTCAACCTAAACCGTTATTCATTTTTTTTTATTAACGATACTAAAGGGGTGGGGGGGGGGGTAAATAATTGAATATCGCATATAAGACCCGTCATGTCTTTAATATTATTCGTATGTGTTAAGATTTTGCAATAAAAATTCCTAATTTGACATATACATATTTATCTAAACATATGTGGTCAGCGAGAGATTCAAGGTTATCAGTGTTAACGCCGGGGATGCCAACCTTAGTCATGAAGGTATAGCTGAACCATCCCCCCCCCCCCCTCTCCTCTTTGCTCCACCCTCAAAAGAGCTGGTGTATAAGAGAATTGTCAACATGTATCTGGATGTCTGGTCTGGTATTATAGGCAATACATCGAAGTACGCGCCGGCGGCGTCCCGCCTGGACCGGTCGACGCACAAGTGGCTGCTGTACGTGCGCGGCCCGAGGGGCGCAGCCCTGCCGCCGCCCGCGCTCGCCGCCGTCACCGTGCGCCTTCACCACTCCTATGCGCCGCACCACACCGTGCACATACAGTCAGTATCACACCCTCACCATCGCGACTATAACACATACCACACACTCAATATAAACTCAGCGGCCCGCTCTTACCATCAAAACTATACAGAATACAGTCAGCAGCCCGCTATCACCATCAATACACAGTGAGTAGTCTGCGTACCACAGCCTCACCATCACTAATAAACAGTGTGTACTACACAGTGCATATAATGATTACCCCACCACCAACATCACTGCTATACCCACTGACGTACTAATACACTAGACACTGAGTCTAATACAAAATTGAAAATAAAACTGTCCGAAGCTCATCTATGTATATGAACTTGAATCATCATCATCAGCCGATAGATGTCCACTGCTGAACAAAGGCCTCCCCCATAGGTTTCCACAGTGACCGATTCAATGCGGCCCGCATCCAACGCTTGCCAGCAACTTTTATCAGGTCATCGGTCCATCATGCGTTTTCCAGTGCGTGGTCTCCACTCTAGAACTTTACGGCCCCATCGGCCATCCGTTCTACGAGCTATGTGCCCTGCCCATTGCCACTTCAACTGGCTTATCCGTTGAGCTATGTCGGTAACTTTAGTTCTTCTGCGAATCTCCTCATTTCTGATTTGATCTCGCAGAGAAACACCCAGCATAGCCCTCCCATAGCTCGTTGAGTGACTCTGAGCTTTCTTATTAGGAGAACTTGGATACATGTTTATTATTATACAAATCAAAACACTCAATAGAAATACACGAAGGAATCTTAAGCTAATCATATGACATGTCATATCCTCAGCAAGCCTCCGTACCACATCTCGCGGCGCGGCTGGGGCGAGTTCCCGGCGAAAGTGGAGCTCCACTTCGCGCTGCCCGAGATGAACCGCCCCGCCACCGTGGAACACACCATCAAACTAGACCGCAACTACACCGGCTTGCAGATGCTGGGTACGTACCGAGGGATATATGGGCCCGGCCGGACGCCCGACAGGAGTCAAGTGTTTCATAAATTTCCTGCAGCACCAGAGCTTTACTCGCGCGTTGTCGACATTGCAAAAATCTCTACACAGTCTTGAAGAACCCCATGGTGTATCCCTTTGGAAAAACCATGGTGGGGAGCTCAATCAACCATTTTTTTTATACCACTAAGGCACAAGCATACGGCCCACCTGATGGTAAGCGGTCACCATAGCCTATAGCCGCTAGCCATACCAGGGGTTCACTAACGGGTTGACAACCATGTTGTTGCTGAGGACTCACTGTGCTAGCAGCATTACTACTAGCCCAGCATATCCTCGTGAAGCACTGGCAACCTTACTTACCGCAGAAACACAACATTACATCAAGTAGTGCTATTTCACTGCGGTCTTCTGTAAGGCGGAAGTACAGTCCCCAGTTCGGAGATATCCCAAATCGCCCTACCTCTCTTTTTTATAAGCTCATGGTGTGATTAATCACTGTCCTTAAGCTTAGAAAAACTCATTGGTACAGGCCGGGATTAGAACTTGGGCCCATCAGATGACAGGCCGTTGCTTCAAGCACAAAGCCACCGTGGCTTTTTAATTTTAAAATACACCTTTCTCTCTTTCACCCCAGTACTTTAAATCTCTTCATATTTACAGGTGCTGAAACAATAGTAGATGTCTGGTTGTACAGTACGCCTGAAATGATTGAATATGAATACAAAGAGGATGAGGAGCCACCGGACGTTCAGCCAGAACCTCAACCGCCTATAAAAGCAGAACAGATGGACATCAAGGTAGAGCCAGAAGACACACAACCTCTTAACGAAGAACTGCAAGACCCATTAACAAATTTCGACAACTGTGATAGCAAAGACAATTGGCTTGACTTCTTCAGCAAACCAACCGAGCTGGATGTAGATGAGATGATAATTAAACCAGTGAAAAGTGTAGAAGTCAAGACTGATCCTGATCCAGTGGTTGATAATCTAATACAGAGTCAAGAAACTGAAATCAGTGCCCCGGAGGTACAGAAACCAGATACAGATTTACCAAACGAATTGTTGAATCAAACATCGTCTGTCAAGAAGAGAATAGTGAAATATATTGATCCAACTACCGGGAAGATATTCTATCTAGAAATGGATAGAGCCTTGGACCTCACGAAGGTCCAAGAAATTATAATAAATAACACCAAAGCAAAGATTAGTCCCATAAAAACTAATGGCCTTAAAAATGTTAGGAAGAAAAAGGGTGTGTCCCTGTTGAAGCCTGAAATTAAGAATCTGTTAAAAAATGAAAGTTTTAAAAGTAAACCTGATTTTTCGCATATAGAAAACGATCATTGCTACCTAGCAACACCGTCCAAGATCAACAGCCAAGTGTTGCCAGTTGAAAATAAGTGTGAAGTGAAAAAAGAAAGGACTTTATATGACAATTTGTGTTCTGTAGTGTGTCGGTTTAGCAGTGTGCGGTCGGCTGTGAATTATATCATTAAGAGAATACCAATAATATCGGAACAAGCGAGGGACCCGGATTTTGTAAAGCATTTCCCCTTTGTTGTTGAAACTGAAGAGAAGTATTGGAAGTTGGATTTTGCTAAGAGAAGAAATATTGAGGTGAGTTTTTTTATTACTAACTAGCTGACCCGACAGGCGATGTTCTGTCTTAGCTGTGAATTCATATGACAAATACAACATAGCAAAAGGGACCCTTACATTATCACGAAAATAAAGGTTCTGGTTGGTTGTTTCAAACTTTTCTTTTCATAAGAACCTTCTCCTGACAACACAAACAAAAAATAATTAGCGTAATCTGTCACGGTTCACGCGTGATGCCGTGACCAAGGGAAATAGGGATTCATTTTAATATATGTCACCGAAAGATAACAAGAACCGCAATATTTATAAATTTTCTAGGAAATTCTAGGAAATTTATCAACCTTCGTAGGATTCTAAAGTTTTGTAACATTGTAGTCCGACATGGCCGTGATAGGTTAGAAGGCTAAGACGGGTGCGAAGCGTAGCGGAGCACCCGCCTTAGCCGACGTTGGCTGTTTTTTTTGTTCGCTAAGTTTATTAATTTGCGAAAATGTGGGCGTTTATTAATACAATTAATCTGTTGGAAGGTTGATAAATTTCCTAGGAAATTTAGAAATTTGCGGTTCTTGTTATCTTCCGGTGACATATACATAGATTAGGGCTAACGTTTTCCGATGTCGTCTGCTTTAAAATAACTAATGTGCGTAAGTAAAGTAAAGATTATGTATCATACTAGTCACCTCTAAAGCACTACGCGTTATGATTTATTTATAGCCTTGTACAACCAGAGATAAGTATAGACAAGGAAACAATACTGTTGACGATGACAAACGACCCACCAGCTCCTAACCTGAAAATAAAATAAAAACACATTAAACACTTTGATACATTAATTTAGTTTGTACTTACCTGTACGATGATTGTAAAAACCTGTAAATAAGAATATAAAATGATTAGTACCTGTATAAGTTAAATGTAATACATTCATAGTTTTGTATCTTCATACAGCTTCATACTTTGTGTTATCTAATAAATGAGAAGAAATTTCGATAATGCCAAAATTAATTAAATAAAAATAATATACTTACATCTGGTTATAGAATATATGTACATGCATTGTTCGTTTGGTGCCTCGTCGCCTGCGCATCCAGCGCCACCCTCTGTGGAGTCAGTCGTCCGTAACTCACCTACGCGATCACACGCACAAACGCAACCCGATTTGGCAATATTGAAGCGGCTTCTCGTACATCAAAACCTCAATTTTTATTCGCACTAGTACGCCCTACATCTATCCCTTACAAAAGTGGTCCTTCGAGCCGGATCCATACAAGCGAATAAAGAACAAAACCTGTGTCGCAGGCATGTCGTTATTTCAAACACCGCCGCGAATGAAAACGCGTGCACAATTGAAAAAAGAAATGATGGCTAACGATGAGGTTACACAGCTTGAAGTGAAATCGGATGTGCAGTTTAATCGCAAAAATACAGTGAGTGATAGTGGAAAAGTTAAATCAGATATCGTTCTGCCATGCGCGACTCCAAAAAATGACGGTGCTAGTAGAAAAAGTAGTACCCGCGCTTCTTCGATAGCCGCACGGCAGAAACAGCTAGAATATGAAGCAGCTCAAGCTAAAGCAAGAATTGAAATGTTAGAAGCCGAAGCAGAAGTAAAAGAGGCAAGAACAAAAGCCCGTATAGAAAAAGAGCTGCTAAGCAGAAAATTAGCTGCTGATTTAGCCAATTTAGCTGAAAACTCCCGATGTTCGAAACAGTATTCATCTATATCTTACAAAAGCAAGGTGGAAAACTGGTTGGAAAAATCCGTTGCTGCACCTGGCTCCTCACTTAATAATAATAACGTGATGTTTGATGGCAGTGAATTTAAAAATCATCACAAAGCTGAATGTAGCACGAATCTCGAACGGCGACCTACCAATGCAGCGGCCGGCGACAGCACCCACCGCGCCATTGAGGCGCTGGCTAGTGCAATAAAGGATGCCGTCTGCGCCTCAACTTCAAAAGCCAACAATCAAGAACTGTTGTCTAGGCTAGCTACCTCCAAAGACTTACCCTTATATTTTGGAGATCCCATGGAATGGCTTCAATTTAAAGAAGCATTTAACGAATCCACGCGCCTTTGTAACTACAGCGACACAGAGAATTTGTGGCGCCTACGGAAATGTCTCCGCGGTGATGCAAAGGAAGCGACATCCTCTTTATTGATGAGCGCCACTTCACCTCAAGATGTAATGGAAACTTTGGAGCTGCGATTTGGGAGACCTGAGAATATAATGCGAAGAGTAACGTCTCAGTTAAGAAAGTTACAGGCGTTACCGCAAGCTTACCATACAGAAATAGTTAACTTTGCTATTAAGATAAAGAACTATGTTACAGCTATGCGGACTATACAACAAAATGACTACTTGAGAAGTCCAGAGTTGGTAACTGTTGTTGTGTCTAAATTTCCCACCGCATTAATCAATAAGTGGGCTGAGTACCTATTTGAAAATCAAGATGATATTCCGAAATTAGAATTACTATCCAAATTCCTTTATCAAGAAGCACGGAAAGTTGCAGCTTCAGGAGTGAGCTACATCCACAGTCATAATGACTTTAAAAAAAGATCGGATTTTGTGCAGAGAATTACACACAATAATCAGTCCGTGCTATTGAGTACCGATGTAAGCAACGCTCCTGGTAAATGCATTTTTTGCCGAAGACAGAATCACGCTCTGAGTGAGTGCACCAGATTTAAACGAGCTATGAGAAAAGACCGATGGCGATTTGTCCGTGTAAACAAATTATGTTACAAATGCCTCGGCGCTCGACACGAAGATCAGTCAACGTGCTCTGCGGAAAACTGCGACATCGAGGCCTGTGGTCAGCCTCATCACCGGTTGCTGCACTGGCTGCGGCCGGGGACGGTGCGCCAGGCTACGCCCGCACCGCCACTCAACGATCCTCAACACCCCGATAGTGAGCTCGTTGCCCACGCGTCCCAGTGTAGTGAAGTGTCCGTACAAAATATTCCTGAAAAGACAAAGAAATTAAAAGTATCAAAAGTTATGCTTAAAATAGTGCCGGTTACTATACACGGACCCTACGGTAGTATAAACACGTATGCGCTGTTAGACGACGGTGCAACGGTGAGCCTCATAGCAGCTGATATCGCCGATAAGGCTGGGCTACACGGTGAGAGTGTCACTATGCGTGCAACTAGCGCATGGGACTCTGGCGAGTTGGTATGTAGATCTGAAATAATAGATTTTAACATTAGTAACAGTGATGGCATTAAATTTAAATTACGTGCTCGGAAATTAAAAGAATTAAACTTACCTGTACAATTAACTTCAATTAAGGACTGTAGTAATTATGAAAACTTGTCTAGTATTAATTATAACCCATGTAAATCTGAAATAAAACCTAAGTTGTTAATAGGACAGGATAACTATGATTTGATTGCGCCAATTGTTTGTAAAAAGTATAAGCCAGATGGGCCGTTTGTCACGCAAACATTACTGGGATGGTGTGTGCACGGAGCTTTACGTCAGGTAGATAAACATTCTAACGTTTCTCACTTGTTTACTATCACAGCGGGTACAAATGATGCACCGCGCCAGCCGGCTATTACTGCATCTATGCCGATAGATAATTGCGAAGTCCATCCACACTTAGCTAATAATACAGACACGAATTTACACGAATTAATACGACTTTCCTTTTCACTTGATTCGATTGGGATTTGTAATAAACCGCGTCAAAATATTGATGAATTAAGAGCCGTACATATGCTTAACGAGTCAGCCGAGTTGATAGATGGTCAATGGACTGTCAATTTGCCCTGGAGGTGTGACGAAACCTTTATGCCAGACTCATATCCCATGGCTTTGAAGCGACTTAAATCAGTCGAACGAAAAATGTTATCTGACCCGGAATATGAGTCACGGTATCGAGAACGTATCAAACATTTGCTTGATAATAATTACGCCAGAAAGCTTGGCGAATCTGAATGTGAGGACACGTCTCATAGTCGTATATGGTATTTGCCCCACTTCGGGGTTGATAATCCAAACAAAAATAAGTTGAGATTAGTATTCGATGCTGCTGCTAAATGCCATAATATTTCATTAAATGACCAGTTACTTCAAGGACCTGATTTACTAAAATCTTTATATGGTATAATGTTTAGGTTCAGGGAAAATTCTATAGGAGTAATCGGGGACATTAAGGACATGTTTTTGAGAATTAAAATTCGAACTAATGATCAACATGCATTAAGATTTTTGTGGAAAGAGGAAGGCTGCGATTCAGTAAATAAATACGCTATGACGTCACTTATATTCGGTGCAAACTGTTCACCGTTTATAGCGCAGTTTATCAACCAAAACAAAAACGCTTCCCGATTCCAAGATCAAATGCCGGAGGCGGTTCACGCGATAAAAAATAGTCAATATATGGATGATTACATTGATAGTTACGCGGATAAACAGGTAGCTACAGATATGATAAAACAAATCTCATATATTCATCAAGCGGGTGGATTCAACATGCACAACTGGTTGTGTAACGTGCCGTCAGTACTGTGCGATGTTCCTAAAGAAACTCTTAATGATAAGGCAATAAGGTTTGACATCGACAAACTACCGGAACGAACACTTGGGCTACTGTGGTTCCCGGGTACAGATACGCTAGGCTTCGATCTGTCTTTTAAACGCATACCGCAAGATATTATAAATTTTAAAAGAATACCAACAAAACGTGAGATGTTACGAATAGTCATGTCAATTTTTGATATTCACGGTTACTTGGGACCTTTTACAATTAAAGGAAAAATATTAATGCAAAATACATGGAAGTCAAATATTAAGTGGGATGATAAATTAAATAAAGAATTAAATAATTTATTTAAGAGTTGGATAGAACAAGCTCCGGAGATAAATAATATTCGAATCCCGCGCTGGTATTTCCGTAGCGATCCAGATAATGACAGTGAGACGAAATTGGAACTACACGTATTTTGCGATGCATCGCCGAGCGCATACGCAGCCGTCGCGTATTGGCGGAAAGAAAATAGCAATGGACTCGTATCGCTAGCATTTATTGCTAGCAAAAGTAAAGTAACTCCAGCAAAACCGGTTTCCGTACCGCGCCTCGAACTGCAGGGTGCATTGTTAGCGTGTAGATTAGCGGATAGTATTAAAAAAGAACACCGTTTACTACCAAATGCCGTATATTATTGGACTGATTCAACTACGGTTTTATATTGGATTCGCAATCAATGCCGAACATATAAAGTTTTCATCGCCAACAGACTGGGTGAAATCGATGAGTTGAGTAGGGCTGAAGAATGGCACTATGTACCGACTAGTTTAAACTTAGCAGATCTGGCAACAAAAAATACCGACTACGTATTGAGTAGTAACTCGGATTGGTTTATCGGACCGCCCTTTTTGTATCAACCGCGTTGTTGTTGGCCCCAACATCCTGAAACAAAAGAAATTAGTGAAGATATATTAGAAAAAGTACACACAATATACGAAAATAATAAAATTTATGAATTACCTGTTCCAGAGCCGAGTCGATTTTCTAGCTGGTTGCGATTATTACGGACTACAGCTACAGTTCTATATTTTGCTGAAAAATTTAAAAGGAATTCAATTACTGGAATTAATGATGAATTGATGCAAAAGGCGGAAACATTACTTCTACGTCACTCGCAAGCACAGTCATTTCAAACTGAAATAAATTTATTAAAATTAAATAAAGAAGTAAAGCGTGAAAGCCGTTTACGTACGCTGACCCCAATGCTAGATGAAAAAGGCCTTTTACGCGTTGGCAGTCGCATCGGAAATGCGAAAGATGTAGATCAGTTCACCAAATATCCTATTATAATAGACGGTAAAAGCCATATAGCGCAGCTCATTATCAAATATTATCACGTGAATGCTGCACACTCATGTAACGAAATGGTGATAAACGAATTGCGCCAAAAGTACTGGATCGTTAGATTGAGGCCTACAGTTCGCTCTGTTGTCAAACAGTGTTTGATTTGTAAATTCAGAAAGGCCTCACCTAAGCCACCACGTCTCGGTGACTTGCCTGAGTGTAGACTTTCCCATCACCAGAGACCATTCACTATGTGCGGAGTAGATCTATTTGGACCCGTGGAAGTTGCCTACGGTCGACAAAGAGCTCGTAGATACGGTGTACTTTTTACTTGCCTTACCGTGCGTGCCGTACACATCGAGGTAGTTCCATCCCTCACAACCGACTCCATGATAATGGCACTACGGCGAATGGCCGCTCGCAGAGGTTGGCCGCACACCGTGTTCTCTGACAATGGAACCAATTTACGAGGCGCCAATAATGAACTTCGGAAATCATATGAAGAGTTGATCAAAAACCAAAAAGACCTCGTATCTGAAGCCTTAAATAAAGGCGTGCAGTGGCAATTCATACCTCCAGTCAGTCCACATATGGGAGGTGCCTGGGAGCGCCTCATTCGTAGTGTTAAAACCGCATTGAAAGTCGTATTGAAAGAGCGAGCCCCTAGGGAGGAGACTCTGTTTACTTTGTTATGTGAAGTGGAGAATATGATTAACAGCCGCCCATTAACTCACGTTTCTGTTGACCCACGTGATCTAGAATCATTAACCCCTAACCACTTTCTATTAGGTTCCTCTTCTAACCTACCGCAGGTTGGAATTTTTGACGATAGCGACCTTTATCTTAGAAAGCAGTGGCGTATATCGCAGCGTCTAGCAGATTTATTTTGGTCTAGGTGGCTAAAAGAGGTTTTACCTACTTTAGCTCCTCGAAACAAATGGCATCGCGAAGGCACGCAGCTCAAGACTGGAGATCTTGTTGTAGTAGTAGACCCCACTTCTCCACGGAATGTATGGCCCAAGGGCATTGTTCAAAAGGTTTATCCTGGAGCTGACGGACGGGTTCGAACACTAGACATTAAAACTAGAACAGGCGTTATGAAACGTCCAGCAACTCGCGTAGCGTTACTTCTTGGTAATGAGTGTCACGATCGTGACACTGAGGGGCAGGATGTTGACGATGACAAACGACCCACCAGCTCCTAACCTGAAAATAAAATAAAAACACATTAAACACTTTGATACATTAATTTAGTTTGTACTTACCTGTACGATGATTGTAAAAACCTGTAAATAAGAATATAAAATGATTAGTACCTGTATAAGTTAAATGTAATACATTCATAGTTTTGTATCTTCATACAGCTTCATACTTTGTGTTATCTAATAAATGAGAAGAAATTTCGATAATGCCAAAATTAATTAAATAAAAATAATATACTTACATCTGGTTATAGAATATATGTACATGCATTGTTCGTTTGGTGCCTCGTCGCCTGCGCATCCAGCGCCACCCTCTGTGGAGTCAGTCGTCCGTAACTCACCTACGCGATCACACGCACAAACGCAACCCGATTTGGCAATATTGAAGCGGCTTCTCGTACATCAAAACCTCAATTTTTATTCGCACTAGTACGCCCTACATCTATCCCTTACAAATACATAGAAAAATATGGAAAGTATGGGAAGATTGAAAAAGATATAGAAAGGAGGATAATTACTGTTGTAATGAGGTGAATGGTGCCATGTCTGTGTTAGTGGGCAACATGAATATATCAGCCAAGGCACGGCTAGCTGTGCATAATGCGATATTGGTCCCCACCATATTATACAGCCATTTGTACCGATATGTATAATAAATTCTGTGTATCTATCTGTACGGCAGTGAATACTGTCTGTGTCAGAATGAGTATGAATGTGGAGATATATGAGAGTTGTTGACAATTTGTGCTGTGGATATTTTCAAGCAATTAGTAAATTTGTCATCTTAACGATATATCTAAAATTCATACTTTTTTTATCCAATTCCAGTGGTCTAGAGCGAAACTAATCAACAGACTACTGACAGAGAACTTTACACAAACAGAAACAATATGGCGGACGAAGCAGATCCTCCTATATTCTAGGTTGCACGGTTTCTATCCAATCAGAACGGAAGCTATCAGCACACAGAACGACTGTGAATGGTCTTCCTGGAACTTGGAACACACAGACAATCTGGAGTCCAGCGTCAAAGAACTATATCCCAACCCGAATGACATATGCAGCTTGTCAGTGTTTGACATAAGTCAGTTTGACAGCTTGTCAGAGTGCGTAGATTTGACAGAGGACGAGGATATTGACGTCGTGAGTGACCGTAGGGTGGTGGTGAAGAAGGAAGCGGCGCCGGAAGTTGAAGGGCTGGTGGCGCTTCCGGTCGAGAGTGAGCAGGACAGATTGATGTTCCTCTATATAGAGAGGAAATGCGCCGATATTGGTATAGAGTTGAAGAATGAGGATGTTGGCAATGGATACTCATATAGGTGAGTTTGTGAATTAACAAAAATAAATAAAAATATACCACTGACCTTAATATAATTAATACATGGACATCGGGTCTTATACAAAACTAGCTTCTGCCCGCGACTTTGTCCGCGTTGAGCCTAGAATTCCAGAGGAACCTAACATTTTCTCAGAACCAAGACATTTTCCCGGGATAAAAGTCCTATGTTTTAATCTAATTTATAAACTATCTGTGTTCCAAATTTGCCATAATCTTCTAATTTTTGTTTATTAACTTTACCGTTATGTATGTAACGGAATCTTTCTAATTAATTTTGACTGTCTTCAAGACATCTGATCATATTGAAAATTGGCACACATATTAAGGACCGATGACAATACAATAATATCATAACTTTATCCTAATATCCTGACCAGGATCATCAGGATACATACACTTAAGATTATGTATTTTTAAACTTTTATTTGGTTGTTCACAGTGCCGTCCATGCAGTGATGCTGTCAGCAATGAAGAGTTTCGCCGAGGAACTGATCCGGAGCTCGCTGGCAGCCAAGCTGACACTAGACCAGAGGGCAGAACAGCTGCCTACCGTGTGGGCGGGGTATGTTGTATACTCCTATCATAAGTTGAATACTGAAACGTCAAGCATTGTCGACAATACGATTTCGTATATAAAAGAGAATGCCCATTAAAGTATGAACCATCGGAAAGAGATCCCTGTTCAAAAAACACATACTTAAGGAAATACAAGCATACGGTCCACCTGATGGTAAGCAGTCACCGTAGCCTATAGCCGCTAGCAATACTAGGGATATCACTAACGGGTTGCCAACCATGTTGTTGATGAGGACTTACTGTGCTAGCAGCATTACTACTAGCCCATCGTATCCTCGTGGAGCACTGGCAACCTTACCACAGAAACACAACACTACATCAAGTAGTGTTATTTGATTGCGGTCTTCTGTAAGGTGGAGGTACAGTCCCCAGTCGGGCTGCTCTAAATTAAATGGGAAATCCCACGGGAAGTCCTAAATCGCCCTACCGCTCTTAAATCAATATATCTTGAAGCTTGAGAAGCAGTACCATAAATGGGCATTCTGTTTTGGAGGCCACTTACTGCTTCAGTATGGCATTTCAGTATTCGGCCATAGCATCACGTAATTTGTGTGTAGTGCAGGTGGTGTAATGTCTGTATGTGTGTGTGTGCAGGTCTGGGTGTCGTCGCGTGTGTGTCCGCGCGGGAGACGTGTGGAGCGCGTGCGGGGCGGCGGGGGGCGCGGGGGCGGCGGGGGGAGCGGGGGGCGAGGCCGGAGTGGGGGGAGCGGGGGGCGCAGGCCGGGTGTCGCTGGCGGCGCGCGGGGGACTGGCCACACTGCGCACGCGCACCTCGCCACTATAATATACATACACACACACACCGCTTTTCATTTTTATACCTTCCCCCCATTCACCTTCCCTGACTGACTTTATAAAGCCGATTTACGCAGTGCGTACGATTTGCTACTATCGTGGACTGTTTTCAAAACTCCAAGAAGTATTAGAATGCATAGCACTACGCATTTTCATGCAACAACATAATATTAAGAAACTTGATCATTCTCTTACATTCGACAATTTCAAAAAAGTCCTTGAAGAGGATTGATTGCCATAGTTAGAAGAAGAAGACAAGGTATTTCTTACGTTATCTATATCTACCTGCCACTGAATTTTAGGCTTCTGTCTTAATATTAACCTTATCAATAACTAGCTATTCCAGCGAGAGTGCGAGAATTTATTTTTGAATTATAGACCTAACGAAACGCCATCTTTTTTAACGTACATAACTTTTTTATTTATGATCTGGTTGAAAAAAACAAACAGTAAATCTTAAGTGAAACTTACCAAAATACATTAGTGACAAACGCATTCTTAAGCTGTTTTTGAGATTAGCGCGCACAAATGCACAGACATAAAAAAAAACAGAATAAAATTCTAACAATCATTGGTTTGGGTTCTATTGCGTTGGCAATCCCAATAATAGGTTTTCTCTCTTCAATGTGCAGACAGTATCCAAATACATTTTTATTGTATGTATTGATAAGAATTATTTCTATAATAAAGATAGGGATATATTGAAGGAACAGGAAGAAAAGGAATTTTCTCTTATCCAACTTTTAATTCTTCAATTTAAAAACTATCGAGTACTTTAAATACATATTTTGTGATTGATTTGTTTAAAATTACTTTCAACTATCAATCTTTTACAACTTGATTCGGGAAACATTTATTTAATGTAGTTGTGCGGAAAGAGAACCATCGTGGCAGAAAATGGATGAATGATTTTTCCTTAAAATAATTACTAGAAACTATTATAAAGACGGAATCTGATATCATTATATTGTAGCAATGGCGACCCGCTCCGGCTTCACACTGTATTTCTCTTCTATAATATGCATGTACCTACTACCCAAAACCTTCGCAATAAAACCCGTTGCCTAGTTTAAAAGCTACTTTGTTTTATATGTACTACTAGCGACCCGCCCCGGCTTCGCACGGTCAGCGTTAGCCATTTAAATTAAATACCGATAAAACACAAATTAATTCTACATATAATTCTTCCTCTTGATTTAATTCTACATATAATCACCCTATCTATAAAAAACCGCATCAAAATCCGTAGCGTACTTTTTAAGATCTAAGCATACATAGGGACAGACAGACAGCGGTAAGAGAGTGTTTTATACTATTTGTAGTGATGTTAAGATAGTTTCAAAGTAGATGTGACAGTACTACACTACAGTGCTGCCAACATACCATTACAAATATGTTAGTTAACCACAGCGCCATCAAATATTATGACAGTTCTCTTTCCACGCAGACTACAATTCTCTAAATCAAATCACAAAATATTTACATATAAATGTCTCAACTGTCACATAATAAGAATATTATCTAGACATCTAATTTCTTTGTTCTTATAATAAACAAATTCATTAGGTGTGGCTACACTGAACACCTTTTGCTAATTCATATTTCCTAACGCCGCGCAAGATATACAAATGACTATCGATAACTTATCGATAGTCGAACAATGGGTGACTATCGATAGTATCGATTACATAAAATGTGACACCACTATTTCTGACTTGCAATTTTCAAGCTGGCGATACTTGCGTGGACTTCAATCAACATGTTACAGAATTCATACAAGCGTTCAGAATATCACGTTGGAGATGGAACTTTGCGACATTGTACAGTGTACATATACATACGGACACACCTACAACGGATACAATGAAACTACGCCTTCCCACGAACCATATGTTAAAAAAACCGGCTACACTTCGCTGTTCGCAAAGTTCCACCTTTTTTATTAGATCGAGTAATTAAAATAAAAATAGTATTTGGTGTGATCTATCATTTATCAGACAAAATGGCAGTAGCTAAGTAAGAGTAGCGATGGATGAGTAAAAGTAGATTTATATTTAAGAGATTGTACTGTTAATGAGTGATTTGTTAATCTTAAATTAGTTTTACAGACAGACAACATGACTTCACGTGATCAGAACTAACACAAATATTGGTTGTTTAATAGTCCTAGTATCATTTATGATAGTGGACGTGACAAATTATTTTATTAAGGTTCGGTATATAGGCTACGGTGACCGCTTATCATCAGGTGGGCCGTATGCTTGTTTGCCACCTTAGTGGTATATAAAAAATAATTAACCCGTACCGTTTTTTTTAACGTTAGATATAAAACTGTTCTTTAGTTAGTGGTATGTTAAACTCAATAAATTCGACATTATTTTGTGAATCGATACACGTGATATATCGAAAGCTAAGTAGCTTTCTACTCGCGACTTTGCTTGTATACTGTACAATTTATGTGATTCCAAAATGAAAAGTATCGCGTATCCTTCTTTATACAAGCAATTTTACAGCAAAACTTATCATTATTGGTGTTTTTTGACCTTGAAACAGACATATTGTATGATTTTTACTATTTATTATATTATTATTGATAAAGTTCATTCGATATCAACATTAATAATAATCTACGGATATTATCCCACAGCACCAACTGGTCCCAAATTAAGCAAAGCTTGTACCATGGGTACAGACAACTGTTCTGAGAGCAGGAATATCTTGCGACTACATATTCGAAAACGTAACTCAAAATGTCAAAATGTTCGTACAAATTTTTGTTCAAATTTTCGCCGTCGCAGCGCTGTTCATTTCATTGCGTTTTTCATACAACAATAGACTAAAGCGATACAAAAACGTAGTCGAAAGTGATTCTTACTAAGTCTACTGATATATACAGAGTGGCGGTGGATAGCCAAATTCTAAACTATGAGGAAACGCGAGAAGTACAACTGTTTTGACGTATATTATTCTCGTATATTTGATCCAAACTACAAAAGAAACAGCAAACGCCCGGTTTTACTTATTTTTATTTTGAATTAATTTAATACATTCCATTTCCGCCTGCAAAATTTTCAAAGACACTTCCTATATAGTATTAATATAATGTATGATTGTACAGACTGTGTGTACACCTGTCTGCTCCGGATGTTCTATCGCCGAACTCGATCTGGAAACAACAGTGACGTTATTTATACATTAAAGATTAAAATATAATGTATTATTCACTGACCTGGGCGGGGCTAGGCGGGCACGGGCTGGGCGGCGGGCAGGAGGGCGGGCGGGGCTAGGGGGGCACTGACCTGGGCGGGGCTAGGCGGGCACGGGCTGGGCGGCGGGCAGGAGGGCGGGCGGGGCTAGGGGGGGCACTGACCTGGGCGGGGCTAGGCGGGCACGGGCTGGGCGGCGGGCAGGAGGGCGGGCGGGGCTAGGGGGGGGACTGACCTGGGCGGGGCTAGGCGGGCACGGGCTGGGCGGCGGGCAGGAGGGCGGGCGGGGCTAGGGGGGCACTGACCTGGGCGGGGCTAGGCGGGCACGGGCTGGGCGGCGGGCAGGAGGGCGGGCGGGGCTAGGGGGGGCACTGACCTGGGCGGGGCTAGGCGGGCACGGGCTGGGCGGCGGGCAGGAGGGCGGGCGGGGCTAGGGGGGGCACTGACCTGGGCGGGGCTAGGCGGGCACGGGCTGGGCGGCGGGCAGGAGGGCGGGCGGGGCTAGGGGGGGGACTGACCTGGGCGGGGCTAGGCGGGCACGGGCTGGGCGGCGGGCAGGAGGGCGGGCGGGGCTAGGGGGGCACTGACCTGGGCGGGGCTAGGCGGGCACGGGCTGGGCGGCGGGCAGGAGGGCGGGCGGGGCTAGGGGGGCACTGACCTGGGCGGGGCTAGGCGGGCACGGGCTGGGCGGCGGGCAGGAGGGCGGGCGGGGCTAGGGGGGGCACTGACCTGGGCGGGGCTAGGCGGGCACGGGCTGGGCGGCGGGCAGGAGGGCGGGCGGGGCTAGGGGGGGGACTGACCTGGGCGGGGCTAGGCGGGCACGGGCTGGGCGGCGGGCAGGAGGGCGGGCGGGGCTAGGGGGGCACTGACCTGGGCGGGGCTAGGCGGGCACGGGCTGGGCGGCGGGCAGGAGGGCGGGCGGGGCTAGGGGGGGGACTGACCTGGGCGGGGCTAGGCGGGCACGGGCTGGGCGGCGGGCAGGAGGGCGGGCGGGGCTAGGGGGGCACTGACCTGGGCGGGGCTAGGCGGGCACGGGCTGGGCGGCGGGCAGGAGGGCGGGCGGGGCTAGGGGGGCACTGACCTGGGCGGGGCTAGGCGGGCACGGGCTGGGCGGCGGGCAGGAGGGCGGGCGGGGCGGGGTGGGCGGAGGGCGCGGGGTCCTTGGCGGGTCCCCGGCCGGCTCGCTCCAGCTTCAGCTTGTCCCCGTTCATGATCGCCTTGATGTCCTCCGCGTCCAGTGTCTCGTATCTAATTAGTGTTACAAATTAATTCACAATTAATAAAGGACCGTGTATAGGGGCTACAAACAACCGCTAAGGCGGGCCGTATCTCTTAATATAACATGCATCTCGTATAATCTTATATAAATAATCAACGTACTTGAGTAAAGCCTCGGCCAGCGCCTTGTGTTCCTTGGCGTGCGCGCGCAGGATGGCCTTGGCTCGCTCGTAGCTCTCCGATAGTATCTTCTTTATTTCACCGTCCACCTGAGACACATACATATGTAACACTTCAATTACGAACTCTACGAAACAATCTGTAGCGACCTCACGGCTACATAAACCAACGTTAGAAATCTACTAACTAGCAGGACAACATTCAACGAATGACAACTACATACGTCACAATCCTGCCACGCGCTAGCGAAGTTTTCTACGCAATTCCACATATATACAAGTTTCTGACTAGAACAGTCGGAGCCGCGGTTCCCCAGGCACAACACCCGCCTGGCTGGAAGATCTTCCCTTTGTGGCGGAGCATGATCACCTCGCTCGCCCCACAAATCCAATTCAAATATTAGTAACGTTTAATTCTCACCATAGTAAAATAAAGGCTGTAGTAGGTAGGTAAATATTATATAAAAATAAAAATGTAGCGTCTATTCACTCTCCAAGCCCTTTCTTTTATTTGATACAAGCTGCCTTTATTATAGCCTATGTTACTCAGTGATAATGTAGCTTTCTAACGGTGAAAGAATTTTTGAAATAGGTCCAGTAGTTTCGGAGCCTATTCAATACAAATCCACAAAATTACAAATCTTTCCTCTTTATAATATTAGTGTAGACTCATATGCACAGGGGAAATATTAATGTGTAAAGTAGTCATTCATTACTAACAATAAACAATTTTCAACGTCTCCGCATAAGGGTTAATATAGAAATCATATATCAACATTTTTCGCCCGCCGCCATATTGGATTAAAAACGGCGCAATTAGATAATGGTGCATTGTCACGGGCACTAAATGTGTATGCCGAATTTCAGCTCAATAAAATTGGTCACTGGGAAGTAGGTCCAATTGTACTTGTAAGATTTGATTATTTAAACTTAAGCAGGGAGACTATCGAATTGCTTTCGACTATTCTGGAAGGGAAAATTAACAGCGCCACGGCGGCGAAAAGTGGAACTAAAAACTCGCATGTATATTTTCGAATTTTGAGTTACCGTTTCCGAAAAATGTTTCTGCTTCCGACACAGACTGGGATAGATGAAAGTAAAAAAAGCTTGTGGAAATAAGGGATGTAGGTGGTCACCAGTTCATTAGTGTAGGGCCCCAGCTGGTCGCTCTGCCCCCTCGGGGGCTCCAGGGCGCGGAGCCCCACCTTGTCGCTCATGCCCCACTCGCGCACCATGTGGCACGCGATCGACGTCGCCTGCTTCAGGTCCGACGACGCACCTGTATGCAACCAACACCCTCATTATAGCCACAGAGACCAACCCCACACGACCCGTTCCCACCGTATACTGTAGTGCAAGCATGAATAATTTGCGACAACGTTATCGTATCGCCTTCGACTATTTTTGTATTGAAAAATGAACAGCGCTGCGGCGGTGAATATTGGAACTAAAAATTTGTATGACAATATTGACATTTCGCGAGATACGTTTTCGAATACATTGTCGAAAAAATTTCATGCTACCGGCACTGAACTAATATACGCACGAGCGGATCCAGGTGGGGTGTATAACGGTAACGGACATTGTTATTTTAGGTTTTTAACCAATAGATGGCGCTTTTTGTAAATATACGTTTTATAGCGCGCGCTGTAGAGAATCTCCGTCGCTATGGTATATATCAGCGACGGTGACTCATCGAGCTCCAAACCAACGAATCGAACTACGTGTACTTCAATTATCAAGTTTTATTTGACCACGTACAACAAGACCTGCTGCTGACTGCCTCCACTCCCAGTACCCAGCATGACGTCACACAAGGGGTTCATGGGGGTCTTGAACCCCTTCCCAATCGCAGGGTATACACGGTAGGGCGAATTGGGATCTATTTTGGAGCCGTCCGACTGGGACAGTACCTCCACCTTACAGAAGACCGCAGTCAAATAACACTACTTTGATGTAGGGTTGTTTCTGCGGCGAGTAAGGTTGCCAGTGCTCCACGAGGATACGCGCTAGTAGTAATGCTGCTAGCACACTGAGTCCTCATCAACAACACGGTTGGGCACCCCGTTAGTGAAACCCCTGGTATTTCTAGCGGCTATAGGCTATGGTGACTGCTTACCATCAGGTGGGCCGTATGCTTGGGTGCCACCTTAGTGTATTAAAAAAAATGCAGTATAGTAATTGTAAATGTATAGTCCACTGACCGGATGTGATCTTGTCGGGCCCGAACACCAGTTCCTCGGCCGCGCGGCCACCCATCATGGTGTCCATCATGGCGAGCAGCTGCTGCTTGGTCACGTGATACCTGACAAATAGATTACAAATAGCATTTATTAAACTAACGACCCGCCCCGACCAATACCAATACTAATATGATAACGCTGAAGAGTTTGTTTGTTTGAACGCGCTAATCTCAGGAACTACTGGTTCGAATTTAAACATTATTTTTGTGTTGGATAGTCCATTTATCGAGGAAGGCTTTAGGCTATATAACATCACGCTGCGACCAATAGGAGCTACCCGGGCGAAGCCGGGGCGGGCCGCTAGTCTTAACTTATTTGACAGGACTTAAAGTATTGCCATCCTTATTTAACCCCGCACATGAGATAGGGATAGCAAGACTTTTTAGCCCTGTCAAATTTGTTTAACCTCATGTTAAAGTTCATGTTTTAATAGATCAGTCGTTTGTCGTTTGATTAGTTAATCCGTGACGGTGAATGTGTGGTGTGCGTAGGATGTTACCTCTCCTTGGCGGGGATGTAGGCGGTGTGCCCCAGCGAGGGTCCCCGCGGGATGATGGTCACCTTGTGCAGCGGGTGCGAGTCCTGGAACAACACATTGCTGCAGCCACAACACTGACCGGTACCACATATATCATATTTATTATGTACTAGCTGTTTCCCCGCAACCTCGCCCGCGTATCAATATAATATATAGCCTATGTTATTCAGTGATAATGTAGCTTTCTAACGGTTAAAGAATTTTTGTAAATCGCTCCAGTAGTTTTATATTATAACTTTTTATCTTATATATATATTATACATTTATCTTTAAATATGTATTTGATTACTTTTATTTAGTACTAGCGGCCCGCCCCGGCTTCGCACGGGACGACATTTATATCAAATATATTGTCTACTCGTGCAAAGCCGGGGCGGGCAGCTAGCCTATGTTAATCAGTGATAATGTAGCTTTCTAACGGTGAAAGAATTTTTGAAATCGGTCCAGTCGTTTCGGTGCCTATAGACATTTATCAAATATTTTGTCTACCCGAGCGAAGCCGAGGCGGGAAGCTAGTATAATATATATAATACTAGCTATATATATATATATAGCCTATGTTACTCAGTGATGATGTAGCTTTCTAACGGTGAAAGAATTTTTGAAATCGGTCCAGTAGTTTCTGAGCCTATTCAATAAATACAAATCTTTCCTCTTTATAATATTAGTGTAGAAATGTTGATAATTTATTAGTATCCATGTATATAAATATTTATGAATACAATAACTAAATAATTCTTATTATTAATAATAATAATTAGTACGTAATATTTAGGATTATCAAATGGGGGTGGCATAGTCACTGTGTGAAAAAACCCCTTTCTAAAAATAAAGATAAAAAAAAAAAAAAAAAAATAGTTTTCATTTATTTGTATCAACACACCTGCCTCGCTGATCTCAGTATAGGTTGTCTGGTAGAGAATGCCTACCGCATTAAGTCCGCTTTGGCAAATTGTATTTGCAGAAAGTTTAATGAATACAATATAATAGTATAGATGTCGTAAGGCTTGCCCCTCGTGGTAGGCAGTGATGGTGATAAATGACGCAGTTGTGTGTCCCCAGTGGTAGGCAGTGTGCACACATTGTAAGCAGGTAGTCTACTCGGCCTCGTGGTAGACAGTTAATCCTTCACAGACAGTATTACCCTTGCGCCCCTGGTAGACAGTAATCCTTGTGATATGCAGATACTACCCCTACCTCGTACTAGACAGAGTACCCCAAACTCGTGGTCAGCAGAGCACCCCAAACTCATGGTACGCAGAGCACCCCAAACTCATGGTAAGCAGAGTACCCCAAACTCATGGTAAGCAGAGTACCCAAACTCATGGTAAGCAGAGTACCCCAAACTCATGGTAAGCAGAGTACCCCAAACTCATGGTAAGCAGAGTACAATGACCTCGTCGTAAGTTGAGTACAATGACCTCGTGGTAGACAGAATACCATATCTTCATCACAGGTTGAGTACTCCACCTTTGTGGTAATCAGACCTTCTTGGTGGTAGGCAGCACTCACCTTGGTGTAGTAGGCGACGCAGGCGTGTCCCCCCTCGTGGTAGGCAGTGATGGTGTTGGCCTCCTCGTCGGGCAGCCGCGACCTCCTCTCGGGGCCCATCAGCACCTTATCCCGGGCATCCTCCAGGTATTTCATCGTCACGTTTTTAGCGCCATCTATCGCTGCCCTGTGGAGAAATGTAGAATTATACTAATCAAACCGTTGGTCTTGTGGTTGGTGTACCTGACTGCTGCACAAAGTCGCGGGTTCGATTCCCGCCGGGGACAAAAATGTTTGCCTAGCGTCTGGGTGTATGGCATGTACATACTATAAGTTTAAAATAAAACAAGTATATAAGTATTGTATCAGCTACTGGTTCCCATAGTTCAAGCTTCGCTTAGTTTGGATACAGTGCCGGTAGCAGGAAAACGTAACTCGCGAGATATGAAAATTGTCAGACTAATTTTTAGTTCCACTTTTCACCGCCACAGCGCTGTTCATTTTTCAATACAAAAATAGTCGAAGGCGATACGCAAACGTTGACGCAAATTATTCATGCTTGCGCTACAGATGGCGCCGTGTGATACTGTCCAAGCATTATTATTATTATACCCGGGCAAATTCGAACTGCTGATGTCGCCCCGGGCAATAAGCGTGTATGCGACGGTCGGCAATGCGCGTGAGATAAATCTATTCCAACTTCCTAGATCAAATCACTAAAGTACTCAATGATGGAAAGGTAAAGAGTACTCGGAACCGGCGGGCTTGTATGAAGAGATTGATGAATGTAGAAGAAGCAAAAGAGGTGTGCAAGTCTAGTGAAATGGCGCTCTATGCTCTCTGCTTAACCCGTGAGGGACTTGGCGTGATGATGTGTATGTATTATTATGTCTTTTTTTATTTCGATTATCTGTTACTCGTGGCTTCGTCTGCATTTGTTTAAAGACAAAATTAGTCTACGTTCTTCCCCAGGATATAATCTATGTCCTTGTCAAATTCTATAACGATCCGTTCAGCCCTGAATAGGTAGCAAACAAACACACAAACAAACAAACTGAGTTACTTTCGTATTAATAATATGAGTATGTATCGTGGTGTATGCAGTATGTAGTATGTACTTGAGGGCGGCCTGGTTGACCATGTTCTCGAGGTCGGCCCCGGTGAAGCCGGTGGTCCCCCGCGCCAGCACGGCCACGTCCACGTCCCCCGCGGCGCGCACGCGGCCCACGTACAGCTGCAGGATGTCGCGCCGCCCGCCGTAGTCCGGCGTCGGCACGTTCACCTCCACACACACACACACACACACACACACATACACACATGCAACAACCACCTGGCAACAACGGTGGCACACAAGCATACGGCCCACCTGATGGTAAGCAGTCACCGTAGCCTATAGCCGCTAGCAATACCAGGGATATCACTAACGGGATGCCATGTAGACTTAGCTATATTAACGTACTAGATGACCCGGTGAACTTCTTATCACCATTCATCAAATGTTTGACAGGTAAGAACAGTTTGTATGGGAAAATAAATTTGTCGTTTTTAGTTTTTTACTCGCAATTTTTCCATATTTTCTCACCGTTTAAACCTTCCCTGGACTTCCACGAATATTTCAAGACTAAAATTAGCCAAATCGGTTCAGCCGTTCTCAAGTTTTAGCGAGACTAACGAACAGCATTTGATTTTTATATATATAGAAGATATAGATAGATATATAGATTTATAATCATAAACGCTATAGAAAACGAAAGAAATCTATAAGAATAAAAACTTGACCATGTGACATAACGTAAAAACATTTGAATTCACATACGATTCCTTCACTACGTCGACTACAGCTACTGTTAATGATGAAATCAATGTGCTAGCAGCATGACTACTAGCCCAGCGTATCCTCGTAAAGCACTAGCAACCTCACTCACCGCAGAAACACAACACTACAACAAAAAAAAGGCTTGCTTCACCTTCGGCTCTAAGATAGCATGATTTCTTGCTATAAACTATTGTCTTCCGAAATGTTTTAATGTCAAAAATGTGAAGTAAGTCACCTCGACATCGAACCGCCCCGGGCGCAACAGAGCTTGGTCGAGATCGTCCCGCCGGTTGGTGGCTCCGAGCACTATCACACCCTCGTTCTGATGGAAGCCGTCCATCTCTGATAGAAGCTGGTTGATCGTCTGACAACAAAAAACATAAATATTAATACGTAATAATAATAATGCCTGGATATTATCGTAGGGCGATTTGGGATCTCCCGTGGGTTTTCCCATTTAAATTGGAGCCGCCCGACTGGGGACTGTACCTCCTTACAGAAGACCGCAGTCAAATAACACTACTTGATGTAGTGTTGTGTTTCTGCGGTAAGTAAGGTTGCCAGTGCTCCACGAGGATACGCTGGGCTAGTAGTATTGCTGCTAGCACAGTGAGTGCTCATCAACAACATGGTTGGCAACTCGTTAGTGATACCCCTGGTATTTCTAGCGGCAAATAACAATTATTTCACTGTCGAATTCTATACTATCACTACATAACATAAGCTATATATTGTATTGCTACACGGGCTAAATCGCGGGGAAAAAACTAGTTTGTAGTATATACCTGACGAGACCGCTGGTCTAGTGGTTAGTATATCTGACTTAGGAAGTCACGGGTACGATTCCTGCCGAGGCAAACATTTATGTGACAAACATGTTGGCCTTGCGTTTGGATGTTTGACATGTATTATAAGTATGTATTTACAAAAAAAACAAGTATATAAGTATTATATCAGCTGCTGGTTCCCATAGTACAAGCTTTGCTTAGTTTGGGGCCAGATGGCGCTGTGTGATAATGTCCGAGCATTATTATTATTATTATTATTATTATTTATTATTATTATACCTGATTGGCATAAGGATGTAGGACGCTGTTGGTCCTCTTGGCGCCGACTGAGTCAATCTCATCAATGAATATCACACACGGGGCGCGCTCCTTAGCTGCCTCTGTAACAACCACACAGTATTAGGTAAAACATATTCAATCAAATCAGAAACTAATAAAGCCGTGGTGGCCTTGTGGTTGAAGCAGCAATGGCCTGACATTTGATGTGCCCCGATTCAAGCCCCGGTCTGTACTACTGAGTGTTTCTAAAGCAAGTACAAGTGATTAATCCCACCGTGAGTTTAAAAAACAGAGGCCAGGACGAAATGGGATTTCCCATGGGTCTTTCCATAGAAATTGGTGTGTTGTGGTTCTGCGGTAAGTAAGGTTGCCAGTGCTCCACGAGGATACGCTGGGCTAGTAGTAATGCTAGTCCTCATCAACAACAGGATTAGAAACCCGTTAGTGATATCCAAGATATTGCTAGCGGCTATAGGCTACGGTGACTGCTTACCATCAGGTGGGCCGTACGCTTGTGTGCCACTTTAGTGGTATAAAAAAAAAGGATGTATGTACTCACTGAACAGATCCCGTACTCTCCTAGCGCCCTGGCCGACTAGTATCTCGTCGAACTCGGGCCCGGCGGCGTGGAAGAAGGGCACCCTCGCCTCGCCGGCCACGGCCCGCGCCAGCAGCGTCTTGCCCGTGCCCGGGGGACCCACCAGCAACACGCCCTTGGGCAGCTTGCCCCCCAGGGACGAGAACTTCTCGGGGGACTTCAGGAATTCCACCTGAGACACACATATCCTTTGTTCACACACTACCAGTGGTATCTAGCGAGCCAACGGTGTTGTTGATGAGGACTCACAGTGCTAGCAGCATTAGTACTAGCCCAGCGTATCCTCGTGGAGCACTGGCAACCTTACTCACCGCAGAAACACAACATGTAACAACAAAGTAAGTAGCACCATGCGGGCAAAGCCGCGGGCAAAAAGTAGTAGTTATATAATAGTAAGTAAGTATAGCGCACCACATCCTGCAGCTCTTGTTTGGCCTCATCAGCCCCCTTAACATCGTCAAAAGTGACCGAGATATCCTCTGGGTCCACCTCCACCTGGTTCCCCAGCTGGATCCTGCAAGTACACCACAACATACATACATCAATATTTCAATACTAATATTATAAAGAGGAAACATTTGTATTTTTGTATGTATTGAATAGGCTCCGAAACATCTGGACCGATTTAAAAAAAATGATAAACGTCTACCCGTGCGAAGCCCGGGCAGGCCGCTAGTATAGAATAAAAAAACAGTCTTACAGTTTTTGAAGGAAGAACGATGAAAGAGAGAATGACGGGCGGTCACCGCTACCACTTGGTTTACCACGCGAACAGAACAAAGTAAATAAATATATAATTTTAAAATGGAACATCAGAGATTCCCAAACTTTTTTTCACTTTAAAATTTTTACTAGTTTCGGTGGACCCCTGCCACATTTCTACCATATTCTCAAAACTCGTCAAAAAGTGTGAAGATTAGATGTAGTGATTGAAATTGGGGCTGAGTTCCAACCCGAAATACGGAGTTTCAAGTCAAACATAATAATTATTTATGCAAGGTTTTACAAGTAACAGTCGCTGACCTTCTTAAAATATTATGTGTCTACATTGATTAGTACAGTCAAGCCAACCTTCTTGTTTTTCGGTATCGAAACCAGACACATTTAAGTGGACCCCCATTCATTCTTACGCTAACGTAGACCCCTTCGAGTCTCCTGTGGACCCTTGGGAATCACGAATATACATCAATAACTAAGTAAAAATCACACAATAATGTGCAAATATGAACAGTAGTCATCCATCTCACTCGCATAATTTGTACAAAATGTAATGACGTTACCTGAAGGCGGTGCCACTGACGGAGGCCATGAGACTGACGAATATGGCCAGGAAGAGGACGATGGTGAGCAGCTGCTGGACCAGCTTCAGATACTTGGAGGCCTTCGTGCCGCGCGCGTTGTCCGGGTGGGAGCCTGGGACCGGCGACATTATTTATTAATAACAAGCGGCCCGCCCCGGCTTCGCACGGGTAGACATTTATATCAAATATTTTGTCTACCCGTGCAAAGCCGGGGCGGGCAGCTAGCCTATGTTAATCAGTGATAGTGTAGCTTTCCAACGGTGAAAGAATTTTTGAAATCGGTCCAGTAGTTTCGGAGCCTATAGACATTTATCAAATATTTTGTATACCCGAGCGAAGCCGGGGCGGGAAGCTAGTATAATATATAGCCTATGTTAATCGGTGATGATGTAGCTTTCTACCGGTGAAAGAATTTTTGAAATCGGTCCAGTAGTTTAGGAGCCTATTCAATACATACAAAAATACAAATCTTTCCTCTTTATAATATTAAGTATAGACTATGTTGTTTAGGAACGAAGCATTTTCGCGCGGTAAAAAGTAGCCTTCTAGTATTAACTGATTTTTTTTCAAATCGGTGCAGGAGTCTATTTAATACAAACAAACAATCAAATCTTTCCTTTTTAATAAATAATATTAGTGTAGATTTGGATGAAGAATGTCGGGGTTATATTTTTTTTTCTAACAGGGGTGAAATATCAGAAAAATTTGAGAAACACTGTATAAGACCAAGCACTCAGTCATAAATAAATAGTTCACATGATTATGTTACCAGCAAGATATCCCTCTGCAAATGCAATTTTAATTTTGTCCTTCTGGTGGTTTGATAGTGGGGTGACATCTTCGTTTAGCAGTTTCTCGAGCCGCGGAGCCGCTTCAGGTCCAAGTGGGGATGGCTTGTCTTGGGGTTCCGAAGCCCCTAGCCCTGCGGACGGAGGAACTGAGGTTAGGTCACATAACTTACTGCTCTTATTTATATTATCATCAACAAATGTTATGGAACATTAAATAAGATACAAAGTTACAAAAACTGCAGGTGCCACATTTAACTATGGTTAACAATTTATTATAGACAATTAAGATTAATCTGTTTGTGACAGGTGTGCTGGAACATATCTCACTCAGAGAATCAGCTTTGGTATTCAGTGTGGCAATGCTGTCAGCATGCTCCTGCATGATGCTGGTTTAGTAGCTGCTAAGTCTGTGGGCTACATTCTGTTTTTTGTAAACAGTTTGATATGCTTTATGTTAATATTTGAATGTACAACATTTTAATATATTAAAATCATCACCATTCATACTAATGTTCAAAGAATATTGATATAAAAGATGACTTACTTAGTCTATGAATCAAATTGGGGTTACGTTTCAAATCAGCATGGATACCCCTTTCAGTCTTGAAGCCTCGGACCTGTATGTTGTATTTGAATGAGTCTGTGCGAACGCTTGCCGCTAGGAGCCCTAGGAAGTTGTCTGTGAAGCTTAATCTGTTGAAGAAGTTTGTTGTTATTCTTAGAAGGTACACAGTAAGTCTTAATATAGTATGGTTTTAGCGCTAATGCCCTCTGCAGGTACGAAGGAACTATGTAGAGTAGATGGTGAGTGAGGTGAGTAGAGATGATAGCCTAATGATTGAATACTGAAATGCCAGTCAAATCTAATCCCATATACATTTTGAGTGGCCTCTGATTTTAGATGCAATATTGATTTTTGACGATGTATCAAACCATTATATTCAAAGTATGTCTGTCTTCAAACTTTAAATACTGCTGCAGTATTCGGCCAGATGGGTCACAGCTCTGAATCAATGTGATGGATGTCAATAAGTTCAAGGGAAACTTGTCAGCCAGATTAATCTTCTTCATACTGCAAGCTATCTCACTACCAAGTTCCATCAGGATGAGTTCAGTTGTTAAGTCAAAAATATAAATAACTGACAGATAGATAGACAGGTACTATTATAGCTATATAAAATAATATGAGAATGAACAAGCTATGTTAATTTGTAGAGTATTTATTAGCTTCATATAAGAACATTAAGATATTGAGAAAACTGGCAGATAACAGAAGTTTATACCCTTGAGTGATGACATCGCCATAGGACATTTATAATTGGATGCAGGGCCATTACACTGTCAATAACAAATGCAGTCTGTAGCCAAATGAAATGTAAGTATACCTCGTGTTTTTTCTGCGGAGATCCACGGTGACTGTCGGCGTTCCGGTCCATCCGTTTTTGTTCTTCTCAAATGATTCTGTAGATATGTATGACACTTTTTTGGCTGAAGATAGTTCTGATAATGACCGAAGTGGCCTCCGGGACACGTTGGCCAGTGTTCCCAGAGACCTCACGTCCACACTACGCATCTCACTCAGGACATTTTTGTCGAAATTTCGTAAACTCTCAGAAAGACTATCTTGACATAACGTTGCATCATACAGGCCCTTAGATGTATGTTTTCCTCTTACATGCTTGCCTTTACCACTACACTGCTTCCTCTGCTTAAATATACCCGAATATCTCGACGATAACTGACTAATACTAACTAAAATCTGAAACACAAGGTTATGTAGATGACAAAATTATTATTTTACTGAAGACATTTTGTACAAATTATGCACTAATAAAATTATTTGTATGCCTCGTTATATTTACCTGGTTTTGAGTGTTTAAAGAATTCAATGAGAACATGTTACATGGAGATGATTTGTATGTTTTTCTACTTTAAATAAGTGCACTCGAAAATTTTGTAGGCTCTTACGTCAAACGTAAATTTTCGTGTTGAAAAAAAAGTACGAATGGCTAGTGTTGTAACTCTATCAAACATCATCAACGTCATAAAAACATGAACATGTATATTTTTTATTCTGACTCGACTAAGCCATTTTGCTTGTCTTTGGTTCTTTGAAAAGCGTTCCGAAACGTATAACTGAACGATCTTATTTGACACTAAAGTTGAATTAATTTTCAAGTAGCTGATATGAATATTTTTTGAAATAGTAACATATAAAATAAAATATTGAAAAAGTGAAACTAGTATTTTTTGCAAAAATAAGAAAATTATAATCGTGATTCTGAACATCGCCCATTAATTTCAAATGTGTTTAGTCTATGCTTTATTTGGACAGTAAATTCCAAAATGGCGACGAGCGATGACGAGCCTATGCATTTATATGAAGTTTTTCAAAACTGTTTCAATAAAATAGCAAATAAACAACAAGGTGAGTGAGAAAATGCATACGGCGTCCGGTCTCGCGTTCCTCGAATAAACAGTTGTGCTAAAGTGAAGTGTTTCATTGTGAAAATCGACCAAAGTGTTTGCGTGTTATGCCATTTCAGTGAAAAAAGCAACAGCATTTTTTTCAAAATACGCTTCAATAATCCAACTTACGTATTCTAAATGCGCATTATGGCCTTCTTTAATGATTAAGGCAAGTGAATTATTTACAAACAACGCTTCCCAACCCTATTTGGAGGCTACAAAGGCTATGTTTTGATCAGGCGATTGAATACTCAATGTGCTAGGACCATTGTGTCTGTAAATTCAGTGCGAATATGAATTGTTTCACGTTATTTATTTACTCTGACGTCTCGTCCACAGACAAATAAGGTAACCCAGGAAATTAATTTATATAAAAAGGTGCAGAATAGTGAAGTTTTGTCTCATTTTAAATTTGAGACTTTTACTGTAAGTTTTAGGTGCAATTTTTTCAGTACGATGTCAATTGGCATACAGGACAGTTGTCAGCCTGGGTATGCTCTTAGTAGCTAGATATGCAGAGATAGATCATTATTTTTTATGTTCTCTATGAACCTATGTTTACAAAATGAAATTGTTTATTTACTCATGTACAGTTCAAGCTTTGTATGCGTCCATAATCGACGATATATCATTACTATGTTATTCTTGGCGGGCCGGTAAATATTGTTATTGAATTGGTATTTTTTATTGAAGCTGTATCAACAGATGTCTTGCAAAAAATTACTAATGGCTTTTCTTGTTACAGTAATTGAATCCTCTTCTGTCTATCTATTTGCATTGGGCCTTGATAAAAATGTGTGCTGATATCAAGTTAGAAATAGCTTATAAGCCTTTGAAAAGTGTAGATCCACTTTAAATAATTACATAGCAACACCATAGTGTGTTATGCCTGGACCGCAAGGTTTGTTTATGCATATGGCAACTGTAAAACACAGCTTTATGTACATAAGTCTGAACTTAAAATATGGATAGTCTTTATGATGGGACGATAATTGAATGTAGTGATGATCGTGGAGAAAAAGGAATGAAAAAGAAATATTGCATCCAGAAATTATATGGAGTAAGAGAGGGATAGCATGTTCTGATCTATCACACTCTGTAAATTAACATTACCATTCATATACTTTCAGTGACAAAAGATATTGCTATATTCCCAGATATTTGTGTAAATGTATTCAAAAGTAATTTGTCATCTTGTCCAGCCCCAGGTGTTGTTTATTTCAACTTCCTGATGCTCCACGGGACAGGTATACATTTATTTAAAACAATTCCCAATTTATTTTTGGGTACAATCCAACTGGTGTATCAGATTGTCTTGATATTAACATTTGACGAATATCAACTGTTTTCTATCAATTTACTGATTCCTAGATGTTTATTTTACTTGTAAAAACTATTCACACTTGCATGTAACTTCTACTGTCAGCTTTGAATACAAAATGACTAGTCACGGGCAAATGGAGAATAAACTTCAATACAAATAATTTGAAAGAAAGAAGAGAATATGATTAAGATACATTTATGAGGAGAAGAATAATGTCACAGAATGACATGCTACAATGTCTATTGTCGATCAGTCAATGAAGACTAATTTAACTCTTAGATGCATCTATTTACTTAGTAAGGCAGAGAGTAGAATATTTTACACTGCTATTACTGTTGCATCGCGATAGGCTCCGGTCAATAGTTTATGGATAGTCCAGAAACAGAACTATGTAGATTTTAACAGTATGACTATTGATAGCATAGAAACTATTGAGGTCCTATACTACCGATAGTATTGCAAGTCATCAACAGTATTACTACATTAGTATTACAATATTATCCTCAGTATTGATTGTTGGTATATTCAGATCAAATAAAAAAGATAGATTGAACTTTGGAAATAAGCGATGACGATGACGATGATGAAGCATCCTGACAGTGTACATTTACACAATTACATGGTTTGCTGTTCAATCTACCTTTTTATTAGATCTGCTCTATATGCTAACAAATGTTCAAGGTCAAACCATAGATACTCTCACCATAGCAAGCTAAACTGCAACCTTACCCACCCAGCTAGTGTTGCAACAAGGCCAGACATTATCTCTCCCAAGACCCCATTCTGTTCATCAAGTCACCTGCCATGACTAACCCATGTAGGTTTACTGTAATATATTAGCCTAAAAACACTTGTACAAACAGACAGAACAAACAAACATCATTTTACGTCTAAATGCTAATAGTTGAATTAATGTGGCTCAATTTTTATTAGATGGCATGCCCTGGATGAAGGAAGTTAGCTCTTAAATAATCAGAGGATCTTAGATTTGGGATCAGAAGCCTGATTGTTGGAGGCACTCTTCAAGGACCAGTTTGATAGCTAGCAAATAGTTAAGAATTTTTACAGTATTATATCTTCATGCCTGCCCACAGGGTCTCCTATGTGGTAGGCAGCAGTGTGACATTAAAGAGACACTCCTCACTGTAGATATCCAACGTAGGTCCCGATGTTACAAGTGATGATATCATCGCCATTCATAGGACACACTACAAATCAGCACTACATTACTGTTACTGTGACTGTCTGCATCCCACTGCTGGGCAAAGGCCGCCCTCAATGACTTCCAAGAAAGTCTGTCCAATTCTATTGTTGTATATTTGAGTATGATATGTACGAGAATAGATTAGTACATATAACGGAGGACAAGACCTCTACAATCCAAAACCAAGAACTTAACCATTTTTTTAACCCTTGGTAATGTTTGTCCCCCTATGAACAAGATTTAAGACGTAATTGATATTTTTGGAGGCCAGGGAAAAGACCAGATCCAAAAATTATGCTACCTACTTATTGTTTTTTTTATATTGGAATGATTCATTAGTCGATGGTTTAATATAGTTTTCTCACGCCGCGCCGGTTGTAAAATTACGATTTGTTGGTGCATTTGGTTGGCCGAATGTCGACGTCGATGCTTATAAATATGATTTTTATTAGTATTGTCTCCGGCTTAGTGGTAATGTGCTTGGCTTGAAACATTCGGGTCCATGGTTCGATCTCCAGGCTAAATTAAATTTACTTATCACTTTTAAGACTTTATGATGTGGCATTTTGTTCTCATGTGATAATGTTTGAAAGGCATGTGCGAAATGTTTATAATATACCTGCGGCCGAATCTCGAAACTACATTCAAAGTGTGAACGCCCAAAAACTGTTTGAAGCATCGTCAAACTACAATATCGCATGTAAAATCGGAGGCCACTCAAATTTAATTAAGCATCAGATTCGATTGTCGTTTCAGTATTCGACCAATACACATACATGTACATAATATACTGTTATACCTAAGAGAAAAGCGATTGCGTCCGTTCCTTTAGTAACTCATTAGCTTTTCGCCCGCGACCTCTTCTGCGTATAATTCTTAGGTGTTGGAGGAACTTCCTCATCAAAATCCAACAAGAGCGCAAAACAAACACAGCGCAAACAGACAGTTAGTTATTACTTTTATTAGTTTGACTAGCCATACGCTTCACTGTGGGTTTTTTTTTTAACTCATAATACGGTAAATCTGTTCACAAACCGAAGAGAAAACCTATCTATATATATAGAAGATTATTAATACAAGAATACGGCATAAGCCCACCCGATGGGAAACGGTTACCTTAGCCATCCGATACATAGACTACGCGACGGTTCGGTAACACATTTCGCGTTCGTTTAGCTAATGTCCAAGGTAGGCAGAGAGTAAAGAGCGCCAATTCACTATTTTTTATACCACTATGGTGGCACACAACCATACGGCCAACCTGATGGTAAGCAGTCACCGTAGCCTATAGCCGCTAGCAATACCAGGGATATCACTTACGAGCTGCCAACCCTGTTGTTAATGAGGACTCACTGTGCTAGCAGCATTACTACTAGCCCAGAGTATCCTCGTGGAGCACTGGCAACCTCACTTACCGCAGAAACACGACACTACATCAAAGTAGTGTTATTTCACTGCGGTCTTCTGCAAGGCGGAGGTACAGTCCCCAGTCGGACGGCTCCAATATTCATGGAAAACCCACGGGGATACCAATACGCTCTATCTCTCTTTTTTAGCTCATGATGTCATTAGTCACTGTACAGCTTAGAAAAACTAATTGGTACAGGCCGTGATTTGAACCTGGGCCCATCAGATAACAGGCCGTTGCTTCAACCACAAGTTCACCACGGCTTCAAAATGTGAACGTGTTGTAAGAGCTTAATTTTTCCTTTAGTTTTACCCGGCGTCAACGACACGGACGTAGAAAATGTTTGAACTCGTCTTATAATTTTTTCGTTATTTTTTTATATCCCCCCAAATTTGGCGCCGTCGCCCCATCACGCGCCCCCACTGTGTGTAAAGTCTAGCTAGTCAAATAAATATTTCAAACGAAGAGAATGTGAACTTTTTGGCCAGGATAGACTGTGGTCTTTCTCTACTTCTTCCTTTGTTGATATGAAGTGAAGTGCTATAATTCACGTGTACCACTTCACCGCACTAAAACTGTGGATATATTACGTCGGTGCCGGATGATTTACTGCGGCCCGACTACACGTCTATTTGGGGCGGACTATGTACTTACCACAAATAATTACTTTGCAGTTTTATGGACGAAACTGTTCCCGTCACGAATTAGACCATTTTTTCTCTGTGAGTTTCTTTTCGGCTTCTCACACGTATGCAGGTTTCCTCACCATGTTCACACACACATTACTCAGGCTCCGTGCCATAGTCCACAGTGGCCAGTGCGGGCGGTGGACTTCACACACGGCTTTGATACTCTTCTCATCCGTATGCAGGTTACCTCACCATGCTCACACACACATTACTCAGGCTCCGTGCCATAGTCCACAGTGGCCAGTGCGGGCGGTGGACTTCACACACGGCTTTGATACTCTTCTCACACGTATGCAGGTTTCCTCACCATGTTCACACACACATTACTCAGGCTCCGTGTCGTAGTCCACAGTGGCCAGTGCGGGCGGTGGACTTCACACACGGCTTTGATACTCTTCTCACACGTATGCAGGTTTCCTCACCATGTTCACACACACATTACTCAGGCTCCGTGCCATAGTCCACAGTGGCCAGTGCGGGCGGTGGACTTCACACACGGCTTTGATACTCTTCTCACACGTATGCAGGTTTCCTCACCATGTTCACACACACATTACTCAGGCTCCGTGCCATAGTCCACAGTGGCCAGTGCGGGCGGTGGACTTCACACACGGCTTTGATACTCTTCTCACACGTATGCACTGTGAATTTTTCAAAAGCCGTAGTTTCTTATTAATTATTTTCCCTTACATTATCAATACATACATTAACTATGTACTTATAAGTACAGTTTGTATATGTACAAAAGCTTAGTGTAAGTTTGTTCATAGAGATCCATTTACAAATGTACAATCAATCATGACACTCGTCATTGAACTAACATGCCTTATCCGGACAAGTTTTATGATTGTGCCCGTTACTCGCAGGTGGCACAACGCATAAGATGTGGCGATTTCGCCCATCATCGATGTTATTTTAAATCGAATACAAGCAAATTGTGGTTGTGAGTGATTCGTTTGTAGATAGCAGTGGCGGATTTATAGATTTGCCGCCCGTAGGCTATTCAATTTTTGCCGCCTCTAAATTTTGATATCTGAGTCCACAATCATATCAATTTTCTATCAATAAAATTCCAACTTTATAATTTGTGCTCCATCATCCTCGTTACATCAACTTTTCCCATATAGTTATTATTATTGAGAACTATGGTACCGTGTTAGTCCGTATGGATTTTGGATGATCGTGTTCACAGTAAACACGATAACTTTCGAAAAAATAATTTTTTCACTTCAATTTTTTTGAATATACTTGTTTAACTGGAGAGAAGCCGTTGAATAAAAAATTGCAGCTGAGTATTGTTTTATCTTATTATAATTAATTCATTCCGATTGGCATTTTCTGAAAAAGTTGGCTTTGCGAAAAAGTTATCAAATCTACTGATGTAAACATTTAATTTAAATAATTCGTGTACGACATGAGCGCTTAAGGCCTGCTCATTTGGATTTTCCAAACTTTTTCTTACTGCAAATAAAATAATTAACTGATAAAATGTATCAATTTTCTAATGAGCAAATTGTCTCACTTCATATTTTGTGGAGGGATTTTTTTTATTGTCAAGTCACGATCGTTCAACTATCAGTTATTTGATTAATATGATCTCTATAAGATATTGAACTAGTTTTTTATTTAATAAAAATTAGTCAATTTTAGTCAGTATTTTTATTAGACCATCGATATTATATCGATTGAATTGGGTAAGCAGATCTCATAATTATTAGGTACACGGAGAAAACATTTTTGTTAAATATTTGCTCTCCAATTTTCGAAATTTGTATTATGTGTGTGTATAATTTTTTTTTTTTTTTATTTGTAAACCGAAATAATAAATTTATGTACTAAATTTGCCGCCCCTTAAAATTTGCCGCCCTAGGCTCCAGCCTACTTAGCCTGCTGGTAAATCCGCCACTGGTAGATAGTGTGCTTGGTGAGATTTGCTTCTGTTATTAGCTTATTACGTACGAGGGCGTTCTTTTTCTTTTAAATATTAACTTCGAAAGACCGTTTTGACCTTTTGGGATAGTTTTTCGAATGATTTGTATGTAAAACTTGAGTAATAGTAAGAGGAATTCTTCAAGAATGGTGTGAAGAGATTTATGCAGGGTCGACACAGCTCTGGTTAAAAATATGATTTTGAAAGCGTCTATAGGTAACGGTAACCAGTGTGTTAGCAGCATGCTTGTATGCGAACTCAGTGGTATTGAAAAATGTGCTAACTCCGTAACTGTCGACTTTGTTGTTTTAGTATTCTGTAAGTGACATAATTTAATCCTATATTCAAGTTAACTCTATTTAAATGCTAAAATGTTATAGTAGAAAAGACGAATGTCGTAGAAGTATGAAAAAGCTCAAACCGGGTAATCGCGTGCTTTGATTTTTTATTTGACCTATGAGCGCGCGTACTGGCAGGGTTGAATGTCATCAGAGCTGGCAACGCGCGAGTGATACCCCCGGTGTTGCAAGCGTCCATAGGCTACGGTATACGCTTACCATCAGGTGGGTCATATATAATATATATAGTATATATATACAGTAGGTATATAAAAAGTACATGTTACGTAGACGTCATATGCGACTGTATATAAGTCTCGTGCTTTATTGTCTAATTAATCGCTGTCGCCTTTGATTTGAACCGCGGTAATATTTGACAAAAGCTGCTATATTTTATACCAACCTGCATGAATAGTGCGAAGTGCATTACCGCACCACGGCACCACCTATATGTGGAGACACAGCTTTTTCCAGCCATTAAACATGGGATTATGACTCAATAATGCGAGCCGGTTGCTAGTTAGTCGACATAATTCTGACTTTAATCGATCATACCTGTATCGATTCATTGCGAATCGAGTTTGATTAAGGAAAAATCTAGATTATTAACCGACAAAAACAAAGAGGTATGAAAACCCATATCAATTCGGTTTTCTGTAGGTTTATATTTATGAGAATTGAACAGTAACATGTAGGATTTGTAAGTGGATACATCGCCTTATGTATGATTTGATAGTACGTACACGTTGAACGAATATAATCAAGCAAATTATTGTCAAGTCCTCATTCGCAATATATTCGGGAACATAGCCACAATAACTCATCCAAATATGGACGGTCACGATTTCATCGCAAAGTATTACACGTAGCTTATTAATCAAATTGGACGGTTGTCGTGATCGCCCTCTGTTGGTATGGCCCTAAATTTAATATATAAATTTGATGTGAATAGGAAAAATGCCTCCTGGGTAGGACTGGGATGAAGATAGATGAATGGAACAGTATCTTCAAAGTTCAATCCAAAACAGGTGATGCCCAGTTAGGATTATATTTGTATCTCCACTTTGCAGTGCAGTCAAATATCACTACTCTGATGTAGTGTTTCATCAGAGCTCTGAGAGGACTTACTTACTTATTCTGATAGGCTATGATTTAGAAAAGAGATTATCTAACGTAAAAAAACGATAAACAACCGAGCAGGTTCTCAAATCTGATTGATAAAGCTTTGTAGTAAAATCTTTATACGTTTTTTTATCAACCTTCACTGAGAAGAAATAATTAAACAAATACAGATAATAAAATATTAATGCGTCCTAAATTAATTGTAACTGTTTTGAATTGTAATTAAGTGTGTAATTTGAAGCGTTATCGCGCGGGCTTCGGACCGATATCGATACGCTGTATTACAATTTACAAGTGACATTTGACATATATGCTCTTTGCAGTGAAATACCTACAGAAATTAATTTTATTTATCAGCGTGTGATATTTAAGCCGATGCCTAAGGCCATAGTTTTGCAAGAGTCGAGATAACGGTCCCTTAGCAATATACCTTAATTCTATATCCTTCATGTTGGTTACAGCTACGAGTTTATTTTTTACAGAAATGTATGAGTGGAAGATGCAAGCATGGATGGCAAAGGTACTCTATGGTAGAAAGGTAAAGAGTACTCGGAACCGGCGGGCATGTATGAAGAGATTGTTGAATGTAGACGAAGCATAATAGGTGTGCTAGTGAAGAGTGAAATGGCGCTCTATACCGGTGTTCCGCAAAGAACTGGTGTATTGACGGCATTAGTAGGTGTGATTCGGCAATATAAGATTATCTCAAAGTATAATAGCCAGACGGATGAAAAATACCTAAACAGATGCAAATCACGTGAGCGTACGAGCGACGCATTTTATTTCTTTTTAAATTAACAGGTTTGTTGATAAATTAACAATACATATTTTCCGATTGTGGTGTTCATCTAACTAAAATTACCAGATTTTCTGGATTCTATTTTGAACAAAAGTTCGTGGACCACTGGTCTATACTATACTCTCAGCTTTGCCCATAAGGGAGTCAGCGGTATTGTGTATTACTAGCTGCTGCCCGCGACTACGTCCGCGTTGAGCTTAGAATCTCGAAGGAACCTAAAATTTTCCCGGGTTGAAAAGACTCCTGTGTGTTAATCCAGGTTATAAATTATATGAGTTCCAAATTTCATCCAAATCCGTTGAGTAGTTTCTGCGTGAAAGAGTAACAAACAATTATCCATCCATCCATACTCACAAACTTTAGCATTTATAGTGATGTGAATTGTATGATGCACTATACTTAAAATCTAGCTGTTGATAATGCCGATCAACAATATTGCATTGTGTTGTGTTGTCTAATGACGTCGATTTCATCAGTTATCGGTGACCGGTGACCCCGACCAGTGGACTGTACGCAGTAACCCAGGGTTATCAGTTGACAAGATTCAAATCATAACATACATGCACTTAATTAAATGCATGCTCGTTTAAGAAGGTTGAATATGCTATCGTATTTTTTTTATACCACTATGGTGGCAAACAAGCATACGGCCCACCTGATGGTAAGCGGTCACCGTAGCCTATGGACGCTTGCAACACCAGGGGTACCACTCGCACGTTGCCGACCCTAAAATGTATATAAATGATAATAACAATAATGTTCGGATATTATCACACAGCGTAGTTAGTCAATGTTTATGTGCCAACTAGCGACCCGGCCCGGCTTCGCAAGGCTTCCACAAAGCCTAAATTATTTAAACAACATACCTTCCTCTTGAATTACTCTATCTATTGCTGAAAACTGCATTAAAATCCGTTGAGTAGTTTAAAAGATCTAAGCGAACACACAGCGGAAGCGACTTCATTTTATACTATGTAAAGATGTTGAGATTTGCCGGTATCTAATGTTATGCACAGGAAAGCAAATAATGTTTTGAAATTACTTCAGTTGTATGAATGTGGATGAATTAACATTAAGATAGAGGATGACCCAAGAAATTATGGATGAATGGGTGACCGATAGCATAGAGAAAAAAGACTAGACCGCTGCTCTAGTGGTCAGTATACCTGACTGCTACGCTAGAGGTCCCGGGTTCGTTTCCCGCCGGGGTAAACATTTAAGTGACAAATAAGTTTGCTTAGTATCTGGGTGTTGTATTTTGTATGTATTTACAAAACATAATAATTAAGTATTCTATCAGCTGCTGGTTCCCATAGTACAAGCTTTGCTTAGTTTTGGGCCAGATGGCGCTGTGTGATAATGTCCAAGCATTATTATTAAAGAGAAGTGAATACAGAGACGACGATGGTGAACGAGGAATGGTAGAGAGAAAAAGAATAGTATGGGATGAGGGCAGGACACGGAGATGTTGATAAGTGGGCATGCAAATTTGAAAGCAGCAGTGCCGGTTGTCCGTCACAAGACTACCAGCACATACTGAGTTGGGACCGGTTCACAACGACACTATATGCTTCATCTACACTTGTCTTCCGTTCTTATATGTTTATTTGTTGTTATGAATAAATGTTTTTTTCTTTCTGAAAAGTTTCGTGAAGGAATAGGGACATAACATTTTTTTTGCACCAGCACTGTTTTCTGGAGTACATAAAGATCTTTGAAAATTATGTAGGGATTTTCGCATTAAGCTGACCGAAATTAGTCTGCTTATCCATTGAAACACTTTCGGCAGCACGATTTACCATTTCCAATATGCTCTGCTAGCAATCTATCAAAATCGACATATAATTATCATTGGAAAACTATTTAAAGAAGCTCAGGAGTTCAATTGATAGCTATAGTAATAGTTTACTGTCAGGCGGGTGACATGCTTGAATATAATTATTCCAGTAATTAAATTAAGCATAGCAAAAAAACCTCAATTTCGAAATTGCATGGAGTTTCGAAACTGTACAGCTATTGGTTCCACCCAAGCAGGCGTCCAATAGTAACGCGTACGCGCAGCTGAACAAACACACGTCGATTGATATGACGCGTGCTAATACTGATAACGATTTCGCTTTGTAAGTTTCATTAGAAGCATCCATTTCAATTGTCCCCTGAGAATTGCCCTCGATAGGTCTTGTAACTGAATCCTTTATCTTACTTCTGCTTTGCTCTGTAGACATTACCAGAACATTGAATTTTGCTATTCAGTTTTTACATGCAATGGTGGTAAATAAGCTTACGGCCCGTCTGATGGAAAGTGGCCAACGTTGCCTATGTATGATTGCAAAACCATGGGCAACACTCTTGCTTAGCCAGCCTCAAGATAAAGAGAATCTGTGTGCTATTGGCATAGACTCTCTACTGATAGCACAGCGCATCCTCGAGGAGCTCTGACAATGTGTCCAGCAGTTTCGAAGCTTAGTGTGGATAAACAAACAGACAGAAAAAAATAAAGGTCGCGTGTTTGATGGATTATAACCTACGATCACCATTTGAGCTACGGGTATAGTCTTTATTAGAAACTAGCGGCCCGCCCCGGCTTCGCAAGGGTAGACATTTATTAAAATATATTTTGTCTACCCGTGCGAAGCCGGGGCGGGCAGCTAGTAAGTAATTTTCTTTTCTATAAACCTCACGGAGCCCGAGACCTTTCCAACGAATGCAAAACCGTGGAAATCGGTTCGTGCGTTCTGGAGTTATAGCGTCAGGAAGGAAAACCCGACTTACGACTTGGTGTCTCCCATGGGTTTTGCCATTAAAATTAGAGCCGCCCGACTGGGAACTGTACTTCCACCTTACAGAAGACCGCAGTGAAATAACACTACTTTGATATAGTGTTGTGTTTCTGCGGTAAGTAAGGTTGCCAGTGCTCCACGAGAATACGCTGCGCTAGTAGTAATAAAAAAGTTTTAGGTATAGTTTATTAGAAATAACAGACTGACACTTTAGTTACATTTATTTGTATTTATGTTTTATTCTGGCAGTGTTCAATTCAAAGGTCAGTGATGATTGGCCTCTGAACGACCTTCTGAAGATCTTGATGACACTTGAGTTCAGATCTGATAATCCAACAAATAAAACACATGTCGAACCAACTGGAGCAGCTGCTTTGCTACTGTTTAAAGAACAAGATGTGTCGTGAAAATTAAAATTAGGTATCCGCCATGACTTGGGGACATAACTGCACATCTCACAGGGAAATGTCACGCACTGTCAATCCAAACGGTATAATGGGAGAATTTGAAATTGTAATGCTTTTAAATAAACATCGGAATGGTGCGAGTGAGGATAATCTGCATATTATTTTGGTTCTGTATTATAGTGAAACGATGATATCAGACGAGATTTAAGTATGAATGGGTGGCCCTGAGAATTTAGCTCAGGTGGACTGTGTTGATGCTAGAAAGGAAGTGAATACAGAGACGAAGCCTGATAGAGAGGATTAGAAAAGGAACGCTACTGAACAGAATATAATGTGTAGTGCATGCGAGATTAGATGGATGGACTGTGTGAAAGATGAAATGGCTAAAGAGGAAGTGAATACAGAGAAAACGGTTAAATAGGTAGATAGTTACACTTTATTGCACAACAAGAGGATGCAATGTATGATTGGAAACATTATTATAATTATATTCTACTAGCTGCCCGCCCCGGCTTTGCACGGGTGGACAAAATATTTGACAAATGTCTATATGCTCCGACACTACTGGACCGATTTAAATATATTTTTAAATTTAGGGGGGTGAAAAATAGATTTTGTCCGATTCTCAGACCTACCCAATATGCACACAAAATTTCATGAGAATCGGTCAAGCCGTTTCGGCGGAGTTTAACTACAAACACGGCGACACGAGAATTTTATATATATAAGATTGTATAATCGGCGGTCTTATCGCATAGTAGCGTAGCGATCTCTTCCAGACAAAAATAAGGATAGCTCCAAAAATGTCTGCCCCTGTGTCGTTGGCTCCGGGTAACACAAAATTAAAATTAAAATTCTTAATACAAGTTCACATTGGTTCAGCAAAAAAACTACACTCGATAATGATTTCCTTAAGTGGGCGTCACAATATTCTCGCCCGGGGCGTCACTGGCCCTAACGCCGGTACTGTCGTATCGTCAGGCGGTCAGAACCCTTGCTTCTTTTCTTGCTTGTTATCATAGTGCTATAGAAAATGTTACGTATATGACTAATGAAGAAAATATTTAGGTTAGTACTATACATTTCCGATAGGTTTTAGAAGTTAATCCTTGGAGGAAAATGGTTGTCAACTATTTTAATCACAATCAAACCTCAGGCGGTCCTGTCTGTTAAACTAACGCTATCCTTATATGTATTTACTTTAATCAGCAAAAAAATCGACTCGTGCGCATCACGACTACGTTTAAGTGTCAAATCAATTTCCATTGGTATTTATTTGTTTCAAAATAAACCTTATTGTCGAAGTTATAAGGCCTTTGATGCTTTTTCAACCCTAAATGGTAAGCCAATAAATTCTCAATCAACTAATTTTATGTGAGAAAATGTGTTTTCTGAGCGTAATGGTGGCCATATGTGACAGTATTTATTGGATGGAAACGTACCTAATGTTCATTTGAAACAATTTCGGTACTTAACTATATTTTTTATATAGTTTTATGGCTTGGTTGCTACAACTTTTAGGTCAAACCTTATTTTTATATGTTGTGTCATTGTTAACACGAAGCTTGAATTTTTGACGTGGTATTCCGTGGCCAATAGACTGTCAGTTTTTGGAAAATGTATGTGAAGTTAGTTATTTTAAAATTCATATGTCTCGACCGATTTTAAATCATATCTGTTTAATTATATCGTAAAGGGGACGCTTGATTATTGAGATCGCGTTACTATATACTCGAATCCATAGTGTGTCTGGCTGGTTGGTGTAAATATAACATTAAATATTTTTTGTATGAATACGATGAAACCTTGTGAAGGTCTTTACTCCTGAAATAATATGCAGAATATGTCGCCGTGAATTTAATTACTTTATTATAATAAATACATTTAAATTGTGTTATGCAAAAAAGACAGTTGCTTGGATTAGTTTCATGTCGGTTCTCGAGGTATTTTCTTTCGGTACTAGATACCCCTTGTCTATCCATTGTTAATCTTTAAATTTAATAAACATTTTATTATTATCTCAAGGTTTTTAATGCGCGCGTATTACTCTATTGGCCATGCTAATCTTTAAATATCGAACCTCTAAAAAACATAACAAATTAAGGCTATATGTTCTTACATAAGCTAAGCCTTCCATACCTCTACAAGGATACGCTGTATTCGCTCTAAGGAATGTGCAGCATAGTGAGTCCTATCTAGAAAGATAGGGTAGACAACGCGTTAGTATGTGACCGCTTACCATCAGGTTACCAGCAGCTTATGTACTTGTCGGCTTTAAAAACATATGTATAATCCTGTCGTGAGTCGAGGAACATCTCAATTGGAGTCTATAGCTCCATCCATAGGTTGTCTAAACTGAACCCTTTGTTTGCCCAGGCAGGGTAAATACACTCCAAAGGGTACTAGTGGCCACGTGTTGGTACGAAGCAAATATTGCCCGAGACTGCTTTTTTAGGGTTAAATAATTGTTTGTTAGATCCGGGTTTAATTGAGGGTTGGGACACCGGCGGTCAGTTGTGTGGTTTATACAAGTTGAATTGTCACTAAACTGTGTGTACAACCCTATCCTTGTGGCTCTTATTTACAGATAAAATATTAACTAGCGTTTATCCGTGATTTCGCCCACCTAGTAGGTAGTAGACTTAACGTAGATTAATTATTAATTATTAAGATTATACTTAGGGTAGTGTAAATTTACGTTAGCGAAATGTATATTTTATTTTATGTATATTTATTTCTAATTTTATTTGGTTATTGATTACAGAGATTATCTTTATTCAAACAAACAAACACCTTATTATCACTACATAACATAAAGCAAAGACGCTTTCTGTCTGTCCTTATGTATGCTTAGATCTTTTTAACTACGCAACGGATTTTGATGCGGATTTTTCGTAATAAATTCAAGAGGTAGGTTTTTATGTGTTGTACGTATTTAACTTATATGGCTAACGCTGACCGTGCGAAGCCGGGGCGGGTCGCTAGTCATTTATAGATTAGGTAGTCAACGCACAAAATATTTATTTCGTACTAGATAATGATCGGACGAGAGCATTAAATCCGTGACCATCATTTGTATCTGAGACAAACTGTTTGATATTTTAATTGTAAAATGAGGCAATCTTGTTCAAAACAGCTTTTCTCAATTTTGGCTCAGTATTAAGTACAGTCTCGCGAAACGCTTGGACTACCAATAGGTAGGGGACCGCGTGCGCAGCTCAGCGTTAAATTTGATTATTCACACAGTTGACTGTACCGCACCCCGAGTAGCGGTGCAGTAGCTATAGATGATGAAATTATTTTCAAGTAGATCGCGCCGATGTTTGAGGGATGACTTACAATTGTTGTATGAAAACTGAAAACGGACTTACGGGTAGGGATTTATTTCTGCTTTCTTTTTAAAAACGGCGACGTACTCACCATTTGTTACGTCATCATCTTGGGTGGAAAGTCGGTGGGTTTTAACACCTCTGCCAACCCCTTCGGGGACACTTGTGGGAAGGCGTGAAGATATATGTATTTAATATTATTTTCTCAGTATTGTCGAACCTCTATGCGTTAGTAATAATGCAGAATGTGATCGTATTTGACTAAACAAGTAAACATTTCACGGCCACAACAATGTATTCTTTGTTAATATTTTTATGACAATAATTTCATGTCCGCACTATGAATAGCGGACTTACTCCCCTACCAAATAATCAGTTCACGGTCGACAATATTTGTTACATTAACGACAAATCCGCATGTATGCCGTCTCTTGCGCACACCGTCGATCACCACACGTTAGAGCGGGACAGTATGCATGTCCAAGTCCATGCCTGCGTGTAATCGAGATTGGCGTTAAGTATTAGCACATTATATTGACCGAGGTTTGCAAGTGAGTTTGCAGTTTTATTACTATGATAAATCTGTGAAGGAGTTGTGTATGTTAAAAAAAAAATCGAATAAAATCTTTTGTGCAAAATAAAGTTAAAATTTATTTCTAGTCTAGTCTAGTGAATTCGGGGTAACGTATTTTCGCATTTCACGCCTTTAGTTATAGGTTGAATTTTGAAAAAGCTTAAATCAAGTATTCACTTATTTATTTACAGATGTAGGTACTTCTGTTATGTTTGGAACAAAAAAAGTCTATCTAATATGATTTCTCCATACAAACTTACGACCCGCGTTTTGTCCCCTTAGGGGGTAAGTTTGGAAAACCCTTTCTCATCGGATACCTACGTCATAGTTCAAATTGTGAAATCATAATTTAAAAAAAGAAGAGTGCAAAGAGATTTTGCCGGGTCGGCAACGCGCGAGTGATTCCCCTGGTTTTCAAACGTCCTGTTACGGTAACCGTTTACCATCAGGCGGGCCGTATGCTTGTGTGCCACCTTAGTGGTATAAAAATTCATTTCTCCCATGACTTGTACATTGCATAATGGATGCCCAAGCTCTGTAATTTACATGTAACAGCGTGTTTCATTCGAATACCAGTGTAATAATGCAGTATCGATCGTTTCCAGTCAATGTATATTCTTTAAAATAACTTTTTCACTGTAACTTCGCCCGCGTAGCAATCTACATCTACACTGATATTATAAAGAGGAAAGATTTGTATTTTTGTATGTAATGAATAATCTCAAAAACAACTGAGCCGATTTTAAAAATTCTTCCACTTACGAAATGCTGTTATATCACTGAGTAACATAGGCATATATATTATATTGATACGCGGGCGAAGTCCCGGGGAAAAAGCTGGTATATTATATAGCCTATACATATAGGTGATAATATATCATTCTACTGGTGGTTATTTTTTTAATCAATCTAGTAGATTTGAGTTTACAATTCCTCTCTCTTTATATTATTATTAGTATAGTATAGATAAGTAAAATATGTTTGTTTGTATGTTTTCGTGCTTCAGGTAGTCTTTTGTATAACTGAACCGAATTATAAACAACTTACACTGATGTAAACTGACATTAATCATGAGCAACATACCGTAGGATATGTTATCTTAACTATAATAGTATCCTATTTGTTATAAAAACTGCTCGACATTAATTTAAAATAAAAAATCTGGATTTGGAGTTTTTTTTATCACTGCCACTTGTATTATTATTTGTCACCAGTGGACAACGACGCGAGTAGGACCGTATAATTTGGATTACCCGGCACAATGGGACGGAAGGGGCGGCTTGCAGGGTCTAGGGCGCACTGCCACATAATATTGTCACACTATGTACAGCTCATGTTCGATTTAGGGTCCTTCTAAAGGGTTCATGTTTTTTTTTTTATTTTTCCGGTAACATTTTAGCTTTTGAGTACATTATAGCATATCAGCGGATACCGGATAACATAATAGATGTAAAATAATCACAATCATTTTATGTAACTTTTTTTTAATAAATTGAGTACGCTACCAAATTTATATCAATCAATCAAAAATCATTTATTCAGTTTAGGGCCTAATAAGGCACTTATGAAGGTCTAAATTACTAATATATTCTCATGATCCCGGTAAGGACACTAGGACTAGGATCATGTGATTATTGTATTGTTATTGGTCGTTTATTTAGTTGTGGTAATTTTCGAAATGATTAGACGTCTTGAAGTCGGTAAAATTTGGTAAAAGTTTCGTCGCATTGATTGATGCATACGTACTTAAGTACAAGCTAATAAAAGCTTGCTGAAAATAATCAACTGAAGTTAATACTTGTACATTAAATATATGTTTAAAATGTCACCCCTAGAGCTGTATAATATAATGAGCAAGTCCCGTCACAAAGCGAATGCTTAATCCAAATTATACACTGCGACTAACCGGCGGGGGTCGAGCGTTTTCCATTTGTGTCCAAAGAGGACATAAAAGCCGATTAAAATTAGTAGGTAGTATGGATCTTTTGAAAATTGAATTGGCTCGAAGGACAATTGAAACATCTAGGTCTAGCCAGTGGACTTATTCCGTATGACGGTTGCAAACGATTGCGATTTTGGTTACTAATGTAACAATATTCGCTTGTTTTTCTAAAATGACGTCAGAATCATTGCAACGATCATACGGAATAAGTCCACAGGTATCGAAAAATATGGTGGCTTATAGGATTTTAAGATGTTTTTTGTAAAAATTTAATCAAATTAACACGTTTTTGATATGATTTATAATAAACAAACAGGGACCAATTATGCAAATAAGGTACATTTTTAAAATCGGACTGTTTTTAGGGTAGACATTTATCAAATATTTTATCTATCCGTGCGAGGCCGGGGCGGGCAGCTAATATAATATATAGCCTATGTTACTCAGTGATCGGTCCAGTAGATTTGGAGCCTATTCAATACAAACATACATACAAAAATACAAATCTTTCCTCTTTATAATATGAGTATAGATTCCTAAAATGCACTTTTGTTTGTAAATAAATTTTTAATTAAGATTTTTAAAAACTTACTATCAACAATTAGGTGATTTTTATCGGATCTAAAATGGTCCTCGAAGCGTTCTATGGGGTGGACTGCTGATCTACCCCCAGCGTTCCAGTTCCGAGGGTGAATCTTTAATATATCAGCACCATCGTTTCACGGTGGATTAGCATTGTGAATGGACGATAGATTAATGGTATCCTCCTGCTTTTTAATATTATTGGCCGGTATGTATGATGGAGTTCATCTTTTGTATGACTCGTACATGTCATATATGTAAACATGGATGTTGGTATATGAGATAGCTATACTTCAACACCGTTTGATCGCTCACCATGAAGGTTGGCACATCTAAGGGCTTTTAATGATGAAGGTTTTAATGCTATCAATTTTCCCTTAGGGACTTTTTGTCTGAATTCTATCATTTTTTTTTTATTATATTGTTTAATGTCTCTGAAGTTTATACCAGATTGTCAAAATTCGTAAAAATATTACCAGAATTGAGGACCTTAAGGACGGAAGTCCTGTATTCTTTCTTAAAATTGGTAACTAGAGTAGAAGAAAACCTTGGAAAATGTGAATGATTGTCTAAAAAATTACATGGAAACGTAGTGAGAAATATAATACGGTAAAAGCTCGTGGCCAAATTATAAGCGTTTGACTCAACGTGCATCGAGTCAGAGGACAATCGTATGTTTTGATAAATATTCCTTTGAAATAAATTCAATTAAAATATTCCGATATCAAAAATAATGACCCTCAAAACACATGAACGCGATCGAATCCATTAACAAAATGACATATTGCCCCGTTGTCAACGCTAGATTAAAGAGACAAGTTACGCGCCAAAACACGTGCAGGCCGCGCGCCATTTTGAGTGGCGTCCCGCTCTATTGTCTGTGGTCGGTTTGTGTTGTCAAATTGGGTGATAATAATTGGTTTACATTAGAAATGGGTCAGATATTCCCACCAATTACTGTTTTCTATCTACGAAGAAGTTATTTTATTGTATGATTTCATTAACCTTACAAATTAAATTAAGCTTGTGTACTTATGTTGATTATTTGTTTTTTCAAACCGTCTTCATTCATTATATTTTTCACTCCCAGTCCTTCTAAAATGCTTCATTGTAGATATTTATGTTCCAAGCTCTACAAGAGCGGGTCCCCTTGCTAAAGTTTTTATGTGATGCGTGAACTAAATTATACCAAGTTATGGGTGACACTCGCTATAAAATAAGGTGTAAGTGTGTCCTTGGGGATTTAGGGCGGCTAACGCAAGTTTATATGTTTCTTTGAAACTCAGGAGAGATAGATAATGTTCTTCTATGTAGAAGTTATTTTATAGCTGCCTCCGGTCGGGCTTCTTAGAATTGAAAGTGATTCCGACTGGATGAAACAAACGCTATTCATCTTTATCGACTCTTGCTTCACAGAACTACTATCATTGCCGGGCCTCTCAAATCTCATAGTTGGTTGTGCTTTTGAAAAATGACAGCGTCTAAAAAGAAATTGCTCTTTGCAATTAAATCGGCAGTAAGTTAACTAGGGTAGAATGGCGACTGTCTGGTGTACGCTTAATGGTGGCAAGTCACATTAAAGCACAAACAAACAGGACAAAAGATCTCACTCGTCCCGAATCGCGCTATTTGTCAAATTAATGCTCTTTGTTTCATAAATTCACGAGTACAATAGGCAATTAACGCTGTGCAATTAGATAATTAATTTACATAATCATCTTGGTTTTTTGCAACCCTTCTTGTGGTCTGAATTTAAAGTTTTTGAAATGCGAATCATAACTGAATTGGAGATAATATTTGAAATAACCAATTTAAAATTAGGGTCATTGAATTTTTTTTATATTATGTCACAAAATCAGTGTTACGGAATATTTTTGTCCGTTCATCGCACATTGTCATTTTTTATCGTCCATAAGCCGGCAGTTGGAATTAAACAAATATATTTTGAATAATAATACGTTCGAAATTTAATTTGAAGCTAGGGTCATCAAACAAATGTTATAATTTAAATCGCGGTTTTATTAGGGTCGTGTGTTATTATTTGTAATACAAATCCGTAGGGTGCAATAATACGGTTGATATTATCTGAATTCGTTTCCGAATAATTGAGTTTCAATGTGTATACTGGTGCCGTATTGTAAAATTAAACAAAAAAAACACTTTATATTTTTTAGTTGGTCCCATGTTGGGCGCCAATATGTTGTGATGTTTTTATTAGATCGTAGATTATAACATATAGATAACGATTGGTTTTTTTGTAAGCAATCCTATTATAATTATTATTGGATGAGCACTCAAAAACATGTGCATATTTCAGAACTTACGTAAGTATTCGTCATGGAGAAAACTATGATTTATTGTTGATTCAAAATGTGTTAAATATTTTTCGATATATATGTGATGTGACATGTAAGAAATGGCATAACAAGTGAACAATAGTGGTGCAATCGGTCGATCATAGCAAATTTATTCGAGGAATGCAGGACTTGTGATGTGAAGAAGTGATACCTAATGCTGATCGATTTTCTTTGCAGTGACAGAAAAATCAGGTTACCAGTCACCTTATGGCGGTATGGACAATGGAATGGTGAGTTGTTTTTTTTTTCATTAATTCGTGTTTGGTTTTACTGCTCATTCACCTCAAGTTCGACATTGGAGTAAAAATGCTCCTATCTTATGATGATGTATGTAATGGTACCAGTTCTGTTGTACGAAATCATTATACTAAACTTATTTGATAGAACAAAAGTATTGCCATCCTTATTTAAACCCGCACATGAGAAGGGATGGCAAGAGAAAGCATGAGAAAGGGAAAGATATTTTGTACAACGGAACAGAATTGGCTACAATGAATGACCCATCATTGGTGCCAATTCTGTTGTTCGTTAGTTTAAATTACACAAAATTTAATCATAGAACTGTGAAATTAAGTTTTAAGTACTGTCAAATCAAAAAGTCCTATAGGGTTCATATTATAGTTTAAACACGTGAACAAGTGAATTGGCATGATTTTAAATGTGACATTATTTTGTTTTTTCCTTTCGTTAGAGGCAGAAATAACTTTCTCTGAATAACACATTCATATCCATGCCATGTCAACTAAGAGAACTTATGTCAATGATTTTTTTGTTATGCATTTTTATTTTATGTGATAAAAATAAATATTTGTCTATCCATATTTTTATTCGGAATAGGGAACAAAAAATATGACGATGCAAATACAAGGATACGCCCGATCAGCTGGTTTGGATCACGCAGCGGGTACGACGGACACATATAAATCACACAGTGTAGAATTATTCATACTCGATGCCAGAAGAAATATGGATTTGTGAACTTCTCGTGGCCAGTATAAACCTTGGTTGATAGCTTTTATTTGCAGGCCGAATGTAAAATTATTGGGTTCTTGATTCACGTGGGTTTCTAGTCGTGTATGATGTGATGGAGATGTTTGAAGAACTGAACTTAGAGAGGTAGGGCGAATTGGGATCCCCCGTGCGTTTTCCCATTAATATTGGAGCCGCCCGACTAGGGACTGTACTTCCTACCTTGCAGAAGACCGCAGTGAAATAACACTACTTTGATGTAGTGTTGTGTTTCTGCCGTAAATAAGGTTGCCAGTGCTCCACGAGGATACGCTGCGCTAGTAGTAATGCCGCTAGCACAGTGAGTCCTCATCAACAACAGGGTTGGCAACGCGTTAGTGATACCCCTGGTATTGCTAGCGGCTATAGGCTACGGTGACTGCTTACCATCAGGTGGGCCGTATGCTTGTGTGCCACCTTAGTAGTATAAAAAAAGGAAGTAGTCGCGTTTTCAATCTTGACTTGCACACCTTTTGCTTCTTCTACATTTAATCTCTTCATACATGATTTCCGGTTCCGAGTACTTATTACTTACGTAGTATTATATTATTGTAGTATAACCATTATTACGAGCTCTCAAGCTTGTATCGTTTCATCTATATCAACACGTCGTTACACATAATCGTGGAGTTGGACACCTGTCCGCGTGTCCGGCCGTCCGCTCGGGCGCTCGGACAATTGGCCCGACGGACAAGACGAGTTTTTCACATATTAACATTACTCTTTTAGTTTTATTTCCATCTCGTCGCACGGTTTGAGTTCGATGTATCCACTGTTGTCGCCTATATCTCCTATAGGTGAATGTTTAATAGGTCAATACTTAATCTATATATTATACTAATAAGATAAATTAACGTGTCTCTATGTGGTTTCGAAATGAAGCTTTTTTCCGAACCGGTGGTAATTTAGACCTTCATAAGTGCCTTAGAGGACCTAAACTGAATAAATTATTTTTGATTTGATTTGAAGACTATATCCAAAGCTTATTTGGTTATTTGTACGTTTTAACAATACAAAAAAATATTTTTTTTTAATTATGAGTTTTTCTGTCTATTTTTTGGTTGAAAATATCGTAACTCCTGAACGGAAGTAACGTAATTCTTACAACACGTTCACCATATAATTTCGATACGTGTATCCATTCTATTATATTTTGCCGTTGCTGTCCCACTGCTGGGCAATGGCCTCTATCCCCTTTTTCTAGTTTTTTTTTTATACCACTAAGGTGGCACTCAAGCACACGGCCCACCTGATGATGGTAAGCAGTCACCGTAGCCTATAGCCGCTAGAAATACCAGGGGTATCACTAACTGGTTGCCAACCATTTTGTTGATGAGTACTCACTGTGCTAGCAGCAATACTACTAGCCCAGCGTATCCTCGTGGAGCACTGGCAACCTTACTTACAGCAGAAACACAACACTACATCAAGTAGTGTTATTTGCCACCAGTTGCCTCGGTGTTGTGCTTTGCTTGGCTAATCCGCATTGAAACCTGCCAATTCGTCTCGCCACCTGCACTTTGGTCTACCACGACGCGCGACGGTGACGTCCCATAGGTACCAGAATGTGATGGTTTAACCCCTAAAGTTGTCTAGCATCCGTATCGGCGAAATCGTTACTGATTCTACTTAAATATTCTCTGTTTCGCTCTCTTTTCTCACGTTTTACGTAGACAATACGCATCATAATGAAAATGTTGTTCTTCCAAAACAGATTCGCCCATAACTCATACAAGTACAAATTGATGTTAATCGTTGAAATAAAAAGGAATATAATTATTCGCAAACGGGAATCGAACATCTGCCCGCGCGGTTGCATTCCACCGTCGGCCGTTCGCAACAGGATTGATGCCCGGCTGGGCATATTTGACGCGTGGTAATTGGATCGCTGACCCCTGGTGTCGATATTACACATATCTCTATAAACCGGTCAAAATAGGGACCATTTCAAGGTTGCACAGCGCTTCCTCAAGGAGCTCTGACGACCTTACTCACCGCAGGAACACAACACTGCAAGGGTAGTGTCATTGTGTGCATAGGGGACAAGTCTCTCTGCCGCCAGCACAGCGCTTCCTCAAGGAGCTCTGGCGACCTTACTCACCGCAGGAACACATCACTACAAGGGTAGTTATTGTGTGCATGGGGGACGAGTCTGTCGACAGTACAGCGCTTCCTCAAGGAGCCCTAAACTGAAACCATTTCTATAAATTGAATTTTTTAGTCTATCTATCTATAAAAGCTCACACACATTGAGACAAAAACAATACGAGTAAGTGGATAGGGTTTGGAGAGGGGGGGGGGCTGTCTGTGCGGGGGAGGGGGAAAGTAACTTGCTTTTAATTCGCGGCATTGCCTTTGTTACCTCTTAACTGTGGGTAGTTGGAGAGAAAAGTGTTTCAGCTTCTTGTATTGTTTGTTGAATCGTTCGATAATTTGTAAATAGGTATTTCCTTTGTATTGTGTGTTGGTTTTTCTTTTACTTTATACCTATTAGTATTTTATGAGTGTATGTTATGTATCGGTTTAATGGATTGACTCGCGAAGGGATTGTGTCGATTCTGTAGTTCTAAATAAATAAACGAATCTAATTTGACAGGACGAAAAATATTGTCATCCTTATTTAACCCCGCAAATGAGAAAGGGATAGCAAGACTTTTTAGTACTGTCAAATTCGTTTGTTTTAGTGATTTCTGTACAACAGAATCGGCACCAGTGACTCGTTTAGTTATGGTTTTTTGAGCCCATATTTTTATTTATAAGTTTCATTAATAGATTAATAATATGCCCTTTGATTATATAAGTATTTGGTTAACTTGGTTTTGTAATACGGTAATGTCATAATCAAAAATCGTTTGACAAATTCAAATTCAATATTCAAATTCAAAAAGATCTTTATTTGACTAGACTTTACCGGCAAGTACTTTCAAATCGTCAGAATCTACCACCGGATTCGGAAGGTCGGTTTTGCTGAGAAGAATCCGGCAAGAAACTCAGCAATTACTCTTTTAAAAACCAAAAGAATTACATAAAATTTACATTTCAAATACTAACTTAACATGGATACCTATTTCTCAAAATAAGCTTAGGTCCAAGGTCTACTTTATCATGACTTGATATGAATATTATTAAACCTGGTTTAATGCTGTTTTCTCGAAGCGTATGGTCATACTCCCCAACCAACATATGAGATAAGAAAGTTTTTTAAACCGTGAAATCCTATGGAATTGAAAATACAATAAAAACCAATGAATCACTTTTGTCGTCGCGTGTACGGAAAGACAATTCTACGGCAATAAAACGTAAGGCGCGGGTTGGCCCCACTTAGGATCGAAGGAGGTGGGGGGTAGAATACCCTCCATACATAGGTACATACATGTACGGTACATAGCTATCACTATTAAAGATTACCTAACTCTAGTGATCGGCGTCGCGTGGATTTTGTAAAAAACAAGTGCGAGTTGGACTCGCGCACCGAGGGTTCCATACTAAAAGACAAACTAGGTTAAATGATAAACAGTTAAATTCAACCGTTCGGTCTAGGGAACGGTTGAATTTAACTGCGGCTATTGCGCCAACCATAAATAATAAGTTTTAGACTATATACTTTCGAATATAGAGTGCTATTTCACTCTTCACTAGCACACCTATTATGCTTCGTCTACATTCAACAATCTCTTCGTACATGCCCGCCGGTTCCGAGTACTCTTGCTTTACCTTTCCATTTGTATGCGATTCTTCTCACCAAAATGCCCACAATTACTGACACAATCCTCTTGTAAGCGTCGATCGACTGTGGTAACTCCTTACCATCAAGCGCTAATACCTATGTGGGGACGGTATACGAGCTCAGCGCTGCGTGATTGCTGCATAATATGGGTAGGCCGTCTCCTCTCTTCTCTTCTCAGTCGTTGCCTCATTGCTGAGGATCGTGACTCCTTTTAATCTTGCCAATGATGTTTCTCCATTGGTTACGCTCACTTGCCTGGGGGAGTGATGTGCTGATTGGGATCTCTAGGTGCTTGGATATTTGGTCCGACCACCGTTATAATCCGTCTTAACAAAAAGATGAGAGAAAGAGAGGTAGGGATTTGGGATTTCCCGTGGGTTATCCCATTTTAATTGGAGCCGCCCGACTGGGAACTGTACCTCCGCCTTAAAGAAGACCGCAGTGAAATAACACTACTTGATGTAATGTTGTGTTTCTGCGGTAAGTAAGGTTTCCAGTGCTCCACGAGGATACGCTGGGCTAGTAGCAATGTTGCAAGCATAGTGAGTCCTCATCAACAACATGGTTGGCAACCCGTTAGTGATACCCCTGGTATTGCTAGCGGCTATAGGCTACGGTGACTGCTTACCATCAGGTGGGCCGTCTGCTTGTGTGCCACCTTAGTGGTATAAAAAAAAAGATTAAAATCAACTCGATTAATGGTGGAAAAGTCCCGGTCGTATCCCTAGTTTTATATCTGTGTGCGCTTGCGTATTTAGTTAAGTGTGCCTCCGTTTTAGTGCACCCTCAGGATCGTCCAATGTCGGTCGAGATCGGTTATTTTATTGCCTAGGTGCAGATATAGTGCGTAGGTATAGCCTTTACGCGGTATTTTCTATTAAGCTTATGATTTACAGAGCAGTTTCCCGTCGAAGGAGCTGCTTGACTGTACAGTATAGATAGATCTTATTATGTTTGTATTCGGATCTCCGAGCCGCCCGACTGAGGCCTGGTACCTCCACCTTCCAGAAGACCGAAGTCAAATAACACTACGATGTAGTGTTGTGTTTCTGCGGTGAGTAAGATTGCCAGTGATCCATGAGAATACGCTGCGCTAGTAGTAAAGTAATGTTACTAGCACAGTGAGTCCTCATCAACAACAGGGGTTGGCAACTCGTTAGTGATATCCCTTGTATTGCTAGCTACAGACTACGGTGACTGCTTACCATCAGGTGGGCAGTATGCTTGTGTGCCACCTTAGTGGTATTAAATAAATACTGGGCGAGATATATATTATGATAATCGTGAATATGATTAAGCGAAAAGCGGTACCTCAAATACCAAGCCAAATATGACTTTCCACGTAGAGATTGAAAATGTTCTTTGCTTTTATTTAGGTCTATGTGTACCATATCCGTATACTATGCACACACACCATCATGAACCCAATCACTGACATAAATAATGGTATCCTTGTGTGTGTCCGCACGCGTAGTACGGCGTCGCGGCGACGTCGTGCTCGGCCGCGAACGGTCACCACCAGCCGGACAGGCGGCATCACCACCACCCACACCACCAGCACGCGGACGTACCACCGCAATGGGTGAGACATGTGTTTTGTCTGACCGATATGTGTTTTATTTTCTCGTGTAAACCACTTTTGTTTGTGATTGTAGCACTTGGTGTATTCTGTTTGTTGTGTAAATCACTTTTGTTTGTGATTGTAGCACTTTTTTTTCCTTTCTTTCTGTGGCGTTCAAAGTTGAGCTTTTACTAATATTCTAATTAATATTATTGTGTAAGTAAGCTATATGTTGTGCTTGTGAGTGTCGCACTTTTTAATGTGTTGTTTATGTGTTTTGTGACATTGTACCTGTATGTCAGAGACGAGAATTAATTTGGGGTGTTGTGATAGAGTAGGGGTCACCCCTGCTTACCCCACAGGGTACTCTGAAGGAAGACGCAACGATTTTTATATTTATCCTAGCTGTTCCGACAGATGTTGTCCCTTAGCTATGAATACATATGTCAAATACACTATAGAAAAAATAACCTGAAGTTTATCCCGAAACTGAACCAAGACCGATTCTTTTTTAAAAAAAAGAACCTTCTGACAACCACAAACACAAAAAAAAAATAGCGAAATCGGTCTAGCCGTTCACGCGTGACGCCGTGACCAAAGAAATAGGGTATATTTTATATATTTATTTATATTATAGTCAGGATATGAACTTCGAGCTAAGCGGTTAACTGTTGTGCAACACTTTGTGTACAGTTCATAGATAGAGCACGTTTTGATTCGAGATAACTAGTCATTGTTTCATTCATCTACCTTTAGCTTCATGTATTACGTCGAAGTGCGCATATCGAACGACTAGCTGTGCCCGCGACTCCGCGTGGAATTAATTTCATTTACAATTTCATGGGTTCAATGTTTTTTGCGCCGCACCCTAATTATTTTTCCAAAGAAAAGTAGCACACAAAAAAAAAAAAAATTTATCAACATCGTGCTTACTTTCATATGTATTTATTATGATATTACAAATACTGCATTTTTTTTATATTTGTATAGGTGAGAAGTAGTAAAATGGCCGACTGCCGTGTCTTGCTTCATTGGCTACGGTGATCGCTTACCGTCAGGCGGGCCGTATTCTCGTTCGCCACCTTAACGTTCGTCTATTAATTTCGGGATGTTTTTAAGCAATTTTTAACTCCTCTCTTTTGTGATACGTGGTGAGGGTTTAGACTAAATCCTAAAAAATCACGTGTATTTTTTGAGTTCATAATCGATAAAATAATTGAATATTATCTTTAAATACAGTTAATTACTAATTTCATTCTGGAAAATATATTTAGAAGTATCTCACTCCAAATAGAGATACTTCGTGTTTTTCCGAACCACCTCCCCGTTTTGGTCTCCCAGTGTCTCATTATTATTGAACAGCATCTTAGTCATCATTCTCCTGCCCTTATCCCATATTATTGGTGATCGGCGCAATATGTGTTTCTATTCCATCCTTCTCTATCAGCCGTCATCTCTGTATTCACTTCCTTTCTGGCCATGTCATCTTTCACACAGTCCATCCATCTTTTCTTAGGTCTACCTCGACCCCTGTACCCATCCCATAAAACCTTTCTTACCACGTTATCTTCATTCCTTCGCATAACATGCCTATACCATGACAAACGCTTGCTCCTCAACTTTTCTGTCACTGGAGCTACTTTCAAACTTCCTCTAAATGAATGATGAATGTCTATATCACCAGGACCGGAATCAAGTGCCAAACCGACCTACACACTAAAATCATATCATTAATAATGAGTAGGTACTTCCTAGATTTGAAGGAATTACTATCGAAGAGAGTTGAACAACTATGCCGTTGCCCTTGGTACGCCTACAGTACACACTAACATTAATATGCTGATCATTATTATCAGAACATTATTCACCGGTCTGTAGTATGTACCAAATCTAAGTGCAGTGATTAGTCACACCACGAGCTTTACGGTGAAGGATAACATCGCGAGGAAACTTGCATACGTCTGAGAAGAAATTCAAGAACGTATGTAGTGCCTAAGAGACGGCGATGGACTCACCATCTGTCACGTTGGCACCAAATTATCTTCGGTGGAAAGTGGGTGTTGTAGCTTGCAACATTTTGCACTGGAAACGGGTTTCTTTTTTCTTGATCTATCTTAATAGTGGCAATAAGAAGACGCTTAAATTCTCATAGAGTGTGTATTGCTTTATTTGAGGACAAAATGATCAAAATTATTATTACAAACTTATTATTTACGGTTGGTGTTATAGCCGTGTCTAGGGATCGAACGGCAAAGTTTAGTTTGTCATTTAAACTAGTTTGTTTTTAGTACGGAACTCTCTTTGTGCGTCCAAATCGCACTTGGCCGATTTTTTTAGACGTGTTTTCTCGTCGTCTTTTCGACTTACTATCAATGGAGCCTACTATCGCCATTTGGCAGCCTTCGCTTCTGAATTCACGGCCCGGAACACGTGACGTGTGTTGCAATAGCACATATACACGTGATTGTTACAATCTTCACGCCTTACCACAAGAGTCCCCGAAGCCCCACTTTCCACCGAAATTAATTTGGTGCCAAGGTGACAGATGGTGAGTCCGTCGCCGTCTCTTAGGCACTACATACGTTCTTGAATTTCGGCTCAGTTATCTGACCTTCTCAAGACACAGGACATACACATCACCCCAAGCCAAGTGCCTCACAGGGTAGGCAGATAATATAGAGCACATTTTCTCTCTTGACTTGTACACCTCTTTTGCTACTTCTACATTCACCATTAGCGATTTAGACATTCTTGTATGCCTTATTAGGACCTAAACTGAATAAATGATTTTGATTTTGTTCATGGCAACACGTTAGTGATACCTTTGGAATTGCTAGCTTGTCTATAGGCTACGGTGACTGATTACCATCAGGTGCGTTTGAGTGCCAACGTAGATGAATTAAATCACAAGTAAGTCCACAATAGGCACGTTGTTTTTGGAAGCGCAAATAAATTTGTAATCACAATTACGTTTTTTTTTTTAAATGCGATGCGCCCATCGTCTCCTACGTAATTAAATCTAGGATATAATATGCCTATATTAATATTTTAACTGATAATATCAACATTCTACTTGTGTCACTTACACTCCTACCTGTATAGAAAGGCACGTACCATATTTTTTTTTGCTCTAACCTTAGTGCTGGGGCATTTCGGCATAAGACATTATCGATGTTTTGTAAATGGAGGATTCACTAGCCTGATGAGCATTTTTTTCTTTTATTTTTATACCATTAATGTGGCACACGTGGTAAGCAGTCACCGTAGCCTATAGCCACTAGCAATACTAAGGGTATCACTAACGGGTTGCCAACCATGTTGTTGATGAGGACTCACTGTGCTAGCAGCATTACTACTAGCCCAGCGTAACCTCATGGAGCACTGGCAACCTTACTAACCGCAGAAACACAACACTACATTAAGTAGTGTTATTTCACTGCGGTCTTCTGTAAGGTGGATGTACAGTCCCGAGTCGGGCGGCTACAATTTAAATGGGATAACCCACGGGAAATCCCCTACCTCTCTTTTTTTCTGTGCTATTCGAGTATATGCTGTGGTGAGGATAACGTTATATTGCTAAAAAAGTGAGTCAGTAACACAGTGGATCAGTTTTGGTAACGCGCGACTGAAACTCCTGCAAGCTTAGCCATGTTTCCTATCTATAATCGTGAGCGCTATAGAAAACGACAGAAATGAATGCGAATTCAAAACTTACGTTATGTCACGTGGTCAATTTTTTAATTCCCATACATTTATTTCGTTTTCTACAGCGTTAACGATTGTAGATAGTAATCATGGCCATAGATAGCCTAGTAGCCTGGTAGTATCTTGCGGTAGCCTAGGTAACGTAGATTCAGGCAGGATATATGTCTCTTGGGCGTGGTCAATTCTCTCGATCCTGACAGATGCAATGCACCATATATCCTTTTCAAACCCCACCTTGCCGGTTTTTTCAAATCAGCTCAATAGTTTCTGAGCTTAAGCACGGAAAAACATATTTTTAAAGAGATTTTGTTTATGTAGTACTTGTCGTTATGCTCTGTAAATTAAAAATAACTAAGAATTTTAGTACACCTACAGTATATTTAAATCATTTTATTGTAAAAAAGTACTAATGCTATTTTTTCTTTCAATGGCTATCCTTTATCGATATTCAAACATTTCTTTTATCGATGATACCCAATCCCTAGTAACATTTAAATCCCGCTCAAGCGAGGGGGGTAGCTGTACCTTGTAGTAGCACCTGGTGACCGGCACCAATGGCGTGCGCGGGCGCAGCGCGTGTGTGGAGTATTGAAGATCGTTGGTGTGGGATAAGATATGTGACGGAGAGTTTTTGCTACGCTGATGTGGACTAGTAAAAAGTTAATAAAGTTTTTTTCCTAAGTAGGTATACATTTCAATCGATAGTTAAGGAGTAGCTAGTAAAATCTATAATATAAAAATGAATCGCTGAATGTGTTGCTAAGCGCAAATCTCGAGAGCAGCTGAACCGATTTCGGTAATTATTTTCTTAGAATATTCCTTGAAATACGAGGATGGTTCTTACGGAAAAAAATAAAAAAAAATATGTCTGAAAGTCTAAAAACGGGTAGACTAAATATTTGATAAATGTCTACCCGTGCGAAGCCGGGGCGGCCGCTAGTTAATTATAGTTGTTTAATTATGAAATTATAGTAAATGCGGTCGTTTCGGAAAATGTGCGGCGTGACGATTGTCGGTCGAATCTGTAATGAAAGGATTCGTAACACTACAAAACGTAAAAAAGTGAAATAGTATGTGATTGTAGAGATGAGAAAGGGAAAGCTACGTTGGTTTGGACATATAGAACGAATGAGTGATAACAGACTGACAAAAGACGTGGAAGTGGAATAATGAATCGTAGAAGGTCTAACTTTTTAGATCGAATTACCAAAGTACTCAACGATGGAAAGGTAAAGAGTACTCGGAACCGGCGGACATGTATCATGAGATTGATGAATGTACTAGAAGCAAAAGATAGTGCAAGGCAAGAGTGAAATGGCGCTCTATACTCTCTGTCTATCCCGTGATGATATATTGTATAAGAAGTTAAAATACTACACGCTCGATTCTTATTGGAAAAGATATATTTTTTTAGTAGACATGGGTACAACGGCACAAAAAATAATTGTATGATCCCGTCCGCTCATCTCCTGTTCCTTAAGTCCTATTACTTTTAGTTTTGGTTTCCCGGTACCTGTACGGAACAGCTGTTCGGTTTGTGACCGTACATTTGACCTGATTATCGAACATGTTATTAATAATACTAATAATAAACTTTATTTCAGGCATAGGTACCCATACACAAAATTACAAATAAAAACACAAAATTTAAAATTAAAGTTAAAACAAATACACTAAAAACACAAAATCTAAAATAAAAAAAAAATATATAATTTGATAATTTAAAAAAAGTTATTGACCACTTCTACATCTTTACTTGTTTTATGCTTGAAAGCCGTGTGTGTGGTTGATGCTACCGTCGGATATTTGTTAGTCTTGATTAAAATCCCTTCCTTAACTAATGAGTTCAAAACCTAGTGATTCATCCCACCACGAGCATGGAAGAGATGTAAAGCGTTAAGATTTCCCATTAAAAACGGAACCGCCCGACTGGGAACAGTACCTCCACCTTACAGATGATCGCAGTCAAATAACACTACTCTGATGTAGTGGTGTATTCCTGCGGTGAGTCAGAGTACTACTAGATCCCCTCGCCACTTCATCATGGTATACTTAAGATTGCAAATTTATTCGCGGTTCAATTACACATGCACGAATACAACGTAAACGTGGCGCTGCAGCAAAAAGAACTTTGTATTACCTATCTGCTTTAGCCGCAAATAAAGTTGGTAATCAATATTAAATTCAGCTTGAACTAGGTATAGTGTTATCATCATGATTTATTTAAGAGGCTCTTGTCAGCGGTCGGCCAAGCCGTTCTATCGTTAGCCATCTCTTTGACTTCCTGGTACGACATAACGTTATCCTCGTCTTTATCTGTTGCAGGTAACTTATCCTTGGCCTTCCTCTGCCACGCTTTCCTTCGATCTTTCCCTCCATGATATTTCGTATAAATGCGTCATGTCGTAGCAAATGGCCAATCATGTTGCCCCTCCTATTTGCAGTCTTAGTTATAATCATTATTTTTTTTCCTACTCTTTCGTATAGTGTTATATGACTGCGATATTAAAAATGCAGCTTTAAAACAGTATTATATTTATCTGACCACAAATGACTAATCCATCCCATAGTACACCATTTCTTCAAAACCTGTAACGCCGCCCCCACAGGATATGAACCCCTCTATCACACCCCTCGCCCCCCGCACCCCGACGTCGAAGACCGTATCGTTGCGCGGGCGCACCCTTCTAGTAGACCTCTCGCTCGCACTGCAGCTAGTGACAGAGATAGCTGAAAAGTTACAAATGGTATTATATAAAAGTATAAACTGAATTATTGTGGTGGGATTTTCAATAGGTTTAAATTAGCTTTTATGTGTAGATAGAGCTTCAGATTTAGAAGCGATTACAAATTCATGAACGCTTCAATAAAAGATTTTCCCTACCTATGAAAGTGGCGCGGCGCAAATCAATTTTGTATCACTTTAAATTGCGACATGATGAAATCAGGATGGTTTGTACGCACGTGTCGATCTATAATAATGTAATGATTAATTTATAATTAAGTGAGCAGTAAAGTAGTGCACAGTTTTGACTGGAATAGGCGACTCTACGTACGTAGCGCAAGTAGTTTTAGATTGAGATGTATTCTTGTACCGTAAATAAATGTGGCTTGGATCAAAAGCCTTTGCAAGAACAACTTTTGACTACGTGTTCGCATTCAACTATGTTTCTATGGGAAAATTAACAGCGCTGCGGCGGCGAAAAGTGAAACTAAAAAATTGTATAAAGAAATAAGTTGAGATAACATAAGTTAAGAGTTTCGGTAACACACGACACGAGTGATAGCCCTGGTGTTGCAAGCGTCCACGGGCTACGGTAACCGCTTACCATCAGGCAGACCGTATACTTGATTGCCAGCTTAGTGGTAAAAAAAAAATATTTGAGAGTCGTGGTGGCCTTGTGGTATGAAGCGTTGTCTGCCATTCTAGCGACGCAAGTTTGAATCCCACCGGTCTATACCAATAAGTTTTACTAACTTAAGTGCAGTGATTTGTCCACCACGAGCTTTACAGTGAAGGAAAACATCGTGAGGAAACCTGCATACGTCTGACAAGAAATGCAAAGAACTATGTAGTGCCTAAGAGACGGCGACGGACTCACCATCTGTCACGTTTGCACCAAATTTTCTTCGGTGGAAAGTGGGTGTTGTAACACCTCTGCTTACCCCTTCGGGGACCCTTGTGGGAAGGCGTGAAGATATATTATCATTATTTTAAATTTGTTTTTCATAAGCACTCTTTGTTTCTGAAACCTGCCCTGCTTTGAATAGAAAGTACGAAAAACGCTATAGTGCATAAAATATCATAAATTCACTTGCAAAGTTCAAGTCAAGTCCTACCTGCAGAGTATAATGTGCGTTGGACAGGGATAGATGCACCAACCATCACGTGTGCGTGAAAGGGAACGCTGTAGTGGCGCGGGACAGATGTTCGGCAAAGTATGCGGGTGCGTTTTTTTAGGTTATTAGGATTGGTTGGGGTTGGTTTGTAAGCGGTAAGCGGGAGAATACGCGTGGAGCGGAGCGTTTTGTAAAAGGCTTATATTATTCCCCGACGAAAATTTACGAATTGTCATGGTTCATTTCAACTACGTATTGGGCTGCTGATCATTGAACGTTTGACATTTCAGTATCTCTTGTCAACTTTTTACGGGTTGTAGGAACGCAGAAAAACTTGCTCTTAAGGAGGTCTCAATTCCAATTTTATTGTCCTGTCATATGCTTTTGCAAACTTGCCTATTTTTAACCATTTTTACTTGAAAACCTGTAGCCGGTTAATGGAGCTCTCAGAAGGTCTGTGATTATTAATCTTGATTCCTTTCACATCCTCTGAGTCATTAAACTTGAAAAATCACTTTTTTATATTCAAGAATGAAATCAAAATCATTTATTCAGTTTCGTCTGTAATAAAACATTTATGAAAATTGTCTAAATTACCACCGTTTTGGAAAAGAAGCCGCCTGAAATATATTCTTTTATATTTCTACAAGATTTTGCTTGCTTCAAAAGATCCATTATATATGCTTTATAATAGGGTGTGCCTTAAACGTTACCCGCTGTCATTGTGACCACACCCTTAGCTTTGTCTATTCCGCTCACTTCCTGGCATCCGTGGGAAACTATCTATGACGATGACACCTCACTCACCTACACAATTGTAAAAGTCTTACTATATTCTGTTTAATTTTCGCACCTTCAAACTATGCTAATTGCTAACAGATGGTCATTTGTAATTTTTGTATCGTTTTATGATTATTGTCTTTAAGCATCTTGTTTATGGACTGGATTGTAAAAGAATTACAGTCTTCAATTTGGAGTTGCCTGATCCTTCAGTTTGTCTGGGACAATTTGTTCACTTTGCTCAATTGTATATAGATAGATACCTACATATATCGCTAGTTCAGTTCGTAGATTTGGGGTTTGTCGTAGGATACATGCATTAAGTTAATACCATCACCTTTTGGGGTAGGCAGAGAGTAGAGACCACTTCTACATCTCTTCATACATGCCCGCCAGTTCTGAGCACTCATCATCGTTATCATATCTTCACGCCATCCCACAAGGGTCCCCGAAGAAGTAGGCATAGAGAGTAACGCTCGTGGTGTGACTAATCACTGCAATTAAGTAAGAAAAACACATTGTACAGCCCGGTGGGATTCGAACTTGCGTCGCTAGAATAGACAACGCATCATTCCAAGAGACGACCACGGCTCTTTACTCTTTTTCTACAGATAGGTTAAGTATCAGAGTATACATTTAAGAATAAGATCATTTGGGGTTCTTCAAGAAAGGGGAAGACTTTGCGGCAGGTTCGGCAACGCGTGAGTGATACCCCTGGTACAAGTGCCCTACTACGGTAACTGCTTACCATCAGATGGGCCGTATCTTTGATTGAGGTATAAAACAAATGCTGACTTCAACTTAAACATATAATGTGCTCTGGCGCAGCACCAACTCTGCTGAATACTAAAGAACTTTAAATTAAACCAGCTATGTTACAGATCGATTAAGAAACTCATTATGATTGCTAATTAGGAATAATCTTTGAATAATACTAAAGTAATAAAAACGTTTCATTTAGTTCAGAGTACTCTCGGACACACGTACAGACAGATGTTTGGAAATAAGTGTAGGTACACACACATAGGTACAGGGTAAACTTGTGCATGGTTTTTGTACGGTTGCAATTATTGTTTTAGCAGATTACTAAATGAAACCAATTGTGATTCCACGTCCCCGATGAAAACTCCAAAAGATTTCAATTCGGAAACGGAACGGGCCGTTTGAAGTGCGTGCGCGCATCAAATTTTTTGCTCCAAGGGTGCTTTCTTACATCTCCCTCGCACTCACCGCCTACGCGCTCACCGGTCCCTTTCTCCCACGGGGGTGTACCATCGACAGATGTTTCGGAGATTGTGTTTTTTTCTCTCTCTGCCTTCGATTTGGTCGGGAATCGAACAATGGACGCGCGCATAAACGATCTCATGTTTTAAGACATATGGCGCTGCTCAGGTATTCTGTATTGTAATAGCTTGAGTTTTATGAACATTTTGTGAAGATTGTCGATTATGACGACTGCATGTTCTATAGTATAGTATCTGCTCTTGACAATGATCCATGCAAGCGTACAACCATTTGTACTACGAATATTTTTACCTTGTAGTAGTAGATGTAATGAAATATGTATGATATGATGTATGAGGTACAAGCTGTGTTAAACAATTAGCTGATGTGACTCCCGAGTCGTTACTCTGATGGTAAGCGTCACGCCGCATGCAACAGATGCTCCACCCAGTAGCTTTAATAGTAAAGTCCCGCGTGGCTGCATTGCGGTCGTCACCTCGTCACCTTACTTCATAAGTGTTCTTTGCCCAGTAATGTCGCAGCTACAGTGAACACACCGGAACACAGCAATACATACAAACTAAGGGTCGTGACCCGTCCACCCATTGCCTTCACCCACTGGTGGGTGGACGGCTAATCAAGAATGACCCGTGCACCCACCGCCTTAAGGCTGGAATTAATTTGTAACATGTCGATATTTTTTTATAAGTTCTTGGCGGCAGAATATCTGACACTGTGGTGCCTGCCTACCTAGCCAGGCTGTAGCAAAGTGCGGCCTACTACTCTACCACCTACCACAATTTCTAAATTAGAATCTTATAATTCTCCTGCCCTTATCCCATATTATTTGGGGTCGGCGCAATATGTATTTCTCTTCCATCCTACTCTATCAGCCGTCATCTCAGTATTCACTTCCTTTCTGGCCATGTCATCTTTCACACAGTCCATCCATCTTTTCTTAGGTCTACCTCGACCCCTGTACTCGTCCACATTCATACATAAAACATTCCTTACCACTTTATCTTCGTTATTTTAAATTAGAATCTAATTTTGTTTTTCTCTGCTTTCAGGTAAGTCACCAGCTTAAAGGGTATGATTAAGTTCAAACCATTTGGGATGCGATCAAATCCTTTGTACCATCTTAAAGGGTACAGTTAACGTATCCTGTGGCGTGGTCTGGGGCATAAGCGAAAGCGATTTAATTGATATATGTTTTATACGTTTTATTTTGTTTGTTAGGTTCGTCGCATAGAGTTGTAAATAGTACAGCTATCTACCCTCGCCTAATGGCTAAAATATGTAATGTGAACAAATTATTTCTTCAAATCGTTGCTAGTAATTTTGGTGAGTTTGGTTGCGATTCGCGTTTTTGATAAGTAATGTTCATTAAAAATAAATATGCGATTCGAATTATGCTATAGACGTGTCGTTTTAAAATTTCGTGCAATTCAAAATCATTTTTATTATAAGACAAGACTTGTCAAATTATTTTCAAATTGTCAGAATCTACCACCGGATTCGGAAAGTCGTTTTTGCTAAGAAGAATCCGACAAACTCTTCAAAAATAGTTTTCATCTCAATTACCTACGTGCCATGATTATTTCACAATAAGTGCGTTTTATGAAGAAACAAAATATTTTGATGGTTGGGTCTGTAGTGTCAATTAGAACATGTAAGTTTTTAGTCATGTTTTGAAGTATAAGAAACCTGCCTTTTTTCTGAGTCACTTACTTTTGACTTAGGGATACAATCTAGAATTATGTATCTGAATATTTTATTTCTAATTACATTTGAAAACATTATATTAGTTGGTCACCTAGCTTATTTAGTGGAATTAGTGACGTGACAGAAAGTAATGTGTTGATGATATCATACGCAATCACGGTACAACATATCACCCACAGCCGTAAGTAAAATTAATCCACAAATCGCACATCACTTTTAACTTAAACCACCTCCGATATCGTTCCTCGGAGCGATAAAACGGCGGTTCGATTCCCGGCGCCGGAAATAGCTCGGTCAAGAACCGCCGCGAAAAATTAGCAATGCAACACGTTGAGTGTGTGCGAGCGAGAACGATAGATGTTGCATGATCTCTACAAAGGCAACTTCATTATGTTAACAGCTCGGAATTTTCTGGATGTATTCCTGAAGTGACATGCGTAGTAGACCACCATGATTGCTCAGGTTGTGAAGTAAACTCACTGTTTCCAAAGGAGTAAGCATGGGGTTCTTCAAGCTGTGGAGCCTGTGAAGAGGTTGTTAAAGGGTCGACAACGTGAGTGATACCCCTGGTGAATCAAGCTCCTAAATTAGGATCATGTGGCAGACCATAAATGCTTATTATTATAAAGCTATGTATGTGTAATCGCCTAGCATCGGGCAGAAAGCTTGTTCGCTTAGTAGTATGTGTAACAAGTCTCATTCTCTCTTTCTGCTCCGAAGGGACTCGACGTAATGGTTTTAGACTGGGGACTTTACACAATCGCAGCTACAAATAACACTGCTCTGATGTAGTGCTGTGTTCCTGTGCGGATTCCAGAGCTCCTTCAAGCGCTGTACCTACTCACACAAGAGGGACTAGCCTTAAGCTTCGGAGCCATCAATCAATACGCCCCCTTAACTATAAATTCTTCAAGCAGCCAAAATTGATATGCTAAATCGTAGTGCAAACATGATTATTTGGACATCACCGTGACACGTGCTCGGCTGTTCTGTTAACATTAAATATTTGTACTGATACCTGTTATCTATGGTGTCACAATATTTTCATATTAACCCATCTTTAACATATATTTTAAGGAACATTTGAAGGAGTGTGTACTCATATAATATAAAATCATTTTACCTTTAAACGGTTGCCTGAGGTCTTCAACTGGCAACTGAGGAGAAAGAAATATTGTTGTGTGAAACTAAGACATGCGATAGAGGAAGTATTTCCAAAACAGTAGTTCTTCAGCGTTGAGAGCCATTTCTTTAAAGATTCTTACAGATTAATTATCTAAAACATTGTTGGAGTCGGTACTAAATCTAACCCATGAGAATGGTTCCATCTCAACCAATTTCTTCATAGAAAATCGTCTTAATTAAGGAACACAATACCACGAAAGGCCATCAGTATAAAATAATAGAAGCATGTAGGAAACATCGATGAATGTACAAGAAGCAAAAGAGGTGTGCAAGTCAAGGGTGTAATGGCGCTCTATGCTCTCTGCCTACCCCGATAGGGAGTCCGGATGATATGTAACAATAATGGAAGTCCAAAATGGGACCTTGAACTTATACCTTTATCAATAACAGACCATCGTCACTTCGATACATCACTAATTGGTCTTTCTCGAAGCCCGTCCACCGCGGAGTAACACGACACCGCCATACCGCACGCTGTCTCGGCATACAAATGGTCGCATTAAAACGACAGCCGAATTCATTATAGTATAACATGTTTTACCAAAATATCTCGATTTGCTATCTATTGACGATATTTTTGGCGAATTCCGATCGAGTTGACTCGTGGGCTTAGTGTCTCATTGAAAGTGTTTTCAGCTCACAGTCATTGTGCACTTCGATTCTCAATTAACAAGCTTGAAGGAGGTTGTAATGGTAAATCTTTTTATTTGCTTCTTTCCGCGTCACTCCTCTACATCCTAAGAACTTGGGTCGACTCTCTTCAAGACACTTATCACTTAATAATAACACTTCACTTGATACCATGCGGTCTGCAGTACATATAGGAAGTCTCCTTTCCATGAAGAATCCTTGTCACAGAAATCCAAAAAATTACATTTGGTGTTTATATGTCATCTAATAAATCTTACCAAATTTTTTGTAACTCTAGAATTCTGTCTTATTTTCCCATAAACATATGTTTGTGTTCTACCGATTTCATAAAATATTTCCTAAGTTTTCAGAACAATTTCATTGCTTTTTTTAGATGTGGTTTCCAGCGTGGATTACTGACATTACTGTATCTATTTGTGATTTTTGTCGTGGATAATTCTGATCAGGATTTGCTGAAATATCCAGCAATCTAATAGCTTTATCGAATCCGGTCAATTACAGTTATCTTCCAGCCATTTGATATGACACAATGGTAAGGAAATATGCAAATCCATTGGCCAGGTGTGCGTCGGCATATCGACTTTTGATTGACCCCTACTGAGGCCCCGCAGACGATACTGTTTCCATCGGTCATCTGGTGGATTTTCTACTGAATAATAATCATTTATTGACTCATCTACTTAATAATACTCCAACAATGACTTCGATAAGTGTTTGACAGAAAACGTTCAGTTCTAAATCGGGGTCTAGATGCATGATCTTTGTACACTTTTTATATTCACGTTGGAAAACAAAAAAAGAGTTTCTGAAATTATGAAGTTAAATAACTGCGTAACGTTTTACTTGTTTTTTCTAGCGACTTTGCCGGCGAAGTAAAAGAATATAACCTACGATAGTGTAGGAAATTGACGATCAAACAAATATCTTTTTAAATTATTAAGTCTTCTTATAACTTTATTATTTTGTTTGTGATTGATTGAAGAGTTAAGATTGCTTTATCGTCGTGTTGCTTGATTGAAAAAAATATTATTCAAGGTATTGCTAGATTGTGTGTCTCCAAATAAATAAATTTAAATGTTCACCGCCACATTACTAGTCTCAGAAGCTACATCTTCTATTCACGTAAGTATTCGGTCGACAGGTGCTTTAAAATCCAGTTTTATTCCAACGATGTACCGATGAGCTACAGAATATAATGTCGGCGTTGCATTTTCTATTATTTGCTTACAGCTTCAATATCGATGATTTTAAAGTTCAATGACTCTCTGGTACCTGCATACGTGTGAGAAGAGTATCAAAGCCGTGTGTGAAGTCCACCGCCCGCACTGGCCACTGTGGACTATGGCACGGAGCCTGAGTAATGTGTGTGTGAACATGGTGAGGAAACCTACATACGTGTGAGAAGAGTATCAAAGCCGTGTGTGAAGTCCACCGCCCGCACTGGCCACTGTGGACTATGACACGGAGCCTGAGGTACATGTCGAAGAAGTGGGCAATGCCATTAAACAGACATTTAAAAGACCACCATAATATAAGTGCACAGCTTATTGACATCAAACAAAGAATATCGTTAAATTATCCTAAAAGCCTTTATTCCGAAGTGCATACAGGCTAGAATGCAATCAATATTTCATGGTACTTTTAATCCGTACAGTTCTTTATGATTCAAGCGTTTTAATCGAAGGGTGGAAGGTAGCGGGTTTGATAGACCCGTACCTTTTAGTAATATATGGTTCCGTATTTGAATAGTGAGAAAATACATTTTAAATGACTTTACTTACACTGTATAGAAATGGCCTGTCCGAACAGACAGAATAAATAAGTTTTTTTTTAACAAACTTTCAGTTTTAACAAGCTGTCCCGTTCAGTAAAGTGGAATTTTTTGACTTTATAGGGTCACAAACAAATGAAGAACCTTTTTTTTTTTATTGATTGTATTAGTAGGAATGTAGGATTTAATAACTTTTGCTTAAGGTATATTATAATTATTAAAATGGTTAAGGAACCCTAAATTTTAATTTATATTTGAACCCATCCACGAGACAAGTTGAACGACCATACAATAAATATGTGTTCCGAAGGGGAACGCAGTTTGAATAGCGAATCCCGACAGCCATTCACCGAACGCTAGGGGTACTGAATAAAAGCACGCTAATGCGCCTTGCGCACGCGTCGAAGGATATTGTTTATAAATTGTCGGTTGCCTCTTTTTACACAGCGTTAATACTTATATGTCTAATGAAGAGGGTATATTAATAATATCAACCACAATATTTAGTCCACAGTGGCCAGTGCGGGCGGTGGACTTCACACACGGCTTTGATACTCTTCTCACACGTATGCAGGTTTCCTCACCATGTTCGCACACACATTACTCAGGCCCAGGCTTTGAAGCTTTCTCACAAGTACCTTGTACAAGGTATATCATTGCATTAAAAAATCCTTGTAAACTCAATAACTAAAAACATTAACCTGAACTTAACGGTATACTGCGAAAAATATCCCGCGTTGCAAACAAAACGGGTCACAGTACCTTTTACCGAAGTATCCCGAGCTCGCCCGAAGATGTACGAAGTGTAACATCTGTCGGGACTCGTGCGCCGACAAACCTGCCGATACCAAGATTTGTACAGGTGGTGGCCGGGGTGGCGACTCTTAAATGGGGGTAGATAAGTAAGTACTAGTGCGATTTGCTTGTTTGTCTGTTATCATATGCATAGTTCGATGACCTTAAAGTAATTTGCGGTATAGAAAGAACTCGTAAATGAGAACTAGCCTTTGTTCACGACTTCCACTACTAGGTACTAGTTTAAACATCTTTATGATTAAATTTGAGATAATGGTGTCAATTGTACGAAATCATTAAACAAACGAATTTGACAGTAATTTAAAGTCTTGCTATGCCTTTCTCATGTGCGGGGTTAAATAAGGATGGCAATATTATGAGTCCTGTCAAAGTCTAGTTTAGTTTTAATTTATGTACCTACAACAGAATTGACACCATTGTAGCTTTTCATTAGCTAGCAGCATTACTACTAGCGCAGCGGCGTATCCTTGTGGGGCACTAGTAACCTTTCTCACCGTAGAAACAACACTACATCATAGTAGAATTATTTGACTGCAGTCTTCTGTATGGTGGAGGTACAGTCCCCACCCGGGCGGCACCAATTTAATGGAAAAACCCGCGGGTGATCCCATTTTACTCTACCTCCCTTGTCAAGCTCATGATGTGATTAATCACTGTACTTAAGCTTAGAAAAACTCATTGGTACAGGTCGAAGTATGAACCTGGGCCCATTAGATGCCGTGTCTTCAACCACAACACAAGGCCACCACGGCTGTGTACTAACCAAACCTCAGTCGTGTAATTATTTAACCACTATAACTATAAAATAAACTTTAATTAACTCTAAGCAAACAAACTCACCCGACTCGATCCACGAAGTTTCTATCAGTAAATACCACCGCTGCAATATTGATACCTGAATTATAGTCCGTGAAAGAACATCGGCTAATAGGTGTATGCATGTTTGATGCGACACGTCATTAGCCACGATGTGACGTGGTGTCGCTTCACTGGCGAGCGATACAGATATCGGAATGCAGGGGGATCCCTGAATGGTTCATGCCTTCATGGTTTTTGTTATAGTTATATGACCATATGCTAGCACTGTCCAATCTCACAATATTAAGGTTGGCAATCCGTTTGTGATGGTATACCACTGGCTACTTCACGCTCTTTTCGCTCGCCGATTTCGTTTCGCTCTTTAGCCTGCGTAGGCAACGCAGCGTTGTTTTTCACTCTTGACTTGCAGCCTCTTTTGCTTCTACATTCATCAATCGCTTCATACATGCCCGCCGGCTCCGAGTACTCTTTTTTCCGTCGTTGAGTACTTTGGCAATTTATAGTGTTTGTCCCGTTTTTTAATTCGCGGTACTGTATCGTGCTTCAAAAAGTAACCTAGCTCAAGCTGTTCTCAATGTAATCGACTCAAAGTCGGTTCGGTTTGTTTTGTAGCTAGAGACAATTAAACTATTAACTCGAAGCCCAAAAACCCGCAGTTGAAATCTCCTCTTGTTAAATGAACTTAAAAAATACTCTCCATTCCCAAAAGTTATTAATCCTCAAATCGCCGAGTTATCTACAAATACGTCAATCCACTCAGCGTACCGTATCGCAGCCAAAGCGTGCCCGCTGTAACCCCACCCCTCGTCTGCAGAACCCTTCAATTTATTGCACACTGCCTTTTCTACTCGAGTAACGTTCATAGGATTGTTCGGTGTTGGGGAGTCGGCTATCTATCGTGTGTAGTCAATATTTTTGCTGCTGTAGATTTGACCAAAGTAAGCTTCGTTTCAGTTACCAGTGAACGTCCTTCGGCTGATGATGATGATGATGAAGCTTCGTATCAATTAAATCTGCCGTGCCGGGCAGTCAGGAACCCCGTTAATTCCTTATGTTGCTAGTACAGTGATTCCTCTCAACATAATGTTGCTAGGACGCTAGTAATAATGGGTATTGTAGGATTTATAAGCTACGGTGACTGCAAGATCTAGTTTAAAATCTCGAAGATATTTTAAACTAGATCTTACAGTCAAGTATCATTACTTGATGTAGTGTTGTGTTTCTGCGGTGAGTAAGGTTGCCAGTGCTCCACGAGGAAACGCTGTGATAGTAGTAATGCTGCTAGCACAGTGAGTCCTCACCAACAACAGGGTTGGCAGTTGGCACCTCGTTAGTGATATCCCTGGTATTGCTAGTGGCTATAGGCTACGGTAACTGCTTACCATCAAGTGGGCCGAATGCTTGTGTACCAACTAGGTGCTATAAGCTTCGCACATCTTTTAAATCTCATCTCTCATGCTGTATTATGTGAGCTATGAAGTTACTAGAATGAGCATTACATAAAACATCCGTTCTCCGAGATACTTTTAAAAGTGGCTCAAAGGAAGAAGTTAATTCTTGCGGAAACCGCGAACATCGCTTAGCAGACTAGATCCATTCTACAAGGGACCTTGCTCAGGCTTTCCGCTGGCTCATTACGTATCTGAAACTTATTGCTTTCAATGCTTATGCGGAGGAATGAAGTTAACGTGGTAAGAAAGGTTTTATGTATGAATGTGGACGGGTCTCTACCCGTCGGGTCGAGGTAGACCTAAGAAAAGTTGGATGGACTGTGTGATAGATTACATAGCCAGAAAGGAAGTGAATACAGAGATGACGGCTGATAGAGAAGGATGGAAGAGAAATACATATTGCGCCGACCACAAATAATATGGGATAAGGGCAGGAGAATTAACTTATTTCTTTCAAATTATCACAGTTAATTATTTCAGGTTCGGCAACGCATGAGATAACTGATATCTCTGGGCTTGCAAGCGTCCTTAAGCTACGGTATTCGCTTACCATTAGGTGGGCCGTATACTTGTTTGCCACTTTAGTGGTATACAACAAAATAAGTAGAAGATAACTGACTGCAATAAATGTTTTCAATACAAATGTGGATTAAAGTTTGATGGATTGTATGAAAGATAACGTAAAGGAAGTGAATATAAAGAACGACTGATAGATGGAGGAGGAACATATTGGTGTGAATACAAAGTGTGAATGTAAGAATAGATGGATGGAATGTGTCAAAGATGATGATAATTAAAGAATAGATGCTAAAGGAAGTGAGTATAGGGACGACGTGTAGAGAGGAATTGAAGTATGTATGAGTACACTGCATGAAGCCCCCATTCATGAACCAAATTATTTAATAGTAGCTATTAAATAGCTGGAAATTATTGTACATTCCGATAGGTATGTTTTTATTACAATTTATTTGTTTTTATTTTAATTGAATTGAAAGAATTGTGCGGAGAATTCTTTATTGGTCACTGCTTTTCCAATATGCAGTGTCGCATCAACCTCAAATAATGGGAATTTGATACGAAAGTAGATATTATTTTGAAAGGAAACCAATAATATTATTCAGCATATAACAGCTCAAATCTAGGCAGAATTAAATTGCATTTTACCTAGACCATAAAATGTTCTTGATGTATCTAAATTACTTTCTCTACAAGCAAAGCAATCGTATTATTTGAGATAAAGAGGTTGATATAATCTGACCAGTTCTGAGGTCGATGACTTGTTATTATAAAGCTAAGCTCATTATTTTTTGTATACGTAGAGAGAAACTAGATACATGTATGCTACGACTACAATTTTGAGAACCATAAAAAGCTTTATCTATATAAAAATAGCTTCTGTAAAATTGACAAATTCATTATTAATTTAATGATTTAGAATTTGTGTTTTCGATTTTAGGTGGTTACTATTACTATTACAGTAATTTTCGTTTAGTCTTGATCATTGAGTACTTTGGTAATTTGATCTAGGAAGTTGGACCTTGGCCTTACACTGCTTCTTTTTCAACCTCATGATAGCAATAGCCTCCAATCTCTATCGTACTGTATAATAGTATCCGTAGCAAGTCGGGCTGTCATAGGAACTTTACGGGGTTCAAGTTTTAAACTCGTACCGAGATACGATACGAGTCGTGAATTTTTAAGTAACTTGAAACTTAGATTTTATGCAACTTTTATTTTTCAATGCATTGCCTTGGATAAAGAGACATATATTTACGGCCCCAGTGGATGATTCTGAAGGGTTCAAAAACGAGCCGAAATCATTTACCTGTTTATGCAACTTTTTTGTTTTCGATAAACAAAATCATTTGTATGAAGCCCACATCACCTACATCCACAGAACTGGGTCTTTTGGAATCATACCATCACGTTGATTTCTTAATCCAAACTCTTTGACATTCTTTTCTCTTTTGCTATTCTAGATTTCTTCATACATGCCCGCCCTGTTTATTACCAAAACCTTCTTGCCTTATTGTTCTTTAATCAAAAAAAGGCCTACACACAATCATTAAGGAAATTTATGTCTATGACAACGTGTTGGAAATTATTCATCCAAACTAATTTGACAGGATTTAGTCCCTGGGCCTAAGTTGTTTTAATTTGTTAAATACGAACGGCTGGACCTATTTGAACAGGACTTTTACTGGCAGGTAGCTGATGTTATAAGGCTACATTTATTTTGGAGAAATATTAGGATTCCTCACAACAAAATAAATCCATTAAATTGTAAGCAAATTAATAAGAAGTCGCGGGCACAGCTTGTACTTATAAAGGTCATAGTCATAAGTGCTCTATTAAAGAGTTTTCTAGCAACATGCTACCTCATTGAAACGTCACAAAAGCTCTCGTCACAATAATTATGAAGCACAGTGTACCGTCTTCAGTTAACATAGACAAAAAAAAGTTTTTCACTTACTGTGTCTCTAGTACGGAGCTTATACTCCCTCATTATACCCCATTTCGCTTTATTTATTATGCCGTCTCGCTCTTCGACGAGGGGGGAGACGGTCTGGCAACAGCGCACGTCGAATGTGAGTCAAACACGTCAAACGACGTATCATGCGACCATTTACGAAATACGCACATGAATTAGTTCACACGGCGAGAGTGGACTCTCTTGAATTTGCAAGGATTATACATTTTATAGACAAAGCGACGGATAATGGTATAGAATTCACTTTAGAAATATGTTCTGTTAACGTAAACATACTGGAAAGTTATTGCCGCCAATAAAGTGTTCCACGTTTGAACCGGCGCGTATTTTTTGAAATTATTTTATTGTCTATGATGTTGATGTACGTACGAATTACTATTTTTTTAAACATCTTACATAATGTTTAGTTTGTGGTGAGACGTTCTGCTTTAATGATAACGCTTAATTTCTTTTTTTATAGACCTTAACTGAACTTAGCGCAAAGTATATAAAAACATACGAACAAATTATTAGTGGACTGTTTTTTATGGTTCCGTACCCGAAGAGTAACCAACGGAACCCTATTACCAAGACTTCGCTGTCCGTCCGTCCGTCCGTCCGTCTGTCTGCCAGCGGGCTGTATCTCATGATCCGTAATAGTTGGACAGTTGTAATTTTCACAGAATGTGTATCTTTGTTGCCGATATAACAACAAATACTAAAAATGAAAAAAAAATAGGGGGCTCCCATACAAGAAACACGTGTTTTTTTGCTGTATTTCATTTGCTCCTTACAATAAATAATAAAAATAAATAAACAGGGGGTCCGCTACTAGAAACTTTTTTTTTTGCTCTATCTTAATAATGGTAATAGGTGATATTTGAAATTTACACAGATTCTGTATTGCTATATTTTTTTTAAAAAGGAATTAATTTTTACTATTACTAATAGCACGAAACCCTCGGTGTGCGAGTTCAACTCGCACTTGGCCAATTCTTATTAATTCATAATACTTTGTGATATGGCTGATGTTCTTATTTAGCTGTAGTTTATCAAGTGGTTTGTTTGTAGATACATTCTATAAAATAGTAATTTGAATCAAGTAAAAATAAAAATTATTTTATTTATTCAGTTTAGGCCCTATTAAGGCACTTATGAAGGTCTAAATTACCACCTAATAGTGAGTAATAATAAAAATAGTTAGTTATCATTATTAGATTCATCTAAAACTATGTATAAAATCACGGATAGGCCCGTCGGGTAAGACACTAGGCAAAGAGAATAGAGCGCAATTACAGTGTTGCATTGCACACACTCTTTTGCTTCTTCTACGTTTATTTTCATTCGTATCCTCATGAAATCTAAAACCCAAATAGCTAAATGAACTTGAATATATTTTATTAGCGAGACTATAAAGTTTAATTGTACGCTTTACTATCAACCAGTTACGGGTTCGGTCGCTCTCCGATGTTATTAAATTCGCATTACAGACGCGGTCATTTTATAGCCGAGACGCTATAGTGATGTGAGCCACGGTATGCCTCGATGGTCGATACATTTATAACGTTCACATTTCAAATTATTTTATGAGAGCTTTTATCCACAGCTTCACTTGTATGGTTTTTGATAATGATAGCCTATGTCCTTCCCCAAGCTATAATCTATCTTATTGCCTAATTTCATTACGATCCGTTCAGCCGTTTAGTCGTGAAAAGGTAGTAAACAAACAGAGTTAGTTTCGCATTTATAATTTTAGTATGGATGCAGTGGTAGCCTATTAGTATTGAGCTTTGCCTGCTATTCTAGCGACGCAAGTTCGAATCTCACCGGTCTGTACCAATGAGTTTTTCTAACTTTAGTACAGTGATTAGTCACACTACTAGCTTTACGGTGAAGGAAAATTTCGTGAGGAAACCTGCATACGTCTGAGAAGAAATCAAGGACTATTGAAGTGCCTAAGAGTCGGCGACGGACTCACTCAAAACATTTTTATGAAGCAGTCAGTAAGTTAAAGAAGGTACGGCTAACGTAGTTGCAAATTACGTTGGCATTTATTTTTATGCGCCAAATTACAACTGGGGAACTCGGTAAAGGATTATCTTTGGCGGGTAATTAACAATGAATCAATCTTTATCAGTCTATCTTAACTCGTAGATCAGCGATAACTATTGTTTTTTAGCATTTGTATCGATCCAAACAAGACGTAATAAATGGCATAGATAATACTATAATGAAGGTCGTAGGGCTTTCATATTAATGCCGTTGACTCTGTCATAACACGTGATACGATGAGCCAAATTGGTTGGAAGGCCCTTTCCTCACAATCTTCAGGCGAGACCCAATACTTTGGAAGCTGCTTACAGTTTAATGCAAAGGTGATAAGAAAGTTCTAAAGAGTTTGCGCCAACACAACACCCATTCTTTGTTTTAAACCTAGATCCAATCCAATTGAAGAGTTTCATAATTTACTACAAAACCATAAACACTTTGTAGCAGTTGTTTACTTACGCAGGTCCCCAAAATAAGATCCAGAAATTGATTAGATGGGTAGACTCCCCCATCCATTTAAAATGAAGGAAGCTGACCTAAATCCTGTCATCGCCTTAGTCTTCCACAACGCTTTATTTACCATCATATGGAGCTGTGACATCATAAACTTTGATTAACATATCAACAAAACTGGGTTCAAATAAAAATATTGGATGACACTCTACAAAGACGTATATTCCAATTTTCTGCATTTACCGGCACTCTTACTTCTTCTTCATCTTACTAATGGATAAAATCATTAACAACGATGTAAGTTTCAAATCTAATAAACTGATCCTAACGTATCTCATACCGTTATATTTGGACCGATACCTATCCTGACACCTGCTCTTGCCAGAGGTCTGCCTTGCTCGAGGTCTGACCTAATCCAACACCTATCAAAACATAAACAAAATAGTTTCCATCTGTTTTCTGTAACTGAGCCGTCATTCGCAATACCGTCTCTTAGGGGCGTGTCGTGTGTCGTGGATCAACACGTTTTGTCATTGTTTGATAATGCTGTACACGTAACCTTTAGAATATTTAGAACTACTAGGAGCTGCGGCTTTACGCGAAGGTTTTCTAGTAGTCCATTGCGATTGTGACTACCTGATAACTCTTTTGGAGAGCTTTTGAACTAAATATAGTCTTAATTTACTACTAATTCTCATTTGAATCTGTAAAACCATTTAGGCTCGATTGAGTCAATCACAGAGGTGTGCAATTCAAGAGTGAAATGGCGCTCTATATTCTACCTGCACCGTGGGACTTGACATAAAGTTGTGTATATTTATATGAGCAACTAACATCCACACTTGGGTTTTATTATATTTGTAGGATAGCCGCCCTCATTTGAAACATCCATTCCTCTACGTAACATACCCATACCATCATAAGCTCATGCGTTTCAACTAATTTAGACACTGATGCTACGTTCAGATTCTACTCTGTACCACTACTACTAAGTACTTACGAAGTTATTTTTATGTGGATGCGATGTATACAACTGTAGTCACATACGGCCTTTGACACCTGTCAAAAGCAAATAATCTGTTCCGAATTCAAATTCAGATTTCGCAAGAAAAAATAAATTAGTTGATACTTTCTTTATCGATGTCAATGTACATCACGATACTGTTCGATGTTCAGGGGAATTTCCACAATACAACCTAGCTGCGTGAGTTTTCTGATTTATATCATCCTCCATGGCTGCCGTTACTGTAAACAATATTGCTTTCATATAATTAATTACCTTACTATTATTGGTACTGGAATCTGTGAATGTGAATCAGACTAATTAAAACAAATTGTGTTATCTGAAGCGCACTGTCAATATCTGAGCTAAGAAATTTGGTAATTTATTGATTACAGAATTACATTCATTCCAGTGTAACTTTTTTTAAGTCACTACGTCACAGTTATTCAATGAAGTCTTCAACCGTCTAAATCTTTATTTTAATTTGATAGACCAAGACCCTAATAAGGCACTTATGAAGGTCTAAATTATGTTGACTGGCGACGAACAATAGAATAATATTCTAGTTTTAATCAAGAGAAAACCTTTATTCTACATAGAAATATTTATTTTACTGAACTTATAGCAGAGATCAATGCCTTTGCTTGCTTTCTACAAGTTTTTTTTTTTTTTTTTTTTTAAATAAATTATTCGTCACTTAAAAAGTTTAAACAAACAAATGTTTTCCTCCACATATACATAACTGGCTTTTTCCCCTGGCTGCGCCCGCGTGGCTTATAATATATAGCCTTTGTGAAATTACAGCATTTTATCGGTGAAACAATTATTATTAAAATCGATCCAGAAGTTTTTGAGTTTATTCATTACATAAATACAAATATCTCTTTATAATATTATATTGTAGATATCAGTATAGATAAAAGTAGAATAATTCTAATCAATTGTATGAATTGCGTAATAATTTTATTGTCGTCATGAGGAAAAATTAATTGTATTATATCACTAAGCCTAACTTTATCTGTTTTTTTTAATAGATAATTAAAATATAAAGCGAAATGTTTTATTATATTAAAAGTATAAAAAAATGTTTAGGTTATTTTTAATAACAATATCATGACGTCACATTGTTGTATACATTATATCACAGCGTGGTAAATCAAAATTTCGTATTAAAGAAAATTTTCACCAAATCAGAAATTTGATTCCCTAAAGATACGAACAATTGAACGATTTTTTTTCGCTGAAAATTTAAATATTGTCTATAAAGTTGTGTTCGGAAACTTTAACCTCATTACGTTCGAGGCGCGTGGTGAATTGGCAACGCCGCTTTTTGTGGACGGTTGCCATGTCGAGGAGAGCTTTTTTTGCCTTACTTTGGGGAATATTTGTGCAGTATTTAAATTCATTCAGGTAATTTACGTGTTGCAAATTCAGCGAGAAGTGATGGGAGTGTGAAATTTTATATAAAGTCACAAAGAATATAATATACAATGGATGGAATGTAAAAAAAATATGGATCAGAGTGTTGGGCCACAAAGGCGACGGATGAAAGAAGACTGCATGCAACTGAGATGCGAATGTTGAGATGGATGTGTGACGTAAAAAGAATGGACAAGGTAAGAAATTAGTACATTAGAGGAATTTTGAAAGTAGCGCTCCAGTGAGAGATAAGTTGAGGAGCAAGCGTTTGTCACGGTATGGGCATGTAATGCGGAGGAATGAGGATAACGTGGTAAGAAAGGTTTTATGTATGAATGTGGATGGGTACAGGGGTCGAAGTAGACCTAAGAAAAGATGCATGGACTGTGTGAAAGATGTCATGGCCAGAAAGGAAGTGAATACAGAGATGACGGCTGTTAGAGAAGTATGGAAGAGAAATACATATTGCGCCGACCCCAAATAATATGGGATAAGGGCAGGAGAATGATGATGGAATGTAAAAGGATGTTGACTACTTAGACCACTGTTGTTGGAGAAGCAAAACCCGAAGGATTGTCAAAAATTCGAATTTTGATATTGAATGAAACATCACATTATCTTCAATATGTGTACAATTCCATTTACTATCAGCAGCCTTTATTCCCCGACAAATCAGGTAATTTATGTTTACAGTATTGTATGTTTTCGTAATTAATAATTAACGAACATCTATATTGATGAGATAATTTTCCTATAAGTTTTTTTTTTATTTCAACACGTGACGTTCAGAAGCATACTATAAGAGTACTATATTATGTGGAGTTTATAAAAGCGGTACTGGCAGCCCCTCTCGGCGAGTGAACGGCTGTCGGCCATGGCTCCTCAGTAGTAAATTGACCGCGGCGCGACGCGCCGTGCGTCTTTTAACCGCGCACGAACAAAGTTTAGTGATGTAACAGTGTATAGTGCTGTGTTATCTTGCGTTCAACCTTTGTCTCGGTGTGTTTACGTTTCGTTTGCGAATTGTTTTATACCACGGTAAGGCGATAAAACCGATGGGGAAAAAGTTTGAGGTGCAGCGCGCGAAACGTATTCTTTTTTCAAAAGTTTTGTTTTTTTCTGGATAGTTTGGATTGTTTATTTTAAATTTATTTTGGTGTTGCAATTCTTTTTACATTGTCAATTTCTTGATTAGGTTGGTTGGTAAATGTGAAGAAAGGTTTTGGTTAGGTTATAGATGAAAAAAAGAATATGGAAATAAGTGGAAGAACATTAATAAGTAGATCAGAAGGATTTACATGCTTTTGATTTCTATTTGAATGTCAGTTTATTCACTATTTCTGCTAGCCATTGGAAAAAAAATATTGTAACATGTGCTAGGCAGGCACCAAGGATTATTGTACGCTGTGTTCCAGACTGAAGAACAGTAGCGTCTAGCCAGTGAAGTAACGTTAAATATTACTGGCTTTATGATATTCTATACGCAATATAATTAATTTTTAAACTTTTAGAGCTAAGTACGTACCGTGTTGACCGTTAAAAATAACACCGATACCTAATTTTGAAAACTGTCGACAAATATACATGTAAACTTTTTGTTATGTTGGCAAGCAATGAGGTTATTTTTAATGAAGTGAAAAAAAAAAAATTGGTGATGTTTAGTTAAATAATCTATGGACCGCGATTTTTTTTCCTTTTTTTGAGCGCAAATACTTTTTCGTTTCTTACCACCACATTTTTCATTTGTAAGTTTGAAATGATTACGTGGGTGGACGTAATCATATTTTTTTTAAGATTTATAAATTTGAAATTACTCCCTATGGATGGGGGTGACATCGAAAACCTAATGTCAAATTGGTTGGACGAAAGATTTTCTTGACTTAACGCTACCCATTAAAATAGGAACTGCGTTATTGAGCCTAAATAAAAAAACATCAGGTTTTCTTTTCGAAGCAGCTAATTTTTACAAGCTTTTCTACAAAATAAAATTCTGTTGTAAGAAATCATTAATTAAACTAAACTAATTTGATAGGACTTAACGTATTGCCATCCTAATTTAACCCCGCACATGAGAAAGGGATAGCAACACTTTTTAGTCCTGTCAAGTCACTAATTCGTTTAATTTAGTGATTTTGTACAACATACTCGACACCAATACTGTAGCTATAGCAACATAAATTTTAGACTACTTATTCGTATCGGTATCGGTATGAACAGCGTCGCGCCGGTGAAAAGAGGAACTAAAAATAGTACGAAAATGTTGCCATTACGCGAGTTAGATTTTCGAAAGATGTTGTTTCTACCGACACTGATGTTAATATAAATTAAATGAATTACTATCATGAACATTTGCCACATTGTGATATTCTCGTATCGTATCTCGTATCGTGGTCATTGATTATTTTTAACATTTGTCGCATTATTGATAGGTGCCGTCGTGGCGTGACCAGTGATAATCGTATAGGCATTGTACCTAGCTATGTACAATGCTCGTATATAAACTGCCTAACAAATCACACGGTCATTAAAAGATAAAATAGGCCACGCAGTAAGATACTGATGAACCGAAAACATAATAACATTTCCAGTTCTTTCAGGGTTCCTTATCCGAAGGGAAACCAACGGAACCCTATTACTAAGACTTCGCTGTCCGTCAGTCTGTGAGTCTGTCTTAGTATGGATGACAACCTCTAAGAGTATTTTTTTTTATACCACTAAGCACACAAGCATACGGCCCACCTGATGGTAAGCAGTCACTCAAATACCAGGGGTATCACTAAGGGTTGCCAACCATGTTGTTGATGAGGACTCACTGTGCTAGCAGCAATACTACTAGCCCAGCGTATCGTCGTGGAGCACTGGCAACCTTACTTACCGCAGAAACACAACACTACATCAAGTAGTGTTATTTCACTGCGGTCTTCTGTAAGGCGGAGGTACAGTCCCCAGTCGGGCGGCTCCAATTTAAATGGGATAACCACGGGAAATCCCAAATCGCCCTACCTCTCTCTCTTTTAAAAGCTTATGGTGTGATTAATCACTGTCCTTAAACTTAGAAAAACTCATTGGTACAGGCCGGGACTCGAACCTGGGCCCATCAGATGACAGGCCTGTTGCTTCAACCACAAGGCCACCACGGCTTTTTAATGTCACTCATTATCAAGTCAGTGGTTAGTTCACTCCTTTCTGTATACAAGAAGACCCTGTTGGCCACAAATCTATGTTGTATTACTAAAAAAAACTGACAGCTAAACTCTACCAAACTTAAAACTAAAATAGAGTAGAATTGCATTTTCGTTTGTTTGGATTACATATCTTTTTCCGATATTTTGATTTAAAAACCAAACTTTTTACTCTATTTTAATAAAAATATATATCAGGACCAAGCAAACAAAAAAAGAATCATCAAAATCAATTGGCGTAGTAATCGGGTAACAAATATACAAAAAAAAATCCTTTTTGTAGTTGACAATAATGCGTTTGTTCCCAAACCTAGGTATCTAGTTGGATCTAGATAAGACATCTGTCCCTATTGAAATACCTGATCGTTGCGTAACCAAATGAAAACATGAAAGTATTGCGTAACGACATTGCTGCTACAATCGGGTCATTATATCATTATAATAGTTATATGTCCTTATGTTATGTTATATTATAACTAGCTGTTACCAACTACTTCATCTGCATTTGTTTAAAGACAAAAGTAGCCTATGCCTTCACCAGGATGTGATCTACCTCCTTGTATTTTTTTTACTACGATCCGTTCAGCCGTTTAGTCGTGAAAAGGTACCAAACAATCAGAGTTACTTTCACATTTATATTATAAGTATGGATGAGCATTGAATGGTGGTTCTAGGTCTACAAGGTAACCTTTTTTTTTTCGATTAAATCTGAGGCACACGATGATTTTTTGCTTGCAAGCGTCAGCTTGTCTGATGGTCACAGGTCAGCCTTATTGTTGTAGAAGACTGCATTCACTACTGCCACCTTACTGCATGTGTATCCTCGAACGGCAGCTGGAAAACTATCTCAATCACGGTGTCCTATTAGGAACACGACACAATACATCAGAGTATTGTGAGTTAGACATTTTTGACTGCGATCACATTGTAAAGTGGGAGGTACCTTTCCCAAACTGGCTTGGATGGCTCAAACTTTGAGACCCATCTCTAAATTTTTACATTGGTTGTGTACAAATGTGCTGCGAAGGTCAGATGGCAATCGGCTCACGTAATAATTTGGCTTATACCAGCCTAATTGTGGTGGCGACTCTAACAGCCTAGGGTCGGCAACGCGCGACTGATGATACCACTGGTGTTGCAAGCGTCCATAGTCTACGGTTGGGCTGTATCCTAGTTTGCCCCACTTTGGTGGTATAAAAAAATCAATTTAGTCATAAGGCAAGTAGTAACAGTTTTATAATATTATTATTAAACCGTAACAGTAGACTATCCTGACCTCTTTAGCGACAGACCCCATTGGTCCACGTCACTATCGCTATAGCGATCGATTTTATAATCTCTATATAATTATTCGTTGCCTATTCTATTGTAGGGCTTGAATATTTTATAATTATGCGCGTTATGCATTCGATGTTATGTGAATTATAATACTTTGAAGGTAATTATTTTTATTTCTTTTTGCGAGTGCAAATACATAGAAAACCTATTTATTAACTATAATTATATCTATTTTTTACGAAGATTGTGAGCCAGTGTACGGCCCGTCTGATAAGTCACCGTAGCCTATAGCCGCTAGCAATACCAGGGGTATCACTAATGCGTTGATAACCCTGTTGTATATGAGGACTCACTTTGCTAGCAGCATTACTACTACTACTAACTACTCACCGCAGAAACACTGCGGTTTCCTGTAAGGTTGAGGTACAGTCTCTCACGTAGCCTTTTCAGTCCACAGTTGCTAATAAAACTTTTTTCTTTAATCTTTATTTTTAGAAAGGGGTTTTTTCACACAGTGACTATGCCACCCCCATACTCATTGATTGTCGTCTCTTTTCAATAAGTATCAATTTTAACTTTCTCACCGCGCCGGCCAGACAATAATTCAATCGCGAGCACTTAGCGTGGGGTGTCGGGTTCGATTCCCGGTAACGTGATCTGTTATCAGTATCACCCAAGTGTTTCCGTCCCGGCATCCGGTTTGTGTGATTTTCACCGCGATCCCTACTTCCGTCTGTGACGATCTTCGTTGGGATTCTAGTAAGCAGGCTTAGCCATGTTTCCTATCTATAATTGTGAACGCTAGAGAAAACGAGAGAAATGTATGGGAATTAAAAACTCTTTACGTTATGTCACGTGGTCAGCAGGGCTAGCATGAATAATTGCGACAACGTTTTCGTATCGCCTTCGACTATTTTTCTTTGTCTATTGTATTGAAAAATGAACAGCGCTGCGGCGGAGAAAAGTGGAACTAAAAATTAGTAATGGCAATATTGACATTTCGCGAGTTACGTTTTCGAATACCTTGTCGACAATGTTCATGCTACCGACTCAGGTTTTTAATTCTCATACATTTATTTCGTTTTCGATAGCGTTAACTATTATATAAAGTAAACATGGCTACAGGTACATATATTTATGAATTAATATTTTTTCTTTTTCGCTGTTGTAATAACTCTTTATTTGTCATATATTTTTTATTGATTTTCGGGATCTATGGTGCGTTCAAATTTTTACATAACGTCACTCTGATGATGGGACGAGCAGATTCTGAAACACGTGTCAGAAATGATTATGCATAGACATGGCATATTATTTGATAAATACGGTATTATATATTGTGTGTAACGAATTTTAGCTGGAACTAAGCCAATTAAAATAATGTCATAAATAATTCTATATGATAATAACCATCTTAATTTTGTTTTTGTGAACAATTTATTACATACAAGCGACCCGCCCTGCTTCACAAGGGTAACGCAGACCCTAAATGAGTTATACATAAAACCTCCCTCTTGAATCACTCTATCTATCGCTGAAAACTGCATTAAAATCCGTTGAGTAGTTTAAAAGATATAAGCGAACAGACAGCGGAAGCGACTTCATTTTATACTATGTAAAAATCCAATATTTTCAAAGATACGGGCCGTGATTGTAATGTTACTTTTGATATGACTTTTATGGTATGTATGTATGTATTTGTGTAATTAACATAAAAAAAACATGAAAGTGGTACCCGCCATTTTAACCCCATCAAGTTGTGTTAGTTGAATCATTGTTGGGGGTAGGTGCGCTGTAAACACAGGTTGTGTTGTGGCCCACTGTTATTTGGTTGCGTTGTGTTCTGTTATTATCTTGTCCTGTAGTCTGTTGTTGTCCATTTATGTAATACCTAACATTTGTCAGGTATTGATATTTCCCCACCTTGTGGCCTTGTGGTTGAAGCTACTGCCTGTCATCTGATGGGACCAGGTTCAAACTTCGGCCTGTACCAATAAGTTTTTCTAAGCTTAATTATTCACACCATGAGCTTAAAAAGCGAGGTAGGGCGAAATGGGATCTCCTGTCGGCTTAACCATTCAAATTGGAGGCGCCTGTTCGAACGTTTGTAGCTAGGCATTACTGGGCAACGAACACTTTGAAGTAAGGTGTCGAGGTGACGAGCGCAGTGCAGCCACGCGGGACTTTACTATTAAAGCTCCTGGGTGGAGCATCTGTTGCATGCGGCGTGACGCTTACCATCAGACGAATTACTTGCCCATCCTACTAATATTGTAAATGTGAAAGTTTGTAAGGATGGATGTATGTTTATTGTTCAGTCACGTAAAAACGGCTCAATGGATTTGTATGAAATTGGCACACGTATATAACCTGGATTATCATATAGGATACTTTCTATCCCGGGAAAATGTTAGGTTCCTCTGGTATTTTAAGCTCAATGCGCACGAAGTCGCGGACAGAAGCTGGTCTTTTATAATAATGTCTATTAAATATACCAACAGTGTTGTCAGTAATTTTCCTAAGCCCATTTCTATTGCCAGTCGCACGCGTAATTAATGTAATCAAGACATCCGGCTCGTCAGCGTCATTCGGCGACCCGCAGTCTGCCTGTAGTCTGTACCTAGTTACATATTCAATCAGTGTACACACTAACTGGTAATGCTCGGTACGTGACGCTATGTATGTGTGCTACTTGTGCTACTGTTTAGCCGTCATCATTGTTATCATTGTTTGTTACTCGTTGATCTTGCTAGTCAAGTAGGTATCTTACAGGATATCGTAGCCAAAACAGAAGAGAGGTAGGGTAGTTAAGTTGGAATGGGATTGGAGAAGCCGCGGCTGGGTTCTCTACGGTGAAGGTACAGCTTCCACCATACTACTTTGATGTAGTGTTGTCTTTTTGTGGTTTGGCAGTGCTCCACTAGGGTACGCTGCGCTAGTAGTAATGCTGCTAGCACAGTCAGTCTTCATCATCAACATGGTTGGCAAATCGTTAGTGATACCCCTGGTATTGCTAGCGGCTATAGGCTACGGTGACTGCTTATCATCACGTGGGCCGTATGCTTGTGTGCCACCTTAGTGGTATAAAAACTTGAGAACCAACTAGCATTATTGGTATAGTCAGACTAGTTGTTGAATTTCTGAAGCTTCGACCGAGGCTGTTACTTGCTAAACATTTGATACGTATGTATACATTCCTACCATCACGCTATATCCCTTCCCGGGTAGGCAGAGACTGTAGAGCGTCATTTCACTCTTCACTTGCACTCTCCTTTGCTTCTTATAGATGCATCAATCACTTCATACATGCCCACCAGTTCCAAGTAGTCTTGAGGTTTACAGTTCCATCATTGAGTATTTCAGTTATTTGCACGCACAGAGAATCGAACCGGGACCCTAACCACCATGTTGTTTATAAACACGGCCATTTGGTTCCGACAGGTGTCTGTCAACTGAGGGTCGCAGATGTGCCGGGGTCAAGGGCATTGGCTTCAAATCCAGCTGCGCAAATCCTGATTTTTTTTGTTACCGCATCGTTTATAGGTGTTGATAATTGCGGCTGGGAGTCTTGGGATTAAGGGTCGGTGACCGAAGGACGCTCAATGGTGGTGAAGGGTAGTCCTGGAATAAGCATCGGCTCTGAATCTTATCGTAGGAATAGAACGTGGGAATAGATACGCGGTAAAAGTAGGGTCATACGTTGGTGCTAGAATCACTACACAGTATAAAACAACGTCGCTTCCCGCTGTCTGTATGTCCCTATGTATGTTTAGATCTTTCAGACTACGCAACGGATTTTGATGCGGTTTATTTTAATAGATAAAGTTATTTGAGGGGAAGGTTTATGTGTATAATTTATTTGTGATTTGTAGGTATTTAATTTATATGGCTAACGCTGGCCGAGCGAAGTCGGGCGGGGCTCATTTAAGAAAAACTATTATGGATTAATTAATGCAATATAATATAAGGAAATTGTACCTTAAGTTACAATCGTAAATTAATTGACTTCATATCAATTCAAATCATTTTTTTTATCCTACGACTTATAATTTTCAACGTTATTTCTTGTAGACGAGTAAACTGACTTTCTGTTTATGCATTTGTGATTAAATATGTAATGGCCACAGAATTAATTCCTGTCTGAACATTAGTTTAAATAAATCGACAGTTCTTTTAATTTGTAGGTATAGAGTTGAGTCCCAAACGTCAGTAACCTGCGTCGGGATCCATTCACCGATAGTCGATACGTGGTCCGCTCTAATCAACGCATGCCTCGAGTATCACCTGCCTGCCCACCAGCTGTATGGGACCGGTCCGACGCTCCCGTCCCCCCGGTCCCCCCCCACCCCGCCCACCTTTACGATTATTCTGACCTGAATGTTTGGGCGTTTTCTAAAATATGCTTGAGTTTGTTGCCTTTAGGTTATTTGACCCTTTACTAACTTGATAAAGAGGAAAGTATGTTTCACTTCACACGAGCAGAACATTTTTAATATGACCTATGGAAGAATCTTCTTTTTAATTCCGAATCAAAAGGAGGGATGTTATAATTTTAACGTGTTTAGTGTTTAGTAGCTCCTAAACAGATAACAGATGCTAATTAAGTTTTTTTCGTCCAAATGTGACTTAATCGAGAATGTTCTTAGTTAAAGTTGCTACATTGTCTTTGAGTTAGACATTGCAATGGGCCTGAAAGGAAAACATAGATTATTTGATTTTACTACTCTTAAAGTCGATTGTTTTTTTTTCTATGGCGTATGGCATGCATGTTCCAAATTTGGGTGAATTGTCTACGAAGCATGTGTTTGCAACATCCACGATACACGCGCAGGCGTTTGAATGATAAGTATTCTCGTTTATCTACTTAATTACAGTACGTGAGTCCACTGCGCTGGATACTGGAGGACTGGCTTAACTAGTGAGGGTACGAATGGCACCTACTACACAGTTTATAATGTTACACTATAACTGTGTAATGTTATAAATCTCGTAAATATCCATGAAGCCCTCAGGGACCCCACATAGGTCCGCAACGATTCCCTATTCACACGAACGATCCCCTATTCATCGAGTAAGCAAACTTCGATAAGGTTATTTGCACGATGTAACTCGATACTTCGATAGGGTGTGATGCATCGTGTGAATCAGCTGATCGGGACAAGTGGGCTCGGATTTCAGCCACTTCGGTGGTCGCCCGCCATGGGTGGGATTGAAAAATTGCATTCAAGTTTTTGGAAACACTGGTTCATATGAAATTTATGCAACCATTGGTGAGAGTGCTAATTGTATGCCTAGTGCCGAATATTATTTTCTTTTCATGAGAATCATCCTATAAGTCTTTAAGAGCTTGTCTGTGTACTGTCGCCTAGTTTCTTTTATTTCGTTGATTATGACTGAATAGTTGCTTATAATATTATACAGATTCATATATCAACCTATAATGAAGATGCCATTAATTCGTAGTTGTAAATAGCCTATCAGGACATGGTAAATATTCGGAAGCCATACATGAACATACAGGAGAGTAGAAACTTTTGCAAGGTTTTGTATCGAGTTTACTTTGGTTGTTTTTTCTAAATAAAACCTTAGTAATGTGTCCACATATTTGAAGTTTATCGATTCAGAATTATCTACAGTTCGTTTCTCAAGGAGGCTTTCCTTTGTGTTTTCTCTATCCCTTTTACTTGGGACCATTGTACGTAGATCGAAATGTTTAGAATATTATAGCCACTACGCTGCTAGAAGGACACAGGGTCCCCTAATAGATACTATGAATGTATATTTTCCAGTGAACATCCTACTATACTGTCATTTGTGTCCTGTTTGCCCCCTGTGTTGTTTAGCGATTTTTAGCGACTGACAGCTCTGTGTAACCTTTTTAAACTGCAATAACCGTTTACCTTCAGAAGGGTAAATATTATACTGCAAGAACTACATTATAATGTATTAATCTAACACAAGCATTTTCATAAAAAGCATTCTGCGATGCATCAAAATCGGCACGATCATCGCAAGGTGTAATTCAAGTACCTGCTTTCTCTTTGTCCCAAACACGATTCCCAAGCGTTGTAATTTCACCCTTTGAAGGCCCTATATTCACACAGGACGAAGTTATTTAAAGCTGTTTTTGTGATACACCAATCTTTTGAACCGTGCTATGATTCTTGCCAACGTATTGTTCGAGTCGGCCGGTCAGTTTGACGGTGGTCGCTTTGTCGGTTTAAAAAAAAGTGTTTGCAATTTATGTTTTTGCTTCGGTTTGGCATTGTTTATACGGATTAGTGGCGCGTTCAATGTTATCGGCATCTATCGGTGTGTGATCAGGGATGGAGATGGAGCGGATGGGATTTATGCTTTTTGATTCAATTGTAAAATCTTTACTTTGTTAGTACTGGCGTTAGCGTGTCGGATATTAGACGTTATGTTTAAATCTGCATCTATGGTTATTCAACTAATATTGATAAAACTTTTAATAATATCAAGATCTCGATGCATCTCTGTAATTCAGTTGGTTTCGTATGTAACGGTTTATTTCAATCCGCTTAATGTTAGGAACGTTGTTAATATGGCAGTTTCCGCCGTTACTACTCAATTCCCCACCATGTACTATAAACTACTCAATAGCTACTAAACGAAACGTAAACACATCTCAATACAACATCTGTCCACAGAAAGCTTATGACAAGTGAACAAATACAATAACAGTGCATACAAAAGTGATGCGTCCTGCCAAGTGCAAAAAGTTCAAATTCAAATGACAGGAAGATGGCAGTGCGACATGACGTCACAAACATGGACACCAGCTTCCTCGCAGCTGATCCGCCGCCGATGTCAGAGAATTATCAACCCAAGACAGACTTAGCTACGGAGTATTTTAATACTTTCAACCAGATATGTGAGAACTATCGGTCGGATTCGGACGTTAACCTTCGGCAAACTTCGGACTCGCTTCGGCTAACTTCGGAGATATTAGACGGTGTGCGTTCAGAATTTGTGAGTACGGATTTTAATGTTGTGAAGTATAAAGATGACTTTAATAGTGATTTGAACTCTGAGGAAGTGTTTTTGAGGGGGAAAGATGAGCAAATTTTTACATTCGGCCAGCCCGATGCTTCGGCTTTGCTTAGGCATAGGGCGAGGAGAAGATACAATGAGGAGCATGGACTGCCGCCAGCCGTTACCAGCCAGGAGAGTGGGGTAAGTTCGGTTGCTCATCACATTGACATAATCGAAACAGGAGCGTATACAGATGATCCATACCATCCATAGACTAATATCATCTATATAATCCATAGACCCATAAGTACCATCGACCAGATACAATTTTCCTCAGAAAGATGATGCACCTATTTGAGATCAACACCGTCACAACGGCGCACGCGCGTAATATTCTGTCATCTCATCTGTCAGACTCATCAAATCACATTAAACTACTGAATTTGGAATCACCAAATTAAGACAATGGGGTATTTTATTTATCTTACGCAAGTAATAAGAAGGAACTCCTTAAAAATGATCGGTAGTGAATAATATTGTGGGAATCTATGGGGGGAAGCCTTTGTTCAGTAGTGGACGTCTGTCGGCTGTTGATGATGATGTCAAATTTATTGAAAGTTTGTAAATCTCATTCCGTTAGATAATAATTTACTAGATTCTGCATTGTAAACTATTTTTTTTTATATATAAAGTGCAATGATTTAGTCACACCACGAGCTTTGCGGTGAAGGAAAACATCGTGAGGAAACCTGCATACGTCTGAGAAGAAATTCAAGGACGTATGTAGTGCCTAAGAGCCGGCGACGGACTCACTATCTGTCACGTTGGTCCAAATACCACCTACCTCTTCGGGGACCCTTGTGGGAAGGCTTAAAGATATACTATATTATTATTATTACTTCCTTTCTTTCAAGCGGCATAATTAAAATCGGCCGCGTATATTACCTGGACGGTCGACGTTCGCCCACTCCGCTCTATTGCTGCTATTACTACAAGCAATTATTGTTCGGTCATAAATAACAAGCTAAAAATACAATCGCCTCGGTCCATAGATATATTATAATATATCTCGCCTGTTTATATTTGTGCACGCATACCTAAGCTTGTGTTCTTTACTGGGTGCTCGTTAGCGGAAGCGAGATACATCTCTGGATAGAGAGATAGAACTAGAACTAACATACAGATACATATCATCACGCAGAGTCCCACTTTTTTTTCTTTTATTCCACCACAGAGCGTAGTGTATCCTCGTGGAGCACTGGCATCCTTACTTACCGCAGAAACATCAAAGTAGTGTTATTTCAGTACGGTCTTCTGTAAGGCGGAGGTACAGTCCCCAGTCGGGCGGCTCCAATTTAAATGGGAAAACCTACGGGATATTCCAAATCGCCCTACCTCTCTTAAAACCCTCTCGGAGTAGACAGTGAATATATGTGTATGAACTACTTACTTTACCCCGCGACTTTGAGTAGCATTTTATATATGTTATAGCATTCTACTGGTGAAAGAATTTTTAAAATCGGACCGGAAAAGATTAAATGTTTATACGGAAGCAAAAGCGGTGTGCAATTGTGCAAGTCTCTAGTGAAATGACGCTCTATACTCTCTGCCTACCCCGTGAGGGACTTGACCTGATGATGTGTATGTATGAATGTACGTACGTATGTGTGTAAACTCTAGTTTGTATGTTTGTTAGTCATCCGCGCCAAACGAATTGCCTTCGAAGGCACATACTCGAGTGTAATAATTAGCATCAGCAATTACATGTAAACATGTAGTGGAATGTGGGGTGCTTCACTGTTTTATATATACAACATTCCTAAGGAACCTTATTTACATGTATATAGAGCTCCTATATCTTTCCTGTATTGGACAACAGTTCAACAAATAAGTCAGCAGCTTTTATTTTAATCTTTGACATTCTTGATGTGTCCTCAAAATACAATATAGCATTTAAAATCGGAGGCCACTCAACATTGTTGCAGGGTAGGCAAAGCGCCGGTGATACTGGTCAAGCCAGCGTCCATGGGCCACGGTAACCGCTTACTACAGGCGGGCCAAATTCACCCTGGTTGTTACCTGTAGTTTTCTGATCTCAGTCTAAAAGTTTCGCATTTATTACGTCACAGCGTCGACATAATTATCGCGTTGACAAGATATTTACTATTCAGGAAATACCGCGCTCCATTGATACTCATGCTATGCGCATACATTCCGGACCGAACCGATGACTGATCCGCTTCATAAGAATTCCAATCGAAACATCACACAAGGTCCATGTTAGTGTTACATTGTGTGGTGATCTGTGTCATAGGAGAAGAGCGGGCGGACACTGGTGGCTATCCTCTTGTTTACTGTCTCAACTTAAACCTAACTAAAATATTCACATTAAGACAGCCGTGGTGGCCTTGTGGTATGAAGCGTTGTCTGCTATTCTAGCTAGGGACACGAATTCGAATCCCACAGGTCTGTACCACTAAGTTTTTCTAACTTAAGTGCAGTGATTAGTCACACCACGAGCTTAACGGTGAAGGGAAACATCGCGAGGAAACCTGCATACGTCTGAGAAGAAATTCAAGGACGTATGTAGTGCCTAAGAGACGCGAGAAGCGACGGCTCACCATCTGTCACGTTGGCACCAAATTATGTTCGGTTGAAAGTGGGTGTTGTAGCACCTCTGCCTACCCCTTCGGGGACCCTTGTGGGAAGGCATGAAGATAAATATAAAATATTCACCTTATTCTGTTGTTAATATAAAGTAAACTTAACGAGTACATAAAGGTTTCTTATGGTTTACTGTGTATAGATTGAGTGCTAAGATAAGTTGTCAACACTATTGTATTAGGAATATTATATACCTGTCAATGTGTGACATGAGAATTAGCACCACTACATTCAGTCGCTTTCCGTTTTATAAACACAGTTAAATTGACAAAGATTGAAAAGCCAAATAATAGAGATGTCAATATTAGCTGATTTTGTTTATTAGATAAACGTTAATTGATTAAAAAAAAACGATATTTTTAATGGGTGAAAATATTAGTTAATATTTTATTTAGGATTTGATATTAATTCGTATCGTTAATCACGTGCATAAAAATATCATAGGCATAAAAATATCAAGTATCACGTCAACGATAAAAATTCGCGTAGTTGGAACGAATGAATATTCTAACTTTGAATAATATATGATCGTTCGAAAATGTACCATAATATCTAACGAGTTAAAGTCTAAATTTCAATACATTCAATTTCAATTATGTTAGTTCGTTAGAGTTGATATTTTTATTTGATATCATGAATTTTCTTTATTGAATATGATAACATTTTTAGTGATTCGTTAATTTTAATGGTTAGTGAATATATTCGACATCTCTACCAAATAACGCTACTTCTTTAAAGTGTTGTGTACCATAGATCCTCTATAATGGTAATAGGGCTACCATATACTGTGTGTTTTTCAACAATAAGATTGACAAGTTGTAGTGCGCACAAAATAGCGTTTTTTTTAGTTCGTTTATCTTATTGGGCATCATGCTCATGTTGTTGCTGTTTTTGTCATAATATTTAAATTAATCTTCCTCTGCTCTGCCGCCTTTCAGTGATTCAATATAATACTCCCTAGTATAAATATTCTGTTATAATTTTACCCGCTACCGCTCCTGTCTCGGCCGCGGCGGCAGGAAGCGACGGGACTCTCGGGACCTCTTGGATGTCGTAGCTGATTCATACAGGATGCGCATTGTACTTGAGGATTCCTATGTTTCACCGTTTGAGATCTGATTTAATCATACCGGTACATAACCCTTCTTATTGTACCTACACTAGCGGTACGCCCCGGCTTCGTACGAGTGCCATTTTGTTGAAATTTCCGTTATTTCCGGTGGGTTATCCAAAAGTGTTCTTTTATATATCTGTTGTCCCGACAATTTACTTGACTATTTTTAAATGGATAAATTAACAGCGATGCGGCGTTGAAAAGTGGAACTAAACATTTCTAGGAATATTTTGTCATTTTTCGACTACGTATTCAAAAACGTAACTCGCGAATTGTCAAAATTGTCATACTAATTTTTAGTTCCACATTTCACCGCCGCAGCGCTGTTCATTTTTCAATACAAAAATACTCGAAGGTGATACGAAAACGTTGTCGCAAATTATTCGTGCCCGCGCTACTGTTCTCAAGGCATGCTCTGTCATACATGCGACAATTGATTTTTAGGTTTTTCCTTATATAGATAAGCATTGGTTAAAATATTGCCTTATCAGTATGAAGTTATTCATTTCTAAAAGTTTTTTTAAACCGGTGCAGTAGCTCCATACAATCAAAAACCATCAAAACCAAACAGGGGTCAAATAATAGAATAGATTTTTGCAATGTCGGCATCGCGCGATAGTCCCTGTAAGAATTACATAATATCTTTCTTAAAGACCTTTTTTTATACCACTAAGTTGGCAAACAAGCACACGGCCCGCCTGATGGTAAGCGGTCACCGTAGCCCATGGACGCTTGCAACACCAGGGGTATCATTCTCCCTTGGGTACGCTCGAGAGAATCGACAACCCAGCTTACATCTAAGCGAATGCCTTTCACTCTTAATTTTCCGTAATTTTCTCCTCTGATATGGTGTTGTAATTGCAGAGCTTGCCATATAGGACACAGTCGGGAATCGAACAAGCACCGCGCATTAGGCATAACATAATGTATTGAAATGTGGACCGTTACGGCTTGTGTTGCGACTTGCGACACGCTTTGTGTTCAATTAAGCTTATTGTCGCGTGCACTTGGGGTGCAAAATATTGGCACAACTTAGTTATTTTCTTTTAATGCAGACAAGCTTTTGCATTTCGCCCGCGTAGCAATAGCATGTGAAGCCTGTGTTACTCGTTGATAGTATGACATTCCACAATTCTACTGGTCCAGTTGTTTCGGCATTACAAACAAAAATACAAAAAAATAAAAAAAATCATATCACTAAGGTGGCAAACAAGCATTCGGATGATGGTAAGCGGCTACCGTAGCCTATGTACGCTTGCAACACCAAGGATATCACTCGCGCGTCGCCAACCCTATTTACACGAAAAAAATGCTTTAATAAATAAATTCTAAATTTTTATGTGGCTATCTCGTTGTAATTACGACGCATTAATCGTAATATCGTATTGAATAAAGCCTTGGTGTACAATTTTATTGTATCAGACGAATAACTTCCTGCGTGTCTACTTAAATACATATTAGAAAGTATAGTTAATGATATGAGGGGAGTAAATTAAAGCTAAAAGTTGGACCCCTCAGCAGGGTTCATAAGTTTCATCTCTTCATCACATGATTCTCACCATCCTATAGCCCCTTGCTAGGCGTGCATATTGTAGTTGCAGAGTCCAAATACATGCGAGTACTTTTATTTATTTCTCCCTTTTAAGCCAACGCAATCCATTAAAAAAACATCAATTCATACTACAGATTTTTGTCCGCAAGTGTACACCGCGAGATCAGCAAGGTGTTTCCTTAATATGTCCCGCTATTGTTATCTATATTTGGCGCCGGACTAAAACGGACGGACAGAAAAAAATATTAATTGTTTCGACAAACTCCTATGGATAATATCAGCCCTAATTAGTCTCCATTGTAAGTCCTTACCGTCATTACTCAGGCTCCGTGCCATAGTCCACAGTGGCCAGTGCGGACACACGGCTTTGATACTCTTCTCACACGTATGCAGGTTTCCTCACCATGTTCACACACACATTACTCAGGCTCCGTGCCATAGTCCACAGTGGCCAGTGCGGGCGGTGGACTTCACACACGGCTTTGATACTCTTCTCACACGTATGCAGGTTTCCTCACCATGTTCACACACACATTACTCAGGCTCCGTGCCATAGTCCACAGTGGCCAGTGCGGGCGGTGGACTTCACACACGGCTTTGATACTCTTCTCACACGTATGCAGGTTTCCTCACCATGCTCACACACACATTACTCAGGCTCCGTGCCATAGTCCACAGTGGCCAGTGCGGGCGGTGGACTTCACACACGGCTTTGATACTCTTCTCACACGTATGCAGGTTTCCTCACCATGCTCACACACACATTACTCAGGCTCCGTGCCATAGTCCACAGTGGCCAGTGCGGGCGGTGGACTTCACACACGGCTTTGATACTCTTCTCACACGTATGCAGGTTTCCTCACCATGTTCACACACACATTACTCAGGCTCCGTGCCATAGTCCACAGTGGCCAGTGCGGGCGGTGGACTTCACACACGGCTTTGATACTCTTCTCACACGTATGCAGGTTTCCTCACCATGTTCACACACACATTACTCAGGCTCCGTGCCATAGTCCACAGTGGCCAGTGCGGGCGGTGGACTTCACACACGGCTTTGATACTCTTCTCACACGTATGCAGGTTTCCTCACCATGCTCACACACACATTACTCAGGCTCCGTGCCATAGTCCACAGTGGCCAGTGCGGGCGGTGGACTTCACACACGGCTTTGATACTCTTCTCACACGTATGCAGGTTTCCTCACCATGCTCACACACACATTACTCAGGCTCCGTGCCATAGTCCACAGTGGCCAGTGCGGGCGGTGGACTTCACACACGGCTTTGATACTCTTCTCACACGTATGCAGGTTTCCTCACCATGCTCACACACACATTACTCAGGCTCCGTGCCATAGTCCACAGTGGCCAGTGCAGGCGGTGGACTTCACACACGGCATTGATACTCTTCTCACACGTATGCAGGTTTCCTCACCATGTTCACACACACATTACTCAGGCTCCGTGTCATAGTCCACAGTGGCCAGTGCGGGCGGTGGACTTCACACACGGCTTTGATACTCTTCTCACACGTATGCAGGTTTCCTCACCATGTTCACACACACATTACTCAGGCTCCGTGTCATAGTCTACAGTGACCAGTGCGGGCGGTGGACTTCACACACGGCTTTGATACTCTTCTCACACGTATGCAGGTTTCCTCACCATGTTCACACACACATTACCCAGGCTCCGTGCCATAGTCCACAGTGGCCAGTGCGGGCGGTGGACTTCACACACGGCTTTGATACTCGTCTCACACGTATGCAGGTCTCTTCACCAAAACTCTTTTTGAATTTGATTTGTAAATTTTGTGGACAAATATATAAGCAGTAATATACAATTTGTTCTTAACAATTTGGTTGTACCTTGTACAGTGAATCATTACAATAAAATTAGCTCCATTACGAAGTAGCTTTAGCAATAATTTAGATATTCATTGCTAAATATGTCCGTTACATCCTGCCTTGTTACAAATTACAATGTAGCTATTTATAATTCGCAGCGCTGTTTAGTGTTTAGGTGGGTAGGTGACCGCGTTCTATCTGTTGTGTCGCTCCTCTTTGTCTTTAAGTATTTGAATCCCTGTAGTGTGACAAAGAAGGAAGGTTTAGCAACGAAATCTTATCACGAAAGTGTCATTTGAAACCGCACACCTTTTCCTACCTCGAAGGAATTCTGTGTTGGCAGTAAGCAGATACGCTGCTAGTACAAAGAGTCCTGTTTAGTTGGCATCGCGCTTTTGATATCCCTGGTATTGCAAGCTAGTTTATCTACGGTGACCGTTTACTGTCAGGCGGGCCGTATGCTCGTGTTGACAGTGGGTAATGTGTATCTTTACAGTAGTAAAAGTTAAAATAATTGCTTGATTTTTGTTGTTATTTTTTTGCCGCACATGCATATTCGGTGAGTCTAATTCAAAATATGACCATTATATGGATCCATTATTATAAATTAAAGAGCCACGGTCTTGTTGGTAGAGCAAAGCAGTTCTATCATTCGCCATCACCGACTTCCCCGTGGGACATAACTTTAGCTTTTACTTAATTAAAGTAACTAATCCTTGCCCTCCCCTTACTACGCTTTCCTTCGATCTTTTCCTCTATGATATTTAGAATGAATCCGGTATGTAGTAGGAAGTGGTCAAATATCAAAATAAAAAATCGTTTATTCAGTTTAGGCCCTAATAAGGCACTAATGAAGGTCTAAATTACCACCGGTTCGGAAAAAAGCCACCTGAGAAGAACCGGCAAGAAACTCAGTGCTCTGTCTTTTTTTTCATGTAACAATCATGATATAACAATTTGTAACAAAATTCACATTAGTAGGAAATTATAAATATCTAAATGAAAGCTTACTTGTTGGTTTTGTCACTGCTTTCATGAAATAAATATTTTTAAACTATTACAATTACCAGGAGCGGGGAGCCACTTGCAGAGTGAGTCTATATATTCCAAGCATTGTTATCATTTACATAATCATAAATTTTATAATATGCTTCACATGTTGTGGATGTACATAATATATTATAATGTCTGTTAGTCACGCCGCCGCTAGTGCAGTGCCGGCAAGCGACACAATTGTTGGTTGTGAAACCATTCTGATTGGGAGCAAGGACAGATGATTTACCGGCTATCTTATACCTGACGAGAAAGGATTGGTAAAGCAGCGAGTTAGTAATCGGCCTGAAATATATCGGTAACCTTTCTATGTTAAGCCCTAAGACCTGGGGTTAGATGTGCTTGAAGATCGGCGACGTACAAAAAAAAGTGACAAGGATTCTGAAGCTAACACAAAATTTCATCAAAATAATAATAATAATAATAATAATGCTTGGACAATGTAATAAAACTGGTCACTGAACAATATGCATGTGTTAGCATACATCCATACTATTATTAAAAATGACAAAGTAACTCTGTTTGTTTGTTTGCTACCTCTTCACGACTAAACGGCTGAACGGACCGTAATGAAATTTATAACTTGGGAAAGGACATCGGCTATCTTCATCTAGAACCATGCGGGAGAAGCCGTGGTCAAAAGCTATCTTACTGTATATTAACTGCATACAGTTGGTCCCTAGCAAGACAGAAATTTGGTCAAATCGTCCCTCATCACAAAAGGTAAACCGCCAGTCCTCTAAACTAATGTGACTTTACATGGTTTCAGTATGGCAGTGATGAATTCGGCCACGACTCGCCCAGTCGGTACGCGTCGCCGAAGGGCGCGGGCGCAGGAGGGGCGTATCAGGAGCCCTACTACGCGGCCGGGGAGTGGGCGGCGGGCTACTACCAGCCGCCCGCCCCCGCGCCGCCCTACCAGCACGACCCTTACGCTACGTCGCCAGGTCAGTTCACACCACAGCCTAGGCTTTTGATTTATACTACGAAGTATATGGTCCACATCGGTCTGCTATCCTCACCGCAAAAACACATCAAAGTGTTATTTGATTGTGTTTTTCTGTAAAGTGGAAGTACAATCCACAGTCGAGTAGATTTCTGAAGGGTCGGCAACGCGCGATTGATGCCCCTGGTGGTGCAAGCGTCCATAGGCTACGGTAACCGCTTACTATCAGACGGGCCGTATGCTTGTTTGCACCTTAGGGGTGTTGTAACAGTGTGTACATTGTGTTGCCACTAAGGTGGCACACAAGCATACGGCCCACCTGATGGTAAGCAGTCACCGTAGCCTATAGCCGCTAGCAATACCAGGGGTATCACTAACGGGGTGCCAACCAGTTTGTTGATGAGGACTCACTGTGATAGCAGCATTACTACTAGCCCAGCGTATCCTCGTGGAGCACTGGCAACCTTACTTACCTTAGAAACACAACATTGCATCAAGTAGTGTTATTTCACTGCGGTCTTCTGTAAGGTGGAGGTACAGTCCCCAGTCGGGTGGCTCCAATTTAAATGGGGTAACCCACGGGAAATCCCAAATCGCCCTACCTCTCTTAAGTGTGTATGTGTATATGTGTTTGTTGCAGGTATAGCGGGCGCGCCGGTGGGCGAGCCGGCGGCGGGCGGCGCGGAGCTGCCCCTGCCGCCGATGTCCTCGTTCCGCGCCGCCGCGCCGCACCACTCGCCCACCGACCCCATGCTCGTCGCCAAGCCAGCGCTGCAGCCCGTGAGTACACTCGCATAATCACACACAAACACTTCACGCAGAGACGCACACACGTTGTATAACAAACAGGTACAGACTACAGACATTAATAATATTTAGCACAGGTCTGTACAGATTTTACCACATAAGAACGGAAGGCAAAAATACTGCTGCAAGTCAGGTCACCGTCAGGGTGATATCACCAGCGTTGACAACTATATTGTTGTGCTGCAGCATATCTTGTTACAGCCAGCACAGATCATCCTCTCAGAGCTCTGGTGTCCTCACTCACCTCAGAAGACAACGCTACATCAGAGTGGTGATATTTGACTGCGGTCTCCTGTAAGGTGAAGGCCCTTCAGTCGGTCAATTCCAATTTTGTTAACGCAATTCCATTGTGCCTTACCTGTCTCAAGAGTTACGTACTCTCGGATCCTTTGTGTGTTATGTTAGAGTGTACCGTTGTGTAGATGTACGGCGGGGGCGGGGGCGGGGCGGGGAGCGGGGCGGGCGGCGGCGCGGGCGAGGCGGGCAGCCTGTCGTCGTACGGGTCGTCGCCCTCCACGCCGGTGCACTCGCCGCCGCCGCTGCACGCGCGCCTCTACCCGCTCAAACACTCGCCGCACCACGCGCACCACCTGCACCACCACAACTCACAGGTAACACCACCACACTAAACCACTACAACAAGTGCCGGCGTTAGGGAAGGGCGTGATGGGGCGACGACCCAGGGCGCCATATTGTGGGGGGTGCCATAAGGAAAATATTTATCTATATATATAAAAATAAATCCCTATTTCCCTTGGTCACGCCATCACGCGAGAACGTCTAGACTGATTTCACGACTGGTTCTTATGAAAAGAAAATTCTGACAAAATACCGGACCATTTTAAATTCGGGAAAAACTAAAGGTTTTTTTTCTATGGTGTATCCCTGGTATTGCTCGCGGCTATAGGCTACGGTGACTGCTTACCATCAGGTGGGCCGTATGCTAGTGTGCCACCTTATTGGTATAAAGAAAAATACTGGAGATGTCGGAATAAATTCAATCATGCAAGCGGGTTCGATGCAACAGTCTGATACGACACTACACCGGTAGCCTAGCAACATAAACTTTGGACTACGTAGTCGTATCGCTTTCGACTATTTTTGTATGAAAAAATGAACAGCGCTGCGGGGCCGGTGAAAATGGAACTATAAATTCCTATGAAAATTTTCAGAGTAGTAACATTTTCGAATACGATGTCTAAAGCTTTGCTAATGATACGACGCTACACCGGAATATTGTTGCCAATAGATGATTTAGTAACGCATTTCCCCCATTGTGAATTCCAGCAAGCCAACTGGGTGCCCTCGGGGGTGTCCTCCCCGCCGTCCGCGGCCACGCCGCACGCGCCGCTCCCCGCCGCCATCCCCAACGGACACCACCAGCACGTGCCCGTGTTCCCCCCTCCCGTCATGGTAAGAGACTCACACAACACATGAGCCAACAGCGACCGTAACATTACCATAGGATACCGAGGAAATTAATAAAAAAGAGGATAGGAATTTAAAAAAAAACTTATAAAAATACTTCTCAATTTATATTTAACTAGCGGCCCGCCCCGGCTTCGCACGGGTAAACATTAGATTCGGAACATAGACATTTATCTAATATTTTGGCCACATGTGCGAAGCCGGGGTGGGCAGATAGTATAATATATAGCCTATGTTACTCAGTGATAATAAAGCTTTCTAACGGTGAAAGAATTTTTGAAATCGGTCCAGTAGTCTCGGAGCCTATTCAATACAAACCGACAAAAATACAAATCTTTCCTCTTTATAATATTAGTATAGATATTGTTTAGAAATTTGTTTGCGTTTCAATTACACATCTTGTCTACATTGTGTAAAAACAATTTTGTATTATCAAGCCGTGTTTGCTGTAGCGTTGCTTTCGCAGTTTATAGGTAGGTGTGTTTTTGAACCGCAAATAATATAGATAGATAGATTTTAAGCAGCCCCAAAAAATTGGTTGTGTTGGTTTGTTAGTTTCAGAAATTAAATTAGCCTTTCGGAAGTAAAGCAAAAGACATGATCCATTTTGGTCCAAATGTGCAAGTGCCGGCAATATTTTTGTATATTCTGTATCTGTTAGAGCTTGCTCCTCTGAACATCTATTACTACGGCACCAAAGCTGTAGAGCTGTTGTTTATATTTGTATGTAGTTGTTGATTATATTTGAGTTCGAAAATCTGAATTTTCATACATTTTTGTTGAAAATAGGAATTCAAAATAACCAAAACAAATGAAATGTCTAGTTTTGGTGTCATAGTAAAAAAATGCTCAGACGGACAAGCTCTAACAGAACATACAAAAAAAAGTATTGGCCGGCGCTTTTAAATTTGGACCAAATCTCTATGAAACATGGATGATGTCCTTTGAAAGCTCACGACAGAATACTGAAATGGTCTTCAAAGTTTGAAAGCTCACGTAACTGTTTGAAACTTCAAAATCAAAAATCATTTATTCAGTTTAGGCCCTATTAAGGCACTTATGGAGGTCTAAATTACCTTGACGAAGTACAACGTAGCATGTAAATACTGAGGACTGTGGATATTAAAGTGCGATCAGATTTGAATGGCCTTTCAGTGTTGGTCGGTTTTCCAGAGCTCCACTAAACTGGTTTCAGCATGACTGGTTACATGCATGAATTTTATGATGTGACTAATTTCCTATAGTTTTTTTTTATTTGTAACATAGTTCTGTAAAATTTTTGACTGATTCAAATTTCTCGTTTTGTTTTGAATGAACTTGTTATTAAAAAAATATGACAGAAGATTTTGTTTAATGTTTTTTTTATTTAAAACAATATGAAAAGTCTCTTTAATAGCAAGTTCATTGTTGTAAATATGTTTGTGTTTGCCTTTTTTATGTTTTTGTTGTTTTCCCAATAATTGACCAGTTTGGAGGCTTGAGGCGTAATTTGACCCTTAGTATAGACGTAGATAAAGTTTATTTTTGTTGTTCGCATCCCATTAGCTATTTATATTAGTAATTTTGTTGTTTCAACGATAATAGACTAATTTATTTCCCTTCATTTTATAATAGCTACAAATCACTTAATTAAAATATTGCTACTTTGTTCAAAATCTCGATCCTTTGACATGTCTCCGCAATAGTATGATGTGCGTGCAAACAAACCCTACTTACAATAGTATACATAAAGGAGAATGCCCATTTATGGTACTGATATTTGTCATGCCTCAAGATAAAAATAATAATAAAAAATATTTTTTTAGATCGTCTTACCATTAAAGTTAGTTTTTTGAACAGGGGATCTCTTTATAAATATAATTAGATGCCACAATTAACTAGAGTTAATTGTTTGGCAACAGACAATGTCAAGTGTCAAAGCTGCTATCGCCGTCAGTCGGTACCGCTAAATAGTACAATACATTTTCAATAATAACTTGTAAAACCGGGTTTTGATTCCGACAATAGTAACTGGTGGTAGTGATTGGCTATTTTATAAACCGACTATAAATAATAGATGATAAATTCTAGACGATGGTTCATGTGCATTCTCCTTTAGACCGTCATGAGGTTGTTAAGTACCTCGTCCTTGTTGTCTCGTCATATGCCCTGAAATCATGGCTGTAGCCTTAATTACCTGCGTTACCTTTCGTCAGCGCCCATCGATTCTCTTCCCACGTGCTGCCGTCGATCATGACTATTACCCTGGATGCATGCCTTGTTGAATCACTTATCCTTCTCATCATATTCCACCCATGTCGTCATATTACCCTATCGACATGACCCTCTTCCGTCATTAACACCTTTCATCAAACTCATCTTTACTAGACTTTACAAATAAGTACTTTCAAATAGTAGTCTACCAGTGGATTCGGAAGGTCGGTTTTTTGGTGACAAGAATCCGGCAAGAAACTCAGCAATTACTCCTTACAAATCAAATATATAATTTACATTACCTAAACATGAATATGTAACAAAAAAAAAGATATGGAATATATATACATTTATTTATTTATTTTAATCATCAACATCGTGTACACCAGTAAATGCAGCATGGTATAGTATATTGTACCAATCAAACCAAATGACACAATAATTATAGATGAAGGCAACATGCCGATAATTCGAAATCACATAAACAAGGATACATAGATAGATGTATATTATGCTTGAACTTCAAATGTAAGCTAGTTGTTAATAAATAAAATCATACCGCTACATCCCTATCATCTTCAAATTTCGTCATACAACTCTTTCGTCAACCCTTGTTTACATAGATCATTTCTATTTCCTCTTAGAACATTAATCGCCCCCTAGGAGCTCCCTCAAGTCACAATTAATCATTACGTCGAATTATCTTTCCTTCACCATCAACGACGGTTTGTCCCCCTATCGTCAGCCCCTTAGCTGTAGCCCCCTCTTCAGCATCAACGTCGGTTAGTCCCCCTATCGTCACCCCCTTAGCTGTAGCCCCCTCTAAAGCATCAACGACCGTTTGACCTCCTATCGTCACCTCCTTAGCTGTCTCCCCCTCTGCAGCATCAACGTCGGTTAGTCCCCCTATCGTCACCCCCTTAGCTGTAGCCCCCTCTACAGCATCAACGACCGTTTGACCTCCTATCGTCACCTCCTTAGCTGTCCTCCCCTCTGCAGCATCAACGTCGGTTAGTCCCCCTATCGTCACCCCCTTAGCTATAGCCCCCTCTGCAGCATCAACGTCGGTTAGTCCCCCTAACGTCACCACCTTAACTGTACCCCCCTCTTTAGCATCAACGTCGGTTAGTCCCCCTATCGTCACCCCCTTAACTGTAGCCCCCTCTTTAGAATCAACGTCGGTTAGTTCTCTATCGTCACCCCCTTAGCGGTAGCCCCCTCTTAAACTATGACCCGTAGCACCCCAAGCCCCCACTGGGATCCTAACCCCGCACTGTACATAGGGCGCCCCGGCTGAGCAGCGGCAGCTCGACGAGGCGATGGTGTTCCTGCGAGAACATTCCGATGTTGTTGTGAGTATATTCCCTTGTTCTTGTACCGGGATGGGTGTCGGGTGTTCGGGTGCCGCGATAATCCCGCGGGATTCTTTTGCTCCGGGATTAAAAGCGAAAAGTTGTGTGGGGCTGTGAAAGTCATTCAGGGGAGGGTTTAGGTACCGAAATAACCCCTGGAGTTCCGTTGTTTCGCCGGGATGAAAAGTAAAAAGCCTAGATTACTCTCTCAAACATCAACCTGACATTGAAAATTTTGTAAATTAGCGGGACAAACAGACAGCATGCAAATTGGATAGCTGTAGGAGTTTTCGATAAAGCCTTTATGTCGTAATCACATACAGACTTAATTTGTTTTTTACTTGTATTTAGTATACAAAGAACATGTGTCTTTTTTTTCTACTCATGTCTAATATATTTAAATTACTTTATAATTAATATATATGACATAATCAAAAGCAAAATAAAAAAAAACATGTAGTTTAAGCCCTAATAAAGCACTTATGAAGATCTTAATTACCGGTTCGGAAAACAAGCCACCTGAGAAGAACCGGCAAGAAACTCAGTGCTCTGTCTTTATTTTCATATATTATACTTTATAGGATGATTCTTAATAATACGATTCTTAATCATTCCCAAGAATCAGACTGACAATTATCACCCGTATAGCGACGGAACCACGACGTATCTAAGGTAAATACTGCTTAGACTAAAAACACTAGTGTACATTATACTCGTGGCATGGATTTAGCTTTGTGTATATATATTTTGCGATTGACCGTTTGTTGGTTGGTTTTATTACTGTCTGTGTTCTTTGAAATAGCTTGGCAAAAAAATCTAAGAACTGAACTATATTTTTGTGTACTGGCAACCTTCACCAAATGTACTCCATGTTATGACGTGTGCTGTAAACAAACCAATCAAGACGGTGGATGCTCTATACGAGCTGCGGCGGGCTGACATACGAACGACACAGTACAGCCCCTATTATTATATACTGTTTTTTGCCAGACTGTAAGTTTTTCGTATAGTGTTATGTTTATTTAGTATAAGACTTGTCAATATAGAAGAAAATCAAAACTGGCCGCTTGTGCGTTGACAAACAGTGTAGTCAGCAAAAATATAGTTCAGAATTAGCGAGCCGTAGGTTCAGTAGACTACCTCACTCAAAATCTTGTCGTGTTGAAAGCGTACATAGGCTGCGGTAACCATTTACCATCAGGCGGGCCGTATGCTTGTTTGTCACATTAGTGGTATAAAAAAAATTAAAGCGGTGTGCCCCATGCGGAGATGTGTATAGTGTGGTATAAGGTGACCGCTTTCCCCGCAGGGTGCCCGCATGGAGGAGCGGCTGGACGACGCCATCAACGTGTTGAGGAACCACGCGGAGGCCGCAGACCTCTACCCTCCAGACATGCACCACGCACCGCCCGCCGGTAACACACACACAAACACACCATCACATACACACACAATAAACACAAATACACCTTCACCCACACTAATCACAAATACACACACACACCATCACAGACGCCTCAGACACACCATCAGAGACGCACACACACACACACACGATTTTCCTGTTATTTGGGTCCGTCTAGGGGTGTTCTATGAATATTTTGGCTTCAGCATTATACACACAACACTTACATGCATATATATACAGATATAGATTCATTTTATTGTTTTAATTCGCAATTATAATATTAAGTATGGATTTTAGCCAATCTTGAATTTAATTTGTTAGGGTTTTGCAAGCCTTCGGCTTCGGTATCGGCCTCAATCGTTCACAATATGTAAGACATTGCAAATGTATGAGTGTCAATGAACGTGTTTGTGCGGCAGTGTCCCGGCTGGCGGGCGGCGCGCTCCCCCACATCCACACCGAGCCGCCCGTCAAGATGGAGAGACACGTCCTACCCAACACCAGTTAGTATATATCTATACCACGGTACACTCTTTACACACACACACACACACACACACACACACACACACACACACACACACACATGACATCACGCCAAGCAAGGCAGATCGAACTGTCAAGTCCGGGATTTGTCATATAGTCAAGGTGTGGTCAGGACAAGCACCAATTTCGATTACAATAACATGAAGCAAATTACAAAGTTTTTTTTTTATAAGTCTAAATATTTGGTTTTCCCAAAGAAGTACATAGGGTTCTTCAAGAAGGGTGTAAGGAGATTTCTGAACGCTTGCAACACCAGGGGTGTCACTCGCGCGTTGACGACCCTACAAATTAATGTTGTAAAAAGCTTACTTAAAAGGAGATTTCAAATAAGTTGATAATTTTGTGTGATTGAGATAACGAAATAAATCATTATAATTATTTATTTAGATTACATATATTTTTTACAATATTCTTAAAAATAACAGAAATATAGCTAAAACATATATAGCTAATCTAAACAGCCACCGATAACGAGGCGCGAGTCCAAGCTACCTTATGTTAGGGTTACAGAGTGAGGAACCTCCGTTAAGATGTATCCTACATTAATTCCATCCCACGGTTGCCTGGAAGAGATCGCCGAGTGTGATAAGGCCGCCATTTGTACTTCACTATGTAACACTGTATTCGTATTTTGTATTCTTTGGTGTTGTACAATAAAGTTTAAAATAAATAAATGATAACCTCCTGACAATGCGTGCCGTGTCGAGGAGTACTGCCTTCTGTGCCGGTAGCAGGAGCATTGTCGACAACGTTTTCGTATCGCCTTCGACTATTTTTGTATTGGAAAATGAACAGCGCTGCGGCGGTGAAAAGTGGAAATAAAAATTAGTATGACAATTTTGACATTTCGCGAGTTCCGTTTTCGAATACGTTGTCGACAATGTTCCTGCTACCGGCACTGTATCCGACTCTTTTTATTATTATAAGAAAAATCTCAGAAAATTATTCTTGTTATTGAATGCAATAATTTGTACTAATTCCAGAGAAACGCAAAGAGCCCCCAGATACGGGGCTGGACTCGAAGCCGTCATCCTCGGGCTCGGCCGACGCCCTGGCGGCTAAGTCGGCGGGGAACAAGCGCTCGCGCAGATAGTGAGTCACCTTATCTTCTCTATATAACACTACTGACTCACTGACAGACAACAGGATTTCCTTAAATAACGTAGGTGGCCACCGTAAAAGATTGTTTAAACGGGTAACCGATTTCCCCTATAATATGAAATGGATTGCGTTAAAATTTGTGTTAAAATCCAATCACATTGGCTTACAAGTAAAAACAAGTCCAATAATTATGACATTATTATTAATTAACTTTGAGCGGTTTTGATTGTGTGTTCGGTGTGTGTATGATGTGTATTGTATGACGTGTGGTGTAATGTGTGTGTGGCGACAGCTGCTCGTCGGCGGACGAGGACGACGTGGACCCCGACACCAAGGCGGCGCGCGAGAGAGAGCGGCGACAGGCCAACAACGTGCGGGAGAGGTCAGTCACATTACACACCACACCACCAGTATACACTACACACTTCACCATCAGTATACACTACACACTTCACCATCGGTATACACTACATACTTCACCATCGGTATACACTACACACTTCACCATCGGTATACACTACACACTTCACCATCGGTATACACTACACACTTCACCATCGGTATACACTACATACTTCACCATCGGTATACACTACACACTTCACCATCGGTATACACTACACACTTCACCATCAGTATACACTACACACTTCACCATCGGTATACACTACACACTTCACCATCGGTATACACTACACACTTCACCATCGGTATACACTACACACTTCACCATCGGTATACACTACACACTTCACCATAAGTATACACTACATACTTCACCATCGGTATAGACTACACACTTCACCATCAGTATACACTACACACTTCACATACTTTGCAAATTTCCCTGATTCTATGTGTAAATAATGAAAATATTGATGTACTTTGCAAAGTGGTTATTATTCAAATTAAGTCGACTATTATTTCGGTGCTTTTTCCAAAACATACCATCTTTGCAGAGTTAAATAATTTATTATATAATATTTTGAACCGACTTCCAAAAGGAGCAGGTTCTCAATCGGTATCGTTTTTAATATTCTTGATAACAATTATTTTCGTTTCTTTATCACCTAACACATACACAATTTTTTTCCCACATTTATTTTCTTTTTTCCCGGTATAGATAATTTCTGTCAATTTGTTTTCACTGCCTTTGACGGTGTGTTCTGTACTTGCACCCTTTATGTAATGCTTCATTATCGTCACATGATCAGTGAAGCGGTAGATATTATGATTATGATTTTGACAATAAAGCGGCGCAAGATCGTGGCTTGTCTGATGGTAAGCGGGCACCGTAGAGTACTTAGAATACCAGGGGACTTAATAATGCATTAAAACTTTCGATTGCAATGTGACAAAGCATTGTTTATTGATCATATGGCGATATTGAGCAGACCTTTACGCAAGTGGAGCTACGGTAATCGCTTACCATCAGGCGGGCCGTATGCTTGTTTAGCACTTTAGTGTTTGAAAAAAAAAAGCGGATCTCTTTCTAATGTATAGTGTATGTATGAGAATCACGGTGTATATAATATTATATTATGTAAATACTATGCCTCGGTCAAAAGTATTAGGAAATTAATATTTTCCTAAATGAATATCTCTTTTTATAGCCATATTCGTTTTATTTGACGAGACCGCTGGTCTAGTGGTTAGTACACCTGACTGCTACGCTAGAGGTCGTGGGTTCGATTCCCGCCGGGGCAAACATTTATGTGACATATATGTTTGTCTTGCCTTGCGTCTGGGTGTTTGGTATGTATTTTAAGTATGTATTTACAAAAAAAAAGTATATAAGTATTGTATCAGCTGCTGGTTCCCATAGTACAAGCTTCGCTTAGTTTGGGGCCAGATGGCGCTGTGTGATAATGTCCAAACATTATTGTATTTTATTATTTTAATATATGGATTGCAAAAATCATAACCTTTTGGTGTACGTTTAAAATGTTGATAATTTTATATGCCTTATATTTTTTACTGCGGCTGTATATACTAACATTATATATATATATCTACATATTGTTTATATAGTTTCATCGATATCATCAAACTAACATATATGGGTCACAGTGTGTAAAATATTGGCGTCCTTATCCCAGTGCGAATAAAGATCATATAAGTACCTTTAATAAGTTATGTACTCTTCAAACATGGAGAAGGTTACTTTAGACTCTATGTGTCTGTGGAATTGAATCTATTTTTCTTTGTATTTTTATGTTTAGGTCGGAAAGGTAAGTCGATGCTCATAATATTAGTGAAATAATTAAAAACTAATCAATCTATCTAGTCTAGGATTTTGCCGGTTTTATTTCTACCCTGTAACGTCTGATCTGATCTTTAATGTAGTAAATATCTCAGCTTGACAAAACAATTTCGCGCCTACATTTACTTTCTCAGTCGAGTAAAATAGTCTCTATGTAAAATGCGGTAGGAGCGCGGTAGTTTAGGTTAGACCAGCGTTTCCCAAATGGTGGTTCCGCGGTCCGGGCCACGAAAATTATATTACCAGGTCCGAACATTGTCTCCTTGCTTACAATCAAAAATACTCGTTAATAATGAAGTACAGTTCATAGTTTTATATATATATCACAAAAGAATTACGTTATTTTATATAACTTTACACTTAGTTTGAGTTTTTTTTAACTTAATTGCTGTGATTAGTCACACCACGAGCTTCACAGTGAAGGAAAACATCGTGAGGAAACCTGCATACGTCTGAGAAGAAATTCAAGGACGTATGTAGTGCCTAAGAGACGGCGACGGACTCACCATCTGTCACGTTGGCACCAAATTCTCTTCGATTGAAAGTGGGTGTTGTAACACTTCTGGCTATCCCTTCGGGGACCCTTGTGGGAAGGCGTGAAAAAATATTATTATAAGTATAAAAAGGAAAAAATTCAAGTCTTCTACTGGGCTAGACTAACATAATTTTTTCTTAAAACTCGATCAGTTTGTAAATGTATGTCATCGTTTCCACTCATGATGCTTGGCTTTCCTTACAACTTCGGTATTGTAACATGGACTGCTTCCGATAACTCACGAAACAATTTCGACTTCTTGGGACCGTAAAATGTATATATTTTTAATTCAAACATTGAATATGCTCTTAGCAGTATCTGATGCATGTCTTGTAGCTTCATTGGATCGGAGTTCATTTTAAAACATTGATTTTATATTTAGAAGGTCGGCCGTCTCTCTCTCGCGCGCTGTCGGCGTGTTTAAGAGGTAAGCGACTCATAGACAATTATCTAAAAAAAAACGTTAAAAGAATTGCAATGATAACACATCTTCTAACAATAATGGTTGTTATGTCCCACATAAAAGTCTGGCAATAAAGTCTAGAACTGGAACTAAATGTTTGTGTACTGGCAACCTTCACCAAATGTACTCCATGCTATGACGTGTGCTGTAAACAAACCAATCAAGACGGTGGATGCTCTATACGAGCTGCGGCGGGCTGACATACGAACGACACAGTACAGCCCCTATTATTATATACTGTTTTTTGCCAAACTGTATATTAAACATATATTTTCAAAAACTATGTTCGAACCATACATTTGTTCATAGCACAGCAGCAAAGCAAGTATTTTGTATTTTGCAAAAGCAGAGAAATAAATAATTAGAGCAAAATTTACTCAATCACGTTGCGAGTCCTAATGGCTTACAAAGTCAATTACGTACTTTCACTTTTAAACTTCATCCATAGTGGAAAGTGATTAGTGCTAAAACTGTTTAAAGAGCCAAATTATATTTTACTGACCTCTAGTCGAAATGGTCCTTCGAGTAACTTGGTCCTTCGATCCTCAGTATAGATAAATTTAAATTATAAATGTCTTAAAAAATCGCCAATACCCAAAGATGATTGAATACTAAGTGTGTGGATGTTAGCTGCTCATCGGCGGACGAGGGTGACGACGAGGCGGACCCTCAGGCAAAGGCGATGAGAGACAAGGAGAGGAGACAGGCCAACAACGCGAGGGAGAGGTGAGTGACAGGGACAGAGCTATACCACCCAACACCGTACGAAAGATCGTAGTCAAATATCGCTCTGATGTAGTGTTGCGTTAGCGGGACACAGAGCTCCTTATAGAAATTTAGCCCATCATTGTATCTCTCTTAAACAAGGAGCTGCCCCACTTGGACTGTACCTCCACCTTACAGAAGATCGCAGTCAAATAACACTACTCTGGTGTAGTGTCATCTGCCGGCGGTGAGTAAGGACACCACAGCTCTAGGTAGGGCACAACGGTATCTCCCGTTCAAAATAGGAGCTGTCGGACTACGACAGTAGCTCCCCTCCACTTTACAGAAGATTGCAGTCAAATAACCCGCACTTGTGTTTAAATTAAGGTTGCAAGTACTCTTTAAGGACGCGTTAAGTTGGCGGTAGACCTGTATCTTCCTTGTGGCGATTTTTCACAAGATAAGATTATTGAAATGTATTTTCAGGTTAAGTTCGAAAATTTTATGTTAAGTCGAAGTTTCAATTTAAAATAACACAAACATCTGCAACAAAAATTCACACTGTGACCCCATATGATCATACACGTTACTGTATATTTATTTTATTATATTATATAACATTTTATGTAATTAATCCATTTAACGGTCGAATACTGAAACGACAATCAAACTGTGAACGTTCACGTATAGCTTGGCAAAAAAGTCTAGAAACAGAACAAAGTTATTGGAATTTTGTCTGCTGGCAACCTTCACCAAATGTACTCCATGTTATGACGTGTGCTGTCAACAAACCAATCAAGACGGTGGATGCTCTATACGAGCTGCGGCGGGCTGACATACGAACGACACAGTACAGCCCCTATTATTATATACTGTTTTTTTTGCCTGACTGTAATTGTTCGCGTTTCAGTAGTCGGCAATCATCATAATTCTCCTGCCCTTATCCCATATTATTTGTGGTCGGCGCAATATGTATTTCTCTTCCATCCTTCTCTATCCGCCGTCATCTCTGTATTCACTTCCTTTCTGGCCATGTCATCTTTCACACAGTCCATCCATCTTTTCTTAGGTCTACCTCGACCCCTGTACCCTTCCACATTCATACATAAAACCTTTCTTACCACGTTATCTTCGCATAACATGCCCATACCATATATTCAGTATTCGGTAATAATATATCATCTTTTATCTTATTACAACGATGTATGTTATACAATCAGGATAAGGATAAGGGACATCAATGAGGCGCTGAAAGAGCTCGGTCGGATGTGCATGACACACCTGAAGAGCGACAAGCCGCAGACCAAGCTCGGCATCCTCAACATGGCGGTCGAGGTCATCATGACGCTGGAGCAGCAAGTCAGAGGTAACTTACATATAAAATACTGATCTCATAGCAAAAAGATGATATTTAAACATTTGTTGTAGTGTTGTTTCTGTGGTAAGTAAGGTTGCCAGTGCGAGGATACGCTGCGCTATTAGTAATGCTGCTAGCACAGTGAATCCTCATCGACAACATGGTTGGCAACCCGTTAGTGATATCCTTGGTATTGCTAGCTGCTATAGGCTACGGTGACTGCTTACCATCAGGTGGGCCGTATGCTTGTGTGCCACCTTAGTGGTATAAAAAAAACTGAGAGACTGGTAGGGTTTTTGGAAATACCACCCCTCAGGCGGTAAAATGGGAGATAAAAGTTTGTATGAAAATCCGTCAATTTTGAAGTTAAACGCATGAAAATAGGTAATCAACCTTTCTGTTAAAAATAAAAAACACATATTTCAGGATTTTTGGAAATTTCACCTCTATGGGGGTAAAATCGGATATTGACTTATTTACTTACCATGTGTTCAAAGACGCGTGCAAACACTAGTACAGATATATTCGCGACATCCCCCATTCATTATCATCATAAGTTATGGTATTTATTGTTATTACATAGTTCAAGTTAATTAAAATTTGTTTTAATAATACTTGTAATGCTATGCACACATATTACCTTGGAGCACAATTCAGATTAGATTTTTTAATTTTACTTTATACTTGGTTTTTATAAAATTGTGTTCTGTTTTTTGTGCATAATAAATAAATTCTGCTGGCATCTGGGGGCCCCCAGCTACAGCCCTGTGTGTGATGTGATATATGTGTTGTTCAGAACGCAACCTGAACCCGAAAGCGGCGTGCCTCAAGCGGCGCGAGGAGGAGAAGGCCGAGGAGGCGCCCAAGCTGCTCGCCGCGCCGCTACAACACTACCAGCCCATGCCGGTACACACACACATCATACACACACACACACATACACATACACACACATACACATACACACACATACATAGAACCATACATCCATTGCCATTATTGGCGGCGTAAAACCAAGCTGCCCGCTGAATAAAATAATGGATTTTTTATTTAATTAACCAAGTTCGATTCGCGAGTTATATGAAGTTTAATTGAAAATATATCTCTCTACATTATTTCTCAGAACGTATTTTTCTATCTCTTATACTTTTAGTGACGTTTCTACTAGGCTCGACTATCGATAGTCGACTATCGCTAAACTATTGATAGTCTATCGATAGATGACGTCATGTCAATAGTATCAATAGCACTATCGATATTGTTACTATTTTTCAAGGTCAACTATCGATAGCGGACCTATCGATAGTTGGGCAAGCCTAGTTTCTACAAATATGTACGCAACCGCAAGGATAAGTTGTTCGCGGTGCCGGCTAGTCGCACGGTCGCCCGCGCCATGTCTCCGATACCTCGCTCGTTGACAGCATTCAACACTCTCCTGGATTCAGATCCAAGTGTTGATTTGTTTGTGGATGGATGGAAGAACTTATTGTTGGCATGTTTCAAGTTTGCTGAGAGGAAATATGTGTTTGGTTTCTAATTAGTGTAATTGGCTTTGCCGTTCTAATTATTGTTATAATTATAATTATAATAATAATAATAAATGGGTTGTGTGTGTCCGCAGGGTATGGGCCAGCTCCCCGGGCAGCCCCCCACGGGTCCCCCGCCACAATAGCGAGCGATGCGCGGCTACGCCATGCCGTAGCACCCACTACGCCGTAGCTCGATCTACGCCGTAGCACTATGAGGTAACCGTGCTACGTACACACTCTAGGAGCCGGCTGCAACAATGACATAACTTGAAAATTTATGTTTTGTGATGTTCTCTTTTTTTGTGTTTTTCCGTTGATCGGAGTGAGACACGACTATTCTCTGTTCCCACAGTCTCGCTACAGGGATTTGTGTGTTAGTGCGATGGTTGTTCTACAACACTATTTATTATTTACACGGGCAAGTCTAAATTTGACAGCAGAAGCTGAACTTTTTGTTGTACAGACAATAAAAGAGGAATTCGTTTTTAAATATTTTTTTGGATGAGATGATAGATGGAGAAATGATAGGAAGGTGAAGTCTAGATTTGCATAAAGGGTTGAACTTTTTGTTGATATGAAAATGATTGGAACATGGCTTATATATGGATGTGTAGACAATAGGCAGCTCTAGATTAAAAAGTTACATGGATAGAATTCAAAATAACTTTACAGTAGAACAACCATCGCAGTAGCGCAAGGGCTGGTTTCAAATGTACTTATTGGTATATTTTGTTTTATTTTTACTGTGTATTTGTACACTTATAATATTGTTTTACAAGGTGACTCTTATGACAGCGGTCGGCTGAAGTTATTGTGATTTAATTTTCGCCCAGTGTGTGATTTAGTCTAAGAAGGTGGGTGTGGTTGGAAAACTCGTAGAATTGTGTATAAACATTATTATTATTATTTTACATTTTATTTAATTTACGGTTATTGGTTTTCATTACCTTATCTCTGGGATTCTAGTCTCTTTGAAAGAGTGGAATACACATTTTTTTCACCAATATTTACAAAAAAACTTTTATAAAAAATTATACTGTGTTTTTGCCGTGTTCATATATTATGAAGATTTAAAATCAATCCTTATGTCGGTCGGTGTACTTGTCAAATGTATTTTTTATTTAATGACAAGACATCCAACAGACTCTTTTTTTATTATTTAGTTTACCTAAGAAGTATAAACCACACCCACCATCTCTCGGACTATGTCACAAGAAATCGGTTCAAAAGCATAATGTCCCAAAGAATGAAATGAAAACAGTGCGTAGTGACGTTAATCTCGGACTTTTAGTCGATAAGTGTGTATATTACTAGTAAATAGGGCATAGTCTTGAGAGTTCAGGAATTTTTGTAAAATATTAGTCTAGATATACGTTAATACATAGGTATATAACAGTGTTATATAATAAGAAGATATATTTTAATTACCCACGATGGATTTGTCTTTTTTTCTGCTGCCATACTTAAGCTTATTTTACGGTTTGGAGTTCATTTTTGACTTGAACATAATTATAGCGACCATTAAGTTTAGTGTATGCTCGCACGACCCCCCCCCCCCCCCCCCCCGTAACCTTTTTTGCTTTTTGTTCTAAGAATATGTTTTGGTTGCTAATGAATATATTATATTTCCGTGTATTGTTACTATACAAAGCAAGACAATAATACATTGAAAATGAACTTCAAATACTTGTGACTCTATCGATGCGAGGATGTGATTATATTGTATAATTGATCACTAGTGAGCGGTTCGCGCATCTTTGTAAATGTTATTTACACGATAATCATGTTTTCTTTAATATGGCTGCTAACTTAAGAAAGTACTTAACATATTATCCAGTTTAGTTCTTATTTGTACCAAAACTCCAGTGAAAACGTTTGCTTCTATAAGAATCTTTAATTGTTGGTCCAGTTGATCTTAAAACATTTGTATTATTTTAAATATTTTTTTAACATTAAATCAGTAGCGAAGTCATGATTTATATTCGATATTTTAGTACTTTATATGTTTTACTTCACTAGCGATTCGATTGAAATACGTAATTCAATATGACATTGTTTTTTTTTGTTCTTTTGAATAGCATAATAAACTGTTTGATATTGTTCAGCGAGCTAGTGGGGCACTTAATCGTTAATGCAATCAAATTTCGACAAAAACGCATAATTGTTTTTTTTTTGTATATGTATATAAAAATATTTAAAAATTCACGCTCAATCGGATTTTTTATATGATTTTTTTGTAGTGTTTGTCACTTTGTTCGTATCGATTATTTTATTAAATTATTACTGCGCCCTCTATATGGATGACTTGTCATGACAGTGTTTGTTTGTACATATTTATATGTCACGCGAAAAGTTAAAACATAAGTGATCGTTTTTATTGACCCAGTTTTTCTTGGTATGTCTTTCACATAACATAATGTATGGAATTCAAATTTCTAGTTCACTTCAGTCAAATTTGTACTATCTACTTCGTGTACACTTCCTATCAAATATCAAAGCAAAGATCTTTTCTCACTTAAGTTATCTTGGATCTGTCTGGCAAAACTACGAAATTGTCTAATTTCTTTGTCTGTCTGCATTTGCGGTGACGATTAATCGGACAGATGTTTCTTTCGCGTTATATATAAGTATTGCATAAGTCTATTTATATATTATGTATTTATATAAATAAATGAATTTAATATCGGGACGATTACAATTTGTACTGGATCAGTTATGGTTATAATGAGTAAAGTATAATATTGTTAGTCGTCTCCCAAACAGACGGACAGAGTACATGCTGCATCGTAAAAGAGTTATATTTTTATTAATATTTTTGATCGCGATGCATTATGTACTTTTTGACTTAATCGCATTGGATTTTCAGTCTTAAATTCGGGTTGTAAGATCGGTAATCGAATGCGATTGGTCAAATGTCTGCACTTATACAATTTCTTAAGTTTAGTTTTAAATTACATACACTGTATTATATAGAAGTAAGATTGATTGTCTGTGACAGCAGACTTTACAGAGAGAAAGTATCAATTCTGGAAAAATAGATATAGAAAAGTAATTTCTTTTTTAATAAGTTTGGCCGTAATAAGGTCTAAAAAGTTAAAGCTATTCGTTGAAAAGATAGATTTGCTGAAGTATAACACATAATTAACGACAAAGAAGTAATAATATATGGAAATTATGTGACGGGATACTTGTTATATTTTGTGGGTTTATTTATTTCATTCGAGCAATGTATGATCATTTAGATTATTTTTTTGCACAATTTAATTTTTAGTATTCATTTTAGGCCCTAATAATGATCATTAACTTTAGGGCAAAGTGGCGTACGACCACGTATCCTCTGTACCTTAAATTCATTAATATATTATCCGATGGGAATATTTTCTCGTTTGATACTTTTTGCACGTCATTATTCCGCAGTCGGGTTTTAGTTTTTGAACTTACTTTTTATTCATAGCGTTGTAATTTATGTTGTCATACATTGCTCCCTCAATATAACATTCGTTACATCTCGCGTACAGGAAGACATCACAAAAATACAACCTAATTTAGAAAGTTTAGTTCAGAAAAACTTGTGATCTGTCTATTAACAAAATATATATATTTGTCTTCAATAAATACATGCTACCAGCCTGTTTAAAGAATATCTAGCCGTTGAAGACAAATCATTTAATCGATAATACCTTGGTATAAAATGAACTCGCAAAGTATTGCCATAATACATATTGTAACAGTGGAATGTAACAATTTATTAGTTAAATTATTTTGAATGCGCCAGCGTCGGGCGCCGGCGTTTCAAACTGTAAAAATCAGAAGAAAATCGATTTTTGTTTAGTATTTTTACACTAGTTTTAAGCGACACATCAGAAAATTTAGTTTAGTTATTTTTTCTCTTCCATTTAGTGTTAAATCTTAAGTTTTTTTATTATTATAATTAATTATCTATAAACTTGTTGTCTATGCGTATGTAATGTCTACGTTTAAGGATTTTTTGGTTCTGCAAGCGTTTATTTATTCAACGCCCGTTGCGAGACGGAATTGTAATTTTACCTGGCACTTCAGCACTTCGACATATCCTGGAGAATGTGTACGGAACGAGGCTTATTTTTTAATTATTCAGTTTTTTTTCATATGGCAGCATTAGCAGCCTGCATCATAGAGCATTTGATTATATTTTTTTAACAAACTTAGTTCAAATGCATAGATTAAAATGATATAATTACAAGAAAGGTTTAATTATAAAAATGGATAATATTAATTAAATGTAAATGTGCCATTCATTTTGCTAACTTTGTGTTTTATTTTTTACCTTCATGGCGGATTTTCAGAAGATTTAAGTGTGGCTTAAACAGCTTAGGGTCGGCAACGCGGTAGTGATACCCCTGGTTTTGCAAGCGTCCATAGAATACGGTGACCGCTTACCATCAGGCGGCCAGTATGCTTGTTTGCCACCTTAGTGGTATAAAAAAACTTGAAAAATTTACAAGTTTCCTCACATGTAAAGTTGCCGATGGGAAATCCCAGGGAATCCGTTTGTTAAAAATAAAAACATTGTATAGAATAATTAAATACAGTGTATTGTTGAAACAGTCTCCAGTAACAATAGTAGTGGTATATACATAAAACTATCGTCTGTCCGTCTTGCCGACGCCCCGCTTGCCCGAGAACAGATGCTTGGGCATCTTGGTCCCAATGAAGCGGTCCGCCTCGCCCTTGAGTCCCATCTTCTTGGTCTTCTTCGCGATGGCCACGTGCGCCATATTCTTCGCCTTCCTTCGCATCTGTTGGACAAATTGTAATCTGCATTAAAAATCTTTTAACAAATTCACAAAGAAAAACAATTATTTCAATCACTGCCGTCATTTTGACGTAGCAGCAACATAAAAAATGGCGGATTTGGTTACTAATGGTGCCAATTCTGTTGTACAAAATTACTAAACTGAACTAATTTGACAGGTCTCGGCTTCGCACGGGTAGACAATCTTTCGAATATTTTGTCTACCCGTGCGAAGCCGGGGCGGGTAGCTAGTTTAATACACAGCCTATGTTACTCAGTGATAATTTAGCTTTCTAACGGTGAAAGTATTGAAATCGGTCCAGTAGTTTCGGAGCCTATTCAATAAACCACGAAAATACAAATCTTTCCTCTTTATAATATTAAGTATAGTATAGATTGCTACGCGGGCGAAGTCGCGGGGAAAAAGCTTGTCATGTAATACAGTTTATACTCACGACGACATCCTTGACTCCCTGTTCGTCGCGTGCGGGGCGCGACACGGAGCGGGCGCGGGAGTCCAGGCGGGCTCGCTTGGCGGCCGGGGCGGAGCCCGAGCGGGAGCGGGACCGGGACCGCGTGAAGTGCGCCTCCTTCGTGTCCGACATGTCCACACCTGACACACACAATAACAATATTCGTAATTTATTTATTTACATGGCCACCGACGTAATAATAACAGCAGTTTTTTTTACACCACTATGGTGGCACACAAGCATACGGCCCACCTGATGGTACCAGACACCGTAGCCTATAGCCGCTAGCTATACCATCACTAACGGGCTGCCAACCATCTTGTTGATGAGGACTCACTGTGCTAGCAGCAATACTACTAGCCCAGCGTATCCTCGTGGAGCACTGGCAGCCTTACTTACCGCAGAACACAACACTACATCAAGTAGTGTTATTTCACTGCGGTCTTCTGTAAGGCGGAGGTACAGTTCCCAGTCGGGCAGCTCCAATTTTAAATGGGATAACCCACGGGAGATCCCAAATCGCCCTACCTCTCTTTTTTTAGTTTACGCTACTAATCAAATTATTGCTTTTGAATAATACACATCTTTCTTGACTGCATATTTCAACAAGTGGTAAATACAGATATGCATCTTAGAAACACGAGAAAACTCATCAGTGGTAGTGTAGCTTTACAGTTAAATAATAACAGAAGTTAAAAATTACGTTGCAATGATATATAGACTAAAAAAACACTTGTATGAAGAGATTGATGAATGTAGAAGAAGCAAAAGAGGTGTGCAGGTCGAGAGTGAAATGTCGCTCTATACTCTCTGCCTACCGCGTGAGAGACTTGGCGTGATGATATGTATGTATCATATGTTTAAAGTGATAGTATTGTAGTTGCCATGGGTAATGCACGACCAGTACTGAGCACCAGTGGAGCGACCATAATGACACCAGCATGCTTTGGGCCGCGCTATGACTGTCACAGTACATTATGTACTGAGCAGCTTCGATCGGGCCAGAACTACATAATTATATTACAGCTATATAATTTTCACGGAATATATTGGTATTTCTTATATTTTTCATACTCCAAGCTACCAAGATATACAATTTCACTCGCGTCTTTTTATATACCACTAAGGTGGCAACAAGCATTAGTCTGGTGATAAGCTGTTACCGTAGCCTATGGACGCTTGGAACACCAGGGGTATCACTCTCGTTGCCAACCCTTTAGAAATCTCTTCACACCCTTCTTGAAGAACCCCATGCTGTACTCCTTTGGGAAAACCACGGCGGGGAGTTCACTCCACAGTTCTTTAGCAACTGCGCCGTGCGGGACCATTTCGGTTCCAATGTGTGGGGATGAATAAATAACCACCGGTGGCGAGTTGCGATGTTAAGATGTCGCCATGGGCATCATGTCGAACAATTCCTCTGAACACTGTCCGTTATATACAAGCGGTAGAACACACAGGGAGGCAGTTTCTCCTCAGACTTGGGGTCGTCGACAATGTGTTTTTCATCAGTGAACCAAGTGTGTGATGGCGAGGGTGTGTGTGTGTGTGTGTGTGTGTGTTACCCAGTTTCTCCATCTCGTCCCTTAGCTTGGTGGTGGATCGGTCTCGTCCCCGGGCGCGGCTGGTGCGCGGCATGACGGGCTTCGTGGACTGCTTGGTCAGCCGGGACTCGTCCTTCAGCACTGCCTTCTTGTTACTGCGGAACAACAACCATACAATTATTACTATTACTAGAGTACCTTAAAAATATTTTTTTCTCGATCAAAGATACCCCTATGTCCTTCTCTGCACCCCTATCATCGTATGTGCAATTTCATGATTCTAGGTCAGCGGGAAGTACCCTATAGGTTTTGATTCCCTTGTGAAATCGCAAAATATGCAAATAATTGCGACATAAACGGCCATATCTTTTCTTCATATTGACTTACAGGTTTGATTATTTTATAGCCGAAAGACCCGGGTATTTCATATTCATTTCAATTTGATTACTCTTCGCGTTCTTAAGGTAAAAATTCTTGACACACAGACAGACAGACAACGAAGTGATCCTATAAGGGTTCCTTTTTTCCTTTTAAGGCACGAAACCCTAAAAAGGGATACAAAGTTGTTGTTTGTGGTGGAAAGCAATAACAAATGAAGGGCTACTTGGCCAATTGTTCAGGAGAGCTGGTCAAAATTTAAAATGTCAATAGAATGGTTACCGTATCTGTCGGGCGAGGTCCCGTATCTCCCGCATGGTCTCGTCCAGCTCTATCTTGGGCACGGCGTACATGCCGCCCGCAGCCAGCAGCTCCTCATCCTTCTCCAACTCAGCCAGTTTCTATAACAACAAACGAATTGCACGATTATCTACACTAATATTATAAAGAGGAAAGGTTTGTTTGTTTGTATTGAATAGGCTCCGAAACTACTGGACCGAATTGAAAAAATATTTTACCATTACAAGCAAAATCAAAATCAAAATTCATTTATTCAGTTTAGGCCCTAATAAGGCTCTTATGAAGGTCTAAATTACCACCGGTTCGGAAAAAAAGCCACCTGAGAAGAACCGGCAAGAAACTCAGTGCTCTGTCTTTTTTTGCATTTAACAATCATTATATAACAATTTGTAACAAAATTCTTCTAGACATTGGTATGAAATTACAAATATCAAAATGAAAGCTACCAAGTTGGTTTTGTCACTGCTTTCATGAAATACATATTCCAACTATTACAATTACCAGGAGCGGGGAGCCACTTGTGCAGAGTGAGTCTATATATTCCAAGCATTTTTATCATTTACATAATCATTAATTTTATAATAGGCTTTATTTATCAAAACTCTTTTGACATGAGTCTTAAACTTATCGTAATTCAATTCCGTAATAGATTGTGGGATTTTATTGTAAAAGCGGACGCAGTTTCCCATAAATGATTTGTTTACTTTTGTTAGTCTAAACCTAGGAGCCACAATTTTGTTTCTGTTTCTTGTATAAATATTATGGTTGTCTGAATTTAACTGAAAACTTCTAATGTTCTTTTTTATAAACAACAAGTTCTCAAAGATGTAAAGAGCCGGTAACGTGAGAATATTAATTTTCTTAAACAATTCTCTTAACGATTCTTGGAACCCATTGCAAAAATTGCCCTGATTGCCCTTTTCTGTAGAATGAATATCGTATCCAGATCCGCCGCAGATCCCCATAATAACACGCCATAAGACATGAGGCTGTGGAAATATCCGTAGTAAACTAATTTTGCAGTATCAATATCTGTCAATTGTCTGACTTTCCTAATGGCAAACGCAGCTGAACTAAGTTTCTTTGACAAAGTCTCAATGTGAGAGCCCCACTGCAATTTTGCATCTAGTGTTAGACCTAGAAAAATCGTGTTATCAACTAAATCAAGTTTTCTGCCATCCAATTGTACATTCGTGTCTACCTGCGCTGAGTTTGGAGGAGAAAACCGTATACATTTTGTCTTTTTTGAATTTAAAACTAGGTTATTGGCGTCAAACCATTTAGAAACGGATGCTAGCGTTTCATTTAGACTTATCATTTCTTTGTCTTTTCTGCTCACTCTAAATACCAGAGACGTGTCATCCGCGAATAAGACTATGTCACAGATATTATCCACTACAAGTGGGAGATCATTTATGTATGCCAAAAATATGAAAGGACCTAATATTGAACCCTGCGGAACTCCCATTTTTATTAATGTGCCTTTGGAAGTTATGCCTCCGACTATATACTCCGTTATAAGCCGACATTATCCCTGATGAACATGGGCTACTTTTTACCGCGGGATAATGCTTCATTCCCACGGGAAAACGGGAAATAGAATACTATATTGCTACGCGGGCGTAGTCGCGGGGAAAAAGCTAGTGTGATATAAATTGCAGTTTAAAAAAACGTTTAAGATATTGCCAATACAATTTAAAAAAAAATATATAGTTATACTAGGATGTTTCACCGCGACTTCACCCGCGTAGCAATCAAATATGTAACTCTGTGATATTATAGCATTCTACTGTTGAAGGAATTTACAAAATCGGTCCAGTTGTTTTATTAATTAAAAACAAAAATACGAATATTTTCTCTATATAATATAAGTAAGTAAGTATGTGTGTAATGTGAATGTGCTTGTCATGGGTAATACAGTATCGCATATCGATGCGCATGCGACCATAATGACAACCGGATCTCTGTGGGCCGCGCTATGACTGACGCAGCATATTATATACTGGTCAGCTTCGATCGGGCCAAACTTCCTTCTAATATTAATATCTATATATATATTTATCACGCCAAGTCCCTCTCACGGGGTTGGCAGAGAGTATAGACTAATGCGACATTTAGCATCTAGTTTATAATTTATAATATTAATAATGCTTGGACATTATATCACACAGCGCCATCTGGCTCCAAACTATGCAACAAGTTTGAACTATGGGAACCAGTAGCTGATATAATTGAATGCTTGCTTATATAACTTTTTTTTAGGTACCTACTTATAAATACTAAACACCATACGGTAGGCAGACACAATAGTTTATCAGATAAATGTTCACCAGTGGGAATCGAACCCACGACCTCTAGCTTAAGAGTCAGGTACACTAACCACGAGACCAACAGTCTCGCCACTTTATAAGCGAAATACACGAGTATGTCTAAGATAGGATTGCCAGTGCTCCACGAGGATACGCTAGTAGTATTGCTGCTAGCACAATGAGTCCTCATCAACAACAGGGTTGGCAACTCGTTAGTGATACCCCTGGTATTGCTAGCGGCTATAGGCTACGGTGATTGCTTACCATCAGGTGGGCCGTATGCTTGTGTGCCACCATAGTGGTATAAAGGAAATTATAGAGTGGTGATCCGTACCGGTAGCAGGAACATTGTAGACTACGTATTCGAAAACGTAACTCGCGAAATGTCATAATTGTCATACCAATTTTAGTTCCAATTTTCACCGACGCAGCACTGTTCATTTTTCAATACAAAAATAGTCGAAGGCGATACGAAAACGTTGTCGAAAAAGTTCATGCTACCGGCACTGGTAGGATAGTGACTTACGTCGAAAATATCCGGGTCTATATAGTCCGCGATGTTGTGTCCCTCCCAGAATTCCGGGATAGGGTCGTGGCGCTCCTCCTCCGGGATGTCCGCGTAATTCTTCTGGAGGTCTGGAAAAATAGCACTTGCTTGAAGAAATCCATATATAACAGCGATGCGAATAATAATAAATGCGAAAGTTACTGTTTGTTTACTACCATTTCACGACAAAACGGGTGAACGGATCGTAATACAATTTGAACAGGAGATAGATTATATCGTGGGGAAGGATATAGGCTACTCTTGTCTTTAAACAAATGCAGACGGAGTCGCGGGAAACAGCTGCAACTTCTTTATAAAATTCCTGGTTTTTTACATTAACATAAGAGGCAATGTTGTCGATGTCGAGAGAGTTTGACTTATAAGTGTCTTAATAAAATGGCCTAAATTTAAATCAAAATTAAAAAATACAACATTCGTGTCGATTCTGTTGTTCAAAATGACTAAACTAAATTGACAGGTCTAAAAGTCTTGCTATCCCTTTCTCATGTGCGGGGTTAAATAAGGATGGCAATATTTTTAGACCTGTCAAATTAGTTAACAACAGAATTAGCACCATTGTCTATTCACTAAAAGCTCAGCAAGTCTGTTAACTACTAACTTACATTTGAAATTGAAGCATATTATATAATTGTTTGTGTGTTCATGTATTTATTTACACATTTATATGTTTTGTGATATATTCATGTCATTTAGGTAATTGAAATGTAAATTTTATATATTTCTTATATTTTGAAAAAAATAATTGTTGAGAAATTCTTGCCAGATTCTTCTCAACAAAAACATTCCGAAACTGATGGTAGATTCTAACGATTTTAAAAGACTTATTTGTAAAGTCTGGTCAAATATGTATGATTTTTATAAGGTTCTGGCGATTTAAAAGTACTTCTTTTTATTATTATTATAATCGCTGCCGACTGGTAGGCAGCGTGAAACTTACCCAACACATAGTCGTCTCCCTGCTCCAGCTCTATTTCCCGCTCGAGCTTGCGCTTCCTCTCCTCTTGTTTCAACTTCTTGGCGAGAACGGAGGGCGGGATGACGGGTGGGCGCTGCTTACCATCGCGCGCGCTCGGCATAGCCACGTGCAGACGGTTCAGGATACCATCCACCTGACAGAACACATACTATACTATGAGTACACTTTTTCTTCATACTGTCATCATGCAGTCCCTTTCGGGTAAAGTAGATGATATAGAAAAATCTATAATTAGTTTATTCAGTTCAGGCCCGTATAAGTCAACTTTACCACTGGTTAGTCACCTGAGAAGAACCGGCAAGAAACTCAGCGCTTTATATGTCACAATAACGTCGGTTTTGCTACACACAATATGGCTGGTAAGTTCTTTGTAGTGCTTAATAATCCGCTATCAGAAGATTAATTAAAATGGAAGTAAAATGAAGGTTAAAACTTTGTTTTATTACATGAGAGGTTAATCAAATTATAATTATGAAACTTAATGTATGTAAGTAAATTGATGAATGTAATTTCAAAATAGGTGTGCAAGTAGTGTAATGGCGTTTTATATTCTCTGCCTACCGACTTGGCGTGATTATATGAGTGTATGTAGCAATAGGTAGTATTGTAGTTGTCATGGGTAATGCACAACCAGCAGAGAGCACCAGTGGAGCGACCATAATGACACCAGCATGTTGTAGGCCGCGCTATGACTGACACAGTACATTATGCACTGAGCAGCTTCGATCGGGCCAGACTCGTAGCTTAGTGATGATACAAACGTAGTGAAATTGGGCAAAAAGGAAAATTGTAATTCCTAGAAATACAACAATATTCTCTCATTCACTATACACATGTTTGCCGCATTAAAATGCCTAGTGTAATGCATTGTAACGCTTATTTGAGTTACTGGAGACAATCCACGGCACTGGCAGATCGTAACACGCCTTTAGGTCAGAGGTAACCTATTGACCGAAATGATAAATCACTTCACACAAGTCATATTATAGCATTATTGCCAATGTTCCTATAAATCAATCATGACATCAAAAATACACACTAAAGATCACTATAACATAAAATAAGAGACACTGGATAAAATCACAACCACTGTTTCTAATAAAACTACAATAAAATGTTAGTTTATTCTGTGAATGTTGAATTACCAGCGAGGTACGGACCGAGCTATACTTAGTGTTTGTTAATATTTTTTCCTTTCAACGTAGATATCGGCTATCCTAATCCGCGCGTGTGTTTGTTACGCATTCATGCCTTAACTACTGAACCAATCTACACTAATATTATAAAGAGGAAAGATTTGTATTTTTGTGGGTTTGTATTGAATAGGCTTCGAAACTACTGGACCGATTTCAAAAAATATTTCACCGTTAGAAAGCTACGTTATCACTGAGTATCATAGGCTATATATTATACTAGCTGCCCGCCCCAGCTACGCACGGGTAGAAAACATATTTGATAAATGTCTACCCGTGCGAAGCCGGGGCGGGCTGCTTGTTTTTAATGTAATAGCTAGTGGTAGGCCTCCGTACCTTCTTAGTCCTCATCTTCTCAGTGACGCGGTGTCCGAGGAGCCTCTCGCAGGCCTCCATCTTGACCTCCTGGACCCCCTCCTCCGTCATGGTGGACATGCGCATCACCGGCACTATCGACAGGTCCGAGTTGGTGTCGGCACTGAAACAATATCGCACATTTTTTTTTATACCACTATGGTGGTACACAGGCATACGGCCCACCTGATGGTAAGCAGTCACCGTAGCCTATAGCCGCTAGCAATACCAGGGGTATCACTAACGAGTTGCCAAACATGTTGTTGATGAGGACTCACTGTGCTAGCAGCATTACTACTAGCCCAGCGCATCCTCGTGGACCACTGGCCACCTTACTCACCGCCGAAACACAACACTACATCAAAGTATGCGCTATATTTAATACATTAAACGCCAAGTGCCTCGCGTGGCTTCTTCCGCTCACATTGGAATGCACTGTAGTACTTTTTATGAGTCAGGCATCCACTAAGAAAGGATTTTTGGTAATACCACCCCTAAGGATGAAAATTAGGGGTTGAAAGTTTGTATGAAAAACCATAATCTTTAAAGTTCAACGCATGAAAATTGGTAATGGGCATTTCAGTTTATCTGACGAGACCTCTGGTCTAGTGGTTAGTTAGTTGTTGTTATACCTGACTTCTACGCTAGGGGTTACGGGTTCGATTCCCGCCAGGGCAAACATTTATGTTGGAATCATATTTGCCTTACGTCTAGGTGTTTGGTATGTATTATAAGTACTTATGTATTCAAAAATAAAAGTATATAAGTATTATATCAGCTGCTGGATCCCATAGTACAAGATATGCTTAGTTTAGGGCCAGATGGCGCTGTGTGATAATATCCAAGCATTATTATTATATATTAGTCAACTGACTTGACGAGATTGCCCTTGGTGCAGGCCTCCTCCAGCTGCTCGATGAGCCTCCTCTTCTCGGGAGCCAGGTCCTCGGGCTTCGCCACGTCCATCTTGTTGAGCACCACTATCAGCGGCTTGTTGCTGAACAGCGGTCGGATGCTCTCGAATAGGGATATCTGAGGATCAGGAATTTATTATTCTCTCACACTTTAACACTTTGTTTTTTACAGACAAACAGACAAACAAAAAATATTATGTATTGTTATACTCCCTACATCACCCCAGCTTTGATTGCAATTTGTTTTAAATCAGTTTTTAAAATTGTTATCTTTTCTTTTCTCTTTAGTATTTAAATTATGTTTAGATATTTATATCATTTGTGCTTTTTGATATGGACCCGTATCGATACTGATTACTTTGGAACAACACGTCACATTAGCATGTCGCATATCGGTAACGCGAACACATGTTTTGTCGTTCACCTTCACTCGAAAAATACACTTCAGAAATATACAGAACTAGCTGACCCGACAGGCGATGTCCTGTCTTAGCTATGAATTCATATGACAAATACAACATAGCAAAAATGATCTTTAGTTTATCGCGAAATTAAAAAGGTTCCGGATTTCATAAGAACCTTCTCCTGACCATAACTAACACCAATATAAAGAATTAGCGACATCGGTCCAGCCGTGCACGCGTGATGTCGTGACCAAGGGAAATAGGGATTAATCTATACTAATTTTATAAAGGGGAAAGATTTGAATTTTTGTGTGTATGTTTGTATTGAATAGGCTCCGAAACTACTGGACCGATTTAAAAAAAATTTTCACCGTTAGAAAGCTACATTATCACTGAGTCACACTGGCTATTTATGATACTAGCTGCCCGCCCCGGCTTCGCACGGGTAGACAAGATATTTGATAGATGTGTACCCGGGCCGCTAGTTGTTATATATCTCTATATGAATGGATTGTGACCTGGTCCTCCACGCTGTGGCCGCACTGCTCGCTGGGGTCCAGCAGGTAGAGCACGGCGGCCCGCAGGTGCGCCAGCGCGGTCACGGCCTGCATCTCGATCACGTTGCGCTCCTCCAGCGGGTGGTCCAGGATGCCCGGGGTGTCGATCACCTGAACATTACCAACATTGGGTAAAACACGAGTAGATGTAGTGTTGTGTTCTGCGGTAAGTAAGGTTGCCAGTGCTCCACGAGGATACGCTGGGATAGTAGTAATGCAGCTAGCACAGTGAGTCCTCATCGACAACATGGTTGGCAACCCGTTAGTGATATCGCTAGTATTGCTAGCGGCTATAGGCTACGGTGACTGCTTGGTCGTATTGCTGCTGGGCCGTATGCTTGTCTGCCACCTTAGGGGTATAAAAAAAAACACTGGTGTGTTTATCACCTTACAACAGGGATCATAGATTAGAAAAAGGTCTTGACAGATGGACACAACGGGATTCTATAAGTTCCTTTTTCCTTATAAGGTACGGAACCCTAAAAAACACGAGCGAGCCTTACAGTAGTCCCATATGACGTGTAACATCTGACATCTGGCTTACAGCACCGCACACGCTCATTGGTCAAGTCAAATAACGCAACGTCCTGTTACACGTTTGCGTCCCTTTTCACGAAATCACTCCCACATATTGCAGGAAAGAGAGGGTAAAAATGTTAAAGAAAAACCGGCCAAGTGCGAACTGTAGGTTTTGATTCCCTTGCGAAATTTTGCGACACAAACGGTCATATCTTTTCTTCATATTGATTTAGAGGTTTGATTATTTTACAACCGAAAGAGACCATAGACCCGGGTATTTCATATTAATTTCAATTTGATAACTCCACGCGTTCTTGAGATAAAATTTCTAGACAGACAGATGGACAACAAAGTATTCCTATAAGGGTTTCCTTTTAAGGTACGGAACCCTAAAAGGAAGTAAAAAAACAAACAAGACGCCATACTAACCTGCCATCTCAAGTACTTGTAATCAGTGTGGCCAACATACAAACTCTTGGTCGTGAACGCGTACGGTTGGACTTCTACATCGGCTCGCGTTATCTGTGGTAAAAAAATAAGTTTTTAACAGACTAAGTAACTAATAGACAAAGGTACCGCGTGCCCTAGACTGTGATGGAGATAGTTATCAATGTGTGCGTCCGTGTGCGTAAACTGCTGACACACAAGCGACTCTCCCGCTTAGCTGAACCAAAAATAGGTTAAGTTACATAAAGTATTTTACGGAACGTGAAACACCATGCGGTAAGAGACAAAATTAGTATAGGTGTGCCGTTGTCTAGTATATTAGTACCGTATATAGCCTTCTCTTTTTGTGTGAGGAGAGCAGGTGTTCTTGTAGACAAAGAAAGATAGATAGCTGGATCAATGTAGGTAGCAAGAATATCATTCGATTACATATTAGAATACGTAACCTCCAAAATGTAAAAAAAAACAGGATTCTTTTTTTCCTGTTAATTTTCCCATACAAAATGAATAGGTAGTCGAGAGTTGTTGTTGCCAGGACTACATCTGTGTTAACTTGTCACTAAAGTATGTAAGTAATGTGAATGTGCTTGTCATGGGTAATACAGTATCGCATATCGATGCGCGTGCGACCATAATGACAACCGGATCTCTGTGGGCCGCGCTATGACTGACGCAGCATATTATATACTGGTCAGCTTCGATCGGGCCACACATACAACAGTAAACAATATAATTTACTTATACAGAATACTATAATGAGAGGTAGGGCGAAATGGGATCTCCAGGCTTTCCCATTAATATTGGATCCGCCCGACTGGGGACTGTACCTCCACCTTACAGAGAACCGCAGTGAAATAACACTACTTGATGTAGTGTTGTGTTTCTGCAGTAAGTAATGTTGCCAGTGCTCCACGAGGATACGCTGCGCTAGTAGTGATGCTGCTAACACTGTGAGTCCTCATCGACAACATGGTTGGCAACGCGTTAGTGATACCCCTGGTATTGCTAGCGGTTATAGGCTACGGTGACTGCTTACCATCAGGTGGGCATTATGCTTGTGCCACCTTAGTGGTATAAAATCGATACATTAACATAGAAACACATGATTGCATGACATTTTTCCACATAATTAAATGAATGTAACCATTGCTCACCTTATTGATAAAACTGGATTTGCCCACATTGGGGAACCCACAGATGATAATTGTTCTCGTATAAGGGTCAATTGAGGGCAATCTGGCCAGATGCTGTCTGACCTGTAAGTAAAATAAATAAAATATAATCTATATGATTATTCTATATTACATTAAACTGAATGAGTCAGTTTATCAAGCACTAGTGGATCTGTTGCATGCGGCGTGACACTTTCCATCAGGCTAAATACTTGCTCGTCATATCACCTAGTTATAAAAACATATTAGGATAGTACCAATAGTATTGTAGTTGCCATGGGTAATGCACGACCAGTAGGGAGCACCAGTGGAGCGACCATAATGACACCAGCATGTTGTAGGCCGCGCCATGACTGACACAGTACATTATGTTCTGAGCAGCTTCGATCGGGCCAGACTACATACATACATATAATCCCGGCAAGTGCCTCACTGGGTAGACAGAGAGTATAGAGCGACGTTTCACTCCCATATCTCTTTTGCTTGTTCTATATTCATCAATCTCTTCATACATGTCTGCCCGTTGCAGTATTCTAGGTATACCTACTAAATTAATTAAATATACTACATATTATACAACTAGCTCTTATCCGCGGCGTCGTCCGCATTATTCTACTACCCTCGAGAACCACAAAATTTTCCAGGATAGAAAGTATCCTGTATGTTAATCCAGCTTATAAACTACCTCCATTCCGAATTTCATACAAATACATAAAGCCGTTGAAGCGTGGAGATGGTACAAACACACACATTTACACACAAACTTTCACATTTATAATATTAGTGATTCAAATTCAACATTTCAAGCCACAGCTGAGCAAGAGAATCAATCATGCTCAAATTGTAATGCAAATTTTCTAGGTTAAATTGATTACTTTTCTGTAATAAGTTCTATAATATTGATTGTTCAGAGTAGACATGTTCAGTGTACTAGGTATTTTCCCTTTTGCGAATGTTGTGTACGCCTCTAAATGATACACATATCAGAAATGTGGTTATAACAATAACTAAGTGTAATGTTACAATATGTTGTATTGTTGGTGTACCTATCTTAAATAAATAAATCATGAGTTACGTCATTTAAGAACATACCTGTTCTAAGTAAGTGAGGTTAGCCGCCTGCCTCTTCATGATGGTCGCCATGCGACCGAGGGCTGCGCGCTTCAGCTGCTTGCAGCGGTATAGGGAGTCTCCGTACTTGAGCAGACGGACATAGTCCTTTGCCACTCTGCATAGGGCATAGGGCATTTTGAACAACAGAATCAACACCATTTTTAAAATGGTGTCGATTCTGTTGTTCAAAATGACTAAACTTAACTAATTTGACAGGTATAACAAGTCTTGCTATCCCTTTCTCATGTGCGGAGTTAAATAAGGATGGCAATATTTTTAGACCTGTCAAATTACTTAAGTTTAGTAATTTTGAACAACAGAATTGGCACCAATATTAGCTATATTAGCCACTACTATCACCTTACAGAAACACAAACAAATAATACTACTCTGATGTAGTGTTGTGATCCTGCAATGAATATGGATTCCTTAGCTCTATAAGGATGTGCTGTGGTGGGTGTAAGTACAGAAAATGCTGTAGGCACAGTTATAGTAGGATGGTAGAGCAGCAGCATCAGCCAATATAATATAGACAATATAACTCTGGGATAGCTCATATAGCATTTTATTTGTTAAATTATTTTACGAATTGGTTCCTTAGTTCAGACATTAGTAAGAAATTTGACATCTCTATAATTTTAGCATTAATCAAGGGTTCTCTAACTTATTTATGACGCAAGCCTTTATATGAGAAAAAATATCATAAATATATTGTAATATTCTGTTTGTATGGAAAACTTTGACTGCTTACCATCAGGTGGGCCTTATGCTTGTGTGCCACTTTAGTGGTATAAAGAAACAATACTAAAAACCCTGGTATAATTGGTATGCATCCACCACATGTTATGGAGGTTATAATAATATGTAAACTTACGTATCAATAAGATGTCTGGCTGTGTTGAGCTGTCCCAGACCCAGCTTGTAGTGATCTTTGTCGTATAGCACATTCATCAGGTCTGCATAGAAGGGGTGGACGTCATCTAGCTTTGGGAATTCCTGCAATTAAGAGGGAACTAAGTATACTTAGACTGTTACATGAAGAAAAAAAAGACAGAGTACTGAGTTTCTTGCTGGTTCTTCTCAGGTGGCTTTTTTATCCGAACCGGTGGTAATTTAGACCTTCAAAGTGCCTTATTAGGGCCTAAATTGAATAAATGATTTTGATTTTGATTTTGACTTACCATGCCATATGCCATGCATACTGCTGCAGATAGATCTAGATGGCGCGACATCGTACGAAAGAAAGTGATCACAGTGGAAGGGGTCACGACCCTCAGTAATGAGGAACACGACACAAGGAGGAGGAAGTATACTTACATAGGTGAAGTATTAAGCCATATGCTGCTCAGTTAGAGCTCTCATCCATAATTGGCAATAAACTAGTGATACCCTGCTTTTTACCATTATATATTTAAGCAGTTGTTACACTAATGGAGCAAGTCAACCCCGCTGTACCCTACGTTTTTTTTATACCATTATGGTGCAAACAAGCATACAACCTGCCTGATGGTAAATGGTAACTATAGCCTATGTATGCTTGCAACACCAGGGGTATCACTCGCAAGTTTATGCTACTACACAAACATTGAAGATAGTAGTAATCATACAAATAAAATAATGTAGCCTATGACAAACAGGGGTTTATGCTTTAACACCAGTGGGCCCCCTTGTATTAAGTCTCTATAGGCAACAGAGTGATGATGAAGGGCTTCATAGTATCAAAAAGATATGAATAGGCACTGACATGACAAAATTGTTTATACACTAATAATTTAGTCTGTGATGTTGCCATCAATAATTTGATGGACAAGATTCCTTCTAGATAATAAGTTCACTGTAGAAAAGATTGATGGTTTCAGTGAGAGTTGATATGATTAGAATAGTAGGTATGTACTTCAATATGGAGATGGCAGCTAATAGGGCAGAATGGATTAAGAGAACATTTTGCAGTGGCCACAAATTACATGTGATAAGGGTTGAAGGACGGTGATGACGTAGTTCTTAGTATCATACCTGTATTATCCTGGATAATCTGTCGTGGAAATTTTGTTGTGTAAATTTAACTTTTCTCATGTAAAATCCACGTATTCGGGATATTTTATAGTGCTTATGTACTACAGTAGGGGTCTTTCTTTGTGTTTTCGATAATATTATATCTATAAAGTCCTGAAAATAAAAATTGATCAAGTTATTTGAGGTTATAACATATGAGTATCGACATTGTAGTGTTGATACATGTTTTTTAAGAGGTATTCAACTGAAATTTATATTTACCTTAGCTGTAGGGACCACAGCGATCTTCTTGAAGTTGTATAAACTCATTTTGTGTTATGTATTTTGCTTCTGCGTGTTAATAAACGCTCGAAGCGAGCTCATCACGTAAACACGTGTTTATAAAGAAAGAGTGAGGCGCAGAAACGTAGTGGTTATGTACTCTGTGAAGCCAGTTAGATGTCAAAAATATGACATTTACATTGACATGAAGATCTACTTGTTTCTTCTTCTTCTTCTTCTTCTTCCTAAGTATGGCAATCAATCCCTTCAGGGACTATTTTTGCCAGTGTCGAGTGTTAGAGAATTTTCATGTTGCAAAATTTCTCGTGTTTGCCGCATTAAAATGCCTAGTGTCATGCATTCTAACGCCCAATGGAGTTTCTGGAGACAACCCACGGCAGTAGCAGATCGTAACACGCCTTTAGATTAGAGGTAACCTATTGACCAAAATGATAAATCACTTAACCCAAAAGTCGTATTATAGCATTATTTCCAATGCTCCTATAAATCAGTCACTAAATGAAACTTTACTGCACATATCGACACCAAAAATACACATTAAAGATCACTATAACACAATTTACGACACACTGGAAAAAATCTCAACCGCTCCGCCTGATTCCCGCCAAAAACTCCATCTACTTGTTTACGCCACGCCAATCTTGCGAAGTCGTAGATTATTCCAACCTTAAAAAGCAAGGGATTTATTTGCGTAGGTACATCGTATTTCTTAGGTTAGGATACAATCTAGGGATGGTACCTTAGAATAAGGACATCGCTAGCGGACGGAAACTATCACAGAGTACATAACCACTACGTTTCTAACTATTGCATATTATTACAAAATTGGCGTGTTTTGTATTTAGGTATGGCAATTTAAATCAATATGTCAATGTCAATTCAAAGTTCAAACCAAATCTACAAAAGTCATTTTATTTTTTGCCCATCTTCAGCGAGGTTAAAAATTTAAAAGGTCTTTCCATAATATGAATAATTACCTGTTGAAATTGATGCATTCCTGTAAATAACAACTTGAAAACCTATCATCTGTTTCAATCCCTTGCTTCTGCATTGTCCTGTGAGTACAAATTTTATTGCATCATTATTTCATTTGTTTTTACTGCCGGCCGACTTGCATTGTAAGTATTTGTAACCTACAACTTTTGTAAAATAGAACGCGATATTATAAGGCTATTAGCAATCAATCATTTGGCATTACGTACCATCGACACAATCAAGTAATGTAATCGGATGTGTTAAAAATTATCGAGTGATGTATATCGTTGCAGGAAAAAGTTGGAACGTAAAAAAGTTGACAAACATGTATTCAAGACTGCATCATAGCGTGTGGAAGGGTCTGAAACACCGCCTCGCATCCACAGACCAAAGAACGTACAGTGGCAGCATACTTAAAAAGAAAGAAAACTTATCAAAGAACATTCAACCAGGAAAAACTGTTCATGGCTTCCTCTGCAATGAAGTAGAGCATATAAAGGAGTACAACATGACTGCTTACTATCTCACTCACGAGAAGACCAAGACTGAATATTTGCATTTAGAGAGAGAAGACACTAATAATGTTTTCTCGGTTGGTTTTCGTACTACACCCTTGGACTCGATGGGTACCCCGCATATTCTAGAACATACTGTGCTTTGCGGTTCAGAGAAATACCCAGTACGAGACCCATTCTTTAAAATGTTGAACAGGTCGTTAGCTACATTTATGAATGCTTTGACTGGACCGGATTATACATTCTATCCCTTTTCGTCACAAAATGAGATTGATTATAAGAATTTGCAAAAAGTGTACTTAGATGCTGTCTTCAAGCCTAATCTGTCTAGAATAGACTTTTTGCAAGAAGGCTGGAGATTAGAACACACAAATTTGCAGGACAAAACCTCTGAACTAGCATTTAAAGGGGTGGTTTATAATGAAATGAAGGGTGCTTTTTCTGAAACAAGCTCATTATTTGGCCAGAAATTTATTAATAATATTTTACCAAAAGGAACTTATGGTTATGTGTCTGGAGGAGACCCTTTGTGTATCCCAGAACTCACCCATTATCATTTAAAACAATTTCATGGTACATATTATCATCCTAGCAATGCAAGAATTTATTCTTATGGCAACTTTCCTCTTGAAGCAAACTTGAAATTTGTCAATGAATCATATTTGAACAAATATGAGTTTCTAGACCCAAGGCACTCAATAGTTAGTCGACAGGATAGGTGGAAATCACCTAGACGGTCTAAGATTACTTGTAGAGTTGACAAGTTTGGAGCACCAATTGAAAAACAGAACCAAATTGCTATTGGTTATGCTATGTCTGATATTACAAACATTTATGATACATTCATGCTGACTGCTTTAGCAGAATTGATGATTATTGGCCCTAATTCGGCTTTCTATAAGAGCTTGATTGAAAAAAACATATCTGGAGGTTATAACTCATTGACAGGTTATGACAATCAAATCCGAGACACATTATTTGTAGTGGGGCTCCGTGATATAGAGAAAGATAAATTTGAAACAGTTGAGAAAATAATTCAGCAGACAATACAAGAGATTTATGATAAGGGATTTGAAAGAGATCACATTGAGAGTGTATTACATGGTTTTGAGTTGTCAATTAAGCATCAATCACCAAAATTTGGCTTGAATCTCTTGTTCAACCTGATGCCTTTGTGGAATCATAACGGCCCTGTCTTAAATGCACTGAAAGTAAACCAACTACTTGATCAACTTAAAGCCAACTTGCTGAAACCAAGTTATATAAAGGATGTAATGGAGCGATATTTTATTTATAACAATCATAAGTTAACAATGACAATGGAACCAGATAGCAAATTTGATGATATTTTCAATGAAGAAGAAGCAACATTATTAAAGTCGAAAATCAAATCATTGACACCACAGCTAAGAGAACAGATCTACAAAGAAGGCTTGGAGCTCTCAGTGGCTCAAAAAAAAGAGGAGAATCTAGATATCTTACCCTGTTTGAAGCTGGATGAAATTACTTTGAACAAAACAGCTCCTACACTGAAACACACAGTTTCAGAAACCATACCACTGCAACTGTGTGAAGCAAATACCAATGGAGTTACTTATTTCAAAGGAGTGCTAGGCACAGACAGTCTGAATTCCCAAGAACGACTAATGTTGCCCTTTTTTATCTATGTTCTGGACAAATTTGACACAAAGACTTATAACTACAGAGATTTTGACAAATTTGTCAGTAAATCAACATCAGGGCTGAGTTTCATTACTCACGTGACAGATCATATCGACCAACAAGGGCAGTATGAACAAGGGGTTCTGATTAGCAGTCACTGCCTTGACGAGAATCTGCCGAAAATGTTGGATATTTGGTCCGAAATCTTCAGTAAACCAAACTTCAAGAACTCTGAGAGAATGTCCATGCTCCTCAGTAATTATTGCTCTTCACTCACTAGTGGGATTATAGATAATGGTCATACTTACGCCATGCAAGCAGCCCGGTCTCTGATATCATCTGTAGACGAATGCAAAGAGAATCTTGTAGGTATACACCATATAACGAACATGCAAGAAATACAGAAATCCTATAAGATCAATCAAATACAAGACGTAGTGGATGACGTCAGCAAGACGATCTTGCAAGGGAGCAATTTAAGAGCCGCTTTCCACTACTGCAACACCAATAAGGAAATACACGAATATTTGGACAAATTTTGCACAGAATTATGCAAGGGGGATGAGAATAAGGAAATAAATCGTATAAACTGGACGGATTGTACACAGATGCCGCTGGAACAGCGCGGTGTACACATAGTCATGACCATTCCAGTGAACTTTTGTGCGAAAGTTATTCCAACAGTACCTTATACGGATCCAGATTACCCGAAACTTAGAGTGCTGTCTAGACTTTTATCGTCAAAATACCTACATCCAGTTGTGAGGGAGAAGAACGGGGCGTACGGCGGTGGCGCCATGCTGACAATGAACGGAGTCTTCAACTTCTATTCGTATAGAGATCCTAATTCCAGGGTCACTTTAGACGTTTTCGACGAAACAGCTGACTGGATGGCAGCCAATACACATCTGGTTGATGATCAAAATCTCTTCGAGGCTAAACTGTCGATATTGCAACAGATGGATCAGCCGATAGCGGAGCATATGAAAGGCGTCGATCTATTTCTTTACGGACTCTCCTATGATATTTGGAAAACGCAACGCGAGAGAGTTCTGGCGGTCAAAAAGGATGACTTAATCGATGTGTGTCAAAAATACTTGAGTAGTGACAAGTGGGCAGCGAAATGCGTTATTGGAGAAGGAGCTTCACAGCAAGTTTCGAAAGGAAATGAAGTTTGGCAACGAATCAGTGGACCGCAAGATTAAATTCAACAGATTTGGCTTCTGCTTGGAATCTGCATTCAAATTCCATGATATTAGAACTTTAAATGCTTTAAACTGTTACACTAAATGATGTTGGATCAATAATTAATATATTTGCAGGAGATCAGCCAAACGCTTCCTTGATTGAATTAAGGGTTTCCCCACATTTATCAACGCGAAATCAATCAAGGTTAAGGATATATGAATCATATAGTTACATATAGTAGTACATTCAGACTCTCTGGGGTTTAATGTGACTAGAATCGTCAACATATATAATGTTTTATTGCGTTGCCGAAAATGCCACCAAATGCATCATGTATGTCAAACATACTATGTTTGACATAAACGCAACATTTTTATAGTTGAAGATTTGACGGGACGATGGTATGATATTGTCAATATTGGTTGATTTGCAAAAAATATAGCTTTTCATAATATTAATTCGTGGAGGCAAAAGCTAGGCGGTTGAAGGGTTGCTAATCTATTCCGACGCTTGTATGTTGATTTCGTGTTGACTGTGGGGAATGCGATAATATATTCGGTTACCCATAAGGGTGTTTCTGACACAAAATAATATTATATTGTGTAAAGTATTTGTGGTCAATGCGAATATAGGACGTCTCAAATTAACCTGCGCGTTTCACCGCGTATTTAAAGACGTAATAAAATGCAAGGCGATATTGAAGTGGAGAGCGCGCCATTTTATATTAGACAATGGGTTATGACTGTGTTTAGTGCTCTCGTTAGATGTTAGCGTTTATTTATTACAGAGTATAAGTATGTTGCGACTGCTATTAATAAATATTTTAAATTCTAAGCAGAGTTTTAATTTTAGGATCACGCTACACTTAAACTTTCCTGCGATTTTTTTGCCTAAAACTGGGGAGTATTTCTTGAAATTAGAAAGAGCCCACATCAATTAACCGAATTATCTCATGTGTCATTTGACTAAGCCTACTTCCGTGGGCTCCAGTTGTGGAATGAGCCGTGGTTTTGCCCACAGGAGTACAGTATGGGGTTCTTCACGAAGGGTGTGAAGAGATTTCTGCAGAGTAGGCAACGCGAAACTGATACCCTTGGTGTTGCAAGCGTCCATAGGCAACGGTAACCGCTTACCATCAGGCGAGGAGCCGTTTGTTTGCCACCTTAGTGGTATAAAATTTTAAATTAAGTAAACCCTTTTCAGTTTTATAAATTGTTATGGCACTACCACAGTCCTTCGAAACTCCAGGAGACTACTTCGAAGAGGCTCTAACATTCTTCAAAGAATATAAAAACTTATTCAACTTTGCCAACACAGATGTACTAGTGAAAAAAGTTTTTGAGGAGATAGATATTAGAAATTTACAAGAAATTGATGTTTTCGACGAGGATTTTGTCCTGACAGCTGTAGATGATGAGTTTTTGAGCAATTTTTTAACCAAACTGGAAAGGTTGAAAGTATTCTACAATGATTTTGTGGAGGAAAAGACTGAGGACATAATTGATGTGCCATTAGGTTTGAAGAAGAAACACGAAATTGTATATTTAGCCAAGGAAATAAAAACTACGTGTGAACATGCTATTATTGATACTGTAGTCGACTTTGGTTCTGGTTTGGTAAGAATTTTTGTTAATACCCACTATAGATTCTCTTTCAAAATGCAGTAAATAATCTTCATCACTCAGGTTCCGTGCCATAGTCCACAGTGGCCAGTACCTACGGTGCGATGGACTTCGTACACGGCTTTGATACTCTTCTCACACGTATGCAGGTTTCCTCACCATGTTCACACACACATTACTCAGGCTACGTGCCATAGTCCACAGTGGCCAGTGCAGGCGGTGGACTTCACACACGGCTTTGATACTCTTCTCACACGTATGCAGGTTTCCTCACCATGTTCACACACACATTACTCAGGCTCCGTGTCATAGTCCACAGTGGCCAGTGCGGGCGGTGGACTTCACACACGGCTTTGATACTCTTCTCACACGTATGCAGGTTTCCTCACCATGTTCACACACACATTATTCAGGCTTCATGCCATAGTCCACCAGTGGCCTTGGTGGACTTAATTTACGGCATTATATCGAAGCGATGTCATGGATTCAAATCTTGTAATGATCACGCATGAGTTTATGCATGATGGTCCTTCGATAAATCATTTTTAACAAGGTTCTCTGCCCATTGGATGGCAAATTAGTTTATAATAATAATTATGGAACTTATCTACGTTTCAGGGATATCTTGACCAACAATTATTCACAATGACCGAATGCAACATTTTAGGCCTAGAATGCAACGACAACCACTATCTCGGCGCCAAAAAAAGACAGAAAAAATATCACAAGAATTCAATGGAAAATGTTATTTATATGAAGCACAGAATTAGCGAAGAATCCGACTGGAATATATCGGAATATTTAAAAAAAGAGTTTCCCATACATAGAGATTTTTGTATCTGTGGTCTACACGCTTGCGCTGATCTGACAGTAGACGGCATGAATATCTTTTTAAAAATGCTTGATGCAAAGGCTTTAGTTTTAATGCCTTGTTGTTATCACAAAATGTGTAAAGCTGATGAAAGTGGGAAGAAATTCAAGAATTTTCCCCTTAGTAATTGTTTAATGAGGAATTTCGAGAGATTGGAAGCGTTTGAGTATTTAAACGTACCTTTTTTGAGGTTAGGTGCGCAACCGCCGAACTGGCAAGAGAGCTTGAACGATTTAGTTTTCAATTTACTGGCAAGGGCAGTGTTACAAGTTTACGCTTTCAAACGTAAGTATCTTTTCTTTGTACTATTTAATATTACACGCGACACTCCTGAAACGGCACTTCGACGATCACGCAATAAAATAGCCCCCCCATTTTAAGTACATAAGTAAAGAAGTAGATTACTACATTTTCATTATTTTTTATTAGATAACTTCAAATTAAAAAGAAACAAACAAAAAGCTGTCAGGACCAAGACGATGGACAACAATTTCGAAACGTACATTCAAGATGCGACTACCCACGGTTTCACATTATGCAATATTGAATCTTATACCGAAGGAGAAAGAATCGGTTTTGATTTAGAAGAACTGCGGACAATATGGCGCCACCTGTCAGTTCTGACATTTAAAAAGGCGGGAGTTTTTGTTATTCTTCAAAATTATTTGCAACCGATTATCGAGAATTTCATTTTATTTGATAGACTTGTATATTTAAAAGAGAACGGGGTAATTAATTGTAAGTTTAAGAAGATTTTAGACGATAAAGTTTCTCCGCGATGTCTCGCCTTATTGGCTTCTAAAACCCAAAATTAGGCAAAGAGTGGCAATTTTAAGGCTTTGATGATATTTGCTATACTTGTTTTACAGTAAACAGTTTCGTCTAAGTGAGAGCTAGGCACATAAATTAAATCTTACTTTAGTAGGCGCGCAGGCAATAGATGCTTGGCTTGAGTGTCACGTGACCTGGGCTGGGGTTTGAAAGTGTCCCCGATTCAGAAAAGTAAGGCGATGGTCTCATCTCACCACCTTCCACGTTGGAACCTACAATATCTACAGTGAAGAGTGGGTGTTCACTGACGTGACACCTCTACAGCTGTTTTTGAGGAACTGTGAAAATAGTATTGCGCACTATGGGGAAGTCTGAATTCTGAAACTACATTCTAGAGACTCACCACCCTTTGCTAGGTCTATTGTTTATGTAACTTTCGACTACGTATCGCTTTCGACTATTTTTGTATGGGAACGTGAACAGCGCTGCGGCGGTGAAAAGTGGAACTAAAAATGATATGAAATTTTTGTAATTTCACGAGGTTTTCTAATACGTACGTATCGCATAATATTCTTGAAAGGGAATGGAGTCGGGCTGCAGTTATATTATAAAACGATGATGTCACGAATCTCGACGTTAAACTAGAATTGAGTTGAGATTGTAGAACTAAACTCGAGTCCAAAAGTTTCGATTTTGCCAAATCCCAATCCCAGAATTATTTTATCCCAAGCTCCAAAAAAGGTGGAGGTATTATCTCCACCTACATTTGTAAATCCCTTTTATTATAAACTTGTAATCCTTAGTACCCAATGATATTATTATATGTAAAAATATCATTGTTAGTACCAATGAAAATGTATGGATTAGTTTGTTAGTTAAAACTGAAACACAAAATATTTTTACTAATGTATACCTATATTTAACTGAAACAAATAAATATTAACTATAGGTAAGTGTACTTAAAATAACAATTCGTAGCATAAAGTAACTTTTTTATTAATGGAAACAAAATGTAGACATTTAAATAAGTATTCTCATGATTAAAAAATAATTTAAACTTGGCGACCATTGACCTAATAATAAACAATAAATATAGATAAAATAGCTGACCAGCTGGATAAGTTTAAGCTAGGCATAGTGGATAATAAATAATTATAATATTTTACATATCTTTGTAAGGATAAAACAGTATCAACCGGAGGCAACAAGAGTTGCCAGTTTATCAGTAAGCAATAAAAGTTTTAAAAACATATATGTATTTGTTTATTATTACCAGTAGTATTGTATTGTGGTCAACTGTTCCTAGGTTCCTACACACACATACGAAGTTTTCACATTGCCCACAACGGCTTTGCACGGCAACCCCACCGACATGGCAAGCATATTATTATTATTATTATTTGGTAAGACACACTAGCAGCTAATTAGCTGATGCGTGTGTATCAAATAGCTTGGAGATATCTTCCTTGTCCAATCTGTTCTTAAAGATTAGGGTTATATAAGGTTATATATGCTGATGATAATCCGGCAGTAGCTTAACAGTTTTCTCCAACAGCAAAGGAGTGTGATAATTAATTATATCTATACTAATATCATGAAGAGAAAAGATTTGTGTTCTTGTTGAACAAAAACTACTGGACCGATTTGAAAATTCTTTGAACCAGTTGATTGCTATATTGTCACTGAAGTCGTGTTGAAATAGCTAGTAAATACATCATATGTTTGAAAAGTCAATTAAAAATTTTTCCTCAAATAAATACTTGTAAAAATTAATAACATTGATAAATACAAGAATATTCTAACTCAATCCCTAATAGAGCCTCTTCTAAGATCTAAGTATAAATAGTATTTAAGTTAACATTTATGGCTAATGCAACTAGGTATTAGGTTTTACGTCTTCGTGTTTAACTTTAGGCCTCCCAGGCTTCCGTTGTGTCATCATGGTCTTTTTCCACTCTAAAGTTTTATTGTCTTCCGGATAGATTACAACTTCACCTGTCTTCGGGTCTATGGGGTACAAGCCATCAGGCGTATGCTTCTTCTTCGCCATATCCATTCCATGGCGTCTCTTCATATGTTTGTTATAATTGGGCCAATTTGTGAAGTCCCTTACGCATAATTCACAAGAATATGGCTTGACACCAGTGTGTTGACGCAGGTGCTGGTTCAAAATAGTTTTGAAACGAAAGCTTTTACTGCAATATGAGCAGATGTAAGGCAAAGAGTCAGTGTGGATGATGCTGTGAGAGTTCAACTGCTTTTGTAGACGGAAAGACCGTCCACATTGATCACAGGTAAATGGTTTCTTTCCATCGTGGACTCCAACGTGAGCACGTAACATTCCCGAAGTCTTGAAGCTATGTTTGCAGATTTCACACTGGTAGGGCCTCGTATCATTATGTAAGATCATGTGTCCATGTAAATTTTGCTTTGTCAAGAAACATTTGCCACATTTTTCACATATGTGATTTCGTTTTCTCTCTGTATGTGTTAGTAAGTGTGAGGCCAAGCTGCCTTTGTGTTTGAAAGTCTTTTTACACAATATACATGTCAAACTGTCATCAGTGCATATACTTGGTATGTGTCGGGATTTCTTATCCTTACTATGAGTATCTACATGTTTAGTTAAATCTCCTTCAGTTGGAAATGAAGCGTTACAGCCGGGGCATACATGATCAGAATTAAAATGAGCAAATTTGTGAGATTTCGCTTCATAAACACTTGAGAAACGAATAAAACATTTGTGGCAAGAGTATTTCAGATAGCTTCGATGCTTGCGTACATGTATGAGGAAGCTGTCAAGCCTTAGCTTGCGAATATTGCATTCAGTACATCTGTAAGCGTTGCAACTATCATGGTACTGCATAGAATGGGCCTTCAACTCATCCACGGTAGGGAATTGGGTGCCGCAGTACGCGCACTCCCATGTATAATCCTTCCATGTTAATTTTAGCTGAGAAAGCGGTATCACGTCCAAACTACGGTCTACTTTAACTTTCTTTTTGTGCTGTTTTCGTGGCGATAGTTTTGGTTTTCTTTTAAATTCATTGTCAGACTCGAGTTTCACATCAACGTCATCCTCATATTTAACGTTTGGGGAGTCGCAATTATGATTTTCAGAGTCAGAACCGTTTACTTCTTTCTTTATATGTTGCACCAAAACTATGCTATTTAGTGACTCCTGAGCGCGCTCCACTGATAAAACGAACTCGTAGGCCCTGTCTAACAAGCTAGTACACAGAAGACACACAGTTTTAGGTAAAATTTCTTCATTTAAATCAATGACTGCACTAAGGCGTGCTAACTTATCCAATATTTCCTGTTTTATTCCATTGTCAATCCGTAAATTTATAAGTTTATCGACTGGTTTCAATTCGGCGCAAAGCCGGCAGTATGCGCTGTCTTCATTATTCATTCCAAAGTGTCGGAAATAATTATTTATAACAACAAATTACAGATTTGTTTACCTCACGACATCCATTTTGTTTTTGACATTTATTTATACAATGTTACCATGCCAACCAATTAAACCAAGTAAGCACTCTACTTCTTCTTCTTCCTAAGTATAGCAATCAATCCCTTCAGGGACTATTTTTGCCAGTGTCGAGTGTTAAAGAATTTTCAAGTTTAAAAATGTCTCGAGTTTGTCGCATTAAAATGCCTAGTGTCATGCATTCTAATGCTTATTGGAGTTTCTGGGGACAATCCACGGCAGTAGCAGATCGTAACACGCCCCAAGAGATCAGAGGTGACCTATTGACCAAAATGATAAATCACTTAACCCAAAAGTCGTACTACAGCATTATTTCCAATGTTCCCATAAATCAGTCACTAAAAGAAACTTTACTGCACATAACGACACCAAAAATACACGTTACAGATCACTATAACACAAGTTACGAAACACTGGAAAACGTCTCAACCACTCCGCCGCACTCGTAGACTGGTATAGCCAATGATATTATATGTAAAAAGGTTTTTACTTATAATATCATTGGGTATAGCAGATATCTGTGGTAAGCAGACTGCAGAGTACATAACAAAACATAGTGGTTATGTACTCTGTGAACCACTACGTTTTATCGAAGAAGGCTTCACGCCTTAGACAAAGTCAGATTCTATATAAATATATGGGTCGGTAACGCGCGACGGTACCCTTGGTGTGGCAAGCGTCCATAGGCTACGGTAAACGTTTACCATCATCAGGCGGGGCGTATGCCACCTTCATGTTCGTAGTATTTAAAAATTAATATAAATATGATTGGACTGAAACAGATTGTGGATGCGTTTACTATATTTAGGTGAGGTACAAACATACATACGCCGCCAAAGCCCTCAGGGGTGGGCGTAGGGTAGCCACATGTAAAGAGTATAGAGCGCTATTTCACTTTTGACTGGCATAACACTTTTGCTTCTACATTCCACAGAGTGTACGTAAATCCTCTCTACGTAAGTAATAAAACGTAGTGGTTATGTACTCTGTGGTACTTGTTTCCATGTCATGAGTAAATAATTAATTTAAAAAAAAACTGAGAATGAAATGGTTAGATAAAACTTTTATCAAAAGGGTCTCTGTTTTTATTAATAAGAACGCTACATATTGTAACTAAATTAAAAAATAATAATACTTCTACCTACATTATAATGTGTCAAATAAAATAAATGCGATGGGACTTGTTAAGAAGAGCTTACAGTAATAAAGGTATTTTTTTAACAGGCAGCATTGCTTTTCTTTAAATTGTGATCTTTTCTTTGAATTTGTATGAGTGATAACTGATAAGTCAACCGATTGTACGTTTTTATGTATACCACTGCACTTGATTTTTTTTTAACAAATAATTCTGGGTCAATAAATTAGAAATATACTCACTTCTTCACTTAACTTATGTAACTTTAAAATAAATATGTATGTCTATCTATTTACACACTACAACATCGTCAACATCCCATACTACATAAAATCTGTACTCATCCTTTACTTCATAAAATGGGAATCAAATTAATATTTAAAGTAAAAAATTGGCTAGAGTGTGTGCATGCAGTGTAGACTTCTCTCAGAGAACAGAATCAAATATGGCATTATCATATCTGGTAAAAAGTCAGTCAAGTCAGTTAACTAAACAGCTGACAAGCTAGAAAAATACAAATGATATGTAGTTAACATGTTTGAATAAAATTATTACCTCTAAAAAGGCAATTTATGAAAAGTACCTGTACATTATGCATTTATGGTTTCGTGCTGATTGGCTATGGTTTTCTTTAATCTCTGATATCTATGGAAACATTATAATTATATAGGTACCTTATTCCTATCATCTCTTTCCATTATTGTCCCACAGCTGGGAATAGGGCCCCCATATTGCTATATCTAAACTTCTGAAGCATTTATAAAATCTGTTTCATACATTTTCGGTTTTTACCACTTTTTTCTTGCCCCTTTTAGCTGGTATCATAATTTTGCTCTTCCACTCTTCTGTACCTGCAGGATCCTGTACTTGCATGATCAGTCCAGTCTCCGGATTAATCGGGAACACTCCATCAGGAGTGATTTTCTTCTTTGAAGTATCAGTACCGTGTCTTCTTTTCATATGCTTGTTATAGTTTGACCAATTCGTAAACTCCATTCCGCAATGCTGACACGAGTATGGTTTAGCACCGGTGTGTTGTCTTTCATGATTCTTCAAAATCTGCTTAAATCTAAAAGCTTTGTTACAATACTGGCACACGTAAGGCATGGAGTCTGTATGGACAATTTTGTGGGAATTCAGTTGATATTGAAGTCTGAAACAACGTCCACATTGCTCACAAGAGAATGGCTTGCTACCTGAATGCATTTCTACATGTCTTCGTAGCATATTAGGGAAGAGGAACGACTTGTTACAAATTCTACAGACGTGAGGACGTATTTTATCATGTGACATGATGTGTGACGTCAATGTTCCTTTGTTATAAAAAGTCTTTCCGCATCGGTCACAAGTATAGTTCCTCTTCCTATCAATGATATGTAACTTCATGTGGTCTCGTAAGCTATTTGGGGTCTTGTAAACCTTTTTACATAGATCACAGGTTAAATCTTCAATTGTGATTGGTGTTCCCGGTTTTCTTCTGGGTTTTCGTTTAGGTTTCATGGAACTGTAGTTTTTAAGGTGTATTTTGAGTGATTCATCATTTTTTATAATTTCACCACAGAGGGGACAAGGCAGTTGTGTTTTAAGGAAGTGCTGTATAATGTGGGTGTGCAAGTCTTGGGACACCTGTTTGTCGCAGTAGTGGCATCGACTCCTGAAAATTAGAAAAATCCTTGATGAGTTTTTTTATAACTAGCCTAAGCTGACCCATTGCTGGGCAAAGGCCCCCAATTCCTTCCATGTCCTCCTAACCTCAGCAATACTGACACAGTCATTCTGACAATGTGGCAATGTGAGACTGTTGTTGTGATGGGTACAAACTGCTACACTAGTTGTTGCAGTTTGGATTCCTACTAGGGAAAATATTTATCATAATCATTTGCCTAAATCTTGGTGTTTGGTACAAAATTATAATGATGTATTTACAATAATAAAGTATTCAGGTTTGTATAAGTTGTCTGGTCCCAAACCAAGCTTTGCTTAGTTTGGGACCAGATGGTACTGTGTGAATATCCAAGGATATAATTGAAATTAATTAATTCAAAATATTCACCTCAACATCTTCCTATGTTTCCTCACATGTTTAACAAAGGAATTGAAGTCCCCTTTGGTCCCGTCTTTGCAGTCTACACACTCGTATGCAGCACACTTGCCATGGACCATTTTAGAGTGGGACCGTAGCATATCCATGTTCAAGAACTCTATATTACAATATGCACAGACCCATGGATAGTCGTTCCAACTCTTGATGGACTTTTTGCTAATATCAGTCACTTCTTTAGCGTAAATGGTGGAGGTGAATGGGACATCATACATGGCCGCGTCAAGGATGTCTTGGACGTTCAGTGTCGCTTCGTAAGGGGCTCCTCTCTCGTCTTCCGGCTCGCATTTCACTTCAATATTCGAGTGATACTTTTCCGAGCTACTGTTCACGACACACTGAGACGTTGGAGCCTCAGTTTTAACGTCACTACAGCCTTCGGTATCAAAGAAAACATCGAAACCAGCAACTTTATCATCGTCAGACAATTCGCATTTCTCATCGTCATTGGCAACCAATAAATTAATAAGCGCTTCCTGAGCGTTCTTAACACTTTCCAGAAAGTTGTATGCCTTGTTCAGGGAGTCGTAGCATACAAAACACAAGGTTTTTGGGAGCATGTCGTCGGTAGAAACATCTACATAAACAGCGTTCAAAAATGACAACTTGAATTGGATTTCGGTCTGCTTTTCCGTGTCACTTTGTAGGTTTAGAAGTTTATCAGACGTCCGCAGCTCCGCGCAAAAGCGGCAATATTCTTTTGCTACGTTATCCATGGCGTTTTACCCATAACATTTATTATTAACAGAAAAATAAATGGAGAAGTTTCAAGATCACGAAGCGGAGATTTGATTTGTCGAATTTTGACGTTTTTGACAACGAAATTATGACAGTACCTATTCATAGAGTCGTTTTTTTTAATTGCAGGTTATTACGGCTATTGACAAATGTATTTTAGGGCCTTCATCGTAGACATAGATACACATCAGATGTAAATTGTCGTTGCTCATAATAGTCATAATAAAACCTCTCTTGGTAAATATCTTTTATAGCACGATTCAAGAACTTGGGGTGTCTTCACTTATGCTGCTTTAATTATAGGCATATACGAATTTGATTGAAACAAAGATGCCAAAATTTACTTGTAGTTCTTTTAATTGAAAGATCGACTGCCATTTTACGTTATCCAGAGACAAGTGAAGTCCTTTTCTAGTTAGTTTTGATAGGGGTAGGACGAAAGTGTGTTACAGCCAGGAAAGCGCGCGCTATATGATTTTACTAATAAGCGCGACGTTGCGCGGGCGGCTGTAGAGTTGGCAGTCATATAACAAACGTTATAACTCATATGCGACAACTGTAAGTCCCGCTGGTTTTTTATATCTCTTTATTAATATTCTTATGTATATTACTATTGGTAAAGGAGTACAAATAAAAAACAAACTGTAAATTAGAACAGCAATTTATTCACATGAATGTACATTTTTTTATAGTACTAACAAGTGGACAATACTAAAGTTGAGTAAGCATATCGTAGTAGATTATAGAAGTTATACAATTAACTTTACTTTAACAAAAACTTAGAACATGAAACAACATCCTTTCATTCAAAATAACAGACAATAAATGGAAAGAGAAATCACAATTTTAAAAATTTATTTTAACAAATGAGGACTTAAATTATTACATAATATTATGCTGGCCTAAACTAGACTAGAGAACAGAGCTGCACACGTACAAATTCAATATTTGAATGTTGCCATCTCTTACTATAATGACGAGCAAAAATAAGTGGCCAGTTACGATCTAATTCTAAATACGCAAGATGTCTTTATCTATACTTGAAAGTTTCTATAAAAGACCTTTGTAAGTGGCAAATAATAATAATAACGGCACGCATTGTCAGGAGGTTCCTCACTTTGTAACCCTTACCACCGGTAGCTTGGGCTCGCGCCTCGTTATCGGTGGCTCCCTAGGTTCGTTGTTTTTTTTTATAATGTGTTTTTTTGTAAGAATATTGTAAAAAAAAAAAAAACTAAGATGTAAAATAAAAAAAGGGAATAATAATAATAATGCTTGGACATTATCACACAACGCCATCTGGCCTCAAACTAAGCAAAGCTTGTACTATGGGAACCAGTAGCCGATATAATACTTATATACTTTTTTTTTCGTAAATACATACTTATAATACATACCAAACGCCCAGACGCAAGACAAACATATTTGTCACATAAATGTTTGCCCCGGCGGGAATCGAACTCGCGACCTCTAGCGTAGCAGTCAGGTGTACTAACCACTAGACCAGCGGTCTCATCAATGTATGTACCTAGCAATTAACATTCCACGGTTGAACAAGTTAAAATAACACAATGCTTTATTTCCAATTAGTTCTTTAAGCCAAATATTTTGTTAAGCTAGTGAAGTCAGTTATTACCTACATCAAGTGCCAACAACTTATCCACGCCATTTTTTTACTGCAGTGAAGTGCAGTGCCACCCAGGTTGTAAAAAGGGTTTGGTACGAATGCCAAGCCAACTATTCCGTAACCAATATATTTTGTTCCGTAAGGTGGAACTGGTGAAACTGACTAACAACAACCTAGGTACCTTAAATATCAGAGTAGATAATATACTACGTACCTTAAACTCTCAGCTAGTGACATCTAGTGACCGAACATCAAAACTAAGTATATTCTAATAAAGACTGCAAACTCTTTAAACTGACCCAGCTTTTTTGATCGAGACTGTAACTAACGCTGCCGATAGATGGCGCCACCTTTGTTAGTGTTTTTCATCGGGGAATTTTAATTATCTGAGGTTTTTTAGCCGTTTTTAAGCACAGCATATAATTTTCAGTACCTATCAAATAGTACCACAGAGTTTGGTATATAAGTACCTATTTCCTGCAAGAAAGTTCTTAGTTACATACATAAACTATACTAGGTTTGGTTATAATATCTCGTTATAATATTGTATTTATTGTCTCCACAACAGTTCAAAGGATACTTATTATTATTATTTTATTAGCACTTAGTATTAATAGCCTTAGAATGAGATTTAAATATACATATATATTTAATTAGGTTACAGCATGTAATGTCTATTCTGGATATGATATCAGTTTAAATAAGATCGGTTTGAGTTTCTAAACCACCCACAAAACACCGTTTTTTTTTATTGAATAGAATCAGGATCTTGGTGAAGGTTGTGTTTTTGAGCTTACCTAATCGTAATTAGTATCTAGTAATTTACAATTGTAACTTATTCCTAAGTTCTTATTATACAAATAATTAAAAAAGATAATTAATTTTATTATCTATATGATATGGTTTAATAAATGTAATATTTTATATCGATGTTTTACATTACTTTATCATCATTCTAAAATACATATTTTTTATATTTTTTCTTGTGGTAGGTATCTTATGAATGCTCGCTAACAAACTGATATACTCGTATTTTCCATAAACCATTTCAATTTGTAGGTTGTAGATTTTTTTTTTTTTGTAAATTTGATAGTAATTTACGAGTAGGTAGTAGAATGTCTAGAGATAGGTATTTATTGTGCGTTTTGTTTATTTGGGTACATAAAGCGCGCATTCTTAATTATTTTCTTATATACTACAACTTTAAATAGTAAATAAACTTACACTTGGTTTAGTAAGATTAATTCTCTACTACTGTATCTAAAAACAAAATGACGTGATATTCTTAACAATAAAATTATCATGTCATATTATAGTAGCGGTAAAAAAACAAATGTTATCTATTAGTGAGTATAACCGTATGAAATGTTATGACTATAATATTATCTCTTCTGATGTCTAATTAATTTTAGATAAGACCCTAAAAGTTTTTTTCTATTTAAAAACAGATATGTGTCGCACAATTTTGTGATTGTTTGCCATTTTACGTACTTAGCTTACGTACATTTTTTTTAGCAGTGGCGGTCTTATCCTCAAGACCACAGATATTTTAAATCTCTTCGGCCAGTAATGTCACTGGCAGAATAATACGGCAATGTGACCTCCTTGCATCTCTTGGTTTGCCATTACACCCTTACCGTACCTTATATGTATATAATTAAGTATATATGTATATGATATGATATGAATTGTAAGTTATAGTCCTTAATTACTAACCAACTTAAAATAACATCTTTAAACCTCCCTCATTGTTTACTCGACTTACCTCGAGATAACCTCAAAATCGTAGGTATTTGTGGAAGTCCAACGTCTAACTGTCTAGATCAAATCACCAAAGTACTCAATGATGGAAAGGTAAAGAGTACTCGGAACCGGCGGACATGTATGAAGAGATTGATGAATGTAAAAAGCATTCTAAAGCAAAAGAATGTAGGTACTCTCGGCATGTGTATTGTATGTACTTTAAATTCAAAGATCATCTATTGTGGTCTTTGTTGCGGAACACTCGAGTGTAAGTGATAGTTTTAACAGGAAGAACGGCTTTGAGGTTTCCTCTAGGCGAATAAATCTCAAAATAACGACTAAGGATATATAATATAATCATTAGTTATCTTATTAATATATCTAATACTTATCTAATGGAAGACCTTTGTGATATTATTTGTTGTGATAATTCTTGGTTGTTACTACACTAAAGTTTAACCTTTGAAATTAAAGAAACTAATCTAAAATGGCGGCGCTGATCCTGACTTGTCAGTCGCATAAAATTGTCTGTCTGAAACTACACACGTGTCAGTATGTAGCGTTTTGAATTTTCTTTGCGCTACTGTCTTAATGTCCTAAGTTATCAGGAATCTAAGAGCTGTGGTATAGAGCGTTGCCTGCTATTCTAGCAACGCAAATTCGAATGACACCGGTCTGTACTAGAGGTTTTCTAAAGTGAGTAGTCACACCGCGAACTTTTAGTCGAAGTTAAACGCCGTGAGGAAACCTGCATATGTCTAAAGAAATTCAAGGACGTATGTCTATGTAGTTTTTTATGAAGCAGTCAGTAATCTGTCACGTTGGTTGGTGTTGTAAAACCTTTACCCCGGTACAATAATAATAATTATTAGGAAGCTAGTCATGCTATTTATCTATTTTTAGGTTACTTTACTATTGTATTGGATTTTTTTAAATAAGATTTTCTGTTGATACAAATTTAATTATCTTCCTTACCATTTTTACGAAAATGTTTGCTGACTTATGTTTGTGTCAACGCAAGTACAAGCCACCATTTTAGATTTGTTTCTATTATTTTACTTATATATAATTATGCACTCACTCTCTCTCTCTCTCTCTCACACACACACACACATATATACACCCTTATCTTTACAAAATCACGTATTGACAAAATCTCATACATTCACACCTTATTCATAACAAAAATATTTCTTAGTATCTACTTTTAATAAATTGATAGATATTTGTTATAAAAACAAAATAAATTATAATTAATAAGTAGAACTTAGTAGGTGTTGTGTATGAATCAACTATCGCCACCTGTCGACTTAACCTGAAAACTGTCATAATGTCGCGATGACAAGTAAATGCGCGGCAGTCCGCTTATAAATATTCTCCTTGGCTTATAACAATGGTCGTTTTACTTACGTTCATAAACTCATAAGCTCACACTTAAACTACGAAGGCTTACGCTTTATTTGTCACGGTCCACGGCTAGCTTCACTTACGGAATAATCTCATAGGATTTTACACTAAGCGTTACTAAATGACCTTCCAAGCCCAGTTTCTGTGCCAAATTGGGTGACTTAGGATAGACGAGTCTAAATACTATGGCCTTACGACATTAAAGAAACACCTTTTTATTAACAACTAAGTCACGACTGATTGTTCTGATAGGAATTTATCATGTAATGTAATGAAAAAATGTGTATTAACAATTTTTTTCTTGTCGATATTTTGTGTCCTACAAATGGAAGATCTTCCAGCCAGGCGGGTGTTGTGCCTGGGGAACAAGGCTCCGACTGTTCTAGTCGGAGACTGTATGTATGATACTGTGGGGCGAGCGAGGTGATCATGCTCAGCCGCCACAAAGGGATGATCTTCCAGCCAGGCGGGTGTTGTGCCTGGGGAACAAGGCTCCGACTGTTCTAGTCGGAGACTGTATGTATGATACTGTGGGGCGAGCGAGGTGATCATGCTCAGCCGCCACAAAGGGAAGATCTTCCAGCCAGGCGGGTGTTGTGCCTGGGGATCCGCGGCTCCGACTGTTCTAGTCGGAAACTGTATGTATGATGCTGTGGGGCGAGCGAGGTGATCATGCTCAGCCGCCACAAAGGGAAGATCTTCCAGCCAGGCGGGTGTTGTGCCTGGGGATCCGCGGCTCCGACTGTTCTAGTCGGAAACTGTATGTATGATGCTGTGGGGCGAGCGAGGTGATCATGCTCAGCCGCCACAAAGGGAAGATCTTCCAGCCAGGCGGGTGTTGTGCCTGGGGAACAAGGCTCCGACTGTTCTAGTCGGAGACTGTATGTATGATTCTGTGGGGCGAGCGAGGTGATCATGCTCAGCCGCCACAAAGGGAAGATCTTTCAGCCAGGCGGGTGTTGTGCCTGGGGAACAAGGCTCCGACTGTTCTAGTCGGAGACTGTATGTATGATTCTGTGGGGCGAGCGAGGTGATCATGCTCAGCCGCCACAAAGGGATGATCTTCCAGCCAGGCGGGTGTTGTGCCTGGGCAACAAGCTCCGACTGTTCTAGTCGGAGACTGTATGTATGATACTGTGGGGCGAGCGAGGTGATCATGCTCAGCCGCCACAAAGGGATGATCTTCCAGCCAGGCGGGTGTTGTGCCTGGGCAACAAGCTCCGACTGTTCTAGTCGGAGACTGTATGTATGATACTGTGGGGCGAGCGAGGTGATCATGCTCAGCCGCCACAAAGGGAAGATCTTCCAGCCAGGCGGGTGTTGTGCCTGGGCAACAAGCTCCGACTGTTCTAGTCGGAGACTGTATGTATGATACTGTGGGGCGAGCGAGGTGATCATGCTCAGCCGCCACAAAGGGAAGATCTTCCAGCCAGGCGGGTGTTGTGCCTGGGGAACAAGGCTCCGACTGTTCTAGTCGGAGACTGTATATATGATACTGTGGGGCGAGCGAGGTGATCATGCTCAGCCGCCACAAAGGGAAGATCTTCCAGCCAGGCGGGTGTTGTGCCTGGGGAACAAGGCTCCGACTGTTCTAGTCGGAGACTGTATATATGATACTGTGGGGCGAGCGAGGTGATCATGCTCAGCCGCCACAAAGGGAAGATCTTCCAGCCAGGCGGGTGTTGTGCCTGGGGAACAAGGCTCCGACTGTTCTAGTCGGAGACTGTATATATGATACTGTGGGGCGAGCGAGGTGATCATGCTCAGCCGCAAAGAGAAGATCTTCCAGCCATAGTAAATGTGAGTTATTTAAGACAATATTACTCATAGTTTCAAGCGACATCAATTTGTTAGCGAGAGACTGATTGTGCTAATCAATCCATTTTCGTTGGCTTCAGAAGATGTAGAGAAGACGAAGTAGATTTTTTCATGCATGACTAATTCAGATATAGTTTTACAGTCTGTGGCTTACGCTAACTATTACGTATGTTTTTTGTGTGGTAGCGAGTGTGTCGGTATGTTTGACCGCTTTTTCTTTAAAATTTGTTTATATCAAACCGTGACAGGCGTGCTGGAACAAATCTCACTCAGAGAATCAGCATTGCTATCCAACGTGGCAATGCTGCCAGCATTCTCGGCACGCTCCCGCATGATTCTGGTTTGGGTCAGATCTTTTATCTATGAGTAGATTGGCGAAGTTCTGTTTTTTGTAAATAGTTTAATCTGTTTTGAATAAACATAATATACTTATTTGTAAAGTCTAGTCAAATAAACATGATTTTGTGTTTTGCCTTTTTGATTTTGTATTTTTTAAGCCCTACTTCTGAAACACAGCGAGTCCTCACATACCACATACACACATATCACATACAACTTAATAAGTTAGGCAACGCACTAATGGTACCCCTGGTATTGCAAACGTATATAGGCTACGGTAACCGCTTACCATCAGGTGGGCTACTTTTTACAAACTGAAAATTGAAAAAATATATTTTGCAAAAGCGTGAATTGTGCAAAAAAAAAATTTGTTATGGACATCTCTATAACTTTGTATAATCTAAGTTTCTAAATAATGGCACCACTACTGATAAAATGGCCTGATGTCGCGCGGCGAAATGGAATGGTCATGCTAGTAGATATCAACAAATTTGCTATTATTTAAAACAATACGTTGAGTGGTGCGTGAACCGTGTATAAACCTATAAGGCGTAGTGAACCTATAAGGCGTAGGCTACCGAATTCGCTAAAAAGTTAGCTCAAATTGTGTCATCGCTTTTTGAGTTGTTACCCTACGTCATATTTGTTCTAAAATAAAGCATTTCTAAAACTGTGGAGAACTTAAACGAAAGTGTTTGTAAAAGGAAAGAAAACCGGTAAGTACGAAAAATGCTGCATGAAATCTTAAGTTTAGATATCTCATTCAAATCATTCATTCTCATTTATTTCATTAATTCATCCACTTAGGGACAAACTCTAGTTTAGATAAATATTGGATTTTATACATATAGTTATGTAATGGGTTATATTTTTATTATATTATATTCAAGACTAGAAATTTCTACACACATTCCTACTTATTTAATTAATCATTGATTTTAAGCATTATTAAAAGTAATAAATATATGATTTTAAAAAGCTATATTCGGAATGAATAAAAAAAATTATAGGTCATTTGAAAAAAACAACTATATAATAAAAAAATATAAATTGGAAACAAGGATTTTAATTCCACGCTTTTAAAAGATGCCTAAAGCAGCCGGTAACCTTATACTTTACTTTTTATTGTAATGACTATTTTTTCATCAACACCACAGATACACACGTACGTAAATCTACTTTTTCTATCAGTAATACGAATCATTAAATTGAAAAATTTAGGGAGTCGAAATTAATTTAATTGACTGGTAGGCTTAAACAAAAGGTGGGTAATACGAGTGACTAAAAATAAATAAAATAAACTCAAATTCAAATAAACATTTTAATAAAGGAAAACAAATTAAAAATAGCATACCTAGTTCAAAATAGCTACATTAAACAAACTAAATAAACCGATTCGCGGTGCTGCCATACTAAAAAATTCTTTCACACAGTAATTTAATACAATTTTTAATACATTATTTATCTAAAGATTATTGATACACGCTTACAATATAGAATTTTATTTAAATTTAAAAATACATCCTTAAGCTATCTTAAACCATGTATTTAGTCTTAAATGTAAGGAAACCATTTTAAATGGGTCGAATTGTAAGTGACATGTACAATAATGTGGTTTCAATTATAATATTAAAAGCGATTACACCTACATACTACGTAAGTAATATTATAATAAAAAGACCGTATGTTACCAATATATATGTTTTCAAGTTTATTCATATTTGATCATAAAAAGCACATTTGTAATATGGCAAACTTGAAAAAAAATAATCTAGTTCTGAGTGGCACTACACTATTGCGCAGGTTGAAGCTCGGAGTTCTAAAGCTCGCTAGATTGAAGCTCTATTAGCGTGTGATAACTATATCGTAGACTGAGTAACTAATACACGAACGTACCGCGTGCCCTAGACAGTGATGGAGATAGTTATCAATGTGTGCGTCCGTGTGCGTAAACTGCTGACACACAAGCGACTCTCCCGCTTAGCTGAACCAAAAGTAGGTTAAGTTACATAAAGTATTTTACGAAACGTGAAACACCCTGCACGTGGTAAGGGACAGAAATAGTATAGCTGTGTATTTGTCCGACTCCGTTTTTTTTATTTTAATTCCTTGATATTTAGGTTAGTCCATTGAATTGTATTTATTTGATCCGTACCGATGGAAGACACTTCATGTCTTATTAAGGTCTGAACTAGATAAACTATTTGTGGTGAAGATTAAAAGAGAAAAATCATTATTTGTCATATTGTATCTATTTACTTTTGCTTAAAAGACTATTACCGGTTAAATAACTTTTTTTATTTTGGAGACGCTAATTATAAATTGTAGTGACACACACACACACACGTCAAATGTCGAGAATGTTTATTCATAATTTGTATTCAGTATTCTTTATGTATTGTTCATAATTAAAAATACGTTTCCATTTTAATGTTAGATGACTGGTGGTCAATCAGTTGACGGATTGGTTACTGCGTTGAATTCTACAATTTTGATGACACACTCGTTTAAACTCCTACATGTTTTGGTTAGGTTGGTAATTTAGACCTTCATAAGTGCCTTATTAGGGCCTAAACTGAATAAATTATTTCTTATTTTAATTTGGGTAAGGTTAGGATAGGTTAGGTTAGGTTTTGACTGCCCCTTCAAGCGGGCCCGGGGCTGGTCAAGAGCACGCGAGGGTTCCAGGGGTGGCGACATGGCTGCCCCCGGGACGGGCTCAGGCAAAGTGCAGGAGGGCACCGGTGCGTTCCACTGGAGATCCCGGAGCCCTCCTATAGCACGGAGGATGGCCACCGGGGGGGTTTAAGTGCGTAAAAATCTCACATACCCCGTCTGCTCCCCAAAAGCAGGCGGGTACCTTTTTAAGGTTTCCCGCTCGACAGAAAAAAAAAAGTTAGCTTTAGTTATCTGATGTTTGATGACTTTAAATCCGTTGATGCTTTGGTTAATACGTTTAATTACTTATATTGATGACACTCTCGTTCTGATGTTTTGGTTCGTTTGTTACTTATCTGTGTTGGTTACTGGAAGGGAGCCCTATCACAGTTGCAGGCGGCTCCGCCCTGTCCCTGGCGGCACTGGACGTCGCACCAGGCAGACCAGCCCTCGTATGTGCTTAGGGCTCTGGCTATCTGAGGCAATGGACCCTCCTGGCTGCCGTCGCAGACTGGACAACCTATAGTTCCAATCAGTGTTATTTGACGGAGGATTTAATATGTCTAATAAATGTTCATCTATACTTCATATTATAAAGAGGAAAGATTTGTATTTTTGTGGGTTTGTATTGAATAGGCTCCGAAACTACTGGACCGATTTAAAAAGTTAATTTATCACTCAGTAACATAGGCTATATATTATACTAGCTGCCCAACAGGTCTTCGCTCGGGTAGACAAAATATTTGGTAAATGTCTATAGGCTCCAAAAATACTGGATCGATTTCAAAAATTCTTTCACTGTTAGAAAGCTAATTTTTCACTGAGTAACATAGGCTACATATTAGGTCCTTACATATGAAATTGGCGTTTTGTATGGGAGGAACAAAAAGTCGAATATTTTTTAATATAATATATTTAATTAATCAAAGTATGAACCATTATTTTCTATGCACTTTTGCCATCTCATAGGTAGTTCATTGATCCCTTTACTAAAAAAAACAGTCGGACGGGAATCAATAAAATCTTTGAAGGCGATTTGGACTGCCCCATCGGAGTTGAATTTTTTCCCTTGCAAGAAGTTATCCAAATTTCGAAAAAAATGGTAATCTGTTGGAGCAAGGTCCGGGGAGTACGGAGGATGTCTTAGACTTTCCAATTGAAGCTCTTCTAATTTAGTAGCCGTCTGTAGCGCAGTGTGTGGTCTAGCGTTGTCGTGAAGCAGCAGTGGCGTGGAGCGATTGACCAGCCTAGGTTGTTTAGCCGCTAGCTTTTCCATCATGGTTTGCAATTCCTGACAATAGACATCAGCCGTAATAGTCTGGCCAGATTTGAAAAAACTGTAATGAACAATACCGGCACTAGTCCACCAAACGCTTACAAGTAACTTTTTTGGGGTTAATTTTCGCTTGGGGCAGGATTTGGCTGGCTGGCCAGGATCTAACCATTGCGCTGAGCGCTTCCGATTATCGTAAAGAACCCATTTTTCATCACAGGTAATGATTCGGTTTAAAATACCTTCATTATTGTGCCGGTTTAGTAATGTAACGCAGCAGTCGACGCGCGTTTGCCGGTTTGTTTCAGTCAATTCGTGAGGTACCCACCTTTCAAGCTTTTTAATCTTCCCAATTTGCTTCAAGTGAATTAAAACAGTTTTATCACTAACATTGCAGCCTGCAGCTAACTCGGACGTGGTTTGCGATGGATCCGCTTCCACAATAGCCTTCAACTCTTCATTATCAACTTGAGTCTCAGGCCGTCCACGGGGCTTGTTCTGCAGGTCGAAATTTCCAGAACGAAAACGTTGGAACCAAAAACGAACTGTGTTTTCTTTTGCAACACGACCGCCATACACATCATTCACCCTTCGAGTTGTTTCCGCAGCACTAGTGCCACGGCGGAACTCGCACTCGTAAATAATGCGATATTTAAGGTTTTCCATTTTGTAAAATGAGTGACGCAAACAGAAAAAAACAGAAGAAAAAAAACAAATGAATGACGATCATCGAAGCACAAATACATGAGTCTATAGCTGTACAAATTTGAATTTGGAATTCCTTACCAAAGAGGAGAAATTCGTGATTAAAGTGGCCAGTACGAAAAACGCCAATTTCATATGTAAGGACCTAATATTATACAAGCTGCCCACCCCGGCTCCGCACGGGTGGACAAAATATTTGATAAATGTCTATGCTCCGAAACCAATGTCTACCCATGCGAAGTCGGGGCGGGCCGCTGGTAATATTATAAAGATGGAAGATTTGTATTTTTGTGGGTTTACATTGAATAGGATAGAAAATATTTGATAAATGTCTACCCATGCGAAGCCGGGGCGGGCCGCTAGTTGGTCATAAAATTATACAAAACATAAGATTAACTCTGTGGCACATAAGCATACGGCCCACCTGATGGTAAGCAGTTACCGTAGCCTGTAGCCGCTAGCAATACCAGGGATATCTTAATCTCTTATGAAGGTCTAAATTACCCGGTCGTCATTTAGACCTTAATAAGTGCCTTTTTTGTCACTAACGCGTTGCCAACCATTTTATTGATGAGGATTCACTGTGCTAGCAGTATTACTACTAGCCCAGCGTATCCTCGTGGAGCACTGGCAACCTTACTTACCGCAGAAACACAACACTACATCAAGTAGTGTTATTTCACTGCGGTCTTCTGCAAGGCGGAGGTGGAGTCCCCAGTCGGGCGGCTCCAATTTAAATGGGATAACCCACGAATCCCAAATCACCCTACCTCTCTTTTAATTTTAATTTACTTCACGTCAATAAAATTATTAAGTTAAAAACTTATAAGAACAATAATTGCGGTGGAGACCCTGGGACCATGGGGTCCAGAGGCTCATCTGCTGTACAAGGAGGTCTCGCGACGATTGATTGAGGCCTCCGGTGACAAGAAGGCTGGAACATATTCTGCGCAAAGGATCAGCATTGCCATACAGCGGGGCAATGCTGCCAGCCTTCTTGGCACCCTCCCGCGTGACAACGATTTGGGACAAGTGTTTTATTTATTTTTATATTAGCATAGATTTTTCTCCTTGTGTTTTCAAAGTTAGTTTTCAATTATTCTTCATAATTGTTAAAAACATTATCTTTTTCTTTATTAATAAAAACTAATATTAACGAGATTGTTTTTGAGTGAACTTAATAAAGAACTATCTAAAAATAACGATCCTTCACCTTTTTAGATTTATTTATTTCATGTTTATTACTATAACTAACCTAAGCTTAATTAAAAGTAAAATAAATGTCCCAAACCACTGTCATAGGGAAGCGTGCCAAGATGGATGGCGGCATTGCCACGCTGTGTTGATATACTTATTCTTTGGGTCACATAATCCAGCCCTCTTGTCACTGCCTCGCATATTTTCAATTGAGTTAAAATAATATTTGTGTACGTTATTATTTGAATGCTCACCTGCTAGCACGTATCCATCTACACAGAAGGCCGAGCAGACAGCCGACCAATCTACATTGTCCTGGTACTGGTTTTCATCACAACTGCACAGAGGGATCCCTAGAGAAAACATGGAGATTAGGATAAGTTTATCAAGGAGGCAAATCTATTAGTTTTCTTGTATTGCTACTGGCAGTGAACAATTTGAAAGAATATTTTTAAGGATTTGTGCAAAATTTTTGGAGTTATAGGTAGGGTGAAAAAACATTTATTTATATGTGAGCTACGTTCAGTTTGTTTTACGAAATAAACTATCTTTATCAAACTTAAAACCGTTGTGTTAATTTAGTTTTTTTAACCACAAAAAGTATGCGATTTCTTTGAAAAACGCTTATCGATTTCATCTTTATTGACTCAATAACTCGATAATTATCAGCCGAGCCCTCGTCCACTTAAGATCTCTAAAATATTAATAAATACGAAAAATTCACACAACCATAGACAAGTCTTATTAATTTGCATGGCATGCATGGCAAATTACCCAAATGGTTGTCACAGAGCGAGGGACACACCGCCATTCTAGGAGTGCCATAGACAATGTCTGAGGTGACGCTGGTGTTGAGCGCTGACCGGAGCCCTATGGGCAGCATCTGGTCGCAGGCGGAGCCGCAGGCCGAGCCTCCGAGCCCTGGGGAAATATAAATCTAATACAAAAGACATACTTACCTGGATTACCGATCGAATCGAAAAACAATTTGGCCAATTGTTCAGCACTGATCAAAGTTTAAAATTCAGTATTTTTAATTGCTAATGGGTTTTGGAAATCGTGTGAGCTTCCGATTGGCCGAGACAGATCGATAGAGAATCCAAAACTTTATCGAGCTGTATATAAAACTCATTTTCGACTAAGAGGCGGTTCATTTGATTCTCTTGACAACATCGAAGAGATTTGTAAAACAATTGGAGTGACAAAGTGTGATGATAAAGGCAATGCTATGTTGGTTTGGACATAGACATATATAACAAATGCGTGATGAAAGACTGACAAAACAGATATAGATATACAATGCCAATGTGAGTGGAAGAAGCCGTGGAAGGACAAGGTCAAATTACCAAAGTACTAAATGACAAAGAAGAGATTGATGAATGCATAAGAAGCAAAAGAGGTGCAAGTCAAGAGTGTCTATACTCTCTGCCTACCCCGTGAGGGACTTGATGTGATGATACGAGGGGCACTCAGTAATGAATGATATACTTATTGATGGTAATTTGAGGAAGTAATTAATAAGTATTAAAGCTAATGTCTTTGTGAAAAAAACATAATAAAATAGCTTCGTTATCGCAGCGAGTAAACAGACACGCATTTAGTGACTTGTCATTGTGTTGATAAAAAAATATATTGCTTTTATTCGTGCAGTGAATAAATACTGTAGCTTGAAACATTTATTGCAGTGTTAAGCTAAAGGATGATGATGATTATATAGAAAAAATAAAATTATATCATACCATTTTTTTAGGTTGGAATTTTATTTTACAAAAATACCTAACTTCTGTCTAACCTAGTCATTATCACTATTTATTGAACGACCTACGTATATGGTACAACATTGATAGATGCTGACAATTGTAAAGTCCACTTTCATGAGTCGAAAGAGAGAGAAATAAAAAGAATTACAAAAAAAATCGTTGCCCCTTTTGAGTTTTGTTAGCGTCTATACGCAACGGTCACCGCTTAACATACGGCGGGATGTTAGCCTGCCTTATTTTTATTTAATTTACAGGAGTTTTGAATTACAGGCACACAGGCCATGATGATCAAATTCAGAAAAAAATTTTTTTTTGCTCTATTTTCTTTTGAATTATTTCTAATGATGCACCCGACAATAACTCCTAGTTCTAAACAAATTACGGCGGTAAGCCAACTGCACAAAAATATCTATATAAAAATACACACAGACGAACATAGAAACTCCCCGTTTTATGCAGTCGGCTAAAAATATGTATATTCACGAAAAAAACTGCCAATAATAATATTAGAAGCGATAGGTATTCATCATAAAAAAAACAATAATTAACCATTCATTCCCAGATAAAAAAAACAGTATCGCGCGGGAGTGTGCCGAGGGGGCTGGCAATATTGCCATTAACAATGATATAAAAATATTATTATTATTATGCTAGCTTTCATTTTGATATTTGTATTCGTAAAAGGTACCTACTGTCTAGAAGAATTTAGTTAAATCATGATTGTTAACTGTCAAAAGACAGAGCACTTAGTTTCTTGCCGGTTCTTCTCAGGTGGCTTATTTTCCGAACCGGTGGTAATTTAGACCTTCATAAGTGCCTAATTAGGGCCTAAACTGAATAAATGATTCTATGAATATATTTTTTAATTGAACTTACCAAATTTTTCTCGAAACCATATTATTTACACACGAAAACGAAACATTTATTACCACAGACCACAGATACCACAAAAAAGCGCGAAAACATAACTCAAACGAAAGAAACAAAGGCGGCCGGAAAAAAGAAAAAAAAGTAAAGTAAAAACCTGCGTGACAGAGGTCCGCACACAAATTGGTCCTCGTTGATACTGAGGGGCGCCAGGATTTGGATTGTTTGCGGAACTGCGCCAAATATATCCTATTCAGTTCCCCCCCGTCATATTTCAGCTGTAAAACGACCTCTGGGGTAGCTATCTGTCTCCTTCGCGCGCTATTTTCAAGTGACCCCATTGGTTCTTCGGTCGGCACCTCGGCGTCTGATTCACTAGCGCCAGCAACCCCTAATAAAGTCACGCCTAGTAAGAGGGTGAAAATCTTCGCCATCTGTAATTTTTTTTTAGAGAATCTGTAAGGGATTAGTCTTTTGGCTCGAGCTTAAAGATTATGAAGTGGTGTGCCCCAAGGTTTTAATTAAAATCTCTATATTTAGAAGTCTTCCTTCCGTGAACGATGAATGATTGTCGACATTTTAATTACACAATAATCTTTGATAAGATAGTAACGTAAGGCATTATTACTTATGCGCAATAAAAAATGAATCTATATGTTTATAGGTAGAGGTTTTTAGCAAACAAAGTTTGTCGTCGAATCGCGGCCCCGAACGATGAGAATATCGCGAATGTGAGCCCGTCCGGAGCGGGAGTTTCCATTCTACCCAGTATTATTTATTTTTATGCCTTAGTCCTTACTAACTACCTACACTAACGGTGTTCTGTTAATTACGATCACAAAGGACATCATCTATTTTGGTCCAATTTTGAAAGTGCTGGCCAACGCATTTCTTTTGTAAAGCTTGTCCGTCTGAGCATTTATTACTGTGGCACCAAACCTGTAGTACCATTGTAGTTGATTTTATTTGAGTTCGAAAAACGAAAACAAAAATCGGAATCCAAAATAAATATAACAAATGAAATGTCCTATAATGTCCAACTTTGGTGCCATAATAAATGCCGTAATAAATGCTCAGACGGTCAAGCTCTAACAGAATATAGAAAAAAAAGTAAAATAAGTGCGGTGGTCGCCACTTTCCGATTTGGACCAAATCTCTATGAAACATGGATGATGTCCTTTGTCTTTTCAACATATAATTGAGGCTTTTATAAAGTCTCTATGCCCAATTTTGGCAGATTAAAACATAATACTAAATTAAAAAAGTTGGCAAGCGTTAACTTCGTACTTCGTTCGTACAACCCCGCTTTGATGGCAGGAGATAGCCACAACTTTCCCATTTTATCTGCAAAGTAGGTCGGTGATGGCGTGTAATTTTGGCAGCTCTTCAAACACAGCCTGATAGCGAGTTTTAGTTATTATTCTGAGCCTCAGATTAAATAAAGAAGGTAGATAAAACTTTGCGAATAACGGAGAGATGCCAGTTGAAACTACGCCTTGCAGTGTTTACACCTAAGTACAACGAAACTACGCGTTGCCCGGCGTAAAAAACCGGCGTCTCTTCGTTGTTCGCAAAGTACCATCTACCTTTTAAGGGTTCCGTACCAAAAAGTAAAAAGGAACCCTTATAAGATCACTTTGTTGTCCGTCTGTCTGTCTTTCTGTCTGTCAAGATTTTTTATCTCAAGAACGCGTGGAATTGAAATCAATACGAAATACCCGGTTCTATGGTCTATTTCAGCCTTAAAATAATCAAATCTGTAAGTCAATATGAAGAAAAGATATTGAAGCCGTGGTGGCTTTGTGGTTGAAGCAACGACCTGTCATCGGACAAGCCCAGGTTCAAATCCCGGCCTGTACCAATGAGTTTTTCCGAGCTTAAGTACAGTGATTAATCACACCGTGAGCTTTTAAAAGGAGAGGTAGGGCGAATTGGGATTTCCAGAGGGTTTTCCCATTAAATTGGAGCCGCCCGACTGGGGACTGTACCTCCACCTTACAGAAGACCGCAGTGAAATAACACTACTTGATGTAGTGTTGTGTTTCTGCGGTAAGTAAGGTTGCCAGTGCTCCACGAGGATACGCTGGTCTAGTAGTGATGATGCTAGCACAGTGAATCCTCATCAACAACAGGGTTGGCAACTCGTTAGTGATATTTCTGGTATTGCTAGCGGCTATAGGCTACGGTGACTGCAACCAGGTGGGCCGTATGCTTGTGTGCCACCTTAGTGGTATAAAAGAGGAACATTTTTTATTTGACTGCGCATTGTGTTCCTACCTCTGTTTGCTTTTAATTTGTGCTCGCGTCGGTCTACATTTACAAAACGTTCAGTGAATACAGATAGGTTGCAAAAGGTTCTTTTAGACAAGGACAGGTGGTGTGTGAGTGAGACAGGCTACCTTGTATTGATCGAGACGAGTCGGGCTATGTGGTTATATACGGAGTTATGTACTAATGTGGTTATCTTTATTTACTTGCATGGAGATATGACTTGATATTGAATAAAAAATCTATTGCTTGAACTATAGTCTAGATGGTTGTAATTTTTGTTAAATTGAAATAAATGTTATGAATTTGGATTTGGAATAGGCGTGGCCGAATATTTTTTGTAGTGACATATATTCCATGATATTTCTTTTAGGATTTTAATATTATTCCTCCTTCGATAAAAGGCTTTGGGAAAAAAACTAGGTTAATTTAAAGAAGAGTGTACGTATTTTAGTGTTAGCGTTAGCCTGTTAGCGTGCTTCAGAATAATAATTAATAAATAAATTATAAATTAAAAGTATAGCTCTAACTACAGTTAGAGCTATACTTTTAAAAAAAGGAAAAATTAAGTGCCAGACTGTAATTAATTAAGAAACTTTGAATAAATAAATATATAATTTGATTTTAAAAAAGTGTATTTTAAGCCCCGATTATTGGTCGTGATAACCATACGAATTACTTGTAACATAATATGCGGAAATCTATAATATAAAAATGAATCGCTGAATGTGTTGCTAAGCTCAAATGTCGAGAGCAGCCGAACCGATTTAGTTTATTCTTTTTTTTATATTCCTTGAAGTACGAGAATCAAAATCAAAATCAAAATCAAAAAAGTTTATAAAATGACCTGAAAAAGTCTAAAAACTGGAAGAATAATAAAAATATATAAAAAGCTCACATGAATGGCAGAATCTGGAGAATGTGTCATATCTGCTTGGTCCTTGGTGGGCTAATGGAAACCACATCTCACCGCTACCGTCCAAGTGTCCAAGTTACATACCATCGGGTATAGAATACTGAACACATGTAGGCAGAACAGACACGACAAATAATGGTGTCAATTCTGTTGTTCAAAATTACTAAACTTAACTAATTTGACAGGTCTAAATAACTGCCATCCTTATTTAACCCCGCACATGAGAAAGGGATAGCAACACTATTAAGACCTGTCATATTAGTTAAGTTTAGTAATTTTGAACAACAGAATCGACACCAATATCTATATCTATAAAATTGCTTTAGAGGTGAACCGTTTTTAAGCTATTGCATAGCTTTTATCGCGGGCCTTGAGCGTGGGGACCGAATCCAGAAATTCCGTTACGAAAAAAACCTAACACCGCCCACTCCGACCGGCACAGCGGTGATACTTTTTAGTTCCATCTATCGATAAATACCAGAACTTTTAATGACTTTTTGAAATATCACGCTTGTCTCTTTAGTTCAGCAACCCGCCTTTAGGTGGCATTGGTTGTATTGGAAAACTACCGTAATCAGCTGTTTGTGAGAAAGTATATAGGTATATAAAAAAATACTGCAGCTTTACCGCGGCAGTCTCCGAGTGCCACACCTAATTTTATTTTGCCTTGTGTGTGTGTGTGTGTTGCCAACTCTACCACCTCGCGCGCTCATTGCGTCCCTGGCTGCCTGTTGTAACACGATATCACGAAAGGAGAAAAGGAAAGCGAGAGGACAGATGACACATTATCATTTATTAAAATGTGTTATGTTTGATCTTGTTTCATTGGTCTGTGCGCACTCCACTTGTGATGTTTCATTATCTGGATGGAAGCTTTCAATGCTAATGCAAGCTGTGATAGCATTATGTCACCTTCAGTCTCTATATGATATACATCAACACATATATACATAGATAGATAGATAGAGAGATAGAGAGATAGAAGAGACCAAAATCAATAACTGAGGAACATAAAATACATTATAAAACGGTACAATTGGCGGCCTTATCACAAGATGTGATCTCTTCCAGATTTATATACCAAAACGTTGTTTCAATTTAATTAAATCAAATTAATCAAGTATGCAATTTTTTTTATACCACTAAGGTGGCACACAAGCATACGGCCCACCTGATGGTAAGCAGTCACCGTAGCCTATAGCTGCTAGCAATACCAGGGGTATCACTAACGAGTTGCCAACCATGTTGTTGATGAGGACTCACTGTGCTAGCAGCATTACTACTAGCCCTCTCGGCTTCCCACAAGGGTCCCCGAAGAGGTAGGCAGGTGTTACAACACCCACTTTGATCCTAATATCCTGACCAGGATCATAAGACAAATTAATTTTGATGTGCGACTAAGACTTCGCTGTCCGTTCATCCGTCCGTCTGTCTGTCAGCGGGCTGTATCTCATGATCCGTAATAAATGGACAGTTGAAATTTTCACAGAATATGTATTTCCGTTGCAGCTATAACAGAAAATAAAAATGGTTTGGTTATTTTCGCTTTATCATTTTTTATCTGTCTTACAACAAAGCCTTGAGTATAGCTAGAATTAAAAAACACTAATGCTTTACAAAACGATACTCTCACATATAACTACAGAGTGTACCTATAGAAGCCCACCCCGTGGGCGTGGTCCTATGACGTCATACGCCCACGGCCACCCCCACACCCACTCCGGGACCGTTCAATCTCAGCAAGGGTTGAATTTCAGCTAAGTATGAAGTTTGTGGTTGGTTCGTATTTGGATAATTTTGTGGTTCTGCATGTTGTCACATCTTCGAAATGTGGCATTTAGCTGTAAATTAAATCTATAAATTTAAAAATGAGTCGCTGAATTTGTTGCTAAGCGCAAATCTCGAGAGCAGCTGAACCGATTTCGTTAATTCTTTTTTTAGCATATTCCTTGAAATACGAGGATAGTTTTAGAGAAAATTTAAAAAATCCTGTTAAAGTCTAAAAATGCATTGCGAAAGAATTGCAGACAAAATTGCATTGCGTGGCGTCTACAGAAGAAATAAAAAGTCATTGGCGCGAAGTCTGTAATTGTTTTCTCTAATTACATATTGAACGATGACCATGATGAATTATTGGATTATTTTCTTTTTTCGCTTCGTAGTGAAAAGCACACGACACGGCGCTGAAACCCATTGTAACACGGTTACTATTTGTAAAACTACCTCGTATACAATGTGTCACTTTAGCACCTCGTATAACAATCTACTATTCCAACTCCATTACGCTCCACGTTAATTATAACCAGCATTGATCCCTAGCATTTCCTGGAGGCTGTGTGGGGATGACCTGCTTCCCGTATGGACCCCCCCCCCTACCCCCTTCGACCTACATACCCCCATTAGGTACCTAACCTAACCTTTACAAAGCGCTTGCGCGGGACCAACCCGTAAACCCCGGGCGCCTGAATTTTCAGTCCACCCCTAACCCCGTTGGAGCAAACCAGCTCTGAAAGCTGGAAATTGAATTCTCCTTCAGTAAATTCTTTCTTCATATATGAAAATCATATTTAAATCAACCAGCCCTAATTACCGCACCTTTCCCTCCAATAAATTCATCAACGACCCCCGAAGACATATCGTGATTTGTTTATCGACTAAAAATATTTCCTACAAGTAGTGTTCAATTCAGAATCGACTCAATTTAACTTTTTAATTCGCTAAATAGTTCGTACGCAAGAGGTCTAAAAAGGTCAGTATACTTTTTTAACTTTTTTCTTACACATAGTTATGTGTAGTGTTAGACTTTTGTTATTTTTTAATAATCACTTTTCATACATCTTTTCGATAGTAATTTTATGTAACTTTTGACCTTTTGTATTGAATATCTATAAAGTGAATTGCACATGCGCAGAGAGTACTTACTCTTACCTATACTCTATGCAACTGAACATAGACTAAAAATCTTTTTGTTAAAGCAAAGTATGACAGCCGTTCGTAAATCAATATAAACAAAATTAATTGTTGTTTTTTCTTTACAGAAATATTATAAAGTTAGCGAGTAATGTCAAAGCTAACACTGGACGGTTTTCTGTCGTACTGCAAGCAAATAGCTGATCATATCCAGCTGGTTCGTTCTATCCCATTTTGACTGTCCGCCATTTTGTAGAAGTATTGATTTTCCCGCCTCGCCGCCATTTTGTGATGACATCCTTTGTTCTTGAAACATGGCTGATGCTTGCATTTGTGTGCTTTTACGTCGTTATTAGATAGTAGACTGTTGATGTAATTCGGTAGTTACCAATTTTATTGTGTTTTTAACCACCATTCACTATGGGATGGGTAGTAACACGGGCGTATCCAGCTTTCAAGTCAGGGGGGGGGATCGATAACAATAATCGCATTACAAAGAAAATTTTACGTCATAAGAATTATCATCAAAGTAATTTCTCTTTGTCTTCTAGTTAAATTAGTTATGATTTTCTGCATTTAAATTGGTACACCCAGCCCAGGGGGCCCATGACCCCCCTCCTGATCCGCCCTTGGGTAGTTAGGTAAGCACCTTGTGGGTGGACATGCAACTTATGCATTGAAAAATATTGTTTTTTATTATCTTGACGCACCTATTAGCTGTTCCTTAATCTAATTGCTGATTAAATTAAATTTTAACACTAATAAAATATATTTTCGGCAAAAAATTACGTAAATTATAAAAAGTTTCAAATAGGCGATAAAGGTTGGATCCTGGATATTTGAAAAAGTATGAATTTCAAAAACGTATTATTGAATCTACCTAACTATTATTAAATAGAACAAACCTCACCTGCCTACCTCTGTAACTCAAACACGGCTTAAAATAATATTAATAAGCTTTTGTTACATTTCTACCCGGACGAAGTCACGTGCAGAAGCTAGTAGTAAGATGGGCAAAAAAATTGCTTCATATTTTAAAACAAGTAATTAAAATATAATTTCTTCTGGAATTAAAAACTTAAAATAAACTAAACTAAGAACTACAAAACTAACCTACACGTAAAATAAATGTCCCGAACCACTGTCACGGGGAAGTGTGCCAAGAAGGCTGGCGGCATTGCCACGCTGTATTGCAATGCTTAGCCTTTGGGCCAAATATTCGCCAGCCCTTGAAAAAATAAACATTTCTAGTAATTAAAATAAGTATTTTTAAATATATATTCTTATATAGCTTTCTTAAAAAAACAAATGAATATAGTTTGTCTCTGTCTGAATTCAGGGCGAGAGGATGGCATCCCTGTCTGGTCAGAGCACCCCAAAGTTGACTTCGGCAGTCGGAAATCTCTACTATGACTGTAAGTATACTTTTTATAAGCTGTTTAGTTTAATGTATTAGATAGTAAAAGATCCGTGGTGGTCGTGTGGTGTGAAGCGTTGCCTGCTATTCTAGCGACGCAAGTTCCAATCCTAACCGGTCTGTATCAATGAGTTTTTCTAACTTAAGTGTAGTGATTAGTCACACCACGAGCTTTACGGTGAAGGAAACCTGCATCCGTATGAGAAGAAATTCAAGGACGTATGTAGTGGCTAAGAGACGGTGACGGACTCACCATCTGGCACTTGGCACCAAATTATCTTCTGTGGACAGTGGGTGTTGCAACACCTCTGCCTACCACTTCGGGGACCCTTGTGGGAAGGCGTGAAGATATAGTAAAGGTTTAGCTGCTGGCAACTAGTAATCTTGTCGGGTCGTCCACTTGCTGCTCTCAAAGTATATAAATCGTTCTCAAATGGGATCAAAAATTAAAAAGTCACGCAGTACTCCACCAAAAGTGGGGTAATTAATGATGGATCCATTAAGAATAGCTCCAGGGTGATTAATTACTTCACGCGGTGGTTATTAACAATGCGACGCCATTAAACTTTGATTGAACTGCACTAATTAATACGAAATGGACTAAAAATATTTAAAAATAAATGTAGAGAGCCACTGAAATGTATGTGTGGGGTTTTTCTAAGCAAATCAATAAAATTTAAGTGTCTGTTTGTAAAGGCAATATTTTTATTTCGCCAATATCGTGCTGTAGTATAAATCTTGAAAACATCGTAACCAAAAGGCCGTCAGAATCTTGCTTATCCTTGTACTTAAAAAAAACAATAAATCATTTATTCAGTTTAGTCCCTTATAGGGCACTTATGAAGGTCTAAACTGAATAAATCATTTTGCGCGAGCATGGATAAATTACGACAACGTTTTCGTAACGCCTTCGGCTATTTTTGTATTGAAAAATGAACAGCGCTGCGGCGGTGAAAAGTGGAACTAAAATTAGTATGACAATTTTGACATTTCGCGAGTTACATTTTCGAATACGTAGTCGAAAAATGTTCCTGCTACCGACACTGAGAATAACCGTTAAGGAACTTATTCTTCATTTCACCAACCCCCAATATACTAACAAAAAACATATGTCTTCATATTTATCGCGGGAAGTATAGTCGCCATTTTGACAAGACATCATCGCACACGCGCCGCTTATCTCCTACTTCCGGCGAAGGTACTTCCGGTATAGGAAATTAGGTGGTGTTATGTATCTGTATCTGTCAAGTATCGTGTTACTGGGGGCAGATGAAGGAGATTGCTTATCCTACTTCAAAAAAGATAGGTTCTGGGTTTTATTGTGATTTGTATAGTATATACTATTAGCTGTGTGTGTGTGTATATATTATTAGCTGTGGTCGCCTATAAGTAGATGTACATTTATATAATCTCCTTTTATATTAGCACTAAGATATTGTCTGAATGTATTCATCTGTTGGTGATCCTTAACCTAAATAAATAAATAAATAAATAAATAAATAAAATACACTAGCGGCTGAATATCTGACACTGAGGTGGTGCCTACCTAGCCGGACTCTTGCAATAAGAGGCCTACCTCCTAGTACCTAGGTCTCTTATGGCCGGTAATGTGACTAGCTACAGTGCCCTTCACACCAGTAGGGCTAGCATGAATAATTGCGACAACGTTTTCGTATCGCCTTCGACTATTTTTGTATTAAAAAATGAACAGCGCTGCAGCGGTGAAAAGCGGAACTAATAATTTGTATGTCAATTTTGACATTTCGCGAGTTACGTTTTCGTTTACGTAGTCGACAATGTTCCTGCTACCGGCACAGATTACAGTGTAGTGTGCACACTAGGGCTTGGCAGAATATTTGACAAATGTCCACCCCAAGGGTATAGTATTCAGTTAAACAGACAGACTCGTCGGAGAGGATAATTCAAGTAAATGTAATGTAAAATTACTCACTGTTACATTGCATAGCGGGACGATCCTCCCCTCACGTGTAGAGGCCACAGACTAGACACTGTGTAGAAGCGACACTGGCTTACAGAAATGCTCTCGACTGAGAAATTATTTTAGAATTATTGTAACAGAGAATGAATGTTCATACATATATATCATCACAACAAGTCCCTCACGGGGTAGACAGAGTAGCGACATGACTTCCACACCTCTTGTTTCTACATTCATCAATCTCTTCATACATGTCCGCCGGCTCCGAGTACTCTTTACCTTTCCATCATTGAGTACTTTGGTAATTTGATCTAGACAGTTGGACCTTGTCCTCCCACGGCTTCTTCTTCCACTCACATTCGCATTGTATATCATTTTTGTCAGTTTTTCATCACTCATTCGTTCTATGTCTAACTAAACCAACGTAGCATTCCCTTTTTCCCCTATGCAATCATAACCTCATTCACTCCAGTTGTTTGACGAATCTATTGAAACTTGAGCAAAAGTGAGTCCACTGAAGTTGTGTAGGTGTAAATAAAAATGGTATATTCTATTCTATATAGTCGTTGCTTAATTCTGGGCATAGCATAGCCTTCTTTAACCCTTTTCAAATTTTCTTGGTGCTGTGCTATTTGTGTGTAGTTTAGTTCAAAAGTTGTCAGGCTTCGTCCAAACGTGGCAATCGGAATCCCATTTGTTTGAGTAACAGTCGACGCTAAAAGTCGTATCTACAATAAATACTCTTTGCCCAAGTAATATATGAGCGGGCTTACCGCCGCCCGACTCGTTGGCTGCCCCATCGCCCATAGACACTTGATTGTTTTCTTTTTATTTACGATTACGTACTGCCAGGATTGCGGTTATTTGTCTATGGCATTACGGGGAGTTTGGAATGAATTACGAGATTATATTATGCAGTCTATGGCACGGGTTTGGGGTACGAAGAACAGCTGCTGCTACGTATCGATCTGCGAAGTAACGCAACGTTGGTAGAGGTCAGCGGTTGGATGGGTGACCGCTTTAATATAAAACGGACTATACAGTTCCCACGACCATAATTAGTAGATACGATAATATTAATAAATAAATATGCACGCACACACCTTATTTAGGCAACGGTGACCGCTTACTATCAGACGGGCAATACGCCTTCTGAGCTCACTACTGAAGTTAAAACTCTAACAAATAAGATTTGTATATTCTCAAAGACATCCTTACAGTGGCAATAAAATATACTTAAATGTATCTTTAATTTATTTTCAAATCATAGAACAATTATTTTAATAATACAATGGAACTCTAGTAAAAATCAAATGTAAAAAAATAGAACATAAACAAATTCTTTATTTAATTTGGTCACAATGACATATCAATTGCTCAATATGAGAGCCAACCCCTCGCGTGCTCGCGCGCTCGACTCGACAAGTTGATCCCGCGCGGTAATGACCGGGATTTTCGCGGGATCCCTCATTTGTGAGGATCTGACTATAAGGAATAATGGAGTGTTTTTCCGATTTTTCTTTATCACCGTTCGACCGTAATTGGGTAGTCTCATTAGTTGCAGAGTCTCATTATTTGTTTTATTGCTAATCCGCCAACTAACTGCTGATTTACTAAAAACAGGATAAAATTAATAGTATAAAAATGAATCGCTGAATGTGTTGCTAAACGCGAATCTCGAGAGCAGCTGAACCGCTTTCGCTAATTCTTACGAACAGAAAAAAAAGTGCCTGAAAAAGTCTTAAAACGGGTAGACAACATATTTGATACATGCGTCTACCCGTGCGAAGCCGGGGCGGGCCGCTAGTAAGAAATAAATAAAAGTGTCATTTAACATAATGCTTGCCTGCATACAATATGAGTATAGGACAGTCACCTGGGCAAAACTTACAAAGGTCTTGCTTACCCAAAAACCCGGGTCACCAATATCTTTCTCCGATGACCACTAAATTATGCTTTGTATTTTAAAATATCGACTAGTGTATCATCATCATATATTTAAGAGCTAGGCTCTTGTCGATGGAGCAATCGCCAAGCCGTTCTATCGTTAGCCATCTCTTTGACCTCTTGGTACGACATAACGTTAGCCTTCGTCTTTATCTGTTGCAGGTAACTTATCCTTGGCCTTCCGATTAGTGTATGCCATATTTAAAATAAATAATACTAAAATATTACATGCAAAATTTATCATCACATCTAGTTCCTTTCGGTGTAGGCAGACGGTATAGAGCGCCATAAGCTCTTGAATGGCACTAATCTGTGGTTTCTTTTACAGTCAGCAATAACTTAAATATTTATAGCAGACAATGTAATTTCAAGGCTTAAAGTATAGAATACTTTATTTCATGCAATTTATTTCAACATACAAAGACCGACTTGTACTATATAGTTATTTGGTTATTTTTCATTACTAAAAATAACATTGCATCCCACCCTACGTTTTCCAAAAAAGATAAAACTTTCTATTACCGCGTCTAAATCCCGGCTAAACCCCACTCTATCAATCGTGGCCGTTACTAGACGGATCCGCATTTAATGCCGCTCGAAAAATGAGGAGCATTTAATGGTTAAGATGAGGGTTTACTATGATAAACCGTTGTATTGGAGTGGAGTTTCGGGTAGACTTGTGTTTTGTCTTAAAAAAAGCGTTGTTCGGAGCGCCGAATTTACGGGATGTTGTACATTCGTCACAAAATAAATTCGTCACGAAAAAAGTATGTGTAAATTCGTCACAATATTCAAAATATTAATTTTGATAATTGTAAATTCGCCATGGAATTTCTTTCTTTTGAAGTTGGTTAAGGAGTAATGGAAGAGATTTCAGCTGTAATCAGCCATGTTTCAAATGTAATATATGATATCCAATTCATCTTCGATGTAAGCCATACTATTAATAATATAAATGCTAAAGTAGCTCTGCTTCTTGTTTCCTACCTTTCATGTCTAAGCGGCTGAATGGATCGTAATAAAATTTGATGAGGAGATGTATGTCCTGGGGAAGCATATAAGCTATTTTTGGTCTTTTAACAAATGCAGTCGAAGTCGCGGGTGACATCTAGTACATTATATGCAAAATAACATAAAGTTTCATTGACACCATGTTCTGACTGTTCCGACAGTTAGTAAAGAAGTAGGGAATCTTTTTTGTATTTAGTCTTCAGGAAGTAAAAAAGACAGGCTATAATGAAATTGAAACTTGATTTGAATTTATGACAATATTTGTTCAGTCCTTATTGGACTAAATTACAGAACCGGGTATAAACAATTTAACACTTACCCAACTAGCTGTTTCCCCGCGACTATGCCCGAGTATCAATATAATATGTAGTCTATGTTACTGAGTGATAATGTAGCTTTCGAACGGTGTAAGAATTTAAATCGGTTCAGTAGTTTCGGAGCCCATTCAATACACACATACAAATCTTTCCTCTTTATAATATTGGTATACATTAGATTACTAAGACGATCTTGCTGGGTTGAGTCAAGGGTCCGATACAGAAGGCAGTACTCCCCGACACGGCACGCATCGTCAGGAGGTGCCTCACTCTGTAACCCTAACATAAGGTAGCTTGGACTCGCGCCTCGTTATCAGTGGCTGCCTAGTTTAGGTGTATTTTAATATTGTTTTTGTAAGCTATAAATATTGTAAAAAGTACCTAGGCTAAGAAAATAAATAAATAATGAGAACAATAATAACACTGTAAGCTAATAATCCAATACAAATACACAACGGAAGTCCAGACGTGATATATCTACCAGCAGTCACCTCCAACAACTGAGCCAAAAATAATGTGCAGGAACCAAACGCAAGGAATTTTTAATTAAAACCCCTAATCTAACCCTAAACTGCAGCTGTGTTTGTTTGCCCCGCACGTCGGCGTGTAACTAATCGCGAGGGGATGTTTGTAAGTGAAATTCCAGAAATGTGCACGCGGGCCTCCCGGACCCCTTGTGCATTGAGAGGGTTGGGATTCATAAAAATATATATTTTTTAATTTTATTCGCCGCCTCGGAGTCCGGTGACTTGGTCAATGGATCAGTTTAATTCAATTTAATATGATGCTGCTTACTTACCTGGCGCCATGTCGGAAGATTGATATAAATTCAGTTATTTCATATAAAGTTTTCACAGAAACCTCTACTCATATTATTAAGAGCCTTTGTTTGTAGAGGATAATTTCGATGAAAAAATTTCTTTTACTCAAAGTCCATAAATAAGACATGCCAATTATGGTTATGTCCGTCCACGTGGGAAAAAGATGATATTTAATTGATAGGGCTGTGAAATAGGTTAGTTATTTCTCTAAAAATACTAAAATAATGTCAAACGTGGATGAAATTGTGTAGAAAAACAAGGAGCAGTTCATTATGTATAACTCAACTACAATCGCATGACATCCAAACATACGTTACAATGCTTGTGTACCCTTCACACCAGCTGAACTCTTATTGCCTAAGCTAAGGTGGCAAACAAGCATACGGCCCACCGGATGGTAAGCGGTCACCGTAGCCTATGGACGCTTGCAACACCAGGTGTACCACTCGCACGTTGCCGAACCTATTAAAATATGCCTTTGAAATACGATTCACATTCTCATGGCATAAGGTTGACACAACTGTAATGCTTGACTAATAAATTCAGTGGTGCCAATTCTGTTGTTCAAAATTACTAAACTTAACTAGTTTGACAGGTCTAAAAATATTGCCATCCCTATTTAACCCCGCACGTGAGAAAGGGATAGTAAGACTTTTAGACCTGTCAAATTAGTTAAGTTTAGTAATTTTGAACAACAGAATCGCCTGGGTTAAGCCAGTTGTCAGTCTTTCTGCTTCTGACAGACCTCGAACGATTTTCAAAAGTACTCAAAAGTATTGTATATTGACAATCGGGACAAACTTAACGTGATCTCCGAGGCGCAGAGGGGACTCGGTGGGTTTATGGTTTGGACGGTCACCCATCCAACTACTGGCCTCTGCTTATGTTGCTTAACTTTGCAAAGTAGATATGGCAATGGTTGATTTATTTATGTATAATAGTTTTATTAGGTAGTATTCCTCGTAATTCGTTCAAAGTTCTAATAAAAGCACTTGCCCTAACATTTGGGCACAGATGCGTTTGATTCATGCCTTATTACTAAGGGGACATTTCCACTTGGGGAACCACTCCCCATTCAATAACCAACCCTATGCCTTCAAAAATAAGATATAACTAACATCAACTAACCGCAAATCTATCTTGGTACGATTTCTCTTCATAACAGCACACGTTTTGATTTTCAATATCGCAGTCGACAAATTTAGGTCTGCAGTTGAAAAAATGAAGATTTAGACGGTTATAAGATCTACTGCTTTCGTATTAAGGTTCCACAGCTGTGTTGTAGATGGTAATTGTGGAATACGTAGTATTGTTGGAGAATCATTTGTGTTTTGTCTCTGTGAAAGATTGCTTGCCCTTTTGACGGGAGCTGGATTAAAAATCAACTTGCATGGGGAATTGTTGACTTTTTAATACATACAAGCTGTCCCCGGTATGCGATGTAATGCCTATTGTCCCCGGTACTATTGAAAGGTCGTCAATGGCGAATATTTTTCGAGTTGTACAACCACCCCCAAAATTTTCATCATAAACTTAATTTCTAGGAGCTCATATTGGATATGAAAGTATAATGTTTTTTTATAAGATGCAAACTTTTTGCCCCCGACTCAATAATATTATGCGCAACGGAAAATAATACTTTGTCAATTTAATCTAGAAAGTGGTCTTCCACTCCCGGTTATTTTTTCACTCGCATTGTATATATTCTTCTTCTTCTTCCTAACTATGGCGATCAAGACCTTCAAGGACTATATTTGCCAGTGTTGAGTAGATAACCCCGTAGATTTTACTTAATTATGGTACTGTATGTATATTTCGAGATTTAGTTATTACTCTGAGGTATACCTAAATTTTTATTTACGCGGCTACGGGAGCCGATCTCGGCCGAAGCAGTCCGAAGCCGCGCTAGCGCGCATGCCGCGCCGCGACCATTTTGTTTGTTTTTGTGAAAAAGTGGAAAACGGCGGGATTACCGCGCCGCCGCGAACTATCTTTTAAAAAGTTTTTAGGTTAATAGAGTGCGTTATGTTTCCATATTGTTTTTACCCATAATATATCACGAATCCTGCGCCAAAATACGTTACATCAAGTTTCTAAATGTGTTTATTGCACTAAAATTCCTAGTGTTATAAAAATATACATTCAAATGGGAGTTTCTGGAGACAATCCACGGCAGTAACAAGACACTGGAAAAAATCTCGAACAACTATAAATATTTAAATATCTTGTCTGTATCATTTTCTTTTTTTACTATATGTGCTTTGTGTATAATCAAAGTTGCTCAGTTGTTTAAGTCTGTTGTTTTCCCAAATCATTCCAAGTTGTTTGTTGTAGCTATCCTGCCGTACCGCGAGGACGCCAATCCTCAGACGCGAGAGTTCCTGTCCCGAGTGCTGGACGTACTGCTGGACTACGTGCATCAAGTCAATGACAGGAACGAGAAGGTAACATACTCCATCCATCACCAGCATCTATCCTCCACCATCATCCATCCACCACCATCTTGAAGGCTCTTAAGTACCTAATTGAAATAGGGCTGTAAAAGAAACCTTGTCCCCAGATCTTGGACTTCAAAATGCCGGAGGAGATGCAGAAGATCCTGGACCTCCATTTGCCTGAGGAGCCGCTACCTCTGAAGCAACTGCTGGAGGATTGTAAGACCACGCTCAAACACCAAGTCAAAACTGGTGAGTCTTCTGGCCGAATACTGAAACGCCACTCAAATCTGATGACACAATAATTTTGAGTGGCCTCGGCTTGTACACGCGAAATTTTATTTTGATGACGCTTCAAACTTTGAATGTCGTGTCAGTATTCGAACGTTCATTTATTAGTTTCATGAGAACATTCTAGAAGGTAATCGAACGGTATCTCTCGTTCCAAATTACTGCTCTGACTGCTCTTGACTGAAGGTCGGGAAGGTACCACCTTCATGCAACTGGAATGCTTTCCTGAGAATATAATTGATAAACCATTATGTATGTAGTAATAATAAATTGTATGCATATCTGTCGGTCTTGTACGCGATATTAATTTATTTACGCCCTCCGACTTGATTCAGTGAGTTTTTATTGTATTTAGAACGTGAATATTTGAACTATAAAATTCTAATTAAAATATGATATCAGCTTCCGGATTAAATAAGGCATTCAGCTGTCTATAGCCGGTCTAAGCATTCTCATAATAATATCCTCAATCACATGCTTCAGACACAAACGTATAATTCCGCTCGCGCGACTGTAAGTAACACGACCATCATTTCGAGCCATTTGTCAGGATAATTGAATTGTTAGCCGCTCGGACTGCGTCGGAAACATTCGGCAATCTTCGGGTTTCACGCGCCAATGGCTGCTTGTTTGAGAGGTAGTTTAAAAAGTCTGTTCTGTTTTAGATGTGCTAAGATTAAAGTATGGTAATGGCGAGTCTTTAAAAAATATTGATAGTTAATCATTTCGCTTTAGATGGCAATTATAGTCAGGCAAAAAAGAGCAAAAAATTACTTAGAATCGATTTAAACGTTAATATTAAACAAAGTAGTACTTTCACAATCGTGAAGCAGTAATTTTGAGATCTTGAAAAAAAAAAAATGTCGATTTTCATTGGCACTACAGGCTAGGCAGAAACTGCAAACAGAGAAATATTTTTAGATGAAAATATACTTATTTTAATATAGTTGTAGCTCATTTGGGCCGGTATTTAATATACTATTTTTTACATACATACACAAGCTCACAAGCTAGGCAGTGAGTATAGAGCGCCATTTAACTCTCGACTTATGCTTCTTTTAATAAATCTCATAAATCAAAAGCAAAAATCATTTATTCAGTTTAGGCCCTAAGGCACTTATTCGGTTCGGAAAAAAAAATCTTATGATACATGCCCGCGCCAGTTCCGAATAATCTTTATCTTTCCACCACTGAGTACTTAGGCAATATATTGTTTTTTCTTATCTTTATACAAATATAAAAGGAAATATTTTCCCATTTCCATAATCATCGCAGAACAATTCAAAACAGACAGTCAAAGCTCAATCCATCAAACGCAGCCCGGTCTGGGTTTTAACAAACGATTACTACGCCCCGGTGGACACCCCTGCCATGTGTTGGACTTGGAGTGCATCCCTAGCGGAGTATTACACTCTCACATTCGGATGGTGACAGAGCTAGTAAAGAAATTGAAGCTTTTTTCCGAACCGGTGGTAATTTAGACCTTCACAAGTGCCTTATAAGGACCTAAACTGAATAAATGATTTATTTTGAAGTACCAAACTGACAGGTTGTTAGTTGTCGCTGTCATTACGAAGCTTTCACTTAATATTAGTTTTTGACGTAGGATTTTGATGTTTACAGAATATTCAAAAAGTGTATCGTGTTTGCTATACCCTAAAACGATTATTAAGTTAGACATAAATAAAACATTGAGTACCCTAGAAGTACACTCAGAAGAAAGTTTTCTTAAGCCTCTAAGTAAAAAGGGGGTTACAAAAATTAAGCGGATAGAACCCGTAGTTGGCAATTTTATACTTCTCAAATCTAGTAAGCGCGGGTAAAACTACGCGACGCGGCTTGTCAGAACTATGTATACTTATTTCTCAAATTTTAAGCCTTGGGGTTATTCCAAATCTTCAATATCTTAAGCTGGCGGCTAGCCGCTGAGTCAGGGCGTCTGTAGGATTTTTAAAGTGTCTAAATAATCAATACTCTGACACTTTTCTGTGAGAAGATTTCAAAATAATGAAAAGACCTAATCCCCACTCCCCTCGATAACCATAAAAACAATAAATAGCACAGGGTGTTATAAAACCCGCTTGATTTACATGAGCACCCTGTAATAGCACGCAAATCATTGGATTAGCCGAGAGTGTAGGGTGGGTAGGAGACACAATTTTACAGGATTTTTCATAAGATACGGTCCGAGCTGTTTAATATTTTTTACCTTTTGTGATCTAAATCTGAATTATAAATAACAGAAAAAAAATCAGATAACCTTTTTTTTTGGTAAATTTTCTTCACTACAGTAGACCGCACTTAAATAACACTACTTTCATGTAGCATGTTGTGTTTCTGTGGTAAGTAAGAAGGTTGCCAGTGCTCCACGAGGATATGCTGGGCTAGTAGTAATGCTGCTAGCACAGTTACTCCTCATCAACAACAGGGTTCGCAACTCGTTACTGATATCCCTGGTATTGCTAGCGGCTATAGGCTACGGTGACTGCTTACCATCAGGTGGGCCGTATGCTTGTGTGCCACCTTAGTGGTATAAAAAAAACAATTTAGAATTTTTAGATTGGTCACAAAAACTAATTTTAAAAATGCCAGTCATGAGTACTGCCGGCAGAAGTGAAAAATTAAATCTTTCGAACAATGTAACATTAGCATGTTGCATGTCGGTGACGTGAACCGATAAGATTTTTCCTTAACAAAAATCGCTGAAAGCACAAAAGAAAATATCTCTTCAAAAAAGCCGTAACTCAAGTATTGTCACAGTATATGCGAAGCATATTCCCACTGGCGCACCCCTGTCTATTCAGGGCCGTATTAACATAGTTTGATTGATCATCCCCTGGCCGAGGAATTCAGATTAGACCCCGGGTTATGGATTGATTTTATGGACTACTCGGCTTTGTGGGTCGTTGAGACTCAAATTGTGAGTATAGAAGATGGTGGATGGAATTTTGAGAATAGCTTTGGAAATCTTATGGCAGGCGATTTAATAAGTGTATATTGATATGTTTCATTAACACATCGTGTCTATTGCGAGCGTGGAAAACTACTACTACTACTGTCGCATTACTTTCGCAGTCTATGGGTGGCGTAATTCATCCTGTAAAAAGGTAAAATCTATTTTAATTGAAATGGACTTTTTTTAATTGAAATTATTGAAATGAAATTATTAACTCATATGGCACTTATGGAAATCTCAGTTCATAACCACATATATAAATGTATATCTTATTTGATCACTTTCATTATAAAGCTGCGTTATTTTTCATTAAATATTAGGTCCTTACATATGAAATTGGCGTTTTGTATGGGAGGAACAAAAAGTCGAATATTTTTTAATATAACATATTTAATTAATCAAAGTATGAACCATTATTTTCTATGCACTTTTGCCATCTCATAGGTAGTTCATTGATCCCTTTACTAAAAAAACCAGTCGGACGGGAATCAATAAAATCTTTGAAGGCGATTTGGACTGCCCCATCGGAGTTGAATTTTTTCCCTTGCAAGAAGTTATCCAAATTTCGAAAAAAATGGTAATCTGTTGGAGCAAGGTCCGGGGAGTACGGAGGATGTCTTAGACTTTCCAATTGAAGCTCTTCTAATTTAGTAGCCGTCTGTAGCGCAGTGTGTGGTCTAGCGTTGTCGTGAAGCAGCAGTGGCGTGGAGCGATTGACCAGCCTAGGTTGTTTAGCCGCTAGCTTTTCCATCATGGTTTGCAATTCCTGACAATAGACATCAGCCGTAATAGTCTGGCCAGATTTGAAAAAACTGTAATGAACAATACCGGCACTAGTCCACCAAAAGCTTACAAGTAACTTTTTTGGGGTTAATTTTCGCTTGGGGCAGGATTTGGCTGGCTGGCCAGGATCTAACCATTGCGCTGAGCGCTTCCGATTATCGTAAAGAACCCATTTTTCATCACAGGTAATGATTCGGTTTAAAATACCTTCATTATTGTGCCGGTTTAGTAATGTAACGCAGCAGTCGACGCGCGTTTGCCGGTTTGTTTCAGTCAATTCGTGAGGTACCCACCTTTCAAGCTTTTTAATCTTCCCAATTTGCTTCAAGTGAATTAAAACAGTTTTATCACTAACATTGCAGCCTGCAGCTAACTCGGACGTGGTTTGCGATGGATCCGCTTCCACAATAGCCTTCAACTCTTCATTATCAACTTGAGTCTCAGGCCGTCCACGGGGCTTGTTCTGCAGGTCGAAATTTCCAGAACGAAAACGTTGGAACCAAAAACGAACTGTGTTTTCTTTTGCAACACGACCGCCATACACATCATTCACCCTTCGAGTTGTTTCCGCAGCACTAGTGCCACTGCGGAACTCGTACTCGTAAATAATGCGATATTTAAGGTTTTCCATTTTGTAAAATGAGTGACGCAAACAGAAAAAAACAGAAGAAAAAAAACAAATGAATGACGATCATCGAAGCACAAATACATGAGTCTATAGCTGTACAAATTTGAATTTGGAATTCCTTACCAAAGAGGAGAAATTCGTGATTAAAGTGGCCAGTACGAAAAACGCCAATTTCATATGTAAGGACCTAATATTATGGTTAAGTCACGTTTTATCATAAGCATAAATATTATAAATTATGTTATAGGTATTATTAGAAATAGACCCAAGAAAAAATATGATTATTCTTGGTTGAAATAATTTAGAAGAGCCGTGGTGGCCTTGTGTTATGAAGCGTTGTCTGCTGTTCTAGCGACGCAAATTCAGACCCACTGGTCTATACCAATAAGTTTTTCTAACTTAAGTGCAGTGATTAGTCACACCACGAGCTTTACGGTGAAGGAAAACATCGTGAGGAAACCTGCTTACGTCTGAGAAGTAATTCAAGGACGTATGTAGTGCCTAAGAGACGGTGACGGACTCACTATCTGTCACGTTGACACCAAAATTATCTTCGGTGGATAGTGGGTGTTGTATCACCTCTGCCTACCCCTTCGGGGACCCTTGTGGGAAGGCGCGAATATATATTATAGTTTTTATTATAAAAACAACAAAACACATGTTAACCATCGCAAACTAACCTTAAAAGTTATTACCAACCGCATTTAACTCAATATGCCAACAAGAATACGTCCAATTTATACGAGTGTCAAATAATATCAACACCACAAGTGACTAATGAAACTCCAAACAATAACGACTAAGTAACAGAGTTACAAGTGAATAGGCGTCGTTAGAGGCACGTGGCTTGAGCCAGGCGGGGTTTCATGACTTGTCCCGCGCGACGGACGTGACTTTTGGTCACCCGAATTGTAGTTTGATTTTAGCATTTAGTTAAGACTCTGCAACTTCGAAATTGATTTAAAACATCCTACTCATATTATAAATTCGTAAGTTTATAAGTATAGATGGATGTTTGTAACTCTTTCACGTAAAAACTGTTCAACAGATTGGATTAATATATAGGATACTTTTTATCCAGGGAGAATGTTAGGTTCCTGTATTATGTTGAATGTTATTAAATAAAACAATTAACAATTCAATCAATAACTTTACTTGTTTTCTTCTAGTCTCTCGATTCACATAACCACAGATAATATCTACCACAGACTCCCATACAGTTCCTCTGGGATTTTAAGCTCAATGCGGACGAAGTCGCGGGCAAAGACTTATGTTACTAGTATCAAAATAGTAGCTAATATTACGGCCCATCTGATGGTAAGCAATCACCGTAGACTATGTAGCCGCTTTCAATACCAGGGTGATGGATACCACTAACGCGTTGCCAATCATTTTGTTGATGAGGACTCACTGTGCTAGCAGCATTACTACTAGCGCAACGTATCCTCGGCGAGCACTGGCAACCTTACTCACCGCAGAAACACAACATCAAAGTAATGTTATTATTATTGACTGTGGACCATTTTGTTATAAACACTTGTATAAAACCAACAAAAAGCTCCCCCAACATCCGTCGGTATCTGCGTCCATTATGTCTAGTGGCGATTATGTCAGAACCACTCCCACGCAAGATAAGTGTATGAAAGGCCTCCACTTATCTTCAGGCGCCGCGCTCCCGAGGGATGCTCGCGGATAAACAGACGCACATTCTTCAATATACATATATATCTATCATCAATATCAATATCATATAACTGCTCGATAAAGAATGTCGCGGTGTGCAATACAGTTTCGGAGCCTATTCAATACAAACAATCAAATCTTTCCTCTTTATAATATTAGTGTAGAAGCTGACTGACTGACTTATCAACGTACAGACGTAACGGCTGAGGTTTGAGACTTGTAATTTTGACAATTTTTTTTTTATAGCTATCATTTGTATATAGATACATGTTGACGAATTCACTTTACCACGCGTGCCAAGCCGCAGGCAAAAGCTGGTTTGTCTTACTCAAACTCGTCAAAATCACGCCGGCTGAACACAGTCCACACAGATAGATGATTTTAAGTCAATCAGGTACCTTACACAAGAAAAAATGTCTGGGTTTTTTTGGGAACACACATTTTTATTCCACTTCTTCGTGGACCGAGTTGCGGGCGAAAGCTAGTTAAACAATTTAAAACGTTTGACTTCTTTTCCTGAAACATTCTGGATCGGAATGCAAAGCGTAATTTCCCCAAATAAAAACAATAATAATTAAGGCGTAAACACAACCGGTAGTATTTTTCTCTCTGAAGTGAAATAAACCCTTGATTGGTTGCGCCCTGCCGCTGCGGTGAGACCGGAAGTAATAGCGCGCGCCATCGCACCGGCCGATAGTTTCCGGTGGGACAACGGAAATACGACGATCATAGCTGTATTGTTTTTTTAGGAAATATGTATAGCCTTTTTGACTTAGACTTGCTTTTAAAATTCAATAAATCCGAACTGCTGGACCGAATTGATACCAGGATACCATAAGGAGTAACCTAGGCTACATTATTTGGGAATAAAAATAAGTATTCCGTACAAAAAAAAATAAAGAAATTAGAACAAAATCTGAACGGCTGGACTGATTAAAACGGGAATTTCACTTAAAAATAGCTGATGCTATAAGGCTTCACTAGTATTACTTTTATTTTGGAAATATAATGACAGTTCCGCGCAAAGCAAATTAAATCAACCCATGAAATTATAAACAAAATTAACGCGTACGAAGTCGCGGGCACAGCTAGTATGAAATATGAAGACAGAAAACATACCTACCCTAATATACTTTTTCGTACTTAGTACAAAGCTTAACTATAATTTACAGTTATTTTCAATCTGTCCGTCCGTACACACCCCATCCCGATAAACATGCCGTGGGGACCCCTTTTTATGACGTTTAATGTGGTATCAGCCCCCGGGACATCCTGATAAGGCTTTTTGATATGCCAGGGGAGTGAGCCACGGAAATTGTTTTCTAACCGACATTAAAACGAGCAGATTCTCAATTTTACTGCCTTTTGTATGTTCAAGATAAGATTGGATGATTTATCGGGAGTTTCGAGGGATTCTCCTGGTTTTTTAAGCGTCTCTTAGGGTGACCGCTTACCAGGCAGCTTTTTTGTTTAAGGTCGGAAACGCGCGAGTGATACCCCCGGTGTTACAAGTGTTCGTAGGCACTAACCGCTTATTATCAGGCGTATGCTTGTCACATAATGATATAAAATAAAAACCGGCCAAGTGCGAGTCGGACTCGCGCACCGAGGGTTCCGTACACACTTGTAGGCAAGGTTGAAAGTAGGCGAACTTCAAATGAGGTCATTTTTCGTCGGTGACTCTCAACAGCGCGATTCAGGTTTTTTTTTGTAATTTCGCATTTAAAAAAAAACTGCATATAATTACGGTTTTCAGATTTTTCCTTTACTTGTGCTGTAAGACACTGCTTCTTGCCAAATTTCATGATTCTAGAATCATGAAAAATAAACTTCCCGTTGACCTAGGTCAACGGGAAGTTTTTTTTTCAGTACCCTGTAGGTTTTGATTTCCTTGTGAAATCGCAAAATATGTGAAAATGTGCGACATAAACGGTGATATCTTTTCTTCATATTGACTTACAGGTTTGATTATTTTACAGCCAAAAGAGACCATAGACCCGGGTATTTCATATTCATTTCAATTTGATAACTCCACGCGTTCTTGAGATAAAAAATCTTGACAGACAGACAGATCAAGCGATTGATGAATGATTAAACTAAAAGCGAAATTATTATGTAACGTTCTTACCAAGAGAAGTTTGATCAAGGATACACATCACTCACGCTCCTCCCTTCAGGATTAGTCCAGTACTAAGCCACACCTGACCTCCCCGAGCCCAGCTGTGGGATTACAATTCTATTACACTTGGCAAGGTTAATGGCTGTACGGGGGCGAGATTTAGATATTATTTTAACATACTGTGGCTTTGTCTGCAAAACATTCATTATATTCGCGTGGGGTCGAAAGATAGACTTCACTATACATACATATCATCATTTATCACGTCTAGTCCCTTACAGGTTAGGCAGACAGTATAGAGCGAGATTTCTCTCTTGACTTGCACACCTCTTGCTTCTACATTCATCACTCTCTTCATACATGCCCGCCGGTACAGAGTACTCTTTACCTTTCCATCATTGAGTACTTTGGTAATTTTCACGGCTTCTTCTTCCACTCACATTCGTATTGTATATCTTTTATGTCAGTCTTTCTACACCTTCTGCAGTTTCTCTATGTGAATTAAATCGAAAGTAGGTGTACATTGTCTTATCAAACCAAAAAGTAGGGTTATGTTTTGTTTTTTTTGAAAATAGTTTAAATAAATACTAAAAAAACAAGATAAAAATATACAACTTTTATTTTGGTCTCCCTGCTACCAGCAAAGCGCATCCTCGAAGAGTTTTTTTTATACCACTGTTATGGTTAGGTTAGGTTAGGTTAGTCTATGGTGTTTTTAGAGCAATAAAGTAGTTGTCACAATGACTGATAACTGGTACGTTTTATTTAAATAATTAAATACTATAAATAATTAAATACTATATTTAATTATAACATGGTGTCAGGTGTGGGGTAACGAGAAAAATAATACGATTATTGTGTAAAAGGATGACCGTGTAAAGGTCAATAAGGGTGAAGTAAAAATGGCGATGTATTCGTGATTTACACAACCGGCTGCTTTGTCCGAAACGGGTAACATGGCCGCCAATTGGAGAGAGTGGAAAAGAGCTTTCGACTACTTCATGATTGCCACTGGAAGAGATAGTGCTCCTGAAAAAGAAAAACGTGCAATTTTGCTGCACGCCATTGGTAGATATGGACGGGAAGTCTACGAAGAATTTGATTTGGGTAAAGAGGAAACATACGAAAAACTTGAAGAAAAATTTAAAGAACGTTTTGATCCCCAGCGCAACGTAAATTTCGAGAGGCACGTGTTCTTTGAAATATATCAAAAAGATAATAAATTTGACAAGTTTCTTAGTGAATTAAAAATTAAGACTATGAATTGCGAATTTGGCATATTACGAGATAGCCTTATTCTGACCCAACTTATAAGAGGGTTAAAAGACTCGCATATGAGGGAAAGATTACTTAGCAAATCATTTCTAAAATTAGAGGAAGCAGTATTATGTTGTCGTGCGGGGGAAACGGCAAGTTCTCAGGCAGAAATGTGCAACGCATCGGGCCCAGGAGTGCGACAAACATCTTCAGTGGTAGAAGAGGTTTCACGTTCGCAGGCAACCCGTGGGTATCGGGGCAGAGGTGTTAACCAGTATCGTTCTGGTATTGTACGAGGCAGCAGCGGCAGGGGCGCATTCAATAGAAACTTTAATGCTCTACGTTATAGCAATGGGTGCGATAAGTGTGGCTCTTGGCACTTTGCTAGTGAGCAATGCCCTGCTTATGCTGTGAAATGTTATAGGTGTCAAAGAATTGGGCATTTTGCCAAATATTGTAAAGCTAAGTTTGTTCGAGAAGTTGTGGATGAGTGCAATGTTGAGCAGGCCAACAATGATGAGGATGACAAAGAACTTCTAGTATATGATGTAGCTATTGAATTGATTGATAATGATGAACAACCATGGTTTCAATTAATTTTGGTAAATAATGTAAGTATGAGGTTCAAGCTTGACAGTGGGGCAGATGCATCCATTATATCGTTAGAAAGCTATAAGGGAGCCGGGTTTCAAATAAATATGCTGAGAAAAACACAAAAAGTGCTTAAAGAAGTAAGTAAAAATAAACTTCCCGTTGTAGGGTTCTTTGAAGCTACTTTAAAATATGGGTCATTAGAATATGTTGAAAAAATGTTTGTATTGAATTTAAATTGCAATAATATACTTGGGAGGAAAGCTTGTACTAAATTGCAATTATTGGCGCGTTTATGTGAAATTTCTGAATTAAAATTTGACAAAACTATATTTGAGGGCTTAGGCTGTTTGCCTAATACCATAAACATCTCCATAGACGAAAATATACCACCGGTGGTTAGCTCGTCTAGGAAAATTCCGCTAGCGTTACGACCGCGTTTGAAAGAAGAACTAGAGAGTATGGAGAAGTTGGGTGTTATTAAAAGGGAGGACGGACCAACAGATTGGGTATCACCTTTGGTTGTTGTGGAAAAACCCGATAAATCATTAAGAGTTTGTTTAGATCCTTTTCATTTGAATAAAGCTGTTCGTAGGAGTTATTTTCAGCTTCCCACGCTAGATGAAATAGCAAGTGAATTAAATGGTGCGAAGATTTTCTCAAAGCTGGACTCTAGTAAAGGATTTTGGATGTTAAAATTAAATGAAAGGAGTTCGAAGTTGTGTACCTTCGCAACCCCATTTGGAAGATAAAGATTTTTGAGACTGCCTTTTGGTATTAATTGTGCACCTGAGATTTTTCATAATGAAATGTATAAATTATTTAAGATGGATGGAGTTGTAGTATACATTGACGATATTTTAGTGTTTGGGAAAATAAGGAAGAACATGACACAAGGCTAAAGGTAGTACTTAAAAGAGCTCAAGACAGTGGTGTAAAATTCAACAAAAATAAGTGCTTATTTGGGGTAAGCGAGATAAATTATTTGGGACATTTGTTTAATGCAAAAGGTATGCAACCGGATACGAAAAGAATTGATGCAATTAAAAATATGCCGGTACCCTCAAATAAAAAAGAACTTGAGCGTTTTTTGGGGGTCACGAATTATCTCTCAAGATTTATACCAAATTACGCGAACATAACAGGAGCCTTAAGGGATTTAATGAAAAAAGACGTGGATTTTGTGTGGAATGATGCTCATAATAGAAGCTTTTCTTGTTTAAAGCAAAGGATCAGCAATGCGCCAGTCTTGAAGTATTATTCACCGAAGGAGGATGTAACGATTTCGGTTGATGCTAGTATGCAAGGTTTAGGAGCGTGTTTGATGCAATGTGGTCAGCCAGTTGCATATGCGGCACGGACACTTACACTGGCTGAATCGCGTTGGGCTCAAATTGAGAAAGAATTGTTAGCGATTGTTTTTGGATGTTTAAGGTTTCATAAATATATTTATGGTCACAAGAAAATAGTGGTGGAGACTGATCACAAGCCTATGGAATCCTTATTTAAAAAACCACTGAACGCTACACCACCAAGATTGCAACGATTATTAATGAAACTGCATGGGTATGATTTAAAAATAACATACATACCAGGAAAATTTATGTTTATAGCGGATACTTTATCAAGAGCTCCTACAGAGCAAGGCAGGGATGATGAAGTCGAAAAAGACGTTGTGGTGCATGTGAATACGCTCATTGAAAATATAAATGTTACAGACAACAAGATGCAAAAAATTAAAGATGAAACGCAGAAAGATGAGTCGTTATTACAAGTTGGTCAGTATTATATGAGTTAATAATTTAGCGAAACAGTATTGGACGTTTCGTTACGACATACATGTGATAGATGGAATACTTTTCCGTAATCATCAAATTATTGTACCGATCACGTTGCGTAAAGATATGTTAAAGAGAATACACGAAGGTCATCTGGGGGTTGAAAAATGTAAGCGTCGCGCTCGTGAATTATTGTGGTGGCCGGGAATGGCACATGATATAGAGCAATTAGTTCAGGCCTGTGATATTTGTCAGAGGCATCGCGCGGCTAATCGCCGTGAACCATTATGTCCACATGAAGTACCGAATGTACCATGGGAAGTGTTAGCTACTGATATTTTTGAAATAAATCAAAAATACTTCTTACTCATTGTGGATTATTACTCCAAGTTTATAGAAGTAATAGCAATCAAAAACTTGACGAGTAGTGAAGTGATAGCTCACATGAAGATGATCTTTGCAAGATTTGGTATACCAAAGAAATTAGTTTCGGATAATGGTACTCAATTCACATCTTCGGAGTTTCGAGAATTTGCAGAGCAGTGGGAATTTGAACATGTGACGAGCTCGCCTTTGTATCCGAGATCTAACGGTTTGGCAGAGAGAAATGTGCAGACAGCAAAAAGATTGATTATTAAGTCTCAAGAGGATGGGACAGACTGGCAGTTAGCATTATTGAACTTTCGGAATACGCCTATTTTGAATGAGGAATATTCGCTGGCTCAACTACTTATGGGGAGAAGACTTAATACAAGATTTTAGGTTTGGTTCACACGAGAAATAACTGAAAACGGTAGCTGAGTTATAAGTAGGTAGGTACCTAAATTGTATTAAAATGTGTCTGCAGATATGCTCTTAAGTTACACTTGTTATGTTATTAGATTATATTACCAATGACAAGTAATTCTCTTGAACCAAAAGCAATTAGCCCATTTGAGTTGAAGAATAAGCGTTTAGGCTATATTGCTAAGTCAAAAACGTATTATGATAGAGGAACTAGAGAGCTTGAGCCTTTGCAGCCAGGTGACAGTGTAAGAGGGAGAGACAAAAACACGTGGATTAAAGCTAGAATAAACAATCCTGCCGGGGATGATCGTTCGTATTGGTTAACTACAGAAAATGGTGGGGTATATCGTCGAAATCGGATACATTTGAATAAAGCAAGTAGCGACCATAACTCGTTCGGGTCTCGTGGCAGAGACACACAGTCTCGGAGATATGAGTGGCTAGATCCCGTTGAATCTTTGCCGGACGATATGCCAGAAACAGGTTTAGCTCAACCTACGACGTCGTCGGCATTGCCTTCAGCATTTGACTCACATGGTGTAAATGCCACAGAGAGTTATCGAACTAGAAGTGGCCGTGAAATACGACTACCACAGAGATTTTTATGAATGTTTGGTTTGATTGGGAATATCGTGTTAATTTTATTTTATGTTGTGGGTAATGAAGGGAAGAAAGAATGTGAAGGTTGTTTTAGAATTACGTTGATAGTTTTTATTATATGTTTATATTGTTTTTTTATGCTTTGTAAATAAGGGAGATGTTATGGTTAGGTTAGTCTATGGTGTTTTTAGAGCAATAAAGTAGTTGTCACAATGACTGATACCAGTTGGTACGTTTTATTTAAATAATTAAATACTCTATTTAATTATAACAACCACTAAGGTGGCACACAAGCATACGGCCCACCTGATGGTAAGCAGTCACCGTAGCCTATAGCCGCTAGCAATACCAGCACTAACGGGTTGCCAACCAGTTTGTTGATGAGGACTCGCTGTGCTAGCAGCATTACTACTAGCCCAGCGTATCCTCGTGGAGCACTGGCAACCTTACCGCAGAAACACAACGCTACATCAAGTAGTGCTTTTTACTGCGGTCTTCTGTAAGGCGGTGGTACAGTCCCCAGTCGGGTGGCTCCAATTTAAATAGGAAAACCCACGAGAAATCCCAAATCGCCCTACCTCACTTTTTAAGAGCTCATGGTGTGATTAATCACTGTACTTAAGCTTAGAAAAACTCATTGGTACAGGCCGGGATTTGAATCTGGGCCCATCAGATGACAGGCCGTTGCTTCAACCACGGCTTAAACGGCTTAGTCTCCCTGCTGCCAGCAAAGTGTATCCTCGAAGTTCTGGTAACCTTACCCATCTGGATCATAACACTATGTTTGTCCCCAGGTCACCCCCACTTCTTCAACCAGCTGTCGTGCGGGCTGGACATCATCTCACTGGCCGGCGAGTGGCTGACGGCTGCGGCCAACACCAACATGTTCACCTACGAGATAGCCCCCGTGTTCATCCTGATGGAGAACGTGGTGCTCGAGAAGATGCGCTCCATGATCGGCTGGAGCTGCGGCGACTCCATCCTGGCGCCTGGTAAACGACCAATGGACTTCTTAACATGCGATATGTTTTCCGAAAATACAATAAGTGCGCAAGCGTCAATCGAGACTCCAGGATGATTTTTAGTATATTTCAGCATGCCTTATATGTTCCTTATATTTATTTATCAGGGTTTTTTTTAATGATGAACATTCCAGTGCCCATAGTAATACGCTGAGTCTTATAATATTGGACTGTTATTTAGCATGTAATATTACTTCACACTAGCCAAGCCACCACATACCAGTCTGTTCCGACTTCCGGTACCTCGGCTCGCTCATGCAAGGAGATGGCGATGTAGACAGGGCCGTGCAGCATAGAATTAACACAGGATGGATGAAATGGCGGCAGGTCACGGGAACTACATGCGACTCCCGATTCCCGCTTAAGCTTAAAGGGAAAATCTATAAGACCATGATAAGGCCTGCTGTCATGTATGGATCTGAATGTTGGGCCACAAAGGCGACGGATGAAAGAAGACTGCATGCAACTGAGATGCGAATGTTGAGATGGATGTGTGGCGTTACGAGAATGGACAAGGTAAGAAATGAGTTTATTAGAGGAAGTTTGAAAGTGGCTCCAGTGACAGAAAAGTTGAGGAGCAAGCGTCTGTCATGGTATGGGCATGTTATGCGGAGGAATGAGGATAACGTGGTAAGAAAGGTTTTATGTATGAACGTAGATGGGTACAGGGGTCGAGGTAGACCTAAGAAAAGATGGATGGATTGTGTGAAAGATGACATGGTCAGAAAGGAAGTGAATACAGAGATGACGGCTGATAGAGAAGGATGGATGAGAAATACATATTGCGCCGACCCCAAATAATATGGGATAAGGGCAGGAGAATGATGACTAGCCAAGCCACCAACAAGAACCATAAACGCCATTCTTTTTTTAAATATCCATCGATTTCGCCACCAGGTGGGTCGGTATCCAATCTGTACGCGTTCCTGGCGGCTCGCCACCACAAGTTCCCACAGTACAAGGAGAAGGGCCTCTCCAGCATCCCAGGACAGCTGGTCATGTTCACCTCCGACCAGGTCAGTTGCAGGCAATGGAGTACCACTCCCACACAACACAAATAATAGACCAAGAGGTATTTGTTTGACGGATTATTATTTTAGGTTTTTAACCAATAGATGGCGCTTTATGTACATATACGTTTTATAGCGCGCGCTGTAGAGAGTCTCCGTCTATGGTATATATCAGCGACGGATGTTAATTGAATTCAAACAAACCAGTAAACCGAGCTACGCATACAACCTAATAGTTTTATTTACCACCACGCACATCAATATTTGCTGCTGACTGCCTCCACTCCCAGGACTCTGTCAGGAAGGGACTATAATTACACCATTTGTTTTTTATACCACTAAGGTGGCATACGTATGGATGGTAAGTGGTTACCTTAACCTATGTACGCTTGCAATACCAAAGACATAGTGCGTTGTCGACCCTGCAGCAATCTCTTCACACCGTTCTTAAAGATCCCCATGCTGTACTTCTTTGGGAACACCACGGCTCCTTTGGAACCGCGTAGTTCCCACATAGGAACCGAAATGTTCTAACATGAACTCAGGGTCACTTTTAAAGACGGCAAACAAAGGAAATCATCTATGTGTCATAGAGATTTGGTCCATGTCTGAAAGTGCCGGCCAACGTTTTTTTTTATATTCCGTTAGAGCTTGCCCGTCTGCTGTTTTAGTTATTTAGAATTCCTTCTTTCACCAAAATTATGAATATTCAGTTTTTTTAACTCAAATAAAATCAACTACAATGGTCCTACTGGTTTGGTGCCACAGTAAACAAAGTTCAGACGGGCAAGCTCTAACAGCATGTACAAAAACATGCGTTGGCCGTCACTTTCAAATTTGAACCAAAATTGAAGGTCCTCTGAAATATATATATTTATATTATATATTGTTTTAACCATCACCGAAATGTTTTTGGTTTGTCTCTATCGTGGTCTACGCCCAGATCGCCACTACACAAGGCCACCAAGGCCCCCTGAAGCTTTGTAGTGTATTATGGCGTCTCTCCCTCAGTGCCACTACTCTGTGAAGTCGTGTGCGTCAGTGGGCGGGCTGGGCACCGACTACTGCATCGCGGTGCCCTCGGACCAGCGCGGGCGCATGCTGCCCGCCGAGCTGGAGAGACTCGTGCGCCAACACAAGGATAGGGGCAATGTGAGAACTATGTTTTGTTGTACATCACCTAAGAAAACATATTTATATTAATAAGCTTACAGCCCATCTGATGGTAAGCAGTCACCTATTGCCGCTAGTTATACCAGGGGTATCTTTAAAGCGTTGCTAACGCTATTGTTGATGAGGACTCACTGTGCTTTCACCAATACTACTAACACAGCGTATCCTCGTGGAGAACTGTCAACCTTACTTACAAATGAAACACAACACTACATCAATCAAGTAGTGTCATTTGACTGCGGTCTTCTGTAAGGTGGAGGTACAGTCCCCAGTCGGGGGGCTTAAATTTTAGTCGGAAAACCACGGGAGGTCACTTTTTCGCTCTACCACTCTTATGCACTTGGTGTGATTAATCACTGTAGCTTAGAATAACTCCATGAGACAAGCCGCCGGAATTTGGACCTGGGTCCATATAAGACTTATAAGTAGAGTACAATTGGCGGCCTTATCCAACTTCTGTCTTGTATTACCTTGCAACTGCGCCGTAAAGATAAACTGTTTGTCAGTGATGGAAAGGTGATGAGTATTTGGAACCGGCGAGCATGTATGGAAAAACTGATGAATGTAGAAGAATCAAAAGAGGTGTGCAAGTCTCTAGTGAAATGTCGCTCTATACTCTCTGCCTACCCCGTGAGGGACTTGGTGTGATGATATGCCATATTATATTTTCGGTTCTGGTCCCCCAGGTGCCGTTCTTCGTGAACGCCACGTCGGGGACCACTGTCCTCGGGGCCTTCGACCCCCTGGTGGACATTGCTGATATCTGTCAGAAATATGACATGTGGATGCATGTTGATGTGAGTACACCTGTCACCTTTAGTGTTTGAGTTAGTGGAGATGGTCCTTGGAGCCCTGCGACACCAGAGGAATCACTGGCGATACCAACCTTGTTGAAGGATAGAATAAGGGTCATTTGGATCGATACAAAATATTAAGAATCTTTGTTGTTGTGTTGAAATGAATAATTCTGTGTTATCAATATATTGTTCTTAAAACTACGTTCAGTTCAGTACCATGGGCTCGCATCCAGTTACGGTATAAACGACTAACTTTTCTAAGTCCATTAGCTCAAGCATCAATAATTTGCGACAACGTGTTCGTATTGCCTTCGTCCATTTTTGAATTGAAAAATTAACAGCGCTGCGGCGATGGAAAGTAGAACTATAAAGTAGTATGACAATTTTGACATTTCGCGAGTTACGTTTTCGAATACGTCGTCGAAAATGTTCTTGCTACCGGCACAGTTAAATTTTAATGGCAGGAGAAGACTTACATGCGTATAGGCAGCTTTAACTTTATCAAGTAGAATGTATGATAGAATACAGACCGATCTTGAGATATGTCCTGAGAGATCATGATTCGAAGGCGAGGGGCATAATCTCCTCAACTGTCACGTTGGAGCCAACTGCCTATCATATAGTGCCCAAAAGATGTATGCCCTGCTAGATCCGTAATGTTTGTCCTCGGCCCCCAGGCCGCGTGGGGCGGAGGCCTGCTGTTCTCCAAGAAGTACCGCCACCCTCGCCTGACCGGCATCGAGAGGTATGTAGTCTTTTTCTGTTACAACTAAGTGACGAGATGATCTCACAAGCCGAGATATCCGTGTGGTGGAAGTGACCGTCTTGAGTTGAGGTGGTCCAGATTCTAACCCTGGCGGTCTCAACGAACGAGTGTAGAGAAGTGTTATGGGACTATCTTTTGCGCGTGGAATCCCTTATTTTACTCCCTTAGGTGGTAGTATTTCATAAAACCCTTCCTTAGGGGGTGCCTACGTTATAAAAAGTACCTGTCACAATTTCAAGTCTCTGAACCCAGCCGTTTAGGCTGTGCGTTGATATACATATATAAATATGTAACTAAGAAGAAACTGACTGACTGACGACCAGCCCCGGCTCCGCACGGCCAGCGTTTACCATATGAGCTAAATACCTACAAAAGACAAATGAATTATACATAAAAATCTTCCTCTTGAATCACTCTATCTATTAAAAAAACCGTATCAAAATCCGTTGCGTAGTTTTAAAGTTGGAAGCATACATAGGGACAGACAGACAGCAGGAAGAGACTTTGTGTACTATGTAGTAATAAGGATTCGGCAATCACCACCCTTGCCTTATCCCATTATCCCAAACGGGACTAGCTCAAGCCCGGTGTGGTTATCTGATTGTTATACAAAGCGACTTGTTGGGATTTCATCAGTAATGGTGCTTTTATTAAGTAACAAGCCTTCATTTTTTTTATACACTAAGGTGGCACACAAGCATACGGCCCACCTGATGATAAGCAGTCACCGTAGCCTATAGCCGCTAGCAATACTACGGGTAATTAACGGGTTGTCAACCATGTTGTTGATGAGGACTCACTGTGCTAGCAGCATTACTACTAGCGCAGCGTATCCTCGTGGAGCACTGGCAACCTTACTTACCACAGAAACACAACACTACATCAAGTAGTGTTATTTCACTGCGGTCGTCTGTAAGGCGGAGGTACAGTCCCCAGTCGGGCGGCTCCAATTTAAATGGGAAAACCCACGGGAAATCCCAAATCGCCCTACCTCTCTTAAAACTCTTCATCAATACTCATTATTCAGAGAGTCGACGAGAAATATTTCCACTCCACAGTAACCTGTATGTTCTTCCCTAAGTATAAATCTATACAAACACGCAGTATGTATCCATTAAGGGCGCAGCGTTAATCCGGCCCGCATCAATCAAGGGCCGCTAAATACCGACACGCTGAAACACTAGGGTGGTCCTACTGTCGATGATAACGATATCGATAGTTTTATTGAATAGACTTTACATTGCGTTACATGGCCGAAATTTATATTTATAGAATACAAAATATGATACGGGACAATAATAATACAATCTAAAACTAAAGGATAATAAGATAATATTATCTTGTCTTTAGTCTTATTTATTCCTCACAAAGTGCTTAAGCTTAAATAATGAAGCGGAATAAGGTAAATTTATATGTATTTAGTATTTTATCGATAGATTTATATACCGGGCCCAAAGTCGAGCCACAGGTAATAAAAAGTGTTCCTACTATCTCAGAGTAGATAATATACTACGTACAACTACTATGTTTCTTCAACGTAGAGTATGTTTTAAGTATAGTATAGTTATGAAGTACCTACATATGTATTATTGAGTATAATACCTAAACTAGTAGGTACTAATAACTTTCCACGTACATTATTTATGATGTGAAATATCTTTCGTCTCGTTCTCCTGCAATCAGTAGCAGTGATTGTGTGATAAGGACCGGATGTGTGGAACAGCAAGCCTGGTAAGCGCGCGCTATTTGATTACACCAAATAGCACGCGGTGGTAGAGTTGGCCGTCAGATGTCAGATGTTACACGTATGCGACTACTGTAAGGCTCGGTCGTGTTTTCAAACATAAACGTTGCTGACCTGACCTTATACTCGTATACCACTTCAATAAAATAATGATTGTGTCAGTTTATTTCAATAATCTGTTTTTATATCTATTAATAGATATTTACAATATTTTCTTCAATGTCTTGTCGGTAAAAATTCTCTCGATAATTTCGATAAAAGCACCTCAGCTATGTGTACAACACTAGTGCATTCCCGGATTTATCCCGCACAAGACGCGTGTAGTGGACCGTGTGACACTAAGCTTAGGGTGCGCACAAGTGAGTTTTTACTAAAGGGTAGCTAAGATGAAGGTGCTTACAAAACTAAACATTTGTACTTATTTAAGCAACTTGTTTGACATATTGACCATATGAAAATTATTATTGAAAAGATTTCTAAATAGCCATAAATGCCGACTACGTGTTACTACTTCTAAAAGGCTCTTTGTAAGTACCATAATAGTAATAAATCCGATAGTTTGGATGTCAAGTGGTTCATTAATTAAACACGCTAACACTTCTGAACATTTTAATTATTTTCTGGTGTGGACTGGATGCAATTGGTTATTCAAACTCAAACTCAAAAAGATCTTTATTTGGCTAGACTTTACAGGCAAGCACTTTCAAATCGTCAGAATCTACCACCGGATTCGGACGGTCGGTTTTGCTGAGAAGAATCCGGCAAGAAACTCAGCAATTACTCTTTTAAAGCCAAATGAATTACATGAAAAACAATTGATAACGTTAACACATAGACGAGGACATAACGGTAATATTAATAAACCTAGCTAGATTTTATAATACGCGGTAAGTGACAGCCCTAAGGAAGGATTAGTTCGTAGCACTCTGCTACGGCGTAGCTGTCGTAGCAAGGCGGGAGTTCACATGTCAATCCTATTGGAATATGGGGCAGGATTTGGTTCAAACATTCATATTATACTTGATCTTAATTGACCCCACTAGCTTCTACCCGTGGCTTCGTCCGCTAGATTAAAATAGATAAATGTGAGTGTCTGTTTGGAATGTCAAAGTAACAGCTTTTTACTAAATGCATATGAAAGTAAACAAGATATTAATGACAAAAATAACAATTTATATTATAACTGTCTGTCTATTTGTAATCTGTGGGTAATCTTCGGAAGGGCTGGACCTATTTGAACGGGACTCGGTCTAGTAGTAGTATACCTGACTGATATGCTAGGTGTCGCGAGTGAAATTTTCGCCGAAGCATACTTTTCTTAGAGTCCTCTATCAAAGAAATCTTTCATCTAAAAAATTCGAACCCACTACCCTAGATGTATAAACTATTAAGCCGCCGCTCCCTAGGCGCAATTAACGTAGCCCTCTTGTCTGTAAAAAACTGAACCAGCACACCGCTCCGCTGATCATTTATCAATAGGGGTGCACCTGGGCGTCTGTCACACCGTGGTGTAATGTTCGTTACAAACGGATGAGCCTTACCGTAATTGCTTATATAAGACAAGATACGATAAGATAAATAACGTATAAAATGTGATCTCTTCCAGACATGTACTATGTCTACTACACTATGTATATGTGCAACAGACACCTGACGGACAACTTTCCTCCGCGCGCGCTCATTGGTCAAACAAAATAGCGCGCTTCCCCAGCTTCTCGTAACGTACTTCCGTCCCTTTTTGACCTAGCCTTGACCTAGCCTTGACCTAGCCTTGACCTAGCCTTGACCTAGCCAAATTATTTTTAAACGTTGTTATCCGTGCGGCATGCTCTTTCAGCCAATTTACACAAATACGTATTTATTTATTTTAATTTTTACACAACGCCATCTGGCCCCTATCTAAGCTAAGCTTGTACAATGGGAACCATATTTGTCACATAAATGTTTGCCCCGGTGGGAATCGAACCCGCAACCTCTAACGTATTAGTCAGGTTTATTAACCACTAGACCAGCGGTCTCTTCAAAAAGGAATTCTACATTTGCACCTTCTTCAGGAATCGCTCCGTCTAAAAGTGTTTTTTTACAAATTGTTATATCATGATTGTTACATGATAAAAAAAGACAGAGCACTGAGTTTCTTGCCGGTTCTTCTCAGGTGGCTTTTATTTCCGAACCGGTGGTAATTTAGACCATCATAAGTGCCTTATTAGGGCCTAAACGGAATAAATGATTTTTAAGTGAAAACTGTATGAAACGCAGTAGTTTTTTTTAATTTATCGCGCTCAGACAGAGAGACAGACGTGGCAAGGGCACTTTTTTAATAATATTTGGTAGAAATACATATATGTACTTATCTGAAATTAAGTATTGTATCTAATTCTCAATGTAAATCCCCCAACACTTTAAAACAGGGATTACTCTAAATCTCCCGCGAAAACTCCAGCCTGAGTCAATAAGAGATAGCAGCCGAATGCTTAACTTCAACATAGAACCTTTTCAAACTAAACGCTCACCCCAATTGGAAGCAAAACCCTTCGAGCCTTTACCACGGCTTAGTTGAATGTGGTTCTATGTGATTTGAATTTCAAATGGGACCGTGTCATAGTAAGAAACACATTTCTGTAGTTCAAAATGTGGAGAAAATTTAAGTTAGTTCAAAAGACAAGGTTCCAAGTCGATAATTTGTAAACAGGGGTCTGTAAGTGTGAATACTGACATGAAAAGTGTTTTAAAAGGGGAATTAAAAAAGGGAAAATGAAAAGACTAATTGATTAAAGTTAAGCTGCATTTGACGCGGTCGGTTGTTGGATTGGTGGTCATTAATAAAACAAACTTCATGTCATATTTACGGTCATATATTTTCGTTGTAAATTGCTACGGTGCTACGAGAGTTGAATAACATTCGTAGCAGCGTAGCAATTGGTGAGAAAAAGCAAAAAAATACTCAGATGTTAAATACAACTACTCTAATGTAGTGTTAGGTTGCTTTAGTAATGATTTTGTGCAATAGGTATCCATGTTAAGTTAGTATTTGAAATGTAAACTGTATGTAATTCATTTGGTTTTAAAAGAGTAATTGCTGAGTTTCTTGCCGGATTCTTGTCAGCAAAACCGACCTCCCGAATCCGGTGGTAGATTCTGCCGATTTGAAAGTGCTTGCCTGTAAAGTCTAGTCAAATAAAGATCTTTTTGAATTTGAAAAATTGAATTTGAATTAAGGGCATCAGATCTCTTTATAGAAAGAGAGGTAGGACACAACGGTATCTCCCGTTCAAAATAGGAGCTGCCCCACTTGGACTGTACCTCCATCTTACAGAAGATCGCAGTCAAATAACACTACTCTGATGTAGTGTCATCTGCCGGCGGTGAGTAAGGTCACCAATGCTCCTTATAGAAAGAGTGGTAGGGCACAGCGGTATCTGCGGGCCTGTGTACCAGAATATAATTCCTTTAATTATTGGTTGTGGAATTAATCTGAGGTGGAGTTGGGCTTAAATAGAGTGAGTCAATTTTCAATAACAATCATAATGTTACTCGAACCAAGTCACGGGGCACTAGCAATTCTCGGTTGCATCAATACAAAGTCAAAATTAAAGCACCCTTCAATATAATTTCATTAAATCGCTCCCACAGCAAACATAAGGGTTGTCAGACTTTTAATTTGCATATGATTTGACAATAATTTGTTTGAGAATAAACTTAGGGGAGGTAGGCAATAGCATCGACTTAAAATACGCAGTATTTAGATCTAAATTTAATCAACCTTAACTACGGACAGGTAAAGGATGGGTGACCATACTCCAACAATATCAGGGTTACCACTAACGCGTTGTTAACCTTTTTCTACTATCTACTTTTTATAACCAGCACGGCGTATCCTTTCAAATCTCTGGCAACATTACCGCAGGAACACAACCCTACATCAGATTAGTGTTATTTGACTGCGGTCTTCTGTAAGGTGGAGGTACAGTCTCCTATTTGAATGAGAGATACTCGTTTGACTCCATTGAGTTCTACAGCTTTTGATAGAATAGAAATAGTAGAATAAAAATACTAGAATAGAAATTGATTACGTAGCAAAGCTCTACGCAGCTACGACAGTTGCTAAGTCTAGTTTTTCTTTCTTCTATAATGTATTGATTACTAGCCACGCCTTGTGGTTTTACTCGTATTCTGATACACTTTGATACTTGAATAATGCCATTTGTGGTAAAATATTTTAAAAAACTACTCTCAACAGAAACTTATTTTTGTACAATATATCATTAATATCAGTTTAACTATAATAGCGTTACTTTGTGACAAAAAAAAACAACTTGCAAAGTATATTTTATAACACAACGAAGGTGTCAAGCAACCAGGTGGTGTGGTTACCGTATCCTTACGACGTGTTGCCAGCGTTACTGACCTTATTTTTAAAGAACACACATTACAAGCTCACCTTACTGTCACACCGTATCAATTTAGAATACCCCGACTCAAATCCTCTAAGAACACTAGATTAAATCAGCTTTGAAAACAAGACAAACTAAATATATACAGGTCCATCCGTTTAGGATACGATGCCACAGACAGACACACACGTTAAACTTATAATACCTCATTTTGCGAAGACGGTTATTAAGAGTAAGATGCCTATATCCTATGTAAATAAGATACTAGCGACCCGCCCCGGCTTCGCACGGTCAGCGTTAGCCACATATGTTAAATACCTACACTAAAAAAAAAACCATCATACTCCGTTACGTAGTTTTAAAGATCTAAGCAGACATAGGGACAGACAGACAGCGGTAAGGGACTATGTACTTATGTAGTGATGTATCAAGTAGTTATCTGTGTGTCTCCAGGGCTGACTCGGTGACCTGGAACCCCCACAAGCTGATGGGGACCCTGCTGCAGTGCTCCACTGTACACTTCAAGTATGAGGTGAGCTGACAAACAATACTATTATATTATATAGAACGAATGACTGACAACATTATATACAATGCGAATGTGAGTGGAAGAAGAGTCCGTGGGAGGCCAAGGTCCAACTGTCTAGATCAAATTACCAAAGTACTCAATGATGGAAAGGTAAAGAGTACTCGGAACCGGCGGGCATGTATGAAGAGATTGATGAATGTAGAAGAAGCAAGAGAAGTGTGCAAGTCTCTTGTGCAATGAAGCTCTATACTCTCTGGCTTCACTTGGTGTGAAGATGTGATCTAGCATTAATATAAAAATGAATCCAAATTTCCCTTCGTCACGGCACGCGTGAACGGCTGGACCGATTTTGGTTATTCTCTTTTCTTTGTGTTATTTATTGTCAGGAGAAGGTTCTTATAAAAAGAAAAAAAATAACGAAAATCCGGAACGAATTTCGCGATAAACCAAAAGTCACCTTTTTCTATGGTATATTTGACATGTGAATTCATAGCTAAGACAGGACAACGTCTGTCGGGACAGCTAGTAACCAATACATATTAAAACCCTATATATATATATATATATATATATATATATAGTGCCGAGATAGTAAAAATTATGACAGTATATAAAATATAGCTTTCGAGGAGTAAACATAGGTCTGCGTCATATCATCAATTAAACCATAAAATACACCATCGAAAACACTAGAGGAATCTGGCCATAATAGCTCTTACCTACATTAATAATATGATCTTTATCACCGTGTGATAAAGCTTAATGTCCCTTGACATAGCTCTCGAATAATTTTAAGGACATGTAGCAAGGAAAAGTGAAGTTTATCTCTGAGCTATAAGGGTGGGAATTGTTTGTAGACGTTGGGATGCAGGGGGAAATTGGCAACATATGTTGTCAAGTGTTGGCAAAGAGGAATTTAATTAAATGTGACGCGTGCCGTTGTCAGTTGGCGGTAGGGACGCGGCCAGATCTCGATAAAAAATAAAAACTATAAAATGGAATCAGCGTCTTTTTATTTATACCACTAAGGTGGCACACAAGCATACGGCCCACCTGATGGTAAGCAGTCACCGTAGCCTATAGCCGCTAGCAATACCAGGGGTAACACTAACGGTTTGCCAACGAATTTGTTGATGAGGACTCACTGTGCTAGCAGCATTACTACTAGTGCAGCGTATCCTCGTGGAGCACTGGCAACCTTACTTACGTCTAGGTACTAGGTGGATTTTTCATAAGATATGTAGGTGTATACTTATATATGAGATTGATAAACTTCAACCAGACCAAACACCGATTATTAAGACAATTATTTAAGACTGATTTCGTTATGGTATACTTAGAAGATATTTTGTTTGTGAATTCAAATTGGCAAGCTTTGACTATCTCTGCAAAATCAGATTGCGAATGCACTCGATGCACAAACTTTCCAAAACTCCTGAGTTACATATCGAGCCTTAGTTTTTTGTTCCTCTTTAAAAACTTTTACCATTACCCTTAAACTTTTCCTAGAACGTTATATAAAACTGAGATATTTTTTATCGACATTGACCCCGCCCTAACGACAAAACTTCCCAGAGGGCGGGCGTACAATTTATTACAGAAGCATATTGCTCTGACGTTTACAACCTTTCTCCCTTAAACTTCACTGAATAAGGGCTATAATCCTTTGTACTAACATTTCAAATATTCCGATAAGAATTTTAGATTTTATCGCTTCAAGTTAAGGTAGGTTTTTGCTTGATGCAAACAGTATTTGTGAAAGTATGCGCGTTGCTAAAGGTAAGTTAAACTGAAGGAATTTTGTTAGTAAAATTCCATAGGAGGTAGACTGATGGTTGCTGGAGATATTTTATAAGGAATGCTTTGAATTAGCTCAAACGAGTGTAAGTATCTATACGAGATGAGGAAACCTGCATACGTGTGAGAAGAGTATCAAAGCCGTGTGTGAAGTCCACCGCCCGCACTGGCCACTGTGGACTATGACACGGAGCCTGAGTAATGTGTGTGTGAACATGGTGAGGAAACCTGCATACGTGTGAGAAGAGTATCAAAGCCGTGTGTGAAGTCCCCCGCCCGCACTGGCCACTGTGGACTATGGCACGGAGCCTGAGTAATGTGTGTGTGAGCATGGTGAGGAAACCTGCATACGTGTGAGAAGAGTATCAAAGCCGTGTGTGAAGTCCACCGCCCGCACTGGCCACTGTGGACTATGACACGGAGCCTGAGTAATGTGTGTGTGAACATGGTGAGGAAACCTGCATACGTGTGAGAAGAGTATCAAAGCCGTGTGTGAAGTCCCCCGCCCGCACTGGCCACTGTGGACTATGGCACGGAGCCTGAGTAATGTGTGTGTGAACATGGTGAGGAAACCTGCATACGTGTGAGAAGAGTATCAAAGCCGTGTGTGAAGTCCACCGCCCGCACTGGTCACTGTGGACTATGGCACGGAGCCTGAGTAATGTGTGTGTGAACATGGTGAGGAAACCTGCATACGTGTGAGAAGAGTATTCAAGCTTTGTTATAATATTAACATTTATCTATCTCGCTCCCACACCCGGACATTTAATCTCCTTAACAAACATACTATGAATATATGTTAATTCCATCCGTTTATCGCACCAAACATATTGTTTGCCAAACACAGAGCATTATGCGTAACCACGGGTTGGCAATGTCGGCATACTATCGCGCCACAAGCATGCTGTTGATTCAATTTGAATTTCCATTTATGACGAGGTTTCCTTTTGATTCCTTCGTATCGACTCGTGTTCAAAACAAATACCTTAATAAAATATATAAAATTAGCTGCCCGCCCCGGCTTCGCACGGGTAGACAAACAGACATTTACGGCCATTTTTAAAAAAAATGTCTCAGTATGAACCATCCTCGAACTTCAAGGAATATTCTAAAAAAATAATTAGCGAATTCGGTTCAGCCAGCATGAACATTTTCGACAACGTTTTCGTATCGCCTTCGACTATTTTTGTATTGGAAAATGAACAGCGCTGCGGCGGTGAAAGTGGAACAAAAAATTCGTTTGGCAATTTTGACATTTCGCGAGTTACGTTTTCGAATACGTTGTCGCAAAATGTTCCTGCTACCGGCACTGCTCTCGAGATTTGCGCTTAGCAACACATTCAGCGATTAATTTTGATATTATAGATAATTGTGATGTTGTGATCCGTCAGGGGATCCTGCTGAGCTGCAACGAGATGTCAGCGGAGTACCTGTTCATGACGGACAAGATCTACGACCCGCGGTTCGACACCGGGGACAAGGTGATCCAGTGCGGCCGCCACAACGACATCTTCAAGCTGTGGCTGCAGTGGCGCGGGAAGGTAACACCACCACACACATACACGACATCTTCAAGCCGTGTTCTTCATGGGGCGACGAACCAGGGCGCCAAATTGGTGGGGCACCATATAAATAAAATTAGAAAAACTAAATAAGATGAGCTCTACGTTCGTGTCGTTGGCTCCGGGTAACGCTTAAGAAAATATTTCATTCTTAAAAGGTAGCAGTTCTGTTTTAAGCCGTGGTGGCTTTGTGGTTGAAGCAACGGCCTGTCATCTGATGGGCCCAGGTTCAAACCCCGGCCTGTACCAATGAGTTTTTCTAAGCGTACAGTGATTGATCACACCATGATCTTTTAAAATGAGAGGTAGGGCGATTTGGGATTTCCGTGGGTTTTCCCATTTAAATTGGAGTCGCCCGCCTCCACCTTACAGAAGACCGCAGTGAAATAACACTACTTGATGTAGTGTTGTATGTTTGCGGTAAGTAAGGTAGCCAGTGCTCCACGAGGATACGCTGGGCTAGTAGTAAAATTGCTGCTAGCACAGTGAGTCCTCATCAACAACATGGTTGGTATGCTTGTGTGCTACATAAGTGGTATAAAAAAAACAAATGGTTCAGCAAAAAATGATACTCGATAATGATTTTCAGGTGTGTAGTGTATACTCTGCGTACCTGGTGAGGGACTTGGATGATATGCATGTATGTGTGTGTGTCAGGGTACGTCCGGCTTCGAGCGTCTGATGGACCGGCTGATGGAGCTGTCGGAGTACATGGTGCGGCGCCTCCGCGAGCAGCCGGACAGGTTCCACCTGCTGCTGGAGCCCGAGCTGGTCAACGTGTGCTTCTGGTACCTGCCGCGCCAGCTCAGGGGGACCCCGCACGACGGCAACAAGGAGATCCTGCTCGGGAAGGTGAACCACCATTCATTATTACTAGCTATTCTCCCGCGCCTTCGCCCGCGTAGCTACATAATATATAGCCTATGTTACTCAGTGATAATATAGCACTCTGCTGGTGAAAGAAAATCGGTCCAATAGTTTTCAAGTTTATCCGTTACATACAGAAGGTAGTAGTGACTGTAGATGTAAATATATAAAAACTAGCTGCCCGCTCCGGTTTCGCACGGGTAAATATTTATCAAATATTTTGTCTACCCGTGCGTAGCTGGGGCGGGCAGCTAGTATAATATATAGCCTATGATACTCAGTGATAACGTAGCTTTCTAATGGTGAAATATTTTTTGAAATCGGTCCAGTAGTTTCGGAGCCTATTCAATACAAACCCACAAAAATACAAATATTTCCTCTTTATAATATGAAGTATAGAAGTATAGATGATAGCTGTTCGGTTGCCTCACTAAAACGACTGAACTTTTTTGGCAATTTTTTTCATTTGAAATATTTTCGGAATTCCGATGAAGGTTTAAATGGTGGGAAAATTTTCCCCTGTACCTCTATAATACCTATCTCTGTATTTACTTAGTCCATCCAGAACCTAGACGCATCCACATCGATACGCAAAACTTTCCTTAAAACGTAATCTAGTACTTTAAATTAGAGTTGTCGACTGTATACTGAACGGCTGAAATGGCTTGTATCCAGGTGTGCGCTAAGCTGAAGGGCAGGATGATGCAAGCCGGCACCGTCATGGTGGGCTACCAGCCTGACGACCGGCGCCCCAACTTCTTCCGTAACATTATCTCCTCTGCCGCGGTCACTGAGAAGGACGTGGACTTCCTGCTAGCTGAGATGGACCGCTTGGGGCATGATATTGTAGTCGACTAAATGTAATCGACTAAACACGTGGGGTTGCCAGTCTTTACACAGTTCGGTTGTAGGGTTTTTTTGTTAAATTGGAGATGAATTGTTAATAATAAGAAAAAAATGTGTAGAAGAAGAACATAGTGTCGTTATGAACCGGTCCCAACTCAGTATGTGCTGGTAGTCTTGTGACGGACAACCCGCGCTGATCTTCCGTTGGTCTGTTACACGCCATATCAAAAATGTTAGTGACAGTGAGGGGAAATTTATTTAATTTATCATAATTGAGTATACATTTATATTATTAAGCTATTGCATAGCTTTTATCGCGGGCCTTGAGCGTGGGGACCGAATCCAGAAATTCCGTAACGAAAAAAACCTAACACCCTCCACTCTGCCGACCGACAACTCCATCTATCGATAAATACCAGAACTTTTAATGACTTTTTGAAATATCACGCTTGTCTCTTTAGTTCAGCAACCCGCCTTTAGGTGGCATTGGTTGTATTGGAAAACTACCGTAATCAGCTGTTTGTGAGAAAGTATATAGGTATATAAAAAAATACTGCATTAATAAAATAAATAAATAATTATAATTGCATAAGTTGATAAGAAATGCTATGCAATAGCTTTACCGCGGCAGTCTCCGAGTGCCACACCTAATTTTTAATGTATTATGTTATTAAATGGTATGAATCGTGAGTCAACGAGTGGTAAATACCCTAACAATCGTATCTTATAACTTTGAAATTGAATTAAAATATACATATAGTGAAATATCATGTTTTGTGGAAGCGCGGATTTATTATCTTATTCAGGATTTTTATTTTTCTTATTTTTGTTAGACTTTTGTCTTTGAGCTTAGGATCTATGTAATGTTGTCTGTTTTATATAATTCGAAGAAATTATATTAGTTACCAATGTGAAACAGAACAGAAGCACTTGTTATTGTTTTATCAACCAAACTGAGTAAAGACATCATTCAACCGTCACTGAATGGATCTTTTCGATAATCTTAAATGAATGTATCTTAATAAACGTATAATATTACATACTATATTATATATATCCTTTTGATGAACATGTACTGAAAAGCTATAACTGTCTAGTATGACAACTGTCATAATATTCTATCGAGGAATGTGGTATGGTGTGTGTGTGTGTGTCTGTGTGCAGCTCGATAAATGATCTGTCTTCAATCAAACGTAAAAATATATTTATTAGATTTCAGCAAAGCTACTGACTATTATACTTGTTGTAACATTAATTAGTGCCAAAATCGTTGAATGATCGTTTCCGTATGCCAAATTATAGTTTAGTATATTTATAATATAATATAGTGATTATATTTTGTAGTATTTATACGTCTTATAGTGATATGTTGCTTGAAAATAAAACTCACGCATCGCACTAAACGTCTTGAATTAGATTATATATATATATATATACAACGATCAAAAGATATATTTTGAATTAGCAATAAAAAATATGAAAATCTAAGTAGGCACCACTTGCTGAGCTAGCCTTGTTTCATTACGCATATATAAAGGCCATATGTAATGTGGTAATATTATATTTATTGTTAAACATATTTCTATAGTTTATTTATCACTTTAAAATGTACCTGTACTTACCTTTAACTTGGCGCCATTCTGAGTGCACATATGACGCGTCAATACTTGACAGATACTGTCAAATTTGACACATTGTGCAGTGCGGTAAGAAACATTTTTTCAAGCTCTCACATATTTAGCTATGTACCATAGCCACCATAGATAATACTGACATAGGACGATAGCCACTATGGTACATATGTATTTTATGAATGGAGTAAAATTTGTTAATTTGGGGGTCTATCATTCGACATTGGAAGTATATTTCAATTAATGAATATTATTCATGTCTAATAAAGAAAGTAGCTTTAAGGCCTAATTAGTGAATAAGAAATAATATAAATATCTACGATATTAAATTAGTGTAACTTCATTATATATATATATATATGTGTCTCCTGAAAAACCTGAACAATATATCAAATACTAAACGCAGGCTAATTCAGCTCTGATGTTGTAAAGTTTCTGTAATTTTCCCACCTCTATGATGTGCGCTGTTAGCACAGCGTCCGGCTAGTATTGCAAGCATCTATAAAACTCTTGGTTGCCACTTACATAGATAAAAAACATATTTGTTATTTTTTTTTCAATGGTAGATTGTGTAAGATTACAATAACTAGAATATTATATTAAAATAATTGTTATTTCTATATATGTATCTAGATAACTAAGTCTCTAGAACGCACAGCGTAGGATTTGGGTAAAACACATAATGTATTAGTGCCAGCATGTAGTAACTGGTACTGGAGAATACATACATACATTAAGTTAGGCAAAATATTTTGGCTCGATTCTGCAATATTATACACATGTCGGGTTTTTTTTATCATCAAATTATTCTTTTCAATATATTTTTTGTGTAATACTGAAGGAAATTGAATCTCGTTATATTTCTAAAAATATATTGTTATATAAGAAATTGAATAACATTTAGAAGGATGTTTGAATGAACTATTTACGTAGGTTTGTAATCGACAAAAATAGTTTAACTAGTTTTAAGAAGATGTAAAATTTTGTAAGATCAATATCACATACGAGACATATCTCCCGTTTTGCCAATTATATCATATTTATGTTAAAAACAAATTAATTACAACTATATTTCAGGTACTAAAAAAATTGCTTAACTGTACGACTTTGAAAAACAATCGATTAATCTATAACTATAGGAATAGTTCAATTAATATTGGCTGCACTACTTCCATAGACTAAAATTATTAACCTAGGAGTATTCTAGGTCCTACCTAACTACTCGATAACTTTACGCGCCCATTAACAGTACCTAAACGACAAAGTAGGCAAGTTAATTCTTATTTTTCTAGTGTAATCGTGTCATGTGATTTTTTGTTAAAGTACATGTTGTTACAATTATTAAAATACCTAACATTATTAAAGTAAGGGAATAACTATATTTTCGGTTTCTTGTAAAATATTTCTAGTGTTTACTAGCTCTCCGACGACTTGTTATATATTTACTATTATTTATACATAAAGGTATACCTTATTTATTTTATTAATAAATATAATGTTTGATAAATGATCGCAATTAGTAGCATACGGGTCATGTTAAAATTACATAAATTGGTATGATCATTTTTTAGGTATCATAATTTATCATTCCAATCAACATGCCTGTGTTTATGGTTTCTGGTTTTCGTTGTTCCTTATTCACTGATTTAAACATAAACTTTATTTAAATTGCGTTTTTTTTAGTTTGAACTAATTCCGACTAACGTAAGTTGTAAATATAATACTGTAATGTGACGATGACAATATGATCATTAGAATAGTGAATAATTATGTAATAAACATTATTATAGTGCGAGGTCCGTTGATAGAGTTCTCAAAACGTAGTTCTGCTCCATCGTGTAGCGACATCTAGCGACCAATAGTGGAACTTGTTCTTATCTAGTAAAAATATGTATATTTTCGTTGAGAATCAAAAAGAAACTATCTGTCAAATTATAAAACAATTAATTGTAAATACGTAGTGTTGTAATAAGTAGGTTGTGTTGCCGTATCTTTGATTACTGTACTATGTTAGTCGGTTGACGACAAAACTTGTGTATATGTAAAACTTTCGTGTGGCAAGCAATAGATGGCAGTGTACTCAATATTGGATAAATATAATTATTATGCTGTTTGTAGCTTATTGTGAATGGTTATATATGAATCGATGTGCTTCCAAAAAGTAGTGAATTAAATTGGAATATACTTTCAATGTCTTAATGAGCCTTCCATAAAATGTCTTCCGTTAACGTGTTAGCTGGTGTGCAAGGCCTGTGAGTTGTTCGAGTAGAATTTTGAGAATGTTTAGACTATTAGAAGCAATTCTATACCGTTCAATTTTTGATCACTATATATAACTAAATTAGCCCAAATATCTTATTGTTGCTATGTGTACAAATATGTATAACCAAATAAATGGTATTGTTGTTAGTTTACATTTGTTTTACTTGAAACTTTTTAAAATATCTTTAGCTCAGAGTAGATAATATACTACATACAATCTTTAGTATTCAAATAATTATGACACAAATTCATATGCTTTCATTTTCTTGTATATCTGTTCTAAACTAAAATATTGCTTCTTTGTTAAAGTGGCACTAAATTATTCATCGTTTTGACAGGTCTTCATTGAATAAGTGGTTACCATCACTGCCCCATCAAGCTCGCGTTACCACGGTATCGCTATTAGCTACACGATGCACACAAAAAATTGTCGGAATAATTCACTAAATACAATATGGATTACCGAAGAAAACGAGTAGGTACGTTTTGATCATAAATATATAATTGAATACTTTCTTCCGTACAATGTGGGTACAATTTCAGTGGAACTAGCAAAACACGTAGACATTTTAAAATCATTCTTTCGTTGATACTAGTGTTTACCTCTGGGTTTTCTTGGTAAGTTTTTCCAAAACCAGTTGTTACTTCAAGGATCAACAAAATGAGACACGAGTCGATTTTAATATTTTATTGGAAACAAAATAATAATTATGCTATATTGCACGCGACTCGAAGTCCACTGACCCACGTTTGAGCAGAACCCACTTTCACTTACAATATTACATTATCAACTTTATTATATCACAATAAAGTTTACAATGCTTTGAAAAATATCTGTTGACAAAGGTTTATACTGAATGTAGCGCTAGATCAAATGGTTACAAGAAATGTCGACAAAATGAAACTGGAAAATAAAAAAAACCGATAGTAGTATTATGCGTTTTGTATGTGACACAACTGTCAAGACTTCCTAATAAAGTAAGTGTCCTGGTAACTTTCGGGCCTAATATTTTGACTGAAATTGGTAAAATTCTCAAAAACTCACAACTCTGCCGAAAGACAATATCAAAATATCAACGTCCAAAAGTTACCAGACCGTACAGACGGCGGTGGATGAACATTCAAGAACATCTTGAGTATTGCTCTAATAACAATTTAAAGCTTTTCAAAATAAACGTCATGAGTTTACAATATTTAACCGCACAACGCTAGAGTTGCTCACAACAGCCGCTAGATGGCGCTTCACTGATTGCGGTAAAACAGTCGCAAATTTACTACATATATGTTTTGCAAGTGCAGCGGTTGGGTTTCATATACAAGACACAGATAATACTACACGCCATGGTCCCCTCTCCCAGTCGGGAAGCGAATCACAACATTATACAGTCGCCACTTCATTGTAACATGCAAGTTTGATGTAGTGTCGGTGTGTTGCAAACTATTATCACCACAGACAGACTGCGTAATCTGTGTATGGTGTTGCCGCTAGATAGGACTCGATATTAATGATAGTGTAGCAACTATTGAGATTCAATGCTATCGATAGTATTGCAAGTCTTCAGTCAACAGTATCTCCTCATTAGTATTACAATATTATCTTCAGTATTGATTCTTGTATCTGTATCCTAACTAATGTTCACGATCAAACTATCATAACATAACACCGACACAGCATCAAACTTTACACAATACCTTGTTTCAGCTGAATTTAATAACGATTACCAACGAATTTGTGGTTCAAAAACACGCCACACATAGACTGCGAAAGCAACGCGGCTTGGTAACACAAAGTTGTTGTTGCTGCCGCGCCACGTTCACAATGTAGACACGATGTGTTATTGAAGTGATAATACATTTGTAATCGATTATAAATTCAATTAGAACAGTACACAAACACGTGTAAACATTCTCGTCCGCGAATTCATTACAAGAATTAACAACATGATTCCATCAACAAAAATGCAATATAATAAAAAACATACTCAAATATAAACCAGTACAAACGACTGATGACCACTGTTCTTAAGAGTTAAGCCCTCTTCATGAGAGCAGCCGTGTACCTCAACAGGGTACAAATAGATCGGTTGGTACATACAATAAGGCGCATGAGCGGATATGTTCCAAATGTTAAAATAAAGCTTTCCAATCATATGCATGTGTATTATGGGACACACAAGCGTAGGGAACGAGATTCAGTTTGTTTTAAATTAATTTTGAGATATGCCATTACGCTAAATGCATTTTTAAAACGTAGTTCTAAATCACGCCAACTCCATATAGATGAGTAATGGATATATTTTTCCCGAACCGGTGGTGATGTAGACCTTCATGAGTGTCTCATTAGGGCTTCAACAATAACTTTTTATTTAGATTTTTGATTTCATTACAACATTACAACCTAAACGGCGCCAAACAAAAAACAAGTCCAGAAATTACATGGGTTTGCTTACTTCATCATTAAATTCGTTAAACAAAATCGACTTTTATCATCCTGTCGACAAATAAAGATAATTTATCAGAGTACAGTTAACAAAACATCTTATTTCCATGAGATTTGAGCAATCTTACATTGAAACCTACAACAACGGAACATAACAAGGCTATATTTATGTGTTAGCCCTCTGTGAAGAATTTTTTTAGAATTTATCGCTTTTATAAGGAGGATGATAATAATGTTGCCACTTCATAGATGACTTAAAGTGTAGCAACTATTGAGGTCAATATTGTCTAATATTGATAGTTATATCTATCATCCTGTTCAGGTTCCCACTATAATAATTATAAGGACAATATTCAACGTAAAATCACTCAAACCATCACCCCTGGTAAGGTGTACACTGCCGTCAATACAATACATGTTCAGAGATCTCTAATATATTCAAGAGGCACTCAATGCAAGAGTATCGATCACTCCGAGCATACAATTGGCTATGAAACGTCCTCACAGAATGAGATTCGTACCGGCCACAGTTCACGCCTCACGCATACAACATATCATATAATTAAAATTCTACTTGAAATTATGGAAATATTTTTCTCAAGTTGTGGCAATATTTCAGTGACATGTAAAGTTGGCAATACAGAAGACAAAACATTATATTGTCTCGTTCTTTCATGTGAGGTCTTACATCAGTGGGAGAGGAGCAACACTAGTTTTCAATATTTGGTAAATAAGTCGATATAAAGTATATGTTTGAAAACAAGCCGCCACAACTCAAAAAATCACAGTACAAGAAGTCCACTAGGGTCTGCCGGCGAAACAATCAAATACATTTGTCTCTGTCGCACACACGGAACCGAACAATAAACATTCTCTCTCTCGCTCACACCGCTCGCGTCAAGCACAACCACTTGATTATATATTTTTCAATTATAATAACTATTTTAGCCGACATCGCGCGTTTGCTGTACGAGAGATTCTTATTCTGTTTAATTTTTTTGATAATTTGATCATATCATTGCGGAAAGACACATTGAAAATATTCCCTATGGAAAACTACAATTCTTAAGTATATTTTGTATGAATCACTGGTTCTCCGACTGACACCACTGACATATAAAACTTATATTTTATCACGTTTAGATATGCAAGTTATTTCAGCGCTTGAGACCTAATTTTCAACTGAGAACTGACCTGCAGGAAGGCAGTATTAAAATAAAAAATTTATATAGATTTTCAAGTACAGACAAATAAATAGAAGTGTTTGGTTGCCTTGAGAACTTTTGGTAGTTTTCTTAAATTTCTCGTACAGGAAGCACACGGCCGGCGCTAGTACTAGCCTTACCTAGTGGCTTTGCTCGCCGCCTCCACTATAATACTATAGCCATGAGTAGCCGCTCCTACAGTCCACGGCGAGAAACAGTTTGCGCTCACATCTTTACTATTCACCATCTTGTTTTGGACTGAATTTCCCATGTATTAAATGGTGGTAATTTTGAATACGACAAAAGTTTTTTCATTCCTATATTGCATCTATAATCAATTTTTTTTTTCATATGTAACATAAAAGTTACGTTAAAATGTACAACGACTTAAATGAATTACATTTTTAATAGAGAGCTATTCGATTTAGGACCTAATATGTATGATATTAAGATGGTAAACAGTGAAGCTGCGGCGACGAGACATCACAGTCAATATATCGGGCTAAGATGATACTACACCGACATTCTCACACTACTGCAGTTACATAACCTAACGTTATATGTTCATTCACTTTCGGAAACATATATATATATATATATATATATATATGTAATTTAGATAATTAAATTTAATGAAGACTAACATTTCACTTATTACAACTTTCGTTATAAATTAGCACTTAATGTATACTACATAAAATATAATTTTCATTAAATTTCAGTTTAAAAACTTTCACTCCTAAGACGAAAATTGATATAATTTTCACATTCGGAGCTAAGTGACAAGTCGTTCACGTGGACAAGGAAGAGACGACTTTGATCGAAGGGAATGAAGGTAAGTTGTTGACTGACCGGTGTGGAATGTCACCGCTTCGTGCGGCCGTCGGTGTCTCCCCCAATGCCTCGGCTTAACGCCACCTGCAGCAATACATAGCGTTTGTTTAAACTATGCAACAATACAATACAAAATACCTAATTAATTAACCGAAAGTTTCCAAACGTACAAAAAACCAAGAACTTGATCGCAGCGCCATCTGTCGATCCAATTGTGAATCTAAGCCATCCATGGTCCCACTTGAACATGCAGCCGTTTCAGTGTCGGGGGAGGGGGGAGAGGGGGCAGCATGGTACTCACAGCACTTGGTGCGGCTGGAGCGCGGTGAGGTGTGCGGGGGAGGGGGGAGAGGGGGGCAGCATGGTACTCACAGCACTTGGTGCGGCTAGAGCGCGGCGAGGTGTGCGGGAGAGGGGGGAGAGGGGGCAGCATGGTACTCACAGCACTTGGTGCGGCTGGAGCGCGGCGAGGTGTGCGGGGGAGGGGGGAGAGGGGGCAGCATGGTACTCACAGCACTTGGTGCGGCTAGAGCGCGGCGAGGTGTGCGGGAGAGGGGGGAGAGGGGGCAGCATGGTACTCACAGCACTTGGTGCGGCTGGAGCGCGGCGAGGTGTGCGGGGGAGGGGGGCACGCCGGGGGGCGCGGGGGGCAGCAGCGTCTGCGCCAGGCCTTCAAACCGACCACCTGCCTCAAACCCGTTCTGCGGGGACAAAATAACAACATCAATCACCGATATAAACATGTCATGATGGTATTCATGGGTGGAAATGTTTTCTAGCAAGATTGAGGCAAGCTAAACAGCTGTGTCTCCACAATACCACACTACACCAAGATCCTCAACGACGACACAATCCTTCTCAGAGACACCATCGAATGGTGTAATAGGGTATTTTTTCCAAAAACAACTTATTCAATTCCTCATTAGGAATTTTGATTTGTGATAGATGAATTCTGTCGGCGACGCAGCACAATTGTCGATGAGTATCGCGACTCACAGGTATCATGATAGTGGGGCGCAGGGGTTGTATGGAGGGCTGCACGGCCGCGGTGGGGTAGTAGGGGTAGTACTGCACCGGGTAGCCGATGTAGCCCGGGTAGCCCGCCGCCGCCGCGTACATCGCCGCAGCGGGACTGTACATCTGCACCGGACACGAGAACATTACACAACTGACAAATAACATACAAATTAATATTAAAACGTGCTTGAAAATGTAGAACTGGACCTGAGCTGAGGTGGGATTGTAAAAACAAAGCAGTTCATTTTATATTAGGATTTTTTTTGAAATAAATAAAATAAAATAATTATTGCCGGTCCTTCTCAGATGATGTTTTTCCGGAACGGTTGTAATTTAGATATTCAATAGTGCCTCATTAGGACTTGTGATACATAGAAACGAGTGAGCCGAGTAGTAGTCAACATCTGACAAGTCATTAGTCAACCTCTTTCTTTGTCACTAAGATTTAAACAACATATGTCATTCCTGACGACCCACTCACTAAATTGGCAACTGTTCTCCGGCTTCCTGTAATGGATTTCCGTCTCTGATCACGAAATCACTCCAAATATGTAATTCATGAAAAAAAACCGGCCAAGTGCAAGTCGGACTCGCGCACCGAGGGTTCCGTACACACTTGTAGGTAAGGTAAGGAGTAGGCGTACTTCAAATGAGGTCATTATTCGTCGGTGAATTTCAACAGCGCGAAACAGGAATATTTTTTTAGTAAATTCGCAATTAAATAAAATTAAGTATATACATGTATACGGTTTTCAGTTTTTTTCCTTTACTTGTGCTGTAAGACACTGCTTCTTGCCAAATTTCATGATTCTAGGTCAACGGGAAGTTTCCTATAGGTTTTGATTCCCTTGTGAAATCGCAAAATATGCTAAAATTTGCGACATAACGGTCATATCTTTTCTTCATATTGACTTACAGGTTTGATTATTTTACAGCCGAAAGAGACCACAGACCCGGGTTTTTCATATTAATTTCAATTTGATAACTCCACGCATTCTCGAGTTAAACATTCTTGACAGACAGACAGACAGACAGACGAACAACAAAGTGATACTATAAGGGTTCCTTTTTACCTTTTAAGGTACGGATCCCTAAAAAGCTACGAAAACCACTAATAAGTTCGCACGCGCATATCGCTAGTCACATATAGATTTGTGTTGAGTGTCAGATGATGTCTCACCGGCAGCTGCTGGCTGAGGGCGGGGATGGCCTGGTGGTGCTGCAGCTGGTCGTAGGGCGGCGGCGCGTACATCCCGCCCGCCCCGGCGCCCGCGCCGCCGAACGCCACGCCGTACGGCGACCCGCCCGCCACTACTCACACGACACACTCAATAAACATCCACCAAATCACAATCCCGTAACACTATAACTACGCAATAAATATCTTTAGTTCCAGAAGAAATGTGGAATGAATCCTTCACACAGCGATCATCACGAGCAGAAATCATCGCCCTGAAAAATCGACTGATATAGCTAACGGCTTACTTTACAAATAGTCATGTCATCGCAAAACGAGAATTTCCTTTAGTTATGTATGGCTAATTGAGCGGGACAGGACACACTCAAGCGGGGGCAGCTCTGATGAGAGAGGTTCCCTACCTCTCTCATCAGAGCTGCCCTCTCAAGGTTATACTGAGGCCGATTAGTGATGTACCTCCATACTGGGGCGCGGCCTGGTGCGGGGGCGCGGGCAGGAAGGGTCCCTGCGGGGGCTGCGGCTGCGGGTAGGCTCCCAGCGGGGGCGTCACTGCAACAACTCCACACGTCACGCGAGCTCGCGCCGCACACCGCACTCGCCAACATATGACTGACCACTACTGTGCCTCCGAGACACCAACCAAAAATTGAAATCACGCAAAAAAATTTTTTTTGCGACTTCGCTGAGTCAAGCTAATATTAAATTTCAACGTTTGTATTGTAGGTTTTGTCATAAGTTGGCAACATTAAACAGTGCAGGTGTGCACTTGACTCGCCACAACCCAAGCCCGAGCATTCACGCTTAACGCAGCGGTGGGGACCGAGCTGACATTACAACGATAATCAATAAACTACAACTGTCACTCGCACTCACTCATTGTGAGTATCGCGATCTCTTTCGCTCCTTCCTTCTGCCTAGCCTTGAAGTTAGTGCGTCGAGTTGTGCTTGCAGTTTATTAATTATCATCATTTCACTATAAATATTGCTGTATTTTAGAAAATATTACAATAAAATCTCACATGTCCAATTTTTTGCAATTTGTCTCATTTTCACCAATACTACATCGATATGTAAAAACGAGACAAGAATGTAATATATACAGCAAAATTTATATAACGGTCCGAGGGTGGACGAAATAAAACTGATTTTAGTATTGCAAGAAATTCAAATGGATAAAACGGTTTGATATTTTCCATTTCGTCCACAAAACAGTCACTTATTCTGTGTTAACGACAAGCGATGCCCATACAACGCGTAGTCACTAATCCGAATTGTTGTAAATGCTCTTTAAAACAATTCCTTAGTGACGTGTGCCCACAGACCAAGAAAAAAATACTTTTTAATGTTCTGAAAGGCAAAATACAGTAATTAGGTATAGTGACCTACCGGACGTTAATCATTATTTACATTGCATTCAATACAGTCGATCGTCACACCTGATCTCTATTAGTTGTGTAAAAACATATTATTTTACAAAACCAATATTGTTGAGCAACGTGAAATATCACCGATGCGACCATAATGTTGGAACGTACCAGAGACAACAAAACAATCACACGAAAGATCCTTTAAGAAAAAAATACAATTAGGTAATTAATTTTTACTTTTATATTAATTAGACTATGAACTTGGGCTAGATTGATACATACTCGTAACGAAGCACATTGTAAATATACACCTTGTCATGGACGGCTGAGAGCACATTGTTTTAGTTCCAAAATCGCCAAGTTAATAATCTTAACGTAAAAAATTACCACTGATGTGGTGACCGTTACAACCTGGACACGACCTGGACACGACCTGAACACAGAACGAGTAGAATACTCCGTGTGAGGAACACGAAACATTCCGGAATACACGACGTTCAAATCAAAGTTAAATTATTTTGATTAAAAAAGAACATACATTTTCGCGTGAGATTAAAAAACAGTCATGTATAAATTGTAACGCGTATACAGTACGTGAACATTCCTCGAGATAGAAAAACCATATTTATATACGTATATTATATATCTAAGCTATGTGTACCAACATTTTGTCGACACATTTCATTGATATTCAATGGTATTTTGCTGTTTGTCATTGTAATGAAGCGATGCGATGCGAAGCGTAAATAATATTAAAATGTATGATATGAGTGCATTGAAGGACCACGACGCATGCCAGTGATGAAAAAAAAAACAGCATGCAAACCTTATCTATACCTCTAAATAAAAAAAACGTCTACAAACACTAGTTAATGATAAAACTGTTATAAACTAGCCAACTCCAAGCTAAGAAGCTGTCCAACTTAATAGTCACCATTCCCAGAACAAACTATAATCAACTGCTCACTAAAAACAGCAAAATTCAGTATCAATTGAGTAAAAATGTTAATTCACAAAAATCCTGGTAACTGCCCTCTCCAAAACACATTGAATACTAAATCAAAACCCCAACACTAAAAAGATTGCCATCTGTAAAATGGCAAGCTCTTAGTAATGGCCGACATCAATATTAAATATATTAGCAACAAGCTGTTTTTTTGTCATATTTTCAACAATACAACAACAAACCAACATGTAGATATCATTATGATTACGGATAGTATCATTAAACTGCCTGAAACCTGCAAAAAAACTGAAGATCAACTGGCATTGATAAAGTGACCAAAAGAGTGGATTCCTATAAATGTAAAAAAATATATATATTTATTGTAACTGCTATTAAAAAAAATGTTATGATCAACTCGTCAACTGACATACCTCCCTGTCCTTCAATTAAGCTTATTGCATGCATTTGTTGTCTGTGGCAAAATAATGCCAAGGACAACGTAAAAACTAATACAGACCATTTTAATAGCAAAGAAAGGATTTCCGTAGAACTAAAAGAAGTTTCTTGTAAATCGGAGGGTGTAAAAACATCAATTGATAACAACAAAGAAATAGCTCATAAAACAACCAGTCAAAAGGTCCAGTGTTTGTCTATTTAAAAAAAGTGTCTGTATTGGTTTGTCTTATTTTCTAATCACACACACTAACATTGTGTCATTCCTGTTAACATATCGGCTAATGAACCCTGACCCACACATATACATATTTTTGAAGATGCAAGAAAAATCGTACAAAATATATGTCTTAAATATTATAAGGAAAAGGTCAAAGTTCAAATTTAATTTGCACATAATCATGTACAAACTAACAAAGTTAGACATTATCAAGTGTAGTAGTAACATACAGCTAGAAAACTGGCAATAACACCAAGACAAATAAATTGTTGCTAAATTATTGCCAGTTCACCATCACCTTAAACTAATTGACATGATCACAAAAACTTGTGATCATTGTGTGAATCAAAACAGATTGGAATAGCTTACCATGACTTAAGATGAAACATATTTTTTTCACTGTTTTGGTTCAACAGTTAGTAAACACACAATCTTAAAAAAATGGTGTGACTTTTATATTTTATACTAAAAGTGACACCTTATAAAGAAGTAAGAAATATTATATCATATTTCGTACTTATTTTAAACTGGATGAATACAGTGAAATAATGTAATGGGATATTTAATCATAAACTATTATTACCATATTTCAAAAGAGTTCTTCAGAGGTATGTTTTCTTTATATATTTAATAATTTATTTTACAATATCCCCATGACACATTCCACCTAAATACGTTAATATCTATAATTACCTTAGGACTATGTCAATAAAAACAAAAACAAACCACTCAAACTATATCTGGCAGGCCCATGTAAGTGGACCTCCAATGACAGAAAGGCATTTTTTTAATTTAACAAACGTATAAATTTACATAGAATGCCTCTGTGTCATGTAAAGTGCAATTAGTTTTGCAACTTTTTAGTAAGTACTGGTTTTTAAGAAAAAAGTTAAAAAAACATGGTTTCCTTGCTTATCATACTTAATTAGTACCAGTAGTTACTACAAAATAATATTACAAGTGTTAAAAAAAAACAATTAAAAAATAAGCTGCAAACTAAAAAAATATGGAAACAAAACAAAAACTGTAGCAAAAACATCAAATAAATAAATGATGTACTCAAATACTGTCTTTTTATTGATTGGTTAATGTACGAGTTTAAAAATACATTCAATTCTAATGTTTTACTTATCTTGGAAATAGGACAATTATTTTTAATCTTAGTCTTTTTTTCAGGTTTTTTAAAAGCTTAGAACCATTTATCAAATTAATTACTTTGATGTATGTTCAAACTCATGGAACACTATTAAAATGACAAAAAAAGACAGTACTCATTCTTAAAACAACTTATTTTTTATGTTAAGTGGTTGACTAACAATGACAAGTATTCACGTCTGGTTTGTGTCACAGAATACCAAAGTTTAACTAGAACGGTCAAAGCTAACTACTGTACAGCCTGACATTAAGGTACTGTCATCAACTGGGCCCTTGGTGGTCTGTGACACAGGTATATGGTTTTTTTATACACATATATGTATTTTTCAATATTTTACTGACATGAACATTCGCCATTTTCATCATGAAAACATTGTTAAGAGTTGATTGCTTTGGTTTAAAAAATATTACTATACTGCATAAATTTATTGATGAAGTTTGTTTTGACATGGCTATTTTTTTAATTATATTAATAGCCCAGCACTTGTGCAAGCAATCATCCCCCTCACAGGGTTACAATTGAATCAATAACACACATCGTCCACACGCCGATACGCACATATCATATATTTGTCTGTTCTATTGTTCCAAAAGAAAAGTAAAAAAAGAAAAAATTCTATTCAGTGTATTACATGTTACTTAGTCGGCTGCCGCGCGGGGTCTGCGGCGGCGCCCTCGCGGCTCCTGTGGCGACTGAGGGGCGGGTTCTTTGTATTATCAAGGTCAGATATACAAGGGACACAACTGTTTGGGCCAATATTGGGCTCGCTGCTCGTCCAACCTTCCAGTTGGTGGTTAGCAATGTTGGTAGTTGGCAGACTGTTTGCCAAACCCTAACCAGGCACCAAAATATATCTGTATTGATATTCATGGCAACATCTCAAGGTTTCAATAGTAAATGATCCTTCATGATCATACATTACACTGCTGTCCATCATAAAAATATTTTGTTCAACTACCAACATTGCATTGTGGTACTGAAGGATATGTTTTATTCCTTTCCAATAAAGATAAGTGATTTGTAACAGTTTTGCCCGCTTGTAGCTTATAAAATATGGGTCAAGGACCGCCAAGGATAGCCAGTTTTATTCTTTTTTTTTATAAAACTGTCACTATCATCTTCAAGGAGATAGTTTAACTATTAAGCATCAAGACATATGTAACGGCACCTGGCTCTATGTTGACATGAAATTATAAGCCCTGTCTATTATGCAATCTTGACCTAGATATCGGAAAGGTTATAGATCCAACATACTGATAATTCCTTAAGTATAAAAGTACATCAAAATAAGGGCATTGAATTGCTGAATTCTTCTATCACTATAAACAGTCACCATCTCAAAATTGCATTAGATTATTTGCCACCTTTGTAGTATACAAAATTAGTGTATCTTTTTTGGATACTGTATACAGGGTAGATATATTATTATAAACCAATGTACCTCAGAATAAGAACTTGCTAAAATACCCTAGGCTAAGTAAGCCCATGGGTATGTAGGTACTTGACTGAAAATTGGGTGACCTACATAATATTGTGGTAAGTAATTATGATTACCTACTTCTAAGCTGGTATATAAATCGCAGAAATGACGTCAGGCGCTCTTATTACAGGCACTATGTACAAAAGATGGTGACATGGTAGTTCCTTCAGGTACTTACTTAGGATGAGTTGAGGGTATTTTAAACGTTATAGTTGTAAGGCGGGGTGCAGATGGCCCGTGAATAAGTTGAAATGATGAATGGAACTAATTTTAGAACATTCCGGGATCGAACTTCGCAAGACCAAGGCAGTCATCCATCTTGGATTTTTGTTCGAAGTATTGATCTGCCGCGCCACAATACCAATATATTTTATTTATACGAAGTTTGTACCCCCAATTATACCCCTCATAATACACTAATCGCCTCTTAGAATTAAAATAGAGTGTATTTCAATAGAATACATGTATTCCAAGGCCTTTTCGTGACGTTACATATGTCAAGTTTATAGAGTAAAAGAACAAAGAAAATTAATTATTAAAGTGCATAAATACCTTTTTTGTCTGCCATTTATATAACTTTTATGTATTTTACTATAACAACCGTTTAAATAACTTCAGTTAGATAATCGCGAGAGAATGAATTAATTTCAATAACGCAGTCGCAGCAAACGCTTCACAACGATCTCGTATATCGACAATAGTGTTGTTGGTATTGCCAGTTCGTGCTAGTCGACGGAATAATATAAAATCGATCGACTATTATTAAGTCGATTATAAATCGTTTGACCATACTTCTTCATCCACGTACCATTTGTTCATGTGGCTCTCAACAAATATAAGTATTTTTCTTTCAGATTTATAAGTAATTTGCTTGTAAATTTTTGTTATGATTTATATTTACAAAATGTAACCCTTTGCAAAAATATGAAGTATAATGCGGTGATAGCTTTAATATCATTGTTGATAATTTCGTTACGTACATTATTTATTGGTTTTATTTGAATAATTCTCGTCATTTTATTTACATAAAAAAATTATAACTCTTTCTTACCAAGTACCACAGTGTACGTAACCACTACGTTTTACCAGGTACATTCCTGGGTCTTTCGATGGGACTGATGAAAAACTGTATTATTCATTAGGTCATTGATTTATTATATCAAACTCAAACTTATCTTTATGTGACTATACTTTACAAATAAGTACTTTCAAATCGTCAGAATCTGCCACCGGATTCGGAAGGTCGTTATTTGCTGAGAAGAATATCAGCAAATACTCTTTTTAAATAAAATATGTAATTTAAATTTCGATTACTTACGTGACATATTATCACAAAAATACAGACTAAAATGGACAAATATAACCTCAGTCGTATTATTTATAAATACATGGAGTTAGATTTTACTCATTGCTTCGTATAAATAATTGAAGCCTTGGTCGGTGGAATAGTCAATGCTTTACATATTATAATGTAACTGTATCAGCCAGCCATACATTTTATGTGTATAAAACAAGGCCAGTAATAAGTCCATGGCATACCTGCTGACAGCTTTAATAAACAGCCATTAAACGAAGGCTCCAGGAAAGCAAACTGACAACAATTATTTATTGGTTCAACATAGGAAATGAAATAAGTTTTTCTTATAGAATAGTTTTTATTTACATCATCTTACTAGCTAAGGAACGAGATTTTCAAACATTTGAGAACAACGTCCATTTGCCGCCACATCTGTAAGATAAAATATATTTAGTCTAAAGAATCATCATGTACTTGTACTATCTACACGCCTGCCCACAAGGGTCCCCGACGAGCTAGGCAGAGGTGTTACAACACCCATTTTCCACCGAAGATAATTTGGTGCCAACGTGACAGATGGTGAGACCATCGCCGTCTCTTAGGCACTACATACGTCCTTGAATTTCTTCTCAGACGTATGCAGGTTTCCTCACGATGTTTTCCTTCACCGTAAAGCTCGTAGTGTGACTAATTATGTATTTATTACTCTTTTTTCATGGAATGTACCTGCAAGCCGCCAAGAACCTTCCATCGTAAGCCTTCTGTAAGGGATGTTTGGCAGGCTGAGCGGCTGGCAAGGCTCGGGCTCCACATCGAGCACATTGCCGCCATTTCGCCGGGCGACATCCACCACCCAGGTACATGTATCTAGTGATATAATAATAATTATGTAATTAATTCTCATATTTGATTTTTGAATTCAATCTATTTAATCAAATGTTTCAAACACAAGACAAAAATATTAGAAAGATGTATTTTCAGTTATTTTTAGACGCATTACTATAAAATATATACTTCGTTTCAGTTGACTTAGTATTAGAATATTTAGTAAAAAGTAATAAACTAGAACAAATCATACTATAAATATATTTTGAATAATAATCCAACCTGATAGAATCCATAGCAATTAACGGAGTCGTTTCACATTGCGCATATGCTGGTGGTTCCGGTGTGTATCGCAACGCTTCCGGCTCAACGCCATACTCGAACTGTCAACAACACAATCGAACGATTACAACTGGGTCAAGTAACATAACACTACTTCGTTCGGAAACGAGAAAACATCAAAAACGGCGGCAAATACAATTTACACCGCAATATTGACATGCCTTTCAGCATTGGAGGTTTAAGTTTTTTTTAGAATACACGTGTCGCTGAAATGTTACTGTTGTTTATTTATCAAGTGCTATTTACAACGAGTGAATCTCATCTTATATAGGACTTTTATACACAATTAAATAATAATGTTGGTCAGGATGGTAGATGTTCCCAGTCCCATTGCCAATGTGAGCGGAATAAGCTGAGGAAAACCAAGATCTAACTTTCTAGATCAAGATGCTAAAGTAATCAATGATGGAGAGGCAAAGAGTACTCAGAACCGACGGCCATGTATGAAGAGATTGCATGTAGTTGTGTATAGTCTGGCAAAGTCTAGAACTGGAACAAAATGTTTGTGTACTGGCAACCTTCACCAAATGTACTCCATGTTATGACGTGTGCTGTAAACAAACCAATCAAGACGGTGGATGCTCTATACGAGCTGCGGCGGGCTGACATACGAACGACACAGTACAGCCCCTATTATTATATACTGTTTTGTCAGACTATAAGCCTGTAGTGAAATGACGCTCTATAGTATCTGCCTACTCTGTGGCTGTGTGTGTGTGTGGCTACGTGGTGTGATGATATGTGTGAATGTATAGTATGTGGGGCTTACGTATAGCGGCGTGGGGTTCCCGTGCGGGGCCGTCAGCGAGCAGCGGGGCAGCCCCTCCCACACCGTGCGGCCCCCCCACTGCGCGCACAGCGTCGCGCACTCCTCTACACACACCGTGTACATGGTACATGGCACATGGTACACAAGGCACACATATATTAACATGTGGCCAACACACTAAACGAGGCTATACAATGTACTCGTGGCCAGTAACATAACACGTCACACGTGGTCAATATATATACGTTACACTGCGGATTGCGATGTCCTGCCAATCAGTTCAGATAGCCGGTGAAGAGCACGTGTCATGATATAAATATATGCAGTGTAACCCCTACTTTGAAAACCGGCTCCGACCAAAACTAGGCCCACCCGTTTTTTTTTTCTAACGTCGGCCGAAGCTTCGGCCATTAGATAAATCCCATTGATAAAGCTCTAATAGTTAGTAATTCATTATAGAAATATCAAATCATAATAGTGGAGCGTCCATACCGACGAGGTCGTGTTTGGGCAGCGTGGTGGTGGCGAGGCGCGCCAGCACGCGGCTCAGCCCCTCGGCGCGGCCCCCGGCCCCGGCCCCGGCCCCAGTCCCCCCGGCCCCCGCGGCCCCCGCGGCCCGCACGAGCACCACCAGCTTGCGCAGCAGCGCCACCGTGCCCGGCGCACACCAGATGTCTGACTGCGGCTGGCCTTCAATATGTTTAAATACGATTTTACTAAAAAACATTTCTGAATGGCGCTGTTGAGAGTCACCGACGAATAATGACCTCATTTGAAGTTTGCCTACTTTTAACCTTACCTACAAGTGTGTACGGAACCCTCGGTGCGCGAGTCCGACTTGCACTTGGCCGGGTTTTTTATTTTATTTAGCCTTTGCAATTTCACTGCTAGGCAAAGGCCACTTCCCTTTTCCAATTGCTTTGTAATACTTCGTTGTCCAATGTGCACCATCACGACGGCAACACCAGATAGGTGGGCACCAGAATTTGGTAGTTTTAACCCAAAAACGAGACAATTCTCCTTGCCAGTAGGCCTTATCACCACTCCTCCTGTAGCCCGAGAAAGAATAATTGCGACTCCGTATTCGAAAACGTAGCTCACATAATGACAAATTTTTCATACTAATTTTAGTTCCAGTTTTCACCGTCGTGGCGCTATTTATTTTCCCATACAATAATAGTCGAAGGCGATACGAATACAAAGTCGCAAAGTCGGGGTGTGGTGTAGTGGTGGTACTGACCTTGTGAGGGGTGTGGTGTAGTGGTGTACTGACCCTGTGAGGGGTGTGGTGTAGTGGTGGTACTGACCTTGTGAGGGGTGTGGTGTAGTGGTGTACTGACCTTGTGAGGGGTGTGGTGTAGTGGTGAACTGACCCTGTGAGGGGTGTGGTGTAGTGGTGTACTGACCCTGTGAGGGGTGTGGTGTAGTGGTGTACTGACCTTGTGAGGGGTGTGGTGTAGTGGTGAACTGACCCTGTGAGGGGTGTGGTGTAGTGGTGTACTGACCCTGTGAGGGGTGTGGTGTAGTGGTGTACTGACCTTGTGAGGGGTGTGGTGTAGTGGTGTACTGACCCTGTGAGGGGTGTGGTGTAGTGGTGTACTGACCCTGTGAGGGGTGTGGTGTAGTGGTGTACTGACCTTGTGAGGGGTGTGGTGTAGTGGTGGTACTGACCTTGTGAGGGGTGTGGTGTAGTGGTGTACTGACCCTGTGAGAGGTGTGGTGTAGTGGTGTACTGACCCTGTGAGGGGTGTGGTGTAGTGGTGTACTGACCTTGTGAGGGGTGTGGTGTAGTGGTGTACTGACCCTGTGAGGGGTGTGGTGTAGTGGTGTACTGACCCTGTGAGGGGTGTGGTGTAGTGGTGTACTGACCTTGTGAGGGGTGTGGTGTAGTGGTGTACTGACCCTGTGAGGGGTGTGGTGTAGTGGTGTACTGACCCTGTGAGGGGTGTGGTGTAGTGGTGTACTGACCTTGTGAGGGGTGTGGTGTAGTGGTGGTACTGACCTTGTGAGGGGTGTGGTGTAGTGGTGTACTGACCCTGTGAGGGGTGTGGTGTAGTGGTGTACTGACCCTGTGAGGGGTGTGGTGTAGTGGTGTACTGACCTTGTGAGGGGTGTGGTGTAGTGGTGTACTGACCCTGTGAGGGGTGTGGTGTAGTGGTGTACTGACCCTGTGAGGGGTGTGGTGTAGTGGTGTACTGACCCTGTGAGGGGTGTGGTGTAGTGGTGGTACTGACCTTGTGAGGGGTGTGGTGTAGTGGTGTACTGACCCTGTGAGGGGTGTGGTGTAGTGGTGTACTGACCTTGTGAGGGGTGTGGTGTAGTGGTGTACTGACCCTGTGAGGGGTGTGGTGTAGTGGTGTACTGACCTTGTGAGGGGTGTGGTGTAGTGGTGTACTGACCCTGTGAGGGGTGTGGTGTAGTGGTGTACTGACCTTGTGAGGGGTGTGGTGTAGTGGTGTACTGACCCTGTGAGGGGTGTGGTGTAGTGGTGTACTGACCCTGTGAGGGGTGTGGTGTAGTGGTGTACTGACCTTGTGAGGGGTGTGGTGTAGTGGTGTACTGACCCTGTGAGGGGTGTGGTGTAGTGGTGTACTGACCCTGTGAGGGGTGTGGTGTAGTGGTGTACTGACCCTGTGAGGGGTGTGGTGTAGTGGTGTACTGACCCTGTGAGGGGTGTGGTGTAGTGGTGTACTGACCCTGTGAGGCGAGCGCCAGCAGCGCGGTGAGCGCGGTGTCCAGCGCGCGCTGCAGCCAGGATCGCATCGCGCCCAGCGGCAGCCAGTCGCACACCAGCTCCGGCTTGTTCTCCAGCAGCGCCAGGCACTGCACACACACACACACACACACACATACATATACACTGGTGACAGGAGCCGCCGCCTGCAGCCTTGGGTTACCTTGTCGTGGTCGGGCGCGGTGTGGTCGAGCAGCGCGTGCAGCGGGGGCTCCGGCCGGTCGTCGGGGCGCAGGCCCGCGGCGCTGCCCGCCCACACCGCGTGGCACATCTGCACCAGCGTCAGCCCCGCCGCCCCGCCCTGCCCCGCACACACGCGCCTGCACACACACACACACACACACACACACTGTACACACTGTACACATCCAACACACAATCACACACTCAACGATCTTTTCCTAACAACCATATATTTTTATTTCACGTCGTTCTGCCCACGAGTGCTAGCGGGGTGAGCGTCCGATGTGAGTTCTTGGTGAAAAGATATGGATAAATCAGCAATAAATTCATCTAAAAGGTACTAATAACAAACAAAACACACTTAGGTGACGAGACGAGCAAGTAGGTCGTCTGATGGTAAGCGTCACGCCGCGTGCAATAGATTATTTTTTTCACTCCAACGGCCGAATACTGTAACGACTTTCAATGTCTGAAAGCTCACCTACGTTTTGACGACGCGTAGTCAAAATACAATATCGCATGTCAAAATCAAAAATCATTTATTCAGTTTAGGCCCTAATAAGGCACTTATGAAGGTCTAATTTACCATGTAAAATCAGAAGCCAATCATCATTAACGTGGCATCAGATTTGAATGGCGCCTCAATGCCGGTAGCAAGAACAACATTCAATCTTTCGAAAACGCAACTCTCAAAATGCAAAAAAATTTAGTTCCACTTTTTGCCGTCGCAGCGCTGTTAATTTTCCGCTTGTTCCTCGTACATTACCAGCAACTACACAAAAATAGTCGGTAGCGATTCAAATATGTAGTCGAATGTTTTCCTTGCTAAGGTACAGTATTCAGCCAGTAGAGTCGGTAACAGTAGCAGTTAGTTGGTGTGAGTAACCTGCAGAGAGCGATCCGTATCTTGAGCCAGGTGTGGAAGTAGTACTGCTGGAAGGACGGCGGCTGCCGGAGGAAGCTCTCCGTGAACCTGCGTCATCCACATCACACACACATCTTACATGCAATTGACACTATTCTTTATAATACCACTAAGGTGGCACACAAGCATACGGCCCACCTGATGGTAAGCAGTCACCGTAGCCTATAGCCGCTAGCAATACCAGGTGTAACACTAACGGTTTGCCAACGAGTTTGTTGATGAGGACTCACTGTGCTAGCAGCATTACTACTAGGTCAGCGTATCCTCGTGGAGCACTGGCAACCTTACTTACCGCAGAAACACAACACTATATCAAGTAGTGTTATTTGACTGCGGTCTTCTGTAAGGCGGAGGTACAGTCCCCAGTCGGGCGGCCCCAATTTAAAGGGGATAACCCACGGGAAATCCCAATCGCCCTACCTCTCTTATAATCTCTCATCTTCATTTGACTAGACTTTACAAGTACCTAAGTACTTTCAAATCGTCAGAATCTACCACCGGATTAGGAAGGTCGTTTTTTGCTGACAAGAAACTGAGCAGTTATTATGGTGTCGTCATCGGTAGTAGTGGTAGTGGTGGTGGTGGTGGTGTGGTGGTGGTGTGGTGGTGGTGTGGTGGTGGTGGTACTGGCCTGTCGTAGACGGCCTCGACCTGGCTGTGCCGCAGGGTGAGCAGCAGGTCGAGGACGTCGTGTCCGCTCACCAGCGCCAGCTCCAGCTGCCACACGCCGTGCTGCACCGACAGCGGCGTCGCTGCCCATACACATACATACACATACATACACATACATACATACTAATCATATTATAAAGAGGAAACATTTTTGTATGTATGTGTGTTCAATAGGCTGCGAAACTACTGGACCGATTTCTAAAAATATGAATCGCACGATCGCACGATGAACACCATGCAGAGATTGTGGCCGACACGCGAGTGATACCTCTCGCGTTGCAAGCTATAGGCACGGTGACCGCTGACCATCAGTTGCGGTGTGTTTATTTGCCAACTTGGATTTCGAAATAAAGAATGTTCACTAAGCCCTTATGATTTATTAGCGACTTTGTCTGCATTTGTTTAAACACAAAATTAGTCTATGTCCTTCCCCAGGATCTCCTTATCTAATTTTATTACGATCCACTCAGCCGTTTCGTTTTGAAAAGTAGCAAACAAACACACACACGGAGTTATTTTCGCATTTATAATATTAATTCAAACTCAAAAAGATCTTTATTTGACTAGAGTTTACAGGCAAGCGCTTCCAAATCGTGAGAATCTACCACCGAATTCGGAAGGTCGGTTTTGCTGAGAAGAATCCGGCCAGAAACTCAGGAATTACTCTTTTAAAACCAAAATAATTACATAGTATGACTTTGCATGTTATCAAAACTGTAATATGCGTTTTTCAGTATATATATGTATATAACTCACGGATGTCGGCCCAGGGCTGGGGGCTGGGTAGGCAGTAGACATGCAGCTGCGCGTGCGAGTCGATGGCCACCACCACGCCGCCCGACTGCGACAGCTCCACACACGTTACCATCACGCCGCCGTTGCCACCCTGACCACCACAACAATAACATTGCTCATTCAATGGTCATATTATCAATGGTTTACTTATCAGAATGACTTAAACGCATGACGCAAATGGTCCTCGTATCAACAATGCTGTCTGCTGCTGTAACACGTTACCATCATTACACACATCAACCACATTTATGATCGGGAATGTAAACACATATTATTTGAGGGAACAATAACTATATCGACGTCACTCGTCGTGTCTCTGTGTGTGTGTGTGTGTGTGTGTGTGTGTGTGTACTCACGGGCGCGCAGTGCTTGGCCTTCTTGGGGGGCTCGGGGCGCGCGGGGGGCGGCGCGGGGGACACCGTCGTCGACACCAACTGACAACACACATACATACATTATTTTATAAAACATACTTTTATTAGTAGTTAGTGAGAGGGCTCGATGTTTCGCTCATCACGCCCTTTAATTTGATACGCATATCATGGAGGTCACTATGGAAGTTATATATCACCATTTTGTGAGGTCCACCATCTTGGATTCAAAATGGCAGCATTTAGGTATCGTGCGCTGTCACGGGAACCAAAAGTGTATGCCACTGAGAAGTGGGTAAAATTTAACTTGAAAGATTTGATATCAACATCAAGGTTTTCCAAGAACGGTGCGAAGAGATTCTGGAAGGGTCGGCAACGCGTGAGGTAATCCCTGGTATTGCAAGCGTCCGTAGGCTCCGGTGACCGCTTAACATCAGTTGGGCCGTATGCTTGTTTGCCACCTTAGAAGTATAAAATAATGATATGTGTGTGGCATAGAGGATGTGTGATGTGTTCCAACTTACAGGCAGGTGTGTGTCCCGTGGCAGTAGATGCAGGGCTGAGCCGGCGGCCAGCGCGGCCAGCGCGGGGCCCGGGGAGCGCGCGGCGCAGGCCCAGCCCGCCCCCACCGCCCCCGCCCCCGCCCCCGCCCCCGCCCCCGCCCCCGCGCGCCCCCCGCCCTCCAGCGGCCACGTGCCCGCACGCTGCCACACCTACACACACACACACACTTTATAACATTGTAGTTTATAGAATGTTGCGTATTTAAATTTAAAGATTTTTTTAAAAGTAAGACAGAACGAACTTAGGAGCTCACAACACATATATAATAACAAGGACATTATTTATTCATTACACATAACTATCTCTCCGTCTGCAATTCTGTGTAATTGATTCGTGTCGAGACGAGTTGTAAAGCATCCTATACAATTCTGTTGATTACAAGGTAAACCCTCAATAACCATGATGGAGTGGTCCACTCACCACGGTGTTGAAACAGTCCGTGGCTGGCTTCTGCCCCCCGCCGGGGGTCGTACTGCCTTGCAGAACCCCTGCACAATTACATAAATATACGACTTACTCTCGTATCAAGGATAACATTATAATATAAGATACAGACACTAGTCATATACGATCAAACTGACCAACATCCAAACACTATATATATTTTACTATCATGCAAATCATTTATTCAGTTTAGGCACTTATGAAGGTCTAAATTACCACCGGTTCGGAAAAAAATTCACCTGAAAAGAACCGGCAAGAAACTCAGTGACGTCTTTTTTTCATGTAACAATCATGATATAACAATGTTCAAACAATATTCTTCAGTGCCGGTAGCACGAACTTTTTCGACAAAGTATTCGAAAATATAACTCGCGAAATGTCAAACTTGTCATACTAATTTTTAGTTCCACTTTTCACCGCCGCAGCGCTGTTCATTTTGCAATACAAAAATAGTCGAAGGCGATACGAAAACGTTATCGCAAACTATTCATGCTAGCACTACTGGACATTCAAAAACTGAATATTGTCTCATTTGTACCCAGTTCCAAATTAATACTGTACATGGCAACTCAATTAATATGTTAACTTGTGCAAGTCAATAGTGAAGTGACGCTCTATACTCTCTGCTTTTATTTGTGTCGAAGTGTATGTATGTATGTGGTTACCTTTAGAGAACAGTTTATGTACAGGGTGCGCCCTCTCGGTGCACTTCCACAGGGTGAGCGTGTTGCCGGCGATCAGCAGGTAGTCCGCGTCCTCCCGCAGACACCAGGACAGCGACACTGCCACATATCACCACTACCAATATTTAACAGACGTACGGCGAAACAGAATTGGGGACTGCACCTTAGAGAGGACCGAAGTCTAATAGCACTACTGTGATGAAGTGTTGTTTTTGCGGTGAGTGCATACGTCTGAGAAGATATTCAAGGACGTATGTAGTGTCTAAGAGACGGCGACGGACTCACCATCTGACACGTTGGCACCAAATTATCTTCGGTGGAGAGTGGGTGTTGTAACCTGTGTCTACTCATTCGGGGACCCTTGTGGGAAGGCATTTAGGTATAATAATAATAATGATTGGACATTATCACACAACGCAATCTGGATCCAAACTAAACAAAGGACATCATCCATTTTGGTGCAAATCTGAATGTGCCGGCCAACGCATTTTTTTGTATATATATTCTCTTAGTGCTTGCCCGTCTGAACATTTATTACTATCGCACCAAAGCTATCAGTATCAGATCATTGTAGTTGATTTAATTTGAGTTCGAAAATCTGAATTTTCATACACTTTTGTTGAAAATAGGAATTCAAAATAACCGCAACAAAAGAAATGTCATATAATGTCTAACTTTGGTGCCATAGCTCTAACAGAATATACAAAAATATGCGTTGGTCGCCACTTTCAGATTTGGACCAAATCTCTATGAAACATGGATGATGTCCTTTGTAGTATGTAAGATATGTTCAGCTGGGTGTGTACCGGGCGCCCTCGGGGCGGCGGGCTGCAGCGCGGGCCGGGGGCGCAGCGCCAGGCGCAGCCCGCGCGCGTCCAGCGACACGCTCACCACCAGGCAGCGCACGCAGCCGCCGCTCCACACCGCTATCAGGATGCTGCCATCTACACACACACACACATCACTGCCTGATAATACACCGGATACCGGAGGCTGGATGTAAATGAAAATTGTTTGTTCACTTGAAGCCATGATAAGGCACACATGAATGTCGTAACATACTTTACTACAGAATCAGAAAAAACTTTTGAGCAGAATGGACAAACTTAGTTTTCTGTCTTTATACATGCAGGCGAAGATGCTGAGTGGCTAATAAAACCTATTTATTATTTTGTTCAAGACATATTGATCCCATGTCCCCACCATGTTTGTTTAATTCCTTTATAGCTACATTGTGTGGGTGAGAGCCCCAAAGAGGACATATTCAGCCCCACCATTCATCATTAATTACTCTCATAGATGTATGTATGTATACAGCGTAGCTCCCTGCTATGAATGTCTACTTGTGTGTGTACTGACTCTTGTGCGCCATGGCGGCGGCGGTGACGTGGTCCCTCGCGCCGCGCATGCTCTCGGCGGAGCGCGAGGCCCCGGCCAGCGCGCCCACCAGCCCCGACCCCGTCACCACACACGCGCCCGCACGCGCCACGCCGCTACAACGCACACATCAATGCTCTGCTATCATCATCATTCATAGCTTTAAGATAATGACACAATGATGGATTCAAATAGGTACATGTTAAATTAACCGACTATGGCGAAGCGAAAACGAGGTTTGTACACTAACCCAAATCCTTTGAGTGTAGGTGTGGATCTCAGCATCTGGTATTTCTCAGTGATGGGCACATCCGTCTTCTTGTCTAGCGCCACTATCCTCCTGCCGTTGTGGAAGAATATGCCTCGTATTATGTTTTCACCTGGAAACAGAATAAAAAGATATATTTTTGGAGGCACTCACATACCGATTACAGCATGGGGTTTTCAAGATGTGAAGAAGACTTACCTACACTGAATAAACTATTTTTGATTATAATTTATTCTCACAAGTTACCTGGGAAGTTGGCACTGTACTGGCAGGTCCACTCATTGAGGAGGTAGTCCTTCTGTGTGAACACGGACACCACTCCTACCGTCGTCCCCACCAGCAGCTGCTTGCCTTCCCCGTCCCATTCCAGTGCAGATACCTGCAGGTGAGTACATAGAATATTATCTACATATTTTCCCATAAGTGTGTAGACAGAGGGTTGCTATTGATACAGACGTCAACTAATTCTCGGGTGGTGAACCCATCATAGAGAATGTTACCATTACCAATTATAGTTGGATCCTCACTGAATGGCTCAATTTATCTTTGGAGCTTAAATATTATATCCAAGAGATATCATTTATTTTATATATCTGAAGGAGCATTCTCTATGTTTTTTCATTGATGCCACACTTGCAAGCTCTATATATATATAAATAAATAATCAGCATTACATGTATCATTTATGACAATACAATCAAAGCAGTCTGTGTTCAGACATCAGTTTTTTCTTATACATCCAACACACAAGATACCCAAACCACATACATCTACAGGGATTGGAATTTCTATGATACTAGAAACCATCTCTAATAAAATATGACTACAAACATGATGAGTGATTTCTAGTAGATATCAAGAGAGGCCCTATCAGGCTTCAGAAAGCCTGTTTAACAGCCAGTCAGTATCAAATTAATATGTTACTTAGCAATTATTAAAGATCTGGCAGAAGCAGAAAGTCTGACAACTTGGTTATGACCCAGGTAACCCATTTCTTCGGTAAAATGGGATAGCTAAGGTATGTAAAATTCTAGCCAGTTTGAAATAGATATATCATATTATTTGGGATAGCATAGGTGATGATGAAACACTAATTCTATTATAATCTTATTGTAGTACATTGTTTTTGTTAATAGAGTTGGAAAGAGTTGGTAAGAGTTAGATTGTACTCACAGGATAGGCGGTGCTGGTGACCTTATGACTGTCCCAGGGGGTGTCCAGGTCGCAGACATACACGTGCCCACCCCAGGTGTCGCCCTCCGTATCCCCAAGCTCCGTGGGTGACGAGAACGCGATGATATTCGCCGAAGAAATCGTGCATATTGGTCTAATTATATCCGTATCACTTACACTGCAATTATCGTGTTAAATTAAATATGGTCAGTCATGTTCAGAAACGAATTATGAAACTGTACAGTTATGTTTGGAGACATTCACTTATAATTTAGTTCAGGAAACTTAATAATAATGCAGTTTAAATATAGACTTTACCTTTCGTATTGTGGCGGTTCGCATTTCAGAGGTTTGCGCCTCATGGAGAAAATTAACTCCATTTTGGTTTGCTGTTAGTTTTGGTTTGGTGTAGATAACATCGAAGATTTTTGCTATTATATTAATATAATCTAATAAAACAACGACACAAAACGTAAAATACAACCATGAACCAACAAACAAACAGTGCAGTAGTAAAGTAAAGCTGTCAAATCGAGCTGTCAGCAGTGTCAGGTTGCTAAATGTCAGATGTCAGCCCACAGATCTAAACTAAAAAACTATTTGTGCTGTTTCTTTTCAAGTTGAGCTACTTTTTATTTCCTGCTGTTGCAGTGCTAAAATATGTTTTAAAAAAAATAAACAGCACTAAAATAATTACAAAATCAACACAAGCCATGGAGTCAAAATTCTAGAAAAGCCGAGAGAAGCCTTCTCTATTCCTGTAACCAACTTCACGCCTAACAACCCTATTCACGTCCTCCGCACTCCGCATACGTCCCGCGCGCCGCCCTGGCCGGGCATTGCCCTTTTCTCTCATTATTGAGTTGTTTCCGAACGCAGTAGTCCTTCGCCTGGAAAATGGCGGATTGTTCGATGTTACTGCGATAAAATGCTATGAGTATTTGTAGAAAATGTGCGTAATTACTATATGAAAATGTGATACACTTGAATTAAAACCTCTAGTGCAGTGTTGTAATAGTGTTTTGCATCATGTGCCGGACCGGGATGTGCCGTTTTGGTATCGGGAACTGGATATTCTTGTTCTGGTGTCTCCATTTGTTTACATACGCTCAAGGTAAGCCCGTTTTCAATAAATATTACCATTTTATTTATCCATCGCCGGCGAGTTGCATTAGCGGGTTGTTTTTGTTTTAATTACGATTATGTTTTTTTAATTCGAATATTAATTTAGGTAGGTAAATGTTATTTAGAACGTGGTCGTGCGCCGGGCATTAAGTAAGTTTCGTTAAATTGTGTTGATGTCGCTAGTGTTTATTGATGTTGTTTATTACGGTGTACGGGTGTCGGGTGCGTCTACCAAGGCGGGCGCGGTGAAGGGCTCCGATAATGTACCGGACCATTTACTAAGTTATGAAGTGGTCGACAGCGGGATATTCATAACTTCGTATTAGTTTAGAAATATTTGATGTGAGGTAGGTTCTATAGGATTTCGTGTTGGTCTTAATAGTCTTTGGCTAGTTTTTATACTAGCTTTTCCCAGGACTACCTCCTAGTGGAAAAAAACTTGTATCCCAGCAATTTTCTTCTCGGGTTAATATTATAATTTTTGTTAAATGTTGTACTCCGAGACCCAGGTCATGGTCTATCTGTGTGCCAAATTTTAACAAACTCGTTGAATAGTATTTTCGTGACTGCTCAAACAAATACCTATTGCTTCTCCCGCGTGGTTCTAGAGAAGAATACACATTTTCTTTGTAGATTAATGATACCCTATGTCGTTTTCTGTACCCCTGACAATATTTGATGATGATCGGTTCAGTAGTTAAAGCGTCACAACTATACAAACTGACATCCACATTTATCCGACGCCACTCAAAACTAATGTGGCATCAGATTTGAGTGGCGTCTCCATCTATACACGCCGGGGCCAACAATGTCCATTGACCATAAGAGAAAGCCTTTCCCGATTTGCGCACTGATAGTGCTAACATTTCTCTTTCAGGTAGGTATGTAGGTATTTATTTTTCCTGGTTAGAAGTATTAATATCTTCTCGGCTTCCCATAAGGGTCCCGAAGAGCTACGGAGAAGTGTTACAACATCCATTTTCCACCGAAGATAATTTGGTGCTTTGGTGCCAACGTGACCGATAGTGAGTCCGTCGCCGTCTCTTAGGCACTAAGTACATACATACCATAAGTTATTGAATTCCTTCTCAGACGTATGTATGTACAGGTTTTCTCACGATGTTTATTTCGCCGTAAACCTCGTGGTGTGGTTAGAAGTATGATTTCATTTTTCCAATATGAAATGTAGAGATTTCACTACCCGCAGTGTCGCAGTGTTTCGTGTAATAGATACAGCATATAATAAAGCTGGCTCGACTTTTATTTTTGGACGGGTTTGTATAAACTGACGATGAAATAGCTCTCGTATGTGTGAGGTGTAAGTTCTCATTGGTACAACCAAGCCTGTGTGGTGCTTCGACCAGCAAGAACACGGGCCACTACGACTATCCAATTTTAGTAGTACTACGAAGGTGGCAACCTGATAGTCACAATATCTTATAGACGCTTGCTGAACCAGGGATATCACTAGTGAGGTGCCGACCTTGTGTTGAGGGGAGTTGAGCTAGCTGAGACGGACGGTCCCACCTACCAGCTCAGCACTGGTAACCAGGTTGCGAGGGCTCACTGTGCCTATTGGCAGTAATGGTGGTAATTTAGACCTTCGTAAGTGCCTTATTAGGGCCTATACTGAATAACTGATTTATTGTTTTTTTAGTAGATAAGGTCTCCTTACCAACACAGCGTATCCTCACGGAGCTCTGGTGCCCTTACCCACCCAGAAACAACACTTCATCAGAATAGTGTTATTTGTCTGCGATCTTCTGTAAAGTGGAGGTACTGTCCCCAGGGCGGCTACAATTGAATTCCTAGTGGAATATTATTGATCAGACGTGTCTGAATGCCGCAGCATTGGCTTACTAGCCCACATGGCCGACAATACACCCAATAATGCAGCAAGGGCTACAATGAACATAGCCCTGTCGGGGACCATTGAACGCGGCACGCACTGACCGTAAATCATACACGACCCGATATGGGATGGGATGGGAGCCGCGATTGTGAATAATGACGGATTTCACGGTTACAATCGTTACGTTCAACGGGGAATGGTTTCTGAGGATTAATGGTTTTATCAGCTTATGCGTTACCAAGTTTCCTGGTAAGGAAGTGGAACTTATCAGATCAAATGATCTCCTCAATGGTTCACAAGTATGGACTTGTAGATAATCAATTTATTTTCTAGTTAAATCGCTCTAGAATTGAATAAGATGTAAGTAGTCTACGATTATCATACGGTAACCAACGGAACCTTATTACTAAGACTTCGCTGTCCGTCCGTCCGTCTGTCAGCGGGGTATCTCATGATCTGTAATAGGTAGACAGTTCAAATAATTCACAGATTGTGTATTTCTGTTGCCGCTATAAAAAAATAAAAGTAATAATCGTTAAAAAATTAAAGGGGCTCCTCTACTATTGATTATTATCTATTATAGAATACAAGAAACAACAAATAAGTTGTTTTGCGAACCTATTTTCTCTAATTGTTTATAAATTTTCAAATGAATTCATACATCTTTTGGCGTGGAGGAGTTAATGCGTAAATGGAAATAAAAATATTGTGGAAATTAATTACATAACGGAAACTGAAAATTTGATTAACACTGCTTGTAACGTGGGAGATAAAATAGGATAGCCAAATCATATTACACACAATGAATATTACAAGAGTTGCGAAACACACCCTTGAAACTGATAAAGCTTACTGTTATCCTAAAACTGCGCAGTCCATCCTGGTTTTATCACACAGCTGTGTGCTGTAACCAGCTAAAATACATCCGCACGGGAAGTTCAACTTGCATCATCTTGCCACCAAAATCGGCTTGTAGCCGGTGTAATTGAGATCAATAAATCGGCTGGACTCCCCCACGTAACAATGTGTGCACATTTCCATAAAAATACCTCAATAGTGCCAATTCTGTTGTTCAAAATTACTAAACTTAACAAATTTGACAGGTCTAAAAATATGGCCATCCTTATTTAACCCCGCACATGAAAAGGGATAGCATGACTTTTAGAGCTGTCAAATTAGCTAAGTTTAGTAATTTTGAGCAACAATATTGTATTGATTACTTATTATTGAAAAAAATGTATTCTCCTTAAAAAAATACCGATCAGAAATATTCACACCTTTTATAATCAAGAAACGAGAAGGTGAATGTGATTTTTTCTGATTGGTATTTTTTTAAGAAGACTGTAAATTTATTTCAATTTACAATATTGAGGATTAGTGTCCGAGAACTACGTTATCTGTCCTTAGACAGTCGAGCCATACCCGGCAATGACGGATATTCCTAGTCTAAAGCCGGATATCAGCGGCCAACCGACACCCGACTATTTTGTAATGTCAACCTTTTGCCGGATTAGGCCGCGTGTGATATACATTTACACTTATTTCATATATATATATATATATATATATATCATATCTATAGTATATAGTATGCGATACAATACATTTTATCCCCAACTATCTAAAGTTTCCTGGTTTCGTACGGGTAGAGAAAATCATGTTTCAAATATCAGACTATCTACTTTTAATAGTATAAAGTCGCTCCCTGCTTCTGTCTGTTTGAAGTTTGAAGGCACGACAGGAACGCCCTTATGTCGTGAATTTGAATTTGGATGATTGTAGATGTTCAACACAGCTGAACAGATTTTAATTAAACAGGTAAATTTAATTAAAAAGGTCAACAATATTTTTTTTAAAACCATGGGTTGGAGTTAAATACATACTATATATATGTTTTTTTATTATGTATTTAACTCCAACTCAGGGTTTAAAAAAAAAAGATTTTTGGTCCGATTTGTAGATGAAAAGCTACTACCAAATACATATAATTAACGCTAAACGCATTCATAACGACAAGTTATTTGGAAAGGCCAGCCAGGCAGTCTTAATTTCTTAAATAAGTTTTAATAGCCGACTTGTCTTATTTGCACTATAAATCCTTCATTAAGACTCCTTGTATAATTAATTATATCTTCAAATTAACATAGCAACATACATACACATAGCAATGTCCCGAAGCGAATTTCGCAGGCTCTACAATACACCTCTCCTAATTATTAAACCGTTATCTACTTCAAAACACAACATACTGCTCTATAGCAGCGGTACTCAACCTTTTTTCATGGGGGCCCCAAACACGTGAGAGTCGTGCAGTCGCGGTCAGCCAAAAGAAAATCGCATATTTTTTGTCAATAGCCGTGTCGCGGCAAATTACCGTATCAATAGGTCAAAACTCTGCATGCACATTGTAGCGCGGTAGCCTATGTGGAACTCAGCGCACTCATTTTTTTCTTATGGGCGTGAAATTCAAAATGGTTTAATTAAAATAAAGTACTTAACACGAGATAGGTCAACCACAAAAGTCCGGCGGGCCCAGGTTGAGTATTAGCAGCTCAGTGTTTAATTAATACATCATATCAGTATCTTATATTATCCTAACCTTTAAATGCCATGTCAGTTTGTTTGTTTATTTACGTTGTCAGGGGTACAGAAAAGACATACCTTTCATGCAGTAAGAAATAAATCTGGAAACACGCGGGCGAGCTGCGAGTAAAAGCTAGTAATGTATAAAACCGAAACACTCACTCACTGACTGACTCATAATATCTCGGGCACATACACCTAAAAGGCTACAAGCTTGAAATTTTACAGATTCTTTATAAACTTGATACAGACGTCTTCATGCAACAACAACACCGGCTTTAGCTTCACTTAATTATCGACCCAGTATCATTGATGTACGGTTTATTATGATTAGCTGGATGATCTGACGTCACGCACGGCAAACTTCTGTAAAAATATACATATATCTGTGTGGCTCTGAACTCTTGATGCTACTAGCAATGCAGGAGCGTAGCTTAGCATTTATTACGCTAAAGATTAGCGTTACAAATGAACTAGGAATAACAAAATATACCTTTAATTGAAAAAGCATATTTATGAAAGGGATTATAAAAGAATACAACTTTATTTTATTTTATTTTTTTATACCACTAAGGTGGCGTACAAGCATACGGCCCACCTGATGGTAAGCAGTCACCGTAGCCTATAGCCGCTAGCAATACCAGGGGTATCACTAACGGGGTGCCAACCATGTTGTTGATGAGGACTCACTGTGCTAGCAGCAATACTACTAGCTCAGCGTATCCTCGTGGAGCACTGGCAACCTTACTTACTGCAGAAACACAACACTTCATCAAGTAGTGTTATTTCACTGCGGTCTTCTGTAAGGCGGAGGTACATTCCCCAGTCGGGCGGCTCCTATTTAAATGGGATAACCCACGGGGTATCCCAAATCGCCCTACCTCTCTTTTTAAAAGCTCATGGTGTGATTAATCACTGTACTTAAGCTTAGAAAAACTCATTGGTACAGGCTGGGATTCGAACCTGGGCCCATCAGATGACAGGCCTGTTGGTTCAACCACAAGGCCACCACGGCTTAAATTATTAGTATTACAACTTCAAAAAATTCTATTTTGATCCCTTAATGATCCAGATTTATTCTATAGAAATAACCTTAGCCCGCGGGTACGCCGGAACCCTCGCCAAAGAACAATTAAAATGTTTTACGAATATCGGAAGTTGTTTTTATTAACTTTTTTTAAATCTGGCACTAAGCCGGCTCATAAACGCGCGCCACATTTCCCGCCTAAATTATTCGGCGGGCCGCCATTACAGCCGCCATTTTTGTGTCGCCCGCACATGATTATTATTTACGCGGCCGGGAGTTACTCGATTGAATTTAAAATCTCCGTTTTATGACCAAGTTGCTTTCGAATCTACATTTTAAGATTTGGGTTCGGACGATGATGCGATGCCGCATTTCAAATGGAAGTTTACTTTTAAGTCCTACCTATATAGTAATAAACTTACTTTGTAGATCAAATTACCAAAGTACTCAATAACGGAATGGTACAGAATCCTCGGAACGAGGGGGCATGTATGAAGAGATTGATGAATGTAGAAGAAGCAAAAGAGGCGTGCCAGTCAAGAGTGATATATCGCTCTGTGCTCTCTACCAACCGTGAGGGACTTGGCGTGATGTAAAGTGTGTACCTATGTATATAATAAATGCGAATGTATGGATGTTTGTTACTCAAATACGTGTAGGTGTTTCGGTAGTTTGAAAGTAGGTCAAACATCTCTTGATTTGAATTTTGAATATATTATTATTGCGAGGACGCAGCGCGTCATTGGATTTTCGTGGCGTGGTAACCGTTTTGGCTGCTTTGTATTGCGTTACAAAGTCCACTAGTCACTGCACACACTATATCCTTTTAGTGATCCTATTTTGAATTTTAATTGTTACTGATATTATAAAATCATGGAAATTTTAAGCTTCAGCGTTGGATTTCCGTGTCTTCGGTTTGAATTTGAAAACGATAGAAAAAGATTCGGGAATGTGGTCCAAATGTTCCTTGCGTTGACTATAGCTCCTTGCTATCATTCTGTATTGTCTAGAGGGCTGGCATACGTCACAAAGAGCCTCATTCAATTAGTAAATTTGCATCATTATCACTATTCAGCGTGTTTATCTTACCCGTGTTTACTTATATCCAAACTTCCTTCTACAACCCTCATACCTCAGTAGACTTGTTACATGAAAAAGAGAGATTGTTACATGAAAAAACAATTTTTTTTTCCGAACCGGTGGTAATTTAGACCTTCATAAGTGCCTTATTAGGGCCTAAACTGGATATATGATTTTTATTTTGGCTTATCTCGCAATAGCTGTTCTGATAAATTTGAACCCACAGTAAATGAGATTTCGCTAAAAATGGTGATTACGAGTATTAGACTCAATTACGGTGACTACACCCCGAGATACGAATAGACACGAAGCCAGACGTCGATCCTCGGAAATGTTATTTCGAAGACGTTCAGTTTTCATCTCACGTCGCGACCAGTCGTAATGGCATCCCTTATATCCACCGAGATGGGTTCAGCGGCCAAATTGTTTGGAGAGCCCTTCCGATCCTTTCACATTAAGTAAATGCTTGCTCGGGACTTCTGTACCAATGTGGAAATCTGATATACATGAGAATGGCGTACTTCATGTTATTTTATCTCTACGTTTAATTTCCTAAGCTATTATTTATTTATTTCCTTCTCTGTGACCAATGGGCGCAGATGCTATGTCTGTGGAATTCGGATTCATTTCTCTTTCCAGTTGTATAATCTATAATTTTATAAATAAGAGTAAAAAAAATGTTGTTTATTTGTATGAAAAGCTTCATAACCTATATCATCCTAAGATATATCTTATCCTTTTGCTACGCAGTCGAAGTAGCGGGAAAAAGAAATATTGTAAATGAAACAACTTATTAAACAAGTATAGATGTTTAGAACGCCTGTAACTGGTTAATTGATCGTCAATACGAGAGACACGGAATCAAAAAGTAGTCTTGAAATGTTAAGAGATTTAAATGCGGGCCAACCATTTTCAACATGTGAAGTATTTAGCAATAATGTGAAACTCCACCGGAACCCTGCAATTACCCTGTTCAAACACGTTCGCTCATTAACCACCGACCGGCTCGTCTACATTTCAATCGAGTGTCGCCAAATGCCGTCCAGCTAGCAGATGGTATCTGGTGAGACCGGATGGTGAGAGATGCGGGTGACACATTAAAGATTAGTGTAAACCTTGGTTACACTGTCATTTTAATGTTTTAGGTGATGTTTCTATCCGTCTGGTATCCACCGTAAAAGCTTTCCAGAATGTGGTGGCGATGTGTGATAATGTTTTTTTTTTTTTTGACACAAAACAAATTAAACTTTTTACAAAAAAAAAGAACTTAACCTACTTACTTATACATAAAAAACTGACCCAAACCAGAATCATGCGGGAGCGTTCCAAGAATGCTGGCAGCATTGCCAAGCTGGATAGCAATGCTGATTCTCTGAGCGAGATATGTTCCAGCAGCCTGTCACGGGAGGCCTCAACCAGCCGACGTGAGACCTCCTTGATAAGCTGCCCCATCCGGGCCTCCGGGCATCCTGGCCCCAGGGACCTAGAGTTTCAACCGCAAATGCAGAAAATATGTGCCCTGGACCAAGACATGCATATTTCCGGCACTTGAGGCACTCTAATAACCTTTTTATTATGCTTGCTATATCTTGCCTTTTTGGTCCCTTATTATATTAGTCTTGCTTGGCAGGTATTATCGCAGGCTATCCTCCATGTGTGCCGATTGCTAGATGAAATAAATAATGCGTTTAGTATTTACTAACTTTTGTCCACGACTGCTGCGTTAGTATAATCGAAATAAAATATACTGTTCTTCTCCACGCTTTGAGCTCCTCCATGCCAAAGTTCAGTCGTGTTGTCTGAATGTGTAACAAAACAAACAAACATTGTTTCCGTATTTATTATATTAGTAGGTAATTTATCAAAAGAGTTCGTTGGGAATTGGTGTTCACATTGAGATGTTGCGAATACTTCGAATAATTTTCTTTCCATAAACAGTTTGATTTAAATGTCAATCAGAGATATACGTCTTGGTGTGTGTGAGACCATAAGCGCACATAACTAGCACATTCTGTTTTTCTATCTATGTGATGTAAAAGCTTAGGAAATGCAGTCCCATATACCATAGCTATGATTGTCTCGTCCCGGCCTTCTGCAACAGCTACCTAATGAAGTGTCTACTTAATTACTAGTTTCTTTGTCCAGCGGGACTACAACTAGTTCAGCTAGTACTAGTTTTTATATAGAAGCCAGTGTCTTAACGAGCCTTTTCCTTACACGTTTGTTCTTACGAGTGTGATGTACGGCTGATGAACTTTGTATGAAAGATACGTACACTTTACATCGAGTAGTTATAGTAACATGATCGTAGGTTAATGCCATCGTCGAGTTCGTCATTAGTGACATTTGAGGGATTTTTGTTTAAAGAGAACCAGTAGTAGAAGTGATATAAAAAAGTAGTAGGTCTATATAGTTTTTCCCAAGGCTAAATATCTCTCAGTTGAGGCGGCTGACGTGATCAATTTGCAGTGGTTTATGATTAAAAATAAAAAAATAATATTTCAATAAATTATTTTGCTACTTAATTAAGAAACAGCGCTATCAAGAAGGCTGTATTAATTTAAAATTTACTCGCTACTGGGTTTACAAACTGTGGCAGAATTTGTAACACAGTAATACCTACCGTTTGCTCTTGAGTTTCACTTTCGCGAAATTAATTTTATTTATAAAGCTCGTCTGTTGGCCGGATGGAAGTAGGGTTACCAGCCAACCGCACTTGACCGGAGTTTGAGGACGATATCCGGGCTCTCACCGGCTCTATTAATAGATAGTTCAGAATTATTGATACGATTGCTTTAGTTATTTAAACAAACCTGTCCGTTCTAAGTTCGGGGAGAAATAACTAATAAAATTATTTCGGCGGTGATATGCTTCGAAGTCGATATCAATACGTGTATAGTACGTGTATACAAGGTTTATCGGAAAGGGAGTCCTGATATTTAGGCAATACAAAGTATCACCTGTGATTGTTACACAGCCGACGTCCCGACTCGGAGATCGTATGTTTTTAATTTCATACTAAAATTAACTTATGCAATTTATTTCAAAATAGTAGCAACCCTCTTGAGCTATAGCTATGCATTATTCGATGAATGAGGCGCGCGGCGGCTGGCGGTAAACTACAAAGCGCCTTACACGTGCCGCACCAGCTGAAATTAACCTACTCAGTAACAGTGGATTGTGCATCCATTTACATCTACCTGTTTGTTTGATTTCAAATTATCTACAACTTAAGTGTTCTAATGATTATGTTGCTTTATTTGATCGGACACGTCACGTATTTGTTCACTTTAAGAATATAAAGTATCGAAACACTTGCGGAGAGCCCCCGATGCTCTCAAACGTACCTACATCCATCGCAAATCTACCAATGCACAACATGATAGTCCTCCTGATTGGTGTAGGTCTCCGTCGACATTTTTGACACAAAACAATACTAATAAGCAATAACAATAACAGAATTATTAATAACAATAACTACAATAATCCGAACAAAAACACACGACTCACGTTAGCAAATTAGCGAAATAAACACCCGAATGCCTTTAGCTGCTTAGAGCGACTGAACTGAATTTTGCCTACAAAAAATATTTTAGGCTTTTATGCAATGGCGGTAAAACGAATTAGTCAAAGGACATGCGCCGAAAGAGCCGCGTAGGCTAGTTGGCGCGTGCGGCGGCGCCTTTGACTCCTTTGTCGGTATTGTGGATAGGGCATGCGGATAGGTAGCGTCCGTCGGCCATTTTGCAGTTGCGGTCATTACCCCAAATATGAAACACAGCTGATGATAGGGTTGCGTTAGCTTATTTGTCATGAAATCTTTAGACACTTATAACTCAAAAACTATTGACTTTTGGGGAAAGACGTATATAGAAAAGTTGTTCGTAATCATGGGTACTTTAGTATAGTTTCAGATACAAACACCATTGTGGATACACCTTGTATACTAAAATAATACGTACTGATTTACAGATTCATGTTGAGCCCGTTAGTGATACCCCTGGTTATGCTAGCGGCTATAGGCTACGCTGACTGCTTACCATCAAGTGGGCCGTATGTTTGTGTGCCACCTTAGTGGATAAAAAAAAGCTAGAAGTACATTCCGTCTGTGTAAGACTGTCTAAGTGTGAGAGGGGACAAGCATCGCCGCCCAATTAAACATCTTCGGTGATGTGTGGTGATGTCAGGATAGATAGAATCAAATCTAAAAAAAGTTAGCGTAGAAATAAGGTAATATCAGGCTAGATAGATATGAATGGAAGCGGGAAACATATTGCGGTGGCGACACATAATATGGGATAAGCGTAGGGGGATGACGAAATGATGATAAAAAAAATATTCAACTAAATAAATAAAGAGTTGCAAATGTCTTAATATTTTTATATATTAAATATGCTAGACTTAATATTCAAGATACATGGTGACTCTACTTAGGAATGTATTCTTAAAACTTTGAAGCAAAACGCTTTTTCTTGCCCCTTGTTACTACCTAAAAGTTCTGACCTAAGTTAATAAGTCCCTTAAATAATAATGGTTCCCTGATGAGTTGGCGCCCAACGTGGGGCCAAATTATTGCGCCAATATCTCACGCGTAACTCAATAAGCAACAATGGAACATGATTAAATAATTTATTTAACGCACACGGTCGAATAAATAATATATATATTATATATATATATATATATATATATATATGTATATACCTTATCGATATTCAATATATAGCGAGGTGTTGGATCACAACCAAATTAATAAATTCATTCATGAGTTGCACTGCTTTGATGGAACATTTTGTGAGGAACACTGCTTAGATGATTGATTAATGTTATTTGAGGTCGTGTGATATCTGTCAAACTAGTGATGTAATTGACTTAATACATATGTGCCTCTCAAGTGAATCTAATATAGTTATTTAAAATACGTTAAGGGAAACACGTGTATAGTGTTCAAGCTAGATACCTAGCTTACAGATGAGCATACTACCAAATAGGACGTGTTTCATCGCACAGGAAATTTATTTATTTATTTAATTTTTCAATGCCATTGCTCACTTTCAATTCAATGCCATGCACTAAGTGGTCTGAAATGCTTTCGGACCACTTAGTGATTTTAAAAGCAATGTATTAATAATGTTTATCCCAGCACCCGTAAAGGACCACGTATCTTCTATGCAAAGATAACGAGATTATCCGCAAGCAAATTGACATCGGCTTACCCTTATCTGTGATAAGGTGTCATAGGATAGGGGATTACGTCAAAGCGTTAGTGCCCGGGACACGTCCCGTCCGGTCGCGTCGAGGTTTTTTAATAAAGGGTTCAGAATTGAGATGGGATACGTGACCTTAGGTTAGCCTTTGAACTATTGATATAATTTTGGGGTATGTGGGTATTGGACAGTGTTGCTATTATAATAATATGAACTAGAGACAGGCCTCCGCTTCGCACGGGTAGCAAAGTTTTTTTTCTGTCATGGCGTCGAATCAACTGACGTCGTGGCGTCGGTGTGGGACCGCTTGCTAATTCTTATCCGCCCATCATGATCTCTTCCGACATCTTCAACAATCATCGTCATATTTCCTGAACCTTTCCTGAATCACTCCATCCATTGAGTCAACCCGCATGAAAAATCTGGTCAGTAGTTTTAGTTTTTCGCGTTCAGACCATTGAAACGTAGTAATATTACCTCATTGGCTCAGACGTACATACTTGTTTTATTATAGTGGTACCACGGGGAGCTCCTCCGCAGCTAGCACTCCTATTACAATGTATTCTTCAATTCAACAAGGAAGAAGCCTGCTAGCCATTACAGCAAAGAACATCACTTGCATCACATTTCTTATTCTGAACATTGGCAGTACTTACTTTATTTGTAAAGTCTACTCAAATAAAGATTATTTGAAATTAGAATGTGTGTAAAGAAGTATTGTTCTGCGTGGCTCTACGCACAACTTGATATTTATCGTGAAGTTTGATAACATGAGTCGCATTAAATTTAAACTTAAATTAAAATATAATAATAAAAACCTTAAAAATATAATATAATTATCAAAATATATTATCAAAAGGAATCCCTGTGGGCAAGGTTCCGAAGATACTGGCAGCGTTCCCCCTCTGGATAGCAAGACTAATTCCTTGTCCGAGGTAGCTGCCAGCTCTTCGGTCTCCTGTGATGTTGATTAACCTTTTTGTTATATCCTTAAAAAGCCTTATAGCGCTAGGACCCCACGGACCAAGGGTCTCGACACCGAATGGTACAAAATCATATTCGGAGCCAAGGCCCCTGTATTTATATTTCGTCGCTACCATTTGGTAATAAGTCGTCTTGTGATATGTCTTATCGTGTGCTAAAGTGAGATTGCATGCATGAAATCAAATGGCTCGAGATTAGGTTATTTTGTGAATATCACTAGCTAGCTAATGTACCTTTGAAAAACCCCAGTCCCCTGATCTCGTGATCAAGGCTGCCTAATTGGAAACGGTCAATAAGTTCCATTGTAGGCACACAGTCTATGACGAGCCGGTGTGTCTGAAGGAGCCTCGGGCGCCCTCAGTTTTGGGGTTATGTTTGTATTGGGCATCATTATTTAACTTTTTTATAATTGACAATTGATTTTAGTTGTAAACTTTATAAGAACTTGGAACGCGAATGTAACGTGAACCATGCTGTTTGGATTATCCTTATTGTTATCGATCCTAAAATTGATCCTAATTAAATATTGTTGTTTTCACCCAAGATCAGTGTTTTTACCAGTCTCTCAGACTACTTATAGGGGCTTATTAAGGCTTTTCTTATAGGGCACCAAAACATCAAGGGCACCTATGAATGTCCTTCCTTACTAGATATGCACAGGTATAGTAATACAGATTATTTTACTAATGTAGTGCTTGGAGAATCGAGAGCTCTTCAAATAGTTTTACTTCTTAATGGAATTGCATGAAATTTATTATATGTATAATGAAATTGATCCTTTGAGCCTCTAAGTCCCATACATTTCAATTAACCATCCAAACTTTTCTGCGCAAAGAGGCAATTAGTAACCCCTCTCTACGTAAGGTAAGCATTTGTAGTGTAGGGTGTGCCCTGTGCAGACGAGGGGCCGGGGCGGGGGCGGGGACCGCAGGGGTTGCGGGGGCTGAGCGAGGAGAACACGTCCCTTTGAACATTTTACATCTATAATGAAAAACATTTCATTTAATGCCCAATTTAAATGGTTATCATATTTGTATTAATTTTCAAAGGAAAATATCTTATAGTTAATTTCCTTGTTAATGTTATATTACGTTGCAGTTTACGAGTATAATGTATAAGTACCATATTATACAATTACAAAATTCGTCAAAGCTTATGTAATCGCTACTCACGGCTAGTATGAATTAATCACAAACACGACCTTCATACGACAGAAGAAATTTAAACCAATCTGGGGCTGTACAGGTGCGGTCCACAACTCTCAACAAGGTCAGATATTCAATCACACACCTCCCCGAACTTACCCTAATTCATAAGGGGAAGAAGAAAAACAAAATCAATGGGAGTAGAAAAACAATAGTGAATGTTCTCCCCTGAGCCGCGCCAGACGCAGACACGCCGCTAACATATTCATAGACAATTAGCAGCAGGCTTCATGTTAAACGAGCCCTCATACACACGCTGTTACTGCGAATACAACTGATTTAATAACATCTTAAAGCGAAATAACGCTCACGATAATGTTACGCTTTATCAAGCCTTGAATTTTGGCTGGAGGTTCTTCTTTAGGCAGTATTAATATAAATAGATATTAATAATAACGGTGGAACATTATGACGGTTTGAAAGTGCTTTGTTAAGTCTAGAAAATTAAAAATGATTTTGAATTGATTGAAATGGGGTGAAAAAGTATTAAATTTTAATATAACTACGAAAAAATACACTACGGTGAGTGTATGGATAATCATTCACTGCCGTTTGATTAGAAGAATTCATCGTCTGGTGCTAAGGATAAGGAATCCGTCGCTAGCTTAGCTCTGGCGACCTTACCGCAATAACACAACACTACAAGGGTAGATATGTTATGTTAGCCACCGGCTAACTGAAGGATAGAGTTATTACCACGTTTGACATAATTTTACATTCATATATTTACATTCGGTCATGCTCGGGTCAGATGTGGCATAACGATGTTTTCTTACCACGGGTATCACTCGAGTGAACTCTCACAGAAGGCTTAGTTACTTAATCACAGCAGTAAGCCAAGTAGGTTACTTAAAAATCATTCTGAATTCTATACAATGTAGTAGGCTGGTTCACGGAGCCGCGTGACGTGTACTCTGATGTACAACGTCACATATTAATGTCTCTACTGAATCTATAATTATACCTGACACTTCCGACCCACCAACGATCCTCACACACTCCCTTTACAATATTCATACTTTAATTGATAAACCACACGCCTTTATATTAATAATCCCTGGGTCGCGTCTTGCTACTGATTATATATCCTAGACATCATAGTAGAACAATTAGTAGCAGAAGTGTGTATACTCTGTTCAGGTCTTTACACTGTACACTAGCTAGACATTACTGGTCAAACGGAGGTAGATTCTGTCAAATAAAGATCTACATATTTGAATTTGAATTTGAGGTGACGAGAGAGTGCAGCCACGCGGGACTTTACTATTAAAGCTCCTGGGTGGAGCATCTGTTGCATGGCGTGACGCTTACCATCAGACGAACTACTTGCTCGTCTCTTCAACTAGTTATTAGTGTTTCAGGACTATATGCGGGACTATCTCTGTCGGTATGTGCTACAAATGTATTTATGTATGTATGTATGTACATAAGTTATAATAATAGTTAGCTCTGCGGTAGGGATAACATGATTCACGTCTACCAGGGCCCTTTGTTTCGTCTCACGAAACTGAAATAGGTACTTATTTTAGAAAGATTTTGTTTAGATAGGCGACCGCCCTTCACATTGTGACATGAGCCGTATCTGCGAGATGTAGGGTTGATAATCCTTCGTGGGCTCCTGGCATGCATTGTCAGATATCGTCAAGGTTAGGGCGTGGTTCCATCACTGAACATATTATTCTAGAACTAGCTGTGCCCGCGACTTCGTATTTAGGGATGGACTACCCTTAACATTTAGGGGGATGAAAAATAGAGGTTGTCCGATTCTCAGACCTACCCAATATTCACATAAAATGAAATGAGAATCGGTCAAGCCGTTTCGGAGGAGTTTAACTACAAACACCGCGACACGAGAATTTTATATATAAGATTAAAACGTAAACAGTTATATTAAACTTTTTAATATCAAAATTAAAAAAAAAGATGCGCCTAGATTTTATGAATATATTCTAGTTCATTAATTTATTTAGACTTGATGAAATATTTTATTGCGCAATATAAATATAATTGTAAGCACTTTGACACATAGTCAAAAAACCTACGTGTATTTCTTTATACATTGTTTTATTTTAGTTTTAATCTCATTACAAATCATGCCATCATCATGCGCCAAGACTATAGAGTGTCTTTAACTTTACTTAAAACATCTTTTGGTTTTTCTGCATTCATCAATCACGTACATGCCCGCGGTTCCACCGGTGAGAAACTAAATATCTGCAACTCGTCAGCTGTGGTGGCGGCGCGCCCTTACCGTCGCTTTCTATAATCGGATCTCAATCTGTCGCCTCGGATACCAGTCACGGATCGGAGCTCAATCCTCGTTTTGTAGCGAGACATCTAAGGTTAGCCGAGGTTGGCGAACTTAGGATGATACCCATCCAAACATAGGGATTCTTATCACTATTGCTGGGGACACGGGCAAACTTTCATTTACATATATATTATTTTATTTAATTTGGCAGTAAACTTTTATTATTATTAGTCTTCTTGGCGTCGGAATTATAAAGGGATCTTTTAATGTTTTATGTGGAATGCGTTGATCGCGTTTGGATATTTCTATTGATAATTTGAGGCTGGCTAGCGACCGAACGGAATTTGCGAAGTTGACAATAACAAAAAATTAACACAAGTTTCGCTGGAAATGTGTGTGTATCTATCTGGTGGGTGACACGCGGACGATCTGTAACATGTTATATTTTATGGTATTGTATGTTATTCTCAGATATCGATAGTGTGCCCGTAAAATGCACCCAATACATTTTTGTCCCGAGAAATGAGGCTTTCCAATTGTGTAATAATACGAAGGATGCCTTCCTTTTCTTGAAGTCGGTTAAACCCTTCACACTCATTACTAGGATTACGTGGTGCTACACACAGGAACACAATTAAATACGTAGTAATGTTCACTTGTTCAGTACTCAGCTGGGAACCACGCGCGCGCTAATGGAATCTGACATATATTACAATTACGAGTTAGCGGAATAATCGGGTCGCGACACTATTTCGCGGATTTGTAGCTAAGTGAACTAAAGCTGTGTGATACATTCACTATTTAAAGATTACATTGTTTCATTCTCCACACACACGTATATCATCATGCCGAGTCCCTCACGCGGTAGGCAGAGAGTATAGCACGTCACTCATGACTCGCCCACCTCTTCAGTCGTCATGGAGGCTGGGGCTGACCTAGAAAGTTGTCAGAATGTTGTCAGCCACCAGTAGGATCCCCGAGGTGTCCATAATGAGGCGTGCCTCCTCGCTACATACAAGAACACTTAACTCAGCCGTTAACTCGGGTTATTGTCTCTGAGCGCTAATTAAGTGCTAAAAGCATTTCACCGGAATATTATATTTGCTCTCAGTCAAAGTTTACGCGCTTCTCACCTGTAATGCGAGAGTGCTGTGTGCAATATTATTAAGGATTTTTTTTCTTGAACTTTGTATTTAATATTAAGTCGTTTGACCGTATGTTTGTTGAATAGCATAGTTCCCCACCGCAGGCCCCGGCCTTCTCTGTTACTCGGCCTTAGTCCACCAGGCTTGCTAAGCACGCTATAAGTCACACAGACCACCACGGTGTTTGATTTAACGATCAATAAAAACCAAATGCGATGAAAAGAAAGTGAAAACCGTTGTACCAAGTTTAGAACAATATATTTCTTATTGTGTTCCATTAGGTGCGATCCCCGCGGATGATGTTCCGTTCGCTTTGATCTGTTCAATTAGTGGACTGCATCACCCTCGGAGGAAACGTCTAAACACGTCTGCAGCTAAATTGGTCCCGACACCAGATGGTCCGCGGTACATATATATATCTATTATGTTAATACTATCTGCGGCATGAAGGCGGGGCGCGACTGCTAGCGGAGGTATCACATTTTGATCGCCTTGTGTACAGCTGCTTGTCGCAGCTGGGTGTAGGATAGGGATTGTTTATGCTGACTAATATTTAAATTATAATCTTTTAATGTATATTGTGAAAGCAAGTTATCGAAGTTTTGGTAGACTTATGTCTTTATGTTATAACTTCAAAACAATTTCAAGCGCGACTCTATGAAACATCGTGAAGTGTAATCGAATTAATATTGATATTAATTTTGTAAACTTGATATCGCAAAGTTAAGACACTACTTATTCTATGTATTTCAACTAAAAGGGCAATAAAACCGTAATAAAGGCACCGTTAAACTTCAAAGTTTGGCTACTGCCTGTTTCCCTCATTAAAATATTTTGTGATGCATTCCTTAATTTTTTTCTTGAGAAGCTTTCCTTCCACAGGACCGAGATATATAGATATGAGATGTCTCAGTCACATAACAACATGAACTATTTATTACGGAATATTGAAAATACTTGGTATTCCGCCCCGCGTATGGTATCGCTGTGAAACGCACCCGACCTCGCACATGTTCGGTGTCACCTCTCGGTGTCAACCGGTGATATATGTTTGACAGAATATGGTTTACGCCGAATATGTCACTCCGGCGCATAGTGGGCGCGCGGGACGCGGCCGAGTGATGTGTGTTGCTCGGAGATTTGTTCCACTTAAGCTATTCTAATTTTTTAGGGTTCATGTCAAAGTTAAAAAAAGGATCGTATTGAAACTATACAGACAATTGCGTTATGTTTGATCATGCACTGCAAAACGTGAATGCATTTATAGAAAAAACATTTTTTTCACTAGTTCGATTGTACAGTTCAGTTGACTGAACAAAAGAGATTTATTTGTCATTCATTCAGTTGAGAATGAAACAAGCTTTTGTTTTCATTTCAATTTATTATAACTCAGTCTGAACTAGTGAGAGTTTGTTCAGTTAAAATGGATCCAAATTTTCCGTTTTTCTACATACATGATTATACGACGTACATTCTAAACAGCTTTCCAAAATATGACTACCAAATAAAGATCGAAATATTTTTAATGGTTTACCTTCGCATATCGTTTAATGTGTTTATTTAGGAGAAGCATATTAGTCAGTAATGATGGCAACGAGCAATGTCGTGTGTGAGCGCGGTTCCGACCGTCGGCGTCGCCCCCAAGCTCACTTCAGACCTCTTTGATGTCTCGAGCGACCCTTACAGTTAATGTTTATACTTATGGTTACAGCTGAGACCCGCTTTCTTGTGATAATTTGCAGGTTATTACATTGACTACAGTTTATTATCTCATAAAATCAGATGTATGCGTTGCGTTTCACTGGCCTGTTGAGAGGATCGATTGTGTGCTGACAACATAAGGAACGATAAGTAGCCTCAGCAAGAATAACGTGCGACGACGTATTCGTATCGCCTTCCACTATTTTGTATGGGAAAATAAACAGCGCTGCGACGGTAACAAGTGGAACTAAAAATTCGTATGAACATTTTGACATCACGAGAGCTACGTTTTCAAATATGTAGTCGATAGATGTTCCTGGCCCAGGTCACGCCATTGCTAATACAAAACTACATACGAGTAGTATCTTAGTACTGTGATATCGCAGGAGTAGAAGATGTGCAATGATCTTTGGCAGTTTTTGTTCGGGTTAGTTAGTCTGCATCGTGCGGAGTTGATCAAATCAAATTCCTTGCCATTGGTAAGACATTTAGAAGGAATATTCCCTTTGCCACATCACCTACCTTCAGTCCGCGTGCTGACGTCACTATAACTAATTGAAATGTGACCGGAACCGAGTAGAGAGGGAGTCGTTCTTAAAGTTTCATAATATCAATCGGTGCGATGTGGGTATCATACAGAGTATACTGCATACCCCGACTTCCGAAGTTGCCTTAAACTTATGCAAGCTGGTAAATTTGTGTTTAGCTTAATTACTGTAAATGTTACATGTATATGTTAATTAGTGTGTTTAGTTTAAGTTACGATGGGATTGTCATATTGTAAAATAAAAATCCCTAAATAGAAAAGAATAAAAAAAAAAAAAACTAATTCAAATGCAATCAAGCAACTACTCTCACTAAACCCGTGTTAGTATACATTATTATACCGTGCGATATGGTATTCTATTGTCAAGGGGTTTGGTTCAAATTCACCTGGAGTGGATTAAGTAACGAAATAATTAGTGTTCGGTAATAACGGTGGTGTAAGGAAATGTTGTTACGTGGTGTGATTGCGAGCGGGATTGCAACAAGTGTTTTCATTCATATGAATGCGACTTTTATATGTCATTACCGAGTCGCTCTTGTTACAATCGACATAGGGATTATATTTCAACCAACCAAGTTTATACCACTAAGATGGCAAACAAGCGTACAGCCCACCTGATGTTAAGCGTTTGCCGTAGTCTATGGACGCCTTGCAAATATAATATAGGTAGGGAAACATTAGACAAGTGCAAATACTACATATTTAATATTCTATGACGTAGTTTTGGCTCCTTATTATAAAAAAAAAACGAACAGATTGTCGGTATATCAAAGATTCACATAAAGACGATCGAAAAACCGTTCTGTGAGGATCATTATAGATTTGTTCATTTTATAGTTTTAAGTCTAGTTTATCAGCACCATCTCTCATCCGTGCCTGCGGCGGAGGGATTGAAGATAGTAATAAACCTGGACTACTACGATGTCTTTACCAACTGACAATGAGACAGGGCAGGATTGGCAAGAACTGACGCTTGGTCACGTGATCACGAGCAACTGTAGTTGAGGCATTTATAGTAAGCGATTCGTCATGATGCACTTCCATAAAAAAGGCGTCTTGATCGGTGAGCGAATGACGGTAGATGTAAACATCAGAGTTTGTAAAATAATCTCGTATTGTTGCAACCCATAAGAGGCAGCGTCTCGCTCCGCCCGCCGCTGTCAGTGGCGCCGCGACTCATAGCTCCTACATCGCGTGCTTTCAGGCCATTGTCGGTCTCGTCGCCTTATCGACACTTCATAACTATGCCGTGTCCACTGCTGGGAATTGGGCAATTGGGAACGATTCTATTGTGCCATACTGTTATATACGTGAGTTCTCTTCATATTCTTTTGGTAATACTTAAAGTTATACATATAATTTAAAAGACGGCATTTTCTGAACCGGTGGTAAGATACGACATTCATAAGTGTCTTGTGAGGGCATAACACGAACGCAGACTAGAATTGTGTACCTATGTAAAGATGACGTATAGATGGTCTGACCTACATTTACGTATACGTACGCCTACACATGTTTTTATGTATGCCTGAAACGGGAATGCTAATATGATGAACATTCTTGTAAAATCTCCGAGTAATATACAGACAGACATGCTATTGCACATAGCCGTATGTAGGATATGTGTTATATCGCCGTTCTAGTCGCATTACTGGTGCTCATAAGATGTTCTTGCTGCGTCGTTATGGCGGGCGGGAGATGTATGAAATGTGCGTTATTACTGGCTGAAACAACAGACACTGGGAACATATTGCAATATGTACATATGGAACTTATGGTCTTCATAAAATGTGTTCGTGCATAGTCGAAACAAGTTTGGAGGTATCCACAACTTTGTGTATATCTTCTCTCAGGGTCCTCCATGTGGTAGGCAGAGGTGTGAGAGTCAACACACACTCCTCACTGTAAACATTGTAGTTACAACATCGGCTTCATCTTATAATAATTCTTCTCTTCTCAGGTGGCTTTTTTTTCCGCACCGGTGGTAATTTAGTCCTTCATAAGTGCCTTATTAGGGCCTAAACTGAATAAATGATTTGATTTGAAATATAATTCCAAATTGATAAAAAAACAGTAATTAAGCAAATCAAAGGACATCATCCATTTTGATCCAAAAAAAGGACGGACAAGTTCTAACAAAATATACAATAAATTGTTTTCAGATTTGGATCAAATCTCTATGAAACATGGATGATGATTGATGTCCTTTGACCCTCTCCACAGAGTCGGATTGAGCTGAAAGGCACGTTTGTTTCCCGTGGCTTTTGAATCTAATAAGACAGATGTTACCAAATGGAGATTTCCACATTAAACCCCTACGATATGGGTGTCAAATGAATGGGATGGATGACCGAATAAAAACTTGTATAAAAAATAATTAACTCTTGTTTTATATACAAAAATGTAGCCGCTTATTGCTCGTCTGATATTCCGTCAGTTCACTTATTTTTAGGAAACATACTTAATATATGAGTAGATACAATATTGTAATGCAACTATAAACTGGTTATAGCTAATGACAAGTGGAGACATCTCGTCTCCCGCGAAGCCTGCGAGAGGCCGTTACACCGTCGTAAAAATATTATGGCTCTCCGTCTCCCAGACAGACGAGAACAACGGCTGCTTCACACTGGCGCGAACAGATCTGACTGGTAGCATCAACATCTTTGACTACTTATTCCAAAAATTGCTATCAAAATTACAAAAAAAAAACATAGGATGTTTAGTTCTACTTATCGCAGCGCTGTTCGTTTTCCCATACAAAAGTAATAGTCGAAAGCGATACGAATATGTACTCGAAAGTTGTTCTTGCTAAGGCTACTGTTGTGCTTGTAATTGAATAAAGAAATAAAACCTATTGTGGCAAGGCAAATGACAATGCGACAAATGCGTATTTCCGCCCATTCTCATGCAGTGTACTACGCGAGTATCCGCAAATAAAAGATGGCACCTGGAACAACTGGGCCGGTGGTGATTACAATGAATTTAACTTCAGAATACCACTTGTAATGAACTGAAATATTCAAAATATTATTCACAATGAAAAGTATTTACAATGTTCTGGGAATTAGATAGACTGGTTAAAAAGAGATGAGCGAAAGAGCTTTGCCTACCCGAATGGGACTTGGTGTATATCGGGACGAATATAGATATAGCTGAGTCAACACTCATCAAAGGCTGTACTACATCTCGCCATATCACTCCGGTGTGAAGCACCTTAACACATATACTCACGTGTTATCACATTACGTGGCTCTACGGCGCGATAATGGACCGTCTGCGCCGTAGTCACGTAGCTACGTGCTACAAGCTACGCCGTAGCCACGTAGATGATGCGTAGAGCCGGCGTAGTGTGGTGAATTTTAACGGATCGTGATTTATATTGAAAAGGGTTTTCATGATTATCTAATGGTTTATATTCCATACAGATTGATGAGGATATACATGCACTATTCTCATACTACTGGGACATAGAAGGACATCACATCATTTAATAATAACTCTATGTGTAGAATGAATATAATTATGAAAATACATTACATCTATACGTACACACATATTTATCGTCATAGGTGAGTGAGTATTGAACGCTATTTCACTCGCGACTAGCACACTTCTTCCGCTAGTTCTAGATCCATCAATCTCTTCATACATGCCACCGGTACCTTTCCATCGAAGAGTACTTTGGTGATCTAGAAGTTAATTTGTTTTCTTATTAGGTATGAGAGCTCTAGGCTCTCGCCAAGTTTCAACTGAAGCGCTTACCCGCGAGCAGACACATGGGAGGCTTATGGTAATTTAATGAAGGTTCCGTCAATAGCAGCTCTGTACAAATGCGTTGTTAACAGCCGGGCCTCGAACGGGCGCCGTGACGCGGCAAGTACGCTAATTAGCCGCCCGCACCCAGCGCCGCGCCGCCACTCACGTGACCGACAAGTTGCATGATGTGCGCTATTTATTATACATACCAGCTCATTCATTACTTATTACCCGACTTACAGGACGGGGTGTAAGGTTTATAAGTCTTGACGAATTACCAGATGATGTTTCGTTACACTTGCTTTACCGAATATCTATACTAATATTATAAAGAGGAAAGATTTGTATTTTTGTGTGTATGTTTGTATTAAATAGGCTCCGAAAGTACTGGACCGATTTCAAAAAATATTTGACTGTTAGTAAGCTACATTACCACTGAGTAACATATGCTATATATTATACTAGCTGCCCGCCCCGGCTTCGAACGGGTAGACCACATATTTGAAAAATGTCTACCCGTGCGCAGTCGGGGCGAGGCGCTAGTAGGGTATATTTCAATACCGAATATTTCAGGGTCGGCAACGCGCGAGTTATGATGATGTTGCAAACGTCCATAGGCTACGGTGACCGCTTACCATCAGATGGGCTGTTCTGCATCAGATGCTTGTGTGCCACCTGAGTGATATAAAGATATATATATATATATATATATATATATATATATATATATATATATATATACCAGCCGTTTAGGCTGTGCGTTGATATGTCAGTCAGTCAGTCAGTCAGCCTCTTCTTTTATATATACAGATATATAAAGCTTAGGAGTAGGACATATTCCAATAAGGCGTATCAGATACTTACTGTTTATTTTTATCGCATCTGCGTACAACAAAATGAGCAAATAATGAATGAAACGTTTGAACAATTTAGAGGTAATTGGTAATTAGCGAGCAGTTAGAGTCACCGTGACTTGCACAAGCAGTAATGGAGGCCGCGGCGAGGTGCGCCGTCTGTCACACAACAATACGCGTCATTTAGGAGCGGAAACCATCTGGGACGGCTGGCCATCGCTATTGAATTGGGGCGGAGTGGCGCTTGATGGGACTGGGCTGGGCCTTCCGTACTACTTACAAGTACTTATGATACTATGATAAGCTAGTGAGTGGTTACCGTAGCCTATGGACCGGCGGCGGACACTGTGTTTTTGGGGCCCTGGGCTAAGACTACTTAGGGACCAGCCTAAATATCAACTTATTGCCACTTTGGCATAAATCCCCCGTTTCGTTCGATAGGCGCTCAAACGGCTTAATTGTTATCAGGGTTGCTAGCTTAAATTCACAATATTGATATTTTTGGGTCGTGGGGATCTTTACATTCAGGTCCTGGGCTGCAGCCCTCCGCCTCAGCTATGTACGCTTGCAACACCACGGGTAACGCGCGTTGTCGACCCTGAAACCATCTCCTCGCACACTTAAAGAACCCCATGCTCTCATCCCTTAGGAAAACGAACAAAATAATATTTGATGTAGTACAAAACACAAATGGTATCCTCGGCAGATTACACTAAAGTTTGAAGTATGCATGATGTTCTTCTAATTATACTTTATGGACATGTATGAAGAGATTGATGAATATAGAACAAGCAAAAACGGTGTGCAAGTCAAGAGTGAAGTGACGCTCTGTACACTCCGCCCACCGCGTCGCACCCAAAATAATTTTTATTCAACTTCGCACCGAAAATATAATAATTTACCAAGAAGGTTTTTTTGCGCATATAAAAATGTTGAACATTATAAATAATCCTATATAAGTATCAGTGAGCTCCGATTTGACGTTTAACAATAAAATATGTTAACATATTGGTTGGTGAGGTCACTAAAGGATTGGAGGCTTTATATTCATACAGAGTGTACGGAACCTGTGCCATGGTCTTGGATGAAGCTGTAACTAAATGTGACATTTAAGGCTCCGTGTATTGAATAGATTATACAAATCCTTAAACATTATTCACTGTTTGATCCTCGGTCTGACCTTCATTTTAAATTAATATTTATAACAGGAGCTTGATGAACTAATATGTATTGCGGTGCTAATAGTATCCACTAGCATTCCCCGCGACGGCGCACGCACATGTACCTTTATATAATGATAGCTTTTGCCCGCGACATACAAGTAGCTATTTTAATGCGCTCAACTTAAAAAACGACGGATTTTCATACTAACTTTCAACCCCTATTTAACCCCCTTAGGGGTGGAATTTCCAATAATGTTTTCATAGTGGATGCCTATGTCAAAAAAGGTAGGTACAGTCAAAATTTCAAGTCTCTAACTCCAGCCGTTCAGGCTGTGCGTTGATATGTCAGTCAGTCAGTCGGCTTCTTCTTTTATATATACAGATTGGTTAAATTGAGTATCTTTAGTACTGCTGATGTCCGTAGGCGTTCATCCCACGAGTAATTTCAAGAGAGGTTATAGGACGCAATGGGGTCTCCTAATATAAATTAAAGTCGCCGGTAAGGGAACAGTACCTCCACCTTACAGAAGATCGCTATCAAATATCACTTATCTGATGAAGGTTTGTGTTCCTGCGGTGAGTAAGGACTAAGGGTACCAGACCTCTGAGGATACGCTTTTGCAGGATTTTATAAGCTACAGTCCGCTTACCGTCTCGCGTACGTTTTTATTGCGATCTTTGTAGTATTAAATATAAATATTTTAATTGGAGATAACAAGCAATAGGTTCAGTAATGATCCACATAATGGGATGTCTCCTCAGCGAGTGTCAGCCAGTCACAAAAGCTACTCATTAAAATTAATTGATAGTCTTCTCACTGGTAGCTTATCACGCACTTTATAACGTACCCTCCCTCTATACTGCAGCATTGGAGTTTAAACTGTAACTGATAGTATATAAAGTATATTTTAAAAGTAAGGCTGGTGAAATTGAAACGTCACACATGCATCTTTTGTATAAAAAATACATTTATGATCAAGTAGCAAAGTTATGAGTATTAAGTAAATAAATTAAGTAAAGTATTGTCGGCAACGAGTGATTGATACATGTGGTGTTGCAGGCTGCTGTCTGTATGATACATGTGGTGTTGCAGGCTTCTGTCTGTATGATACATGTGGTGTTGCAGGCTTCTGTCTGTATGATACATGTGGTGTTGCAGGCTGCTGTCTGTATGATACATGTGGTGTTGCAGGCTTCTGTCTGTATGATACATGTGGTGTTGCAGGCTTCTGTCTGTATGATACATGTGGTGTTGCAGGCGTCTGTCTGTATGATACATGTGGTGTTGCAGGCTTCTGTCTGTATGATACATGTGGTGTTGCAGGCTTCTGTCTGTATGATACATGTGGTGTTGCAGGCGTCTGTCTGTATGATACATGTGGTGTTGCAGGCTGCTGTCTGTATGATACATGTGGTGTTGCAGGCTTCTGTCTGTATGATACATGTGGTGTTGCAGGCTTCTGTCTGTATGATACATGTGGTGTTGCAGGCTTCTGTCTGTATGATACATGTGGTGTTGCAGGCGTCTGTCTGTATGATACATGTGGTGTTGCAGGCTTCTGTCTGTATGATACATGTGGTGTTGCAGGCTTCTGTCTGTATGATACATGTGGTGTTGCAGGCTTCTGTCTGTATGATACATGTGGTGTTGCAGGCTTCTGTCTGTATGATACATGTGGTGTTGCAGGCTTCTGTCTGTATGATACATGTGGTGTTGCAGGCGTCTGTCTGTATGATACATGTGGTGTTGCAGGCGTCTGTCTGTATGATACATGTGGTGTTGCAGGCGTCTGTCTGTATGTGATTTACTGCATAATTTATATAAGTGCAATATTTGAGTGTATATGTATATTTACATTTAAACAGGCATGGCGCTCACAACTTGCCAAAGATGCTCAGGCGACCGGGATTGCTTTGTCTATTCTTTTGTATCTCCTCTTCGCATCGGTGTCCTCAATGCTGAGGGTCACAGACCACCTCGTGGTGTAGTCAGTCTTGTGCGGACAACTCTGCGCCATCCGTTTCTGTCCGCTGCCTCGTGTAGTGCGCTGTAGAAGGTGGCGTCCAGCATCACCAGCCTATAGACGTCCACTGCTGAACAAAGGCCTCCCCCATAGATTCAATGCGGTATGTATAGCAACGCGGAATAAGTCACGAGTTTATGAGACGCTTTTATTAGTTTGTCCTGTATGTATGTATCAATGTAACGGAATGTTTCAACGTTATTTTCACCGACTTCGAGAAGTTTGATCATTTTTCAAATTTGCACTCGTATTAAAGACCGATGACAATACAGTAATTGAATTACCATTATACTCATACCTGACCGGGATCATCAGGTAAAACACTTATTTGTGAGACTCGCTTCATACCTAGCAGGCCACCGCGGTGATCCCTGACGTTTTTAAATATATTCGACGAATAAGGAAACCAAGTGTATCTTATATTTAAGTTAAGACTAACAGAGTGCCGTCATTTTTTACACCTCCGCGTAAATACAACGCAAATGTCACATGGTGCCACCCACGTGCAGCGTTCACGGCGTTATACACCCTAGCGCTTCGAGATAAGGGTCACATTAAGGACGGCATTCTTTTTTTTTAATAAGGATATTCAACTTTATTGTATCCTTGTTATTTTATGAGAGCGTATGTTTGCCTAAATGTTTATTGCTCAATCTCACGCGACGTAATGTTTGGAAGAATGTGCCATGGGATGATAGGAGCGTATTCTCATCTCGCTATAACAAAAAGGTACTATTATTCCCACGGGAACATGAACATCTAGTATGAATATTATATGCCTTTAGCCAATTACCAAAGATTAAGTGTAGTAGTAAGATGTAGAGGTGCAAATGTTACTCGAAATATTCCTCTGTTGTCATCTATAATAAGGTACCCCACACTCTCAGCTGAGCGGAGCTCAGATAATAAATTCTGTTTGGAGATGGAGCTCGCTTACATCAAAGCTAACCTGAGTTATATCTCGGGCAAGATGCTTTAACCTATCATACATGCTGTTAGCGAACGGCTTAGTATATAATACTATCATCAAACAGATTAACAACTGTCTCTGAATGATGAGGTACTCTATCTTCCATATATAAAAATGAGTCCCTATTTACCTTGGTCACGGTATCACGTGTGTACGGCTGGACCGATTTCGCTAATTTTGTGTTTGATATTGACAGGAAAACGTTCTTATTTAAAGAAAAAATATAAAAGATACCGTTTTTTTATTTAGGATAAACTTAAGGTATTTTTTCCTATGGTGTTTTTACAAATGAATTCATAGCTAAGACAGGCAACGTCTGTTGGGACAGCTAGTATAAATATAATTTATATTATTAAGTCTGTGAACAGTTTGAACTCGAAAGTGTATTTTTGTCGTTATATCGTGGTCGTGGTCGTGGTACATCTTCTTTCACGAGCTTATGTGTTTGTTATCTATGTGTATTATATGTATATATGTTTCATACTACTTATAAAAAACAATTCTGCTTGTTTAATTTACAAACAAAACATTAGGTAACTCCTAATAGGATTTTAAGTTCTTCCGCAGGTTATCTCAATTATTCAATCGTCAGCTTTTAAACAGACAAGCGAAACTCATTAGAGCGGTATCACACAAATCAAATTACAATCGCGCTGAGCACCACTCCGCCACTCCGGCAGTCCGGCCGCCAGCGATAGATAATCCGAGGCGCGTGATTTATGGCGGGCCCTTTGTGTCCGGCCGGGGATCACTGCAATTGTCGCCAAATACGGGACGCATCCCGGCTTTCCGTATCCATGTTCAAATTGTATCGTCTGGCTTACCAGTCCTTATTACAGGAAAAGGGTTTTGGTTAAAAGCGAATGTCCTTTGGCTGATGAAATACCTATCTGTATTTGCTAACAACGTGTAAAGTAAAATGTCCTCCTTGCGCGTAAGTGGTCTCCTGTTAGCAGTATCAGTCTTATTTCAAATTAAGGTTGAGTTTCAACTGGCTTGATCGTTGGCTAGTCGCCAAAACTAATTAGGAAATAGAACCTGGGTTCTAATGAACTTTCCCCAAGTAAAGTCTAGGATAGTGTCCGCTAGTGTAGTAATATTCATGCTATCGTGATGGAGGCTATGCGATGAAGCAGCGTGGCTTAGGCAGGCACCGAGGAGTTGGCTCTCGTGCCAAAATCGATGGCGCGCCTTCTTTGATATAGAGCATGAGGTGTCCAATCTTTACACTGCATCGTTGAGCTTTCAAGTGGCGGGAATACATCAGAGTAGTAAGATGTGTTTCATAACCTCCTAAATTGGAGTCGTTATTTTCTTTCCAGTTAAGCTCCATTTGAAGTTAATATAATAACAAATTATTACCAAAAATATCTTAGCTACCCCCAAAGGGACTCGACATGATATTAAAATATTAAGTACTAATTTAATTAAAAATGTGCTCTTTATAAATATTTGTTAGGATTCAAAGCGACAACGCAGCTGAGACCTCCTGGAAAGTGGCCTATATCGCATAGAAAGCTGGGTGTCTGTCGCGCGGCGCGAGTGGGCGGGCCGGTGGGAAAGCTTCCGACCTGAGAGTACTCATACCTACTGGGCTGCTTCGTATAGATATTTTACACGGATGTGCGTTTAGCTTTTGGCCAGTTTAGAACTTTATTGCTCTCTTTCATAACATTGCGGTGGAGTGGGGGCTTGGACATGTGAGGCTGTCGTTAGATTCTGATCGTGGGATTGAAATACGGTACCTATATTTAAATATGATATATACGGCTATTTACGCAGTCAGAATTATTATTTTATATTTATAAATAAATTGTTTTACTACCAGGAGGGTATTACTCGCCTGTTTCCGACCCTAAATTAGGCTTAAGGCACAGTTTTGATTGCTCAGAAAATATATAACCTCAAATGAATACTAATGTCATTCGATCCAATATCACTAGTCTTTATAATAGTGAAGTATTGGTCTCGTCTCATGTCAAAGTTTCATGACATTATACTTTTCATTTTACACTTCTTAATTTCTTCTGACTTGAAGCTGTATATTTAAGTTGTTGCTATTTGAAAATAATATTAAATTTGATTTTAGTAACCTTTATTTTTCCTATTTTCGTCGCCATTCGAATTCCAAGTACAAATGCTTCGGAGACATCCGCTCGGGATCGCAGTCACGCGCCGAATAGGGCATTATCTATGCGCGCCGACTGGCCTCGTGCCAAAGTGCCAGGCAATATTGTATACCATAGACACGAATACATTTCTTTTTATTTATGGATGCTTTTCTTTTGTTGCAGGTAAATTAAAAAGTTGGCGGTTCAATTTAGTTCGCATGAATCAGAGCGGAACGACCAAATACTTTGTGGGCCCATTGTATGTACGGTTTGTGAAATGTATTCAAGAAATTCTTCTACATTTTATATTTTATTCAAAATGGCTTATTAACACAGAATATCAGAACAATAGATTATTATACGGCACTGGTTAGTTTGATGATAATATTCAAATATTTCCAGTACCACCAGGTCTGCACCTCTAAACTCGTGACAAAATTATTTAAGTATAGTCGTATAATGGCAGAAATGCCGCTAGCTATTGTGATTTACGTTGCAACACAAAACGTACACAACAGGTACAGCTGGGATTGCATTTTCGTGAATTGTTTATTCAATACTTGTTTACCACTGGCATCACACATTCAGTGCCCCAATTGTGAAAGCTGCTTGCGGTTGCTCATATATAATTTGACACTAATTTTGGACAAGTGAAGCTCGCTCCAGCCAGAAATATTCATTGTGTAGTGCCTGGGCTAGGTCAGCTTGATTTATTTAAGGCTGACCTGATTTAGGATGTTGGGTAGAGTAGAGGCTCATAAAGTTCACCATGGTCAACGAAGATACAATAACGCAACTAAATCTATTGTTAACTAACACTTTCTTTGTAGCTACTAAGCTGAGAGCGCTCTTTATCATAACATCGACAATATCAATAAGGATAACACAACAAAGCATCGAAGAAATTCACTAAATCAACAGAAAATCTTTGGCGCCCACCGTGGGGCCACAAATGCTCACTCACCGTTTTGGCGAATGACTCCCGTGAGAGTTCACCCTCACTGCACACGTATCAGATCGATATTGACACTAATGCTCAGATGATATGAGAAATGTTTTTATTCTACTCTCCTCATAGAATAAGTGACAAGTCTTTTCAAGTTGGTGGAGCTATTTTAATGCTAATAGCATTTTTTGACTGGCTGGCTATAAATACTCTGTGTGAATACGGTAACGTCGGTCGTGGTTACTATTCGATTAGTATTGTCCCTCTGCTACCAGCAATGTCTTCTTTACATATTTTGGCGACCGTTATCATAGAAAAATATAAATCTGTAACAGCTGTATACAAATAGCTGCAGTTTTCTGATTGGGGAGGGTTTTGATTGAAAACACTTAATATTGGTTAATCTATTCTTGGCTTAATTTTTTTTATAATATGAAGCAATCAAAGAACTTAACCGCAATGTGAAATGAGGCATTATTTATCAATTTTCGTTATATGTATGCATTTATAAGTTGATCGATCACTGAATAACTTATTTTGAAATCCGTTTCATATAGTAAGCTAACACATACCGTCAAAAACATACCGGTCTAAGGTTTTTTTCTAACTTGAAACGTAGAACCTGCAACTTTTTCAGTCCTAAATCAATAAAACTCAGACAGGAGCGGTAAAAACCTCAAATTAGTTTGATGTCCATGCGGCCCCAATTGCCCCAAGCTCATAAAACTAGAATTACTTCGGGCGGCCACTATTCCCCATTTAAAATGTTTATTTGTGGAGTCGGTAGTTCTTGGCGCCCAACTAGGGGCTTGCAATAAAACGCAATGCTCCCGTCGGCTCCCGAGGGATACCTGACCCTACGCCATAATCCTGTGTGTTTTTAGAGACGCTTAGTATTTTTTGTAAATGTTCGTCTAAGTAGTACTAGCATTGTTATGCCGTAGTACGGTCGTTGCCCTCGTACATGCAATTTTGGCTCGAATACAATTTTAACCAAATCGAGACTAGATACGACTTATATAGTTCTCGGTCACGGCATGAGCTGTGGCAAACGTTTGAGCACCCAATTTATAACTTGCACAGAAAGTTAACTGAATAATTTAGTATTGCATGCTAGTCGTTTCATGTTAAGTTTATTACTTGGGTCTCAGCCCTTTCAATTTGTATTAAATAAATAGGTAGGTTTTTTTAAACGTTTTAATCTTAACATTTAAAGCTTTTTGAGGTAAAACTGTCTAAACAAAATTGGCGAAGTATTTTTGGGAAAATGTAAAGTTCCGAATGAACTAAGTATATTACATACATTATCACTAATGCCTACCACTCTCTGGATTGCCACACCAGTCTTTTACAACCAATCAACCAACTTGCCTACCTTACAATCTTACCATCCACCGTGTTCCACCTACCAGGAGCCTACATACCTGCTGACTATACCTTACCAGACCACAAATCCCAACCAGCGCAAACCGACCCATGCTACGTCAGCCCTGTGTCCCAATCCCAACTCGGGAAGGGAATAAATCCCATTTAAATTGACCTATCTATTCTTTGCCTACCCAACATGCCTACCCGAAAAGTGATTTCGCGCGATTTGTTAATGTATTTTAACTATTTTAATATCTCACGAAATACCCTAATATGTAACTGACTTAATATATAAAAGTGTGATTTAAACACTGATTTCTCAATATGTAAATAACGTAAATATATTGGTTCCACCTGCAATGTCCTACTATTTACACGCTTTATTGCAAACAAATTAGCTATTTGGTTTCCATCGACAAACGTAGGTATGTACAAGCTACTTTTACTTTCATTTATTTAATTAGAACGGCTTCATGACTAAAGAACCTTTGACGAAGAAAAAACCTTTGAAAGTTTACCGCTTCTTATTAGTGTGTTACATTTCCCGACGCGTTTAACTTCCCGAAGGGCACAAATATAACAATATTTGCCGTTGTTGGCAGAAAGTAAACAAAATCCCTTGAGTATTGGCCAAGGCAAAGTGCCCTGAGCATTGGCGCCCAACGGGGGACGGCCCTTTGTACAAACACGCGTTCGAATTTCAAAGTCACCACTTTCAACCTTTTTATATTTCAGCACGATATTTTAACGTCAAATTCCTGAAAGCTTGCGTTCTTTAACAATTATATTAGTTTGATAGAAAATGAATTTTGCTTCCGCTTGAGTACATGTTTTAAATATGTCCTGTCTGCTTAATTTTAATTAAACTATACGAAATATTTTGTCGCTGAGGAACGAAATATAATATAGACGGTCGTATATAAGGCGGTCGGTCTCACGAAGAATATCAAACTTTACGCCGTTTTGTTGAAACTGAACCTTTTTATATGGGTGAATTTCATTTATGTTTAAATTTAAATTCCATTTACTAAAATAACGTAAAACACAAGTCAAGAAAAGAAACACAATCAAACAACACAGAACAAAAGTTGAATATAAAGCTGTTACACTTTAGGCATAATGTGCTATTCAACCGCAAATAAATGTGTAGTCGCTATTTAATTTAACTGGAACACAGTTTATCTGCATCTTGATTAATTAGAGAAGCTTTTGCCATCTTTATAGCCCATTCCAATGAAAAAAAAAGATTCCTAAAAATAGTCGAACAATTTATATGGCTATCTCTAATATTTAAATGTAAGGTGCCCAAGTCAATACCTTAATACCGCCCTCTAGCATGTGAGTCAGGGCTGCGTTTGTTGACCATTAGCAGACTATTTCCCTTGGGCCCTACTTCTGCTGCTCCCGTACACACTACGCCTACCATCTAAATAAAAACATCTTGTGAATGAACTAAGTTCAATGTTGAAACACAAGCGCCTGTATTCAGAATCATGTAAAGATCGTTAATGACGTTTACAAACCTGCACGACTTTAATCTTTATTCATGAAAAGGTACAGCCTAAAATCCAGTGCCATTGGTTATGTAATGCTAAATTCGACTTTAATAATTCATAGGTAGAGGTTAAACTCCAATGCTATGGGGAGAACAATGATGTCGTGTTTGACAATTATATTACGAGAGGTCCATTGTCTCCAGGCTTTGTGTGCGTTGAACAAGAGTCTTTAAGTAAGGGATAACATCATTGTTGGGGAAATAGACTGTAGGACACCTGCTCGTATGTAACATGGATGATATAACAATTTTATTATAGTGACTGTCTAGCATAGAAGATGGAACTAATATAATTACAATTTAATATCTATCAGTACATATACCTTCTGGAACAGCTACTACTGGATGACCAGCTGGACGACTATATGTAACCGCAGGATGTATTAGGACACGGGTTTCCATATATGCATTTTTTTATTGTTCTACGTGGGACGTAGTATTATTTCTCTACAAAATGCAAAAAAAAAAACTATATTTTCGTCACTTATTTATTAAAAGGCTTACCAACAACTATTTACACTAAATACATTTAGTAAGTACAAACATTATTAAAAGAACAGTGTAACAATAACTTATTTAACAAAATACAAACAAACTTTCTGTACATACATATGGATTAAAAACTTAAAATAAACTAAACTAAGAAGTAAAAACTACACGTAAAATAAATGTCCCGAACCACTGTCGCGGGGAAGTGTGCCAAGAAGGCTGTACATGTAACTTAAACATCAGAATTATATTCGAGCAATTTTCGTATATAGCAGTCGCAAGCGTCCGGCTTGCTGGCGGTAAGTGGTTACCTTATCCTATGGTTGCCTGCAACACTAGGAGTATAACTAGCGCGTTGCCAACGTTATTGTTAGGAGAAGTCACTGAGAGCAGCATATGTCTTTAAACGGTGTATATGTATGTATCCCGATGACACAGATTTAGTTCTTCACAAACTTGCTAAATAATTGTTTTAATATGATGTCCACCGCAAATAACGCAATCCATCCTCTGGCCACTGGTGGGGTAGCACACAATTTGGGTGAGGGTACAACCTTAGTGGGGGAAATAATGAGCGAGTTTGAATATTATATACAGCTGAGTGCCCAATTTAATACAAAGTATTCCAATAATTTCCAATAAAGATATATGTTGGATTGAGTTTCGACAATGGCCACGGTTCCCCTATGAGCTTAAGACTAGCATTAAAAGCCAGTCGTTAGTCCACGTTGTAACAAACAACACTTAACATAAAAGGCACTTTACTGCTCCATCAATCCGTTTAGTGTCAACTTTATTGTCACTAGAGTAGATTAGATGGATGAGCCATAATTGTGAACTGCCTATCATAACATAATTGTCATCCAATGGTATGCCAGTTCACGAGGAATAGATTACATCTTTACGGGTTTTAATTGTACTGACATTGTTAGTAAACTCAGCTGTAGTATTGGAAATTCTTCGAGGATAACGATTTCTTCAAGGATAACGATTAGAATAGTAATATTCAACAGAAATAACAGGCAACTTGCTAACGGCCAACCTGATGCAAAGCGGTTACTGTAGCTTATTGACGGTTGCACATAAAGGTTAGGACCATATAAAAACTTCTTCAGAACCTTTTTTAAGAATCTCATGCTGTACTCCTTTGGGAAAACCACGCCAGAGAGCTCATTCCATAACCTTTGTTACATTTTAATTCAGATTCATACTCAAGATACACTAACACAGCACATGAGAAACATGTCACAATACTGAGGAGTAGTAATGGTAACCTGTGCGTATGTATGCATAGTCTGTGATACTCATGGTCTGCGGTAAGCAAGTATGTATATTGTGTCGTAAATAAATAGTGTTATGGGGTCAAAGCCTCCAGCGAGACCATCCGGAAGGCGGCAAAACTAAATTACTTGTCATTTCATGTCACAGCGTTTGATAGCTGTCCCCGTATTTTCGTCGACAAATTGAGGGACATTTAGTCGGCTCAGTTAAATGATCATTGTATCGAGAATAGTCGGGGCTGGAGCTGAGAATTTTATTGTTTTCGTGTTTCCTACTTTAGGACATAGATAAATCTAAGTAACGTAACGTAAGTATTTCTTAGAAACGATATTGTCTAAAGTTTCGGGATCAGTTGAGTCAGTCAAAACGAATTTAATCAGATTTTTAAGATGTGACCGTAACATTATTAATAGTCGTTATTTGGCGCCCAACGTGGGATGTCATTTTTTTGTATACGCCTATTTATATACGTATATTTTTTAACGCAGCTCGCAAGCTCTATTATTTTATAATGTCATAGTTATTATTATTATTTGTGTCTAAATATGAAGCGTTAAAGTTCGTTAGCGCGCGCCCATTTAAGATGAAAAGCCTCCTAAGCGTTATTTATACCGTTTTCTCATTATTCGAGACGAAGGGACGTTCGCATGGGGGTGCAGGGCGCGTATCCTTCCGCATTCCCCTCCCTGTACCCTCAGCACCCTCTAAAGGAAAATATTGCCATATAAATATTTGTGATTTTTTTTTCGACTAACAAGATGAAAATAGGTCGTGCCGTCATTTGTTACTGTGTATTTATTTAAGCTCGTATACATTTGTATCGACGCCATTTTCACGCACTCTGTTTAGTTTTTTAATCTGTCAATCGATGTGCGTCAATTCCCTGGGAGTATTCATGATTGATGTCGTTTATCATTCGTTTATTGTCAGTGTTGCCACAATGATGAAATCTATTGTATGGGACCAGCGTGCGTGAATTACTTTAAAATTATCCCTTACCTAAACTTAACTGGTTAGTAGACAGCTTGGGATTCTCACTGACTTGTAATGATAGCTAAATTGACTACCGACAGAACTGAAAGCCACTACGGGCACAAATACTTCGAATGTTGAGGGTCACCCATCCATCCATTGACCTGGGGCATGATTGCTTACTATATTATCTTATTGGCTTATAAAGATCAGTATCTGTAGCGGTGGCCAGGCTCCATATAATATTAACGCGATCGTTTAGTCGGGCTGTATCGATCGCTTCGGGATTTCCCGCACTATAACAGCTCATGAACGTGCAGTCTGTTAGCTCACTAGATGTTATTTTTTAAATTAAATGGCTATAAGTATAAGTTGAAGAAGAAATCATAGGAGGCCGCTTAACATTCTAGCTAAATCATTTTGGCAACTTCTCAGTGATGGAAGGGTAAAGAGTACTCCGAGCTCTATAGTCTCTGCCTACCTGAGAGGGAGCTGGTGTCATGATGTGTATGTGTATGTACGGAAGATCAGCGCGGGTTGTCCGTCACAAGACTACCAGCACATGCTGAGTTGGGACCGGTTCATAACGACACTATATTCTTCTTCTACACTTGTCTTCCGTTCTTATATGTCTATTTTTTATTTTTTTATTTAATAATTTATGTACACACAACAAATTAAAAAGAACAAAATTACAAGAAGGAAATAGCTAGTACAAGGGCACTGCTTATTTCAAAAGAAATCTCTTCCAGCAGACCCGCGAGAGGAGAAATTAAAAGAAATACAGGCATAGTGTGCGTAGGTTTACATATAACAATAAACATACATATACTACATACTAAGTATACATAAATATTTATGATAGGCATATATAACATATAAATATACTAAATACAAATACATACATACAACTAGGATGAAGAAGAGAGATAATGATATTTAACTTGTTTCTTGAACAGTGATATAGTTTTAGACGAACGGATACTAGGCGGAAGAGAATTCCACAACCTGACCGCATGAAGCGTAAAGGAATAGGAATAAAAATCTGTTTTATGGGGAGGGAACTTGAGAAGGAATTTAAGGTGGGATCTACATGGGGCATCACATGAACAAGTGTAGGAGAAGCGCTCCCGTAAGTAGGATGGTGATGAGGGGTTGTGTAGGATATTGAAAAGGAGACACAATATGCGAGTATTCCTGCGGAGACGGATGGGGAGCCACTTGAGATCCTTGCGGAAATTAGAGACGTGATCATACTTTTTAAGACCAAAAATAAATCGAATACATACATTTTGCAAGCGCTCAAGATTGTTCAATAACTCCTCTGTGACATCCAGGTAGCAGCTGTCAGCGTAGTCCAAAATGGGTTGTATGAGTGTTTGGGCAAGAGAGATTTTAGTTTTCAAGGGCAGAAAGTTTTGGAGACGCATAAGGGAATGAAATGTATAGTGGACCTTTTTGCTGACTTCGGAGACATGCGATTTCCAGGCGAGATTGCAGTCCATAGTTATGTCCCTATTTTTGGCAGTCTCTGTGTAAACTATAGGAATGCCGTCTAGATATACCGATGGAAAGCTCGTGAAGTCTACCCTGCTGCGCATCCCCACACTCCCAATGATCATGGCCTGAGACTTCGACGGATTAATAAGAATACCGTGAGACCTAGCCCATTGGCCAATCAAGTCTAGGTCATGATTAACTGCAGCAATGGCGGATTCAGCATCATCACGGGTAAATGACCGGTAAAGCTGCAAATCATCTGCGTAGAGATGGAAATTAGATGTAATTGTACTAGCAATAGAGTTAATAAAAATTGAGAAAAGTAAGGGAGAAAGAACGCCACCCTGGGGAACACCCGCAATGAGATTACACTGTCGGAGCAAGTCTCATCGAGGCGAACACATTGCGAGCGACCCCGAAGATAAGAATCAAACCAGGATATACTACTAAGAAAGCAGTTAAGAGAGGAAAGTGTACCGAGAAGGACATCAAAGTCGACAGAATTAAAAGCGTTGCTGAAGTCTAGTAAAATGAGAATACTGAGGGAGTGGTTTTCCATAGCCCAGCGGATATCATCTGTGACTTTAATTAAAGCAGTAACTGTGCTATGGCCAGTGCGAAAACCAGACTGAAGAGGGCAAAGAAGACTGTTACTGGTCAGATAAGCAGACAATTGACGATGTACGATATGCTCAAGGACTTTCGAAAGAAAGGGAAGAATAGAAATGGGGCGGAACTGGGACAATAAAGAGGGGTTTGTGACTTTAGGTAAAGGAATTATATATGCTTGTTTCCAAATCGTAGGAAAACAGGATGAGGATAAAGAAAAAATAAATATATGAGTGAGCACAGGAAGTAAGAGAAGCAAAATAGGTGTAAGCATCCTCGAGCATATATTGTCAAGACCAGTAGCAGTAGAAGAGATTGAAGTAACGGATTTTTTTACATCCTCCTCGGTAACAGAAGTAAGATTAAAGGGAGAACATTGGGGTACCGGTAATAGCGTCAGTTGATGCAGTGTCGTAGATTTGGAAAGAGGGTCAAGAGAAATAGGGGGAGTAGAGAAATGTTTGTTAAGAGCGGATAAATCAACATCGTGCACACAAAAATTGTGCACTCTAGTACTGACAATCTGAAAAATGAACATAATCTTCCGTTTTCTGTATCAGTTACTGAAGAGACTATCCCACCGTCAGTCATAAATCGAGATAGTTGCAATAGCATTCCCCCGACTCCTGTCATAACCCATGAAAAGAGAAAGAAACAGAAGAAGAAAAAGCAACTAATACCACCGGTCCAGCTATCTCAACTTACACCCGACCCTATGGAACTCGCCCAGTCAAATGAGCCTACTCGACCAACCACTGACAACACCACGGCTGTAGAATCCTGTCAGTGCAATGAATCTGAAAAAGCAGCTGAAAGTACTCAATGGACGGAGGTCATAAAAAAGCGTAAACCAAAGTCGCAGACATTATGTGGTACTGCCAGACCCAACATTACATCTCTGAAGGCTGTGGAGGCTCGTAGATACATACATCTGTGGAACATGGAGTCGAGTGCTGATGAGATCCGCAACTATGTCCAACAACTGTGCCGCACTGGTACGTGTACTGTTGAAGCACTGAAAGCGAGGGGAGACTATAAATCTTATAAAATAGGTTTACCAATTGCGGACAACGAAACCTGCCTCTCTGTTGAAATTTGGCCTATTAATGCAAGGATTAAGCCCTGGGTTCACAGAAAAATACCCAATGCCAATACGTGAGCTAAAGCCTCAATCGTTACAACGGTGAATGAAACCCAACAACAACGGCCTTTTCGTAAAGCATACATTTTCAAGCTTTCTCTGTCACTATCAGAACGTGAGAGGTATTAAGACCAAACTTCGGACGTGGCGGAATAATTTAGCTCTAATGGAACACACTCTAGTTGCCGTAACTGAGACGTTTCTCGACGACTCGGTTGGCGATGCTGAACTGGTCCTGGGAGACTGGACTTTGCTACGAAGAGATAGGCTAACTCCGTGTGGGGGTGTTCTTCTCGCTGCACGCTCTCCGATTGTGCTTCAACGACGTGTTGACCTTGAGACTGACTGTGGAGAGGACCTATGGGCTACCTTTACGTGGAATGGTAGTAATGTCTATGTATGTGTCGTGTATATTAAGCCAAGTGCTAAAGATGAGGACTCAATGAGATGGTTTTGTAAAGTTGAAGATTTTATATCAAATTTGAAAGGTATTGTATTAATTTTTTGAGATTTAAACTTAAATAGTGCTTCATTATCTATTGTTAATTATTATTGTTATTTTTTGTCTTATTGTAATCTGAATGAGAGGAATGTCGTGAAGAATTTGAATGGAGGTATGCTTGATGTTGTGTTGATCCAAGAGTGCGCTGATATCAGAGAGATTAATGTTGCTCCCGCTGAGGGATTAGTCAAACCTGACAATTATCATCCACCGTTAGATATCAGCATTCAAATCAATACCAGCCACAGCTCCGACATGCTTGAACCGAGTAATATCCGAAATAGTAGGAATTGGAACTTTAAGAAATGTGACCATGTAAAGCTGTCCGCTCTGCTTACCGAATTCTCGTGGGATAAGGTACTTCAATCAAACGATGTTTTTACAGCTACAGATTACTTTTACGAGGCTTTCTATGCAATCTTTGATAAAAGTATTCCGAAAAAGATTCGAAAAACCACTGCTACTAGGCCTTATCCCGTATGGTTTACTAGTGATATCATAAGGGATTTAAAACTTAAACGTAAATTGCACGCCGTGTGGAAGCGCACCAAAGATGATATGACATATAAGAGTTTCTCCGAGCTCAGAGCTAGTCTTAAAACTCGCACTACGGTCGCCTATAGAAGTCACATGAAGGCCGCTGAAAGTAGTTTAACTTCCAATCCCTCTAAATTCTGGCAGCATGTTTCCAGTCTGCGCTCCAAGGGCGGCTTTGAGGCTAGCGTCAACTATAGGGGAGACAAACTTTCCGGAAAACAGGCTGCTGAAGCCTTTGCTGACTTCTTCTCTAGTGTATTTCTTGATGACTCTCCACAACTTGATACTGATAAGATTGCAATGGTTAACAATAGCACCGTTAGTAATTATATTAATATATCTAACTTCACTCCGCATCATGTTATACTGGGAATAAATAAACTCAAGTGTACTAGTTCTGTAGGACCTGATAATATTCCGTCAGAAATTCTTAAAACGTACAAGAAACATATTTGTATACCACTATGTCACATTTTTAATTTATCTTTAAAAACCGGACTGTATCCACCTCAATGGAAAATTTCCAGGGTTCTCTCCCATACCCCATACCTAAGGGGCATGACTAAAGTAGAAGAAACCCGCCCCATTTCTGTTCTTTCATCTCCACCTAAGGTCTTCGAAAATATACTACACAAGCACATCTACAGCGAAGTTGATAAATATCTTTGTAATGAGCAGCACAGTTTCAGAGCGAGGAGGTCTGTAAATACTAACCTTTTAACTCTTGTTGACTTTATTTCCAAGAATTTCGATGGAGGCGGTCAGGTTGACGTCCTCTACTTTGACTTCCGGAAGGCGTTTGATAGGGTTAACAATGACATACTGTTGGCGAAACTGAGTTATATTGGCATTGCGCCTGGTCTCCTACGCCTTCTCGCTGACTATCTTCGCGATCGCCAACAGTTTGTCAGATTAGGGTTATACGAGTCCCAGCCGTATCAGACGCGTTCTGGTGTAAGTCAAGGATCAATATTAGGACCATTGCTGTTTTTGATCATGGTCAATGATCTACCGGATATTATTGTACACGCTAAATGTCTTCTTTATGCTGATGACTTAAAGCTATATTGTGACGTCAACTCTGAAGCTGAATGCCTCGCTTTGAAGCGAGATATAGACGCCATTGCCAAGTGGAGCGTAGAAAATAAAATTGTATTTAATCCTGCCAAATGTTCCAATATGAGTTTTGGTCGATCGAAACACCGAATCTGCTTTGATTATAAGCTTAATAATCTGGATATCACCAAAACCGAAACAATAAAAGATCTGGGTGTCTTCTTCGACCGGAAACTAACGTTTCACGATCACATCACTGAGGTAGCCAGGGACTCCTATAGGCGATTGGGTTTTGTATTAAGAAATAATCAAGATTTCAACAACCACAATGTAATCAGGATCATCTTTGGTGCCTGCTTGTTCGCAGCAAATTAGAGTCCAGTGCATGCGTGTGGAATTCGCACGAGAAGAAATATATGTTGCTCCTAGAGAAGATTCAAAAAGCTTTTTTGAGGTACTTATATAAACGCATATACGGCTATTATCCATTCATGTATCCCACGAAATTCCTCCTGGGCTCTTTGGATTACAATTCCCTTGAGGTTAGGAGGAAACTTCACCAAATTCTGACCATGTGCAAGGTTCTTCGTGGTAAATCAGACGCTCCTGAACTGCATGACGAGTTGTCTAGAATATTTGTTCCATACAACTATCTACGCGGCAGGAGGCACAAATTATTTGCAGAACCCATTAGTCGCACAGTATCGCGCGCTCACTCTCCTGTCCCTCGCACTCTCTCTGCGCTCAACGCCCTCTTGGAGTCCAACCCTGATTGTGACGTGTTCGCGGATGGATGGCAGATGATAATGTCGGCATGCTTGGCGTACTGCGAGTTGAGTGTATGACTGGTTTAACTATTAATTAGTATGATTGGCTTGAAGCCCTTCTAATTAATTAAATAAATAAATAAAATAAATAAATCGTTACTGATAGAGGCGGGAGATTTACCGATACCGTTTGATTTGAGAAATTTCCATACAGCAGAAGAATCACGATTATTAAGAGAGTTGTGGAAATGGCGCTTCTTGGCATCTCGGCACAGATGATTACAGCGATTACGCAATACCTTGAATCTGTTTAAGTTGATTTCCGTAGGGCTGCGTTTGCATCTACGTTTTGCCTGGTCCCTGCGAGCCATTGCTTCCTTGATGTCGGCAGCTATCCAAGGTGCAGGAACATGTTTAACCCTAATACGTCGTTTGGGAGCATGGCGGTCATACAATGCAATAAGTTTGTTATGAAAAAGTTCCACCATAGCATCAACGTTGGTGGCGGCATATAAATCAGACCAGTCAATATCTTTAGCGTCACGTTGAAGCTCATCCGAGTTAATTCCCCTGAAATTGCGAAGAAAAAGGAATTGGGGCTTACGCTTAGGGGGACGAATTTTAAAGGATAGAAAAATCAAGTCATGGTATGAAAAAGAAGCAGTTAATTGACCATGTGTCGCGACCCGCTCGGGAGAAGAAACGATCATAAGATCGAGATGAGATGGGTTGCAATTAGGAGAGTGGTGGGTTGCAGTGAGAGGTAAAATATGGAGGTTAAAAGAAGAGACTAAGGAACGAAGTTTAGACTAGCGGAGGTCATTTTTGATCAGACAAGTATTGAAGTCACCCATGAGGACTACGTGATCATAAGAGGGGCACAAGTTATTTAAAATGGTGTCAAAAGAGTCAAAATAGTCGACATGAAGATTGGGACTATACAATACCCCAAGGAGCATTTTAGAGTGGCGAAAAACAATTTCGATAAACAGGTGTTCAGCAGATCCAGAGTAACGAGATGGAGACGCACTGACAATGTTATAAGGTATATCGGCACGCAGGTATATCGCCACGCCACCGCCGCCCTTATCGGTCCTGTCATTACGAATCAAAACGAAACCCGGAAGTGTGAAGTGAGGGGAAAGCAGAGAGGGTTTAAGAAAAGTTTCAGAAATTAATAGGGCGTCAATATGACTGCTGCTAATGGATGCCAGAAGTTCAGGATAATGACCAGGAATACTCTGTGCGTTGATGTGGGCAATATTGAGGTTGTTGGAGTAATTGGAAAAGACGGAGGAAATCCGGTCATGCAGAGTTAATGGAGTGAAGGAATCATCCGCACTAACGAAACTAGACGTAGAAGAAGCGCAAGAAGCAAAGCTATCATCAAGATTAAGATTAAAATCATCCATATTTAAATTGTTTTACATATATAAATAATATACAAAATATAAATATATATAAAGTTACTTAATAATAAAACGAAAGTTAACTAAAGTAAGAACAAAACACAGAAATATATATATATTAAAATATTGCTAAGCACACCATCTCGCTGATAAAGTGGGAGAAATAACTATATAACTATAACAAAATAAAGTATAAGAATATCAAAAAAGAAAAGTAATACAAATACATCTTGGTAGCAACGCGCAGCACAAACGGTATAGGGTTTAAAAAAAAAACGTTGGTTATCACTAAAGTGAAAAATAAAAACAGTGAAGAAAAGGAAACTAAACAACAATCAATAAAAAAAAACACTTAAAACTATGACGACATGAAACATAATTATTGTTGTCGAAGAATGCGTCATCGTGTGTAGCTGACAACGTTTCAGAACGAATGGAACAGTGGCAGCTGTCAAAGTCAAGAGAGAATGATACCGAGTGTCAGTGTCAGTACCCACGTTGCATTATTGAGAAACAAATAGAATTGACAGTAAACGGACAGAATAATAATTTAGTTCAACAATTATAAACATGTTATAGAAGAAGAAGAAGAACATGTAGGTTATCGTAGTAATTCGCAATAAAAAGTGAAGTTGTGGGTAATGAGCTAAATTAGTAGTACATAGTTAAAAAGTTACCGGTGTTAATGCGAACATGCTACCAAATTAAGAGGTGTGTACGATGTAAACAACCACGATGAAATTAAAACATACTGAATATTAGCGACGGGTTTTCCGTGTTATTCTGATGCCTGTCTTGGATGCTGGAGCCGATGTGCTCGCAGCGGGGTCGGCAGCAGAGTCGGGCGGAGCAGAACGTGATGGGAATTTCGCCGTCAGCGCATCAAGTTCGGTCATGGATTCTATCTTATGGCGTGAATTGTCTGGAGTTAGAATTATAATTTTTCCTTCGGTAGACCAGCAGCTTTTAATTCCGAAGTGTGTCCTGGCCGAAATGAATACTCTGTGCCTGGGTTTCGTTAAAAATTCCGAGACAGTGAATCCTGTACCCTTCAGGCTGGTCTTATTATCCCACATAAGGTGACGGTGTTCCATATCCTTAAAACGGACTAGGATTGGACGTGTTTTTCCAGATGAAGATGAACCCAACCGATGACAAACATCAATTTTATCAGCACCAACATCGGACAACTTCATTTTGCCGGTTAATAGACTTACTGTGGATGTGGTCGTAATTTCACTGGGTTTCTCAGGAACCCCACGGAGAAGCAGAACATTCCTTCGCATTGTGGTTTCGTGCCGGTCTAGGCCGAGAGCCAGCAACTGGAGCTGATTTTTGAGGTGACGGAGTGTGTCGACCATAAAGGTTTTAAATTCACGAAATTCACGTGCCAGAGTAGAAATGTTGACTTCCGGAGCCGAGCCTGTCAGCGCTTTATCCAGTTTATCCTCGTGCTCCATCATTCTTCTTGTGAAAAGCTGTTCAAGATCTTCGAAACTTTTCTCAAACAGACTGTCCATGGTGTAGTGTTGTAGTTTTGTAGTAGAGGAGTTAAGGAGAAGTTATTAGAGCAAGGGTGAGCTTAGCAATAAATTAGCACATAAATACTAGTATGCAGACTAGATTTACTATTTAAAATTTTCAATAAAACAGGCTCACAAAATTTCTTGACTTTACTTTACGCCTACCCACACAGAAAAAAAAGTTCTATTTGTTGTTGTGAATAAATGTTTTTTTCTTTCTTTCGTTCTATATGTAGTAGGTTCGGTGCAACGTCTACTCTACTGCACTATACGATCATCAACCATGTGAACCTCCTCAAGTATAGCTTGTTGTTTTTTGTAGTTAGATTATAATTAAAGCCATCTACCACAGACTACAAGTATTATACTTTAGCTCATCTTTACAAAATGAATATAACATTCGGGTATAGTATAATATACGAGCGGCTTGTCAACGAGGGGACACATTTTAATGAATTCAATAAAAGCCAATGGCTGCCAATTATACGTTATAACGCGACACGTGTGCGCCAGTAATCGAACCCGCGGCCCTCAGGGTCGTGCGTCGTATTCTTGCCGCGGGGGGCGTGTACGATGCATTTATTTTTAGGGTTCCCCGATAATAAGACCCTTGTTTTATTTCAGACGAGCTTTCCCCAGCGACTTCTTTCGTTCTTGCAATCTTATATCCTCTTTTTTATCCATTCAGGTGTTTAATATCAAAGCATACTTAGCGGATGCCTAGCCCACACCACCACAGCCATTCTGATACTTAATACACGGCAGTAGCAGTTCATAACACGCCAGGTCAGAGGTAACCTTTTGACCAAAATGATAAATCACTTCACACAAGAGCAATATTACACCATTATTTCCAATGTATTTATAAATCAGTCTTAATGTAACTCTACTGCACATAAAGACACCGAATATACACACTAAAGATCACTATAATACAATTTACGAGACTGGAAGAAGTCTCAGCCGCTCTGCCTGATTCCAGCGAAAAACTCTCACAGTGTGTCACCCGTCTTTCAGTGCCTGATCGTAATATGAGGTGATCGCGGTGGAATGTGTCGGAGCGGCTGCGCGAGGTAGTGCAATGATTGTGCAATCTTCCCGTTATGGTAATTTAATTTGCATTGCATACTATTTCACGTTTTGCCACCGACTCGCATACCACACCAACTGACACTCAAATTATCCTTTATATTCTCCTATTGTTATTGTACTGGATATTAATATAATCAATGTAACGCCTATACCTCTATATTTATACTGATCATAATCTCAGAGACTAGGGAACCGATTTAGACAAATATTTCACACAGAATTTATGAAGTAATAACTCATTTAAGTTGTATCCTTCTACGCGAGTGAAGATGCGGGTAAAAGCTAGGACAAGCTCTTAAGCTGTCATGTTCACTGTTGAGACTGAGGCAGAGGGCTTGATCAATTATAAATGTCTACTAATATTATAAAGTGGTTATAGTCACATGAGTTGTAAGGAATACTCACTCGAACTGCTATACTGATTTAAAATGTCTTCCATACATATGCATGCACTCAAAAACTCTATGAATTAGTCGGGTAAAAATGGATAACGCGTGTGAATAAAAAAAGCTTTGATACAAAACGCTGGCAACTATTGTTAGAGGCAACTTGACGATAAATGTGGTTGACAAATGTTGGGTGTATACGGAACCAGAGTACAACAGGCCCCATTTCCTCCGCGACCCACTTACACAAGGGTACGGCCACACAATGGGGTAGTGTGCCGCGTACCCCATTGTGAGGCCTCCCCCGGCTGCCCCGGCGACCACGTGAGGCAGGCCAGTGCATGATTGTTGTCATCTCATCTCATTGCAATCCCAAGACAGATGCGCGTTGAAATTTTGAAGATGATAAGTTGTCCTAAACTGAATACATGATTTTTTGATTTTTATATCAACTTACAAATACATAGTTTGGACATATAGAATGAATGTTTAGAGACTGACAAAATACATATACAATGTCTATGTGAGAGGAAGGCCAAGGTATATCTTTCTAAATAAATAAAAATTGTTTATTCAGTTTAGGCCTTAATAAAGCACGAATGACGAATTTTATTTAAGCGTTGATTGATTTCCATAAGTAAAAAGTATTCAATGATTGAAGGTAGATGTAAAGGTACTCTGAACCAACCGGCGGGCATGTATGAAGAGATTGATGAATGTAGAAGAAGCAAAAGAGGTGTGCCAGTCGAGAGTGAAATAAAAGGGATTGTATCAGTAGTCTGGTATCCAAAGTATACACTTGGGTAGTTTGGTACCATATCGCGGTGTATGATTCCATTCTAGAAATGTCTCGTTGATAGAACTAGCAATACGTAAAGTGGCGGTAGCATTAACATTTTCGACTTCGTATTCGAAAACGTAATTCGCGAAATGTTAAAATTATCATACATAACTTTAGTTCCACTTTTCTCCGCTGCAGCGCTGTTCATTTTTCAGTTAATATAGTCGAAGGTGATACGAAAACGTTGTCGCAATTTATTCATGGTCGCGCTCCAGGCTCTAAATATCAAGTATTGACAGCGCGGCGGTATAAGTATAGGTACCGCCGCCGGCGGGCAGCGTGTGGCGTCCGGTACACCTGAGCCCGCCTGCTAAACCTGTGAAATATTATCACCAAACCAACATACCAGCCATAGAGCAGCTATCTGCAGAGAGCGCACATCACACTAGCAAGGTGGAACACGATGGGGCAACATTACAATAACCGGGCCACGGTATCAAGTTTGGGAAACACTGAACTAGGTGTATACACAGCTGAGTACCTTTAGCAGTTGCATAGTAACACAACTGATTAATACAATCTCTAGTCAAGAATATCAGGAAATTTATAATTTTAGACTTGCTACTGGTAGACATTCCATTTCACATTTATCTGGTTTCAAAGATCACATACTAGCGTCCTTACCATCCTTAAACAGCGCCACAGAGTCATATTCCCCGATGGAAAAAGAAGACGCCATGTTGAAGTATTTTGTATGAGTTGTATATATATAATGTGTGTGCCCCTCTGTCCACATACATACTCTATGGTACGGCCGGCTGAGCCGCTCGAGCTAACGGCGCGGGTTAAGCGCCCCGCGATATTAGCCGCAAGCTGGGTCGCCTGCGCTTCCAAATCCTTTACTTTTATTTGAATTTGATGTTTACATTCTAATAAATTGTTATTCTATCGAGACAGATTTTTATGCGGTTTATTTTAATAGATAGAGTGTTTCAAGAGGAAAGTTTATATGTATAATTTATTTGTGTTTTGTAGGTTTTTAATTTATAGGGATAACGCTGGCCGGGCGAAGCCGGGGCCGGGCGCTAGTATTATGTATGTGTATAATGTACGTTACATATAATCCAAGATTTAATTCGCAGGCTTTATAAGACACAGGTCCTGGTGGGGTGGGTTGATCTGCGGGGTTAAGCAACGTTTCTCGGGTCAATTATGGGATGGGTGTCCGCCCATGCCCCAATATTGACAGAAAGTAATAAACGGATCCTCCCCTAGTATCCTGGCCTTTTAATTGTGATTTCCGGCGCCTGCGTCTGGCGCGGGCTCGCCGGAACGTGGTGTAGCTTGTAGGCTCATCACGAGAGGGGCTCGGAGCGTTATTGCTGCGCGTTGTACCATCGAGAATACATGAGGATTAAGAAAACATCAAGTTTGCCGCATTATACCCAGTGCCGGCGTTAATGGGGAGGGGCTTGATGGGGCGACAGCCCAGGGCGTCAAATATAGAGGGACACCTTATAAAGAAAGGTGAGCTCCAAAACTTTCTACGTCCGTGTCGTTGGCGCCGGGTTACAGCTAAAGGAAAGATTCAGTTTTAATACAAATTCATACCCGTTCAGCAAAAATTAAATCTTCGCTAATGATGTCCGTCAGTGGGCGCCACAATATTGTTGCCCGGGGTATCAGTGGCCCTAACGCCGGTACTGATTTTATCTTCTTTCCAAACCGATGGTAAAGTATCGTCTCAGAGTAGACAATATACTACGTGTATCGTTGAATTCGACATTCATAAGTGCCAAGTACACAATATTGATTTTGATTCTGTCTGCGTAAAGAATGCGCACACTATATTAAATATACCCTGTGTTATGTTATGTGACTCCAGAATTGAGAGGAATCTAACGGTATCTCATATGTTTAGATACATCAAGCCGCTTAGTATACAGTGTATAGAACGTGCAAATCAAATAGACAAGCATACGAAAATAATTATGTATATAGTCTACTTCTCTATTCAATTAATACTGTGATGAGCCCCTCAATGTTTGAAGTAAACAGCAAACTTACGTGGGCGTATTTTTAAATGTTCTTACTTATTATGATAATTTTTGTTCAACCCTAATATCGAGTTAACTTAAATAATCTTTTCAATACTTGACTGTGGTCTCATCGCCGTTATTGTAATCTCCACCTTAATTTAATATCGATAAGTCTCAAATTCTATCAGATTGTGCTTGTTAAGACGCAATATAACATCTAATGAACTTTCCGGTAATTTGTTTAAAGCTCAATATTGTCTGTCGCGTCATCGCGTCAATAGAAAATGAACTTTATGTGTGAAAGGTCGAGTTGAGAATTGTTTATTGAGTGGTTTGTTTCCATAGCTTTCTGTAGCAGGGTCGTGAGATGTAATGATGTGTCCTAGGTTCTGTATGTGATACGTGCACGGAACTTATCATATAGACGGCAGTACATATTATGATAAGGCATTACTTCCTGTGTGAGTGTTTGTTGTCTGTGACAACTTTTTTGATAAGGTGTATTAAAAAAAACTTCACGCCTTCCACCACGGTCCCCGAAGGGCTAGCCAGAAGTGTTACAACACCCACTTTCCACCGAAGATAATTTGGTGTCAACGTGACAGATGGTGAGACCATCGCCGTCTCTTAGGCACTACATACGTCCTTGAATTTCTTCTCAGACGTATGCAGGTTTCCTCATGATGTCTTCCTTCACCGTAAAGCTCGTGGTGTGACTAATCCTCATTGGTACAGGCCGGGGTTTGAACCTGGGCCCATCAGATGACAGGTCATTGCTTCAATTTTAGATTCGCTGCTCTCTAGAACGTCCCTACGAGTACTTTATTGGTTCAACTTTAATAAGTAAGTAATGATGTTGCAGCCAGTCTCCGGGTCCGGTCGGCGACAGGTCGCAGGCTAATGATATGCATTTAATTACGCCAAGAGCACGCGACAGGCGCACAAGCGCTGCTAATTGCAGACGGCCCTCATTACGTGTCCCGGCTTTACAATAGCGATAGGCTGCTACAATACTGGTGCGTCTAGACGAGCTAAATTGTATCATTTACGACCGAACACTGAAACGATATTCAAAGTGTGAAGGGCCATTAACTGTTTGAAGCGTCGTCAAAATACAATATAGCATGTAAATTCGGAGGACACTCAAAATTAATGTGGCTTTAGATTTGAGTGGCGTTTCAGTATTCGGCCATCACTTATGTAGATTATAGAACCTTCGCACTTGTAGAACAAACCTTCTAGGCTGGAATTTCCACTGATGTTTTGTAAGTAGGTTTCTACGTCATAAATGGAGCCTACAATCTTGATCACTATCAGTAGAAGCTGTGCGTTGATGTATCATGTCATATAATCAAATTATCCATCGAAGACAATCGAGTCTGTAAAAGCAGAGAAAAATGTACTTGACTATTTGCCTTTATTACTGTATCTGTACCCATATATATTAGTATATGTTACTCTTATGTTAACGAATACCTACTAAATATTATTTTATTTTTATATCGGAGTATGGAGGTCGGAATTTCAATTTGTAAACGGGCGTAGTGCGTAGTCACGCACTGCAAATTCCGTAAGCCCTATCAACCCTAAGAATAATCTCAAAATAAAATGTCTTCAAACATTTCAGCCCTTATTAATATTTATGTAATATCTTTGAAACATTGTTGGCGCGGCATATGCCGAGCATTCCTCAAATAACCTTTGCATCGTGTTCCCCGAGTGCTCCGTGTCCGTACAGTACGCGACGCGTCGCCACATTGTTCTATCAATCATGTCGACACGTGACGGATTATGACAGGTGGCATTTGTCACCGGCTGCCTGATGGTGCCACCACCATATGTGCGTGCTATGATCATGTGGAACTCCTCTACATTATACAACACTAACAACATCTGTAAAGGTCACAGCTCACTGAAATCGATCGACTGGTTTGATGCGAGATGTCAATTTATACGTCACTAGGTTGTGCGAGCGAGACAGATACATTGCAAAAATATGAATTTAAAGATAATGGATTGTGTCCTATCTCGCTCGCACGTTACAATAGTTTTTGACATTGGCAGAGCGGAAACAGACGCCGCGGTTTGTTATTTAAATATTTAGTGAATCTCATATCTGGAACCTTTCTTATTCCACTAAGGTGGCAAAGAATTATACGGCCCGTCTGATGGTAAGCGGTTACCGTAGTCTACGGACGCTTGTAACACCAGCGGTATCACTCGCCATAGATCCGTTATATGGCAACTGGAAGAGACTAGTTTGCCGGGCCACGGAGGGGTGGGGGTGTGAGGTCTGGTGCGGGGAGGGCGGGTATTGGAATAGACAGCGAAGACTCTCATTAAACAGTTAATTATCCAACGCTAATGGTCTCCACGGCTCGCGTCCCGCTTAATGGCAGCCTGGTGTCTGGTGGGTTCATCACCGCGGCCTGTGATACTCATACACTTTATAATTAGGTAAACCGGCCATGTTCCAAATAGACAAAACGGTTAACAACTTTATTTACGGTTCAGAACCAACGCTGTCCCAGATTAAGATACTCCTTTCAGTGTCGCGGTGTTTGTAGTTAAACTCCTCCGAAAGTGCTTGACCGATTCTCATGAAATTTTGTGTGCATTTTGGGTAGGTCTGAGAATCGGACGACATCTATTATCATCCTTATTTAAGTTAGTTCTATATATTTGGATGGTGTTGCAAGCACTATGGTCACGGAACGGTATACCGTGGTAAGAACCCGTCAAAATGTATTTTAAACATTCAAATTGAAGCCGCGAAAGTTTAATTGAAACCAATAACATACCACTTGAAGCAACCAACATTGTTTTCACCCGCAGAATATCAAAAGTGTTTTTACATTGTGTAACGATGACTGCTATTCTGGTATATGTATTAATGCATTGCGATGGACCAAAACGGTTTTGGATTCCAACTCTTATTAAATCTTATAAAACAATAGTTCAACTGTCTGTAAAGCATCCCCAAAGCGAATCAAAAGTTACCTAATATTTAAGGTGCAATTTAAATGTTCTCCTGCCTTCCAAACTAGCGCTCCGACTGGAATCTGGAATCCTTCAAATAGTTGCGCTCTCTTGAAAGTAATAAAGTTTTATTATGCCGTTAACACCTCAGCTCATCTGCTATATGCCTCCATATATATTACATTATATACACTAGCTGTTTATTATGACAGACACTCCACATAATATTCTGACGGCGCTGCTAGTACACAGCAGGTTTCCTCACCATGTTCACACACACATTACTCGGGCTCCGTGCCATAGTCCACAGTGGCCAGTGCGGGCGGTGGACTTCACACACGGCTTTGATACTCTTCTCACACGTATGCAGGTTTCCTCACCATGATCACACACACATTACTCAGGCTCCGTGCTATAGTCCACAGTGGCCAGTGCGGGCGGTGGACTTCACACACGGCTTTGATACTCTTCTCACACGTATGCAGGTTTCCTCACCATGTTCACACACACATTACTCAGGCTCCGTGCCATAGTCCACAGTGGCCAGTGCGGGCGGTGGACTTCACACACGGCTTTGATACTCTTCTCACACGTATGCAGGTTTCCTCACCATGATCACACACACATTACTCAGGCTCCGTGCCATAGTCCACAGTGGCCAGTGCGGGCGGTGGACTTCACACACGGCTTTGATACTCTTCTCACACGTATGCAGGTTTCCTCACCATGTTCACACACACATTACTCGGGCTCCGTGCCATAGTCCACAGTGGCCAGTGCGGGCGGTGGACTTCACACACGGCTTTGATACTCTTCTCACACGTATGCAGGTTTCCTCACCATGTTCACACACACATTACTCAGGCTCCGTGCCATAGTCCACAGTGGCCAGTGCGGGCGGTGGACTTCACACACGGCTTTGATACTCTTCTCACACGTATGCAGGTTTCCTCACCATGTTCACACACACATTACTCGGGCTCCGTGCCATAGTCCACAGTGGCCAGTGCGGGCGGTGGACTTCACACACGGCTTTGATACTCTTCTCACACGTATGCAGGTTTCCGCACCATGTTCACACACACATTACTCAGGCTCCGTGCCATAGTCCACAGTGGCCGGACGTGCATGAAACTTAGTGCTAGGTCTTTTTTCATGTAACAATCGTGATATAACTGTTATTAGAATTGTTCTAGACATAAGTATTTACAAAGATCATATTGAACGCTACCATCTACCATGTTGGTTTTGTGTAACACAGTGCGCTAGGGATTGCAATCCGGAAAACCGGATCCGGCATCATTTTACGCTTAACGGATCCAGTACAAAAATACCGGATCCGGTATATTGGTTTATTACTTAAAATTCTACTTAAAATAATTCATTAAATAATCTTTATCTCAAGAACGCGTGGAGTTATCAAATTGAAATTAATATGAAATACCCGGGTCTATGGTCTCTTTCGGCTGTAAAATTTTTTGCTTGGTTTTTAACTGTGTACTCTATAGCTTATGTTATTGTTGTGCTTTATATTTTTATCGTTGTACGCACCTGTAAATGACTGGTTCATATAGTTGAATACCCTATACTAAGCATCCATTAATGTTCTGTGATTGTTCGTTGGTGTGTCTAAATAAATAAATAAAATAATCAAGCTAACAATATTCCTGTTTCGCGCTGTTGAGAGTCACCGACGAATAATGACCTCATTTGAAGTTCGCCTAATTTTAACCTTACCTAAGCCTTTCCTACAAGTGGGCACGGAACCCGCGGTGTGCGAGTCCGACTCGCACTTGGCCGGGTTTTTTTATTTAAGAGTCTTGTTTATAACTTTGTATTTCTCGGCAAGCATCATATAAGGCCGCCCCGCCTCGGGAGCAATATTCGTCAGTGGTCAGTGTCCCGCTTCCAATCAGACCTCTTTGTGCCTGCTCTGTGCTGCTGACACACACACACACACACACACACACACTCTGCCATTGTTTTTATTTTAAGCCTTTGTAGTTTCGACAATACTCGTATTGCCCGCGATTGGGACGCGGTTCTGATCTATATAGAGTGGTGTTTTCTTTTTCGTGAATGTGCTTCGAATGAATCTCGACCACAATGAAAGTGTTTGGGATTTAGCTTTAATTACAAAAATATGATACTCGAGCAAATTGTCTCAAGTCCAATTGTGTTGGTTCGGGATTCCGACTCAGAGGTCAGATACTGGATGTGAGTTGACCTGACATAACATAACTCGCGTCATACATGATGTGACCCGGGGAGGTCACTCCTGTCTGACATAATGATGCTGGGAGACACCGGCCGTCCTGAAGAAGCTGCTAGGGCTGCCACGCCCTTGAAAGTCTTTATAGAGAAGAGCGCCATCAAAATTATGCATACAAATAATTTACTTAATAATATATTAAAATGCTTAGACAATTATTTTAAGTTGTCATATAAATAATATTTCTAAATACAGGAACAATATGCTAATTTAGAAATAATATACTCATTGCATTAAATAAATTTAAATTGTAACTAATCCAAAATTATTCTGTGTCAGATATGAGAACTATAATAAATTATTTATGCAGTGCCGGAATACAACTTACATATTTCACCAAAAAATTACCAAAGTTGTGGCAGCCCTAGCTGCGAATATGATTGATGTTACTTTGGAAATAAATCTGGCGAATTGTTATCGGAAATGTTTGATACAGATAAGTTACGACACGACTGAGGAATGTTATCACTGAACACAAAATACGCTCCACACAAACATACACAATGATATTTAATATATTTTGATTCATTCCGCTCGAAATTGTTTTATACGATACAGGTTGTATTCAAACGGTCTGCCCCCTGCTGAGGAGGATTTTCTGCAAAGTAAAGTCTTATAATAAACGTTTTATACATTGAAGTAGTTGTATAACTCTTATTGCGGGTGATGTGCCGAGTACTGAGTGTATTACAGTAACATTTTTTTATCTTTGTCTTTTTGGACACGCTCATCTCCAAAACTACCCATTGGGTTTCACAGGTGATTTAATAAAAATTGATCCATGGAAATAAGGTAATATCATAGTTTAATGATCGAAATAAGATTAGAGCACACGTTCAACAAGTAGACAACGTAGCGGGTTCTAATGCGTGTTCAGCGACATCTTGTGGCTAAGATGACGAACATAAACTATAACATCTTGGACATAGTATATTAATATAGCAGTGTACTCGGTGCCACTGCACTGCACTGCACTGCAGCGAGTGGCACTCGATGGTGGCCGCTGACTCAGCTCACAATCAGGTCAATTAGGATGAGGGCCCTCGCCGGGTGTTGGCTCCGGGCTCTTACTCTTGGAACTGTTCAAACTGTCTGTACTTTGTTCTATAGATTGTTTGCTGTGTGCTCCACAGACCTAGGATCTTCGCTACGCTGGTATGCTCTATGTTCCCTGTCTTTTTAGGGTTCCGTACCTTAAAAGGAAAAAGGAACCCTTATAGGATCAGTATATACTATAAGGGTAAAAGTAAATCCTATCATAGTCTGTCTGCCTGTCTGTCAAGAATATTTATCTCAAGAACGCGCGAGTGATACCTACCCCTGGTGTTGCAAGCGTTCATAGGCTACGGTGACCGCTTACCATCAGGTGGGCCGTAAGCTTGTTTGTCACCATAGTCGTATAAAAAAAAGTCACCAAATTGATATTAATATAAAAAACCCGGGTCTATGGTCTCTTTCGGCTGTTAAATAATCAAACCTGTAAGTCAATATGAAGAAAAGATATGACCGTTATGTCGCAAATTTTGCGATTTCACAAGGGAAGCAAAACCTATAGGGTACACATGTAAAGGAATAAATCTAAAAACCGTAAATATGTTTTTATTTTTATGCTAATGTACAAAAAAATATTCCTGAATCGCGCTTTTGAGAGTCACCGACGAATAATGACCTCATTTGAACTTCGCCTACTTTTAACCTTACGCAAAAAGTGTACAGAACACTCGGTGCGCGAGTCCGACTCGCACTTGGCCGGTTTTTTATATTACGGTAGTTTTTTTCCTTGTGTACACTGGAATGTTATATTTTATACTGATTGGAGCTTACCTCTTAAGAATCGCTGTTTTCATATGTTATAGGCCCCCAGAGGCCCAAAGCAGTAAACTGCAGACGCACGTGCGGGCTGACACACACGATTTAATACAAAAAAAAAACATTTAAAACATCGATTCAGTTTTAGTAATAAGCCGAGAGGCCAGAAATCTCAACAAATCCGCACGGGTGGCAGCCCTAGAGCCCATTGTATTGACTCGGTCCCAGTAGGGACTGGGACCGAGTCAATACAATCAAACTGAGTATCAACAAGACAAACAAGCCACGGTGTCAGGCGTTCATCCCGTCGCTACCTGCCTCCTGCACATCTGCCCGTCTGTTTGTTCTGTCCTTGTTTTACACATATAGAGGACTAGCCGTGCCCCGCGGGTTTATATAAAAGTACTTTATTACTTAGGGATAAGGTACATCTTAATATATAAAACTCTCGTGTCACAGTTTTCGTTGCCATACTCCTCCGAAACGGCTTGACCGATTTTGATGAAATTTTTTGTGCTTATCCGGTATCTATGAGAATCGGCCAACATCTATTTTTCATCCCCCTAAATGTTAGGGGTAGTCCACCCCTAATTTTTTTAAAATATTTTTTAGACCGATTTCAAAAATTATTTCACCGTTAGAAAGCTACATCATCACTGAGTAACATAGGCTATATATTATACTAGCTTCCCGCCCCGGCTTCGCTCGGGTAGACAAAATATTTGATATAAAAGTCTACCCGTGCGAAGCCGGGGCGGGCCGCTAGTTTTTAATAAAGAAATAATCGCCTCAGTAGTTCGAGAGATTGATGGTGGCATACAGTTCTGTTTTTTTATAATATCAATTAATTTCGATAGCTTTAGTTCTGGTTAAAATGTACATGTATTTGCTAACATAGTTGCTATATTATTATGTTATAATATACGATAGCCAGGATAATTTACTACAATCCCTGTACAGATATGTCTGTCATGTAACTATGTTATATTATCTGTGGTTGGAGTGCGCGTGCGCATGCGGGCGCCCGGTCTATTTGTATTGATTGTGTGCCGATGGTAGCCCCTGTCTGCCTGTGATTTATTGACGCACAGATGGACAGTTCTGAGGTATTTGTACATCAGATAATAGTTTATAGTATTTACTATCTTTTTCAAGGGTGTGCTACGTCGCGTCGGTTTGGACACGAATGAGTAATAAAAGATTGATAAATAAACAACATAAACAATGCTCATGTGAGCGGAAGACAAAGCCGTGGAAGCACTGACATTTAAACAACTCACCAAAGTACTCAATGATGGCATGGTAAAGAGTACTCGGAACCAGCGGGCATGTATGAACAGATTGATGAATGTAGACGAAGAAGCAAAAGAGGTGTGCCAGTCGAGAGTGAAATGGCACTCTATACTCTCTGCCCACCCCGTAATTATTATCTAAGAACAATAATTGCATGGTCTGTAATGTATTGTGTATTGATTCCAGGAGGTGAGGAGCAGGAAGACTTCGGCGTGCGCTTCACGACGGAACCCAGCGACCTGGTGGTGGCGGAGGGCGACGGCGCGCTGCTGCCCTGCGCCGCCAGCGCGCGCCGCGCCGTCCGCCTGCAGTGGAGGCACGCGCCCGCCGGCGCCGCGCCGCCAGCGCGGGACGACGGGCTCGCCGCGCACGACGCGCACAGGTCACCCTCACCACACAATAATACCAACGTGGACTCCAGCCGGGCACAATGAAACGCTAAGCAAACAAGCCAAGGGCGTCCTTTAGTGGGGCTAGGACCTCGGCTTAGGGCGTTACTGGGGGGCAAGCTAGGGAGCCGGGTTGGACTGGTATTACCATGCCCATAGATCATAGTGAATCCTCTCATTAATAAATGAGGTTGGCAATGCGCTAGAGGTACCCCTGGAAATCCCTAGTATTGCAAGTGTTCATTCATTCGCAGTTAGTATAGGAGAACATGTGTTGTTGTGTTGCAGACGGCAGCTGTCGAACGGGTCGCTATGGATCGAGGCGATGTCCGCGTCGCTGGAGGGCCAGTACCAGTGCGTGGCCACCGTCGACGGAGTCGGCACACTCGTCTCCCGGCTGGCACACCTCTACCTCGCCGGTACACACACACACAAACACGCACACACACACTCACACACTAAAACCTCGCAGTGGAATGTAATCACGCGACGATATTTTGCCAAGCAAACATACTTAAGTAATCTTCCATCACACTATTGCCATCTCCCTTTTAATATTTCCCCTTATGGGACTGAATGAAATCTACACACGAATGAACTGCTTTCGCAGTAGACTCTAGCTAGAGTCTGGGTTTGAGTCCCTACTTTTTCCTGCCTTTCGAGCTGAGCTGCAACGAGTGAGCGAAGCCAGCAGACAGGCTCCAATTCTCTCTGTCGATCTGGTAGTCATCGGATAGTGACGTGCTGTGTTTTATGTCAGAGGTGCCCGAGGTGGTGGGCGGCGAGCGCAGCGTGGTTGGCGTGGAGGGCGGCGCGGCGCTGCTGGCGTGCGGCGTGCGCGGCGCCCGCCCCGCCTGGCGCGTGGCGCCCTCCGCCGCGCCCGCCCGCCCCCGCCTGCGCACGCACCCCGCGCCGCCCACGCTCGCGCTTAACGTACGTACCACACACACATACACTCACGACTCCTGACCGCACCATCAAACTTTTCGATATGGACGGGGGATTCATCCTCACACAATTCCTCCCACGGATGTTCGGTTTGTGTACCGAGCTCATTGCCCTGGTGTCCAAGGGAGCACGGCATGAGCGGCTTCAAGAACGGTGAGGTATTGCTGCAGGGTTGGGAACGATTAAAAGGTATCCTTCGTGTCGCAGCCATCCGTAGGCGACGGTAGTAGTGACTCCTTATCATTGTTCTGTTGGAGTTGGCACTACATCTACCCTATGTGGCTGGTTACCGGATGTATACACAAAGCAACTGCCTTCTGTTCTAAGCAGTTCATTAAACATGGCCGTGTATGTATGTATGTGTGTGTGTGTCAGGTGACGTGGCTGAAGGACGGGTCCCCGGTGCGGCTGGAGGGCGCGCGCGTGGCCATCAGCGGCAGCGGCGCGCTGGAGCTGGACCCACTGCGGGGACAGGACGCGGGGGGCTACCGCTGCCGTGTCGCACTGCTGACCCACCCGCACATATACAGGTACGGCCCCACAGGCACCCGCTGGACCCACTGCGGGGACTACACAAGCACACACTGAACCTCACTAGCAGTGGACAGGCACTGTTGGTAGTCACGGAGGAAGTGGGAGGTACCAGTCAACAGGAGTAGTATCGCTCATACACTCTGCTCGTTCAATCTCAGCTATACGTTCAGCTCTAGCGCTTGGCTGCACATTGCATAATATATATTCCGTGAATGATAACCAGTCGGAGTGTTCCAACCCGCCACCTAGTTACCATGGCTATGTGGAACAGTGTGATAGTAGACGGTGACCGTAGCATATAGCCAACCGCACCACTGGTATGTAATAGAAGTGTATGTAACTGTGTGTGTGTGTGTGTGTGCAGGACGAGCGAGGAGACGGAGCTGCGCGTGGCGGCGGAGCTGGCGGGCGCGGAGTACCCGCCGCGGCTCATCGCCACCCCGCAGCCCGCCACCGTCATGGAAGGTACCGCCGTCTGACACTCACCTCGCTCACTAATATAGGCAATAACACCTGCTCTCCTCACACACAAACAGATATAGATCGCTATATACGGTACTAATGTACAACACGACGAGACACCTGTACTATTTTTTGTCTCTTACCGCATGGTGTTTCACGTTCCGTAAAATACTTTATGTAACTTAACCTATTTTTGGTTCAGCTAAGCGGGAGAGTCGCTTGTGTGTCAGCAGTTTACGCACACGGACGCACACATTGATAACTATCTCCATCACTGTCTAGGGCACGCGCTACCTTTGTCTATTAGTTACTCAGTGTACATTCGTTCCCCAGCCTGTCACCGTCATGAGTTGTCATTCTTTGTATGTTTGTTGGAGTTTGAATAGAAGTTTTTTTTTAATGCGGAGAGCCTATCGGTGAGGCGGGCTCGAGTATTTCATTAATCTGTCCTGTGAGTAATGGTTGATTTGTATGTGTCGCAGGCGCATCGGTGACGTTCGACTGCGCCGCGGTAGGCAGCCCCAAGCCGGAGATCACCTGGCTGAACAACGGCGTCGCGATAGACCTTAGGTATCATTACACTCACATTGAGAGTCCCTCATTCTATTCACACGCTAGCAGGACAATTTGTAGGTACTAGAATCCTTTAATGTAAATACTATTGAGTTGAATATCGATCACAAATGTATCATCGCTTCAATAACACATCGTGCCTAAATTGTGAAAGTGACGCGGAGTACAACAACGTTTTATTATCAAGCCGTGTTTGCTGTCGTGTTCCTTTCGCAGTCTATGGGTGGCGTGTTTTAGGACCGCAAATAAAGTATAATCGATTGTTATTAAATACAATTGGAACAAGGTGTAGTGTTATGACTCCTACGACCGAATACCGAAACTACATTCAGCCTTCGAAGTCCTACGTAACTGTGGCAGGTATCAGATCAGAGTGTGGTTTCAATATGTGGGCAGTAGTGTAGTGCGACAGTGTGGTGGCAGTGACCTGGACTCGCGGTTCTTCCTGGCGGGCTCGGGGTCGCTGCAGGTGGTGGCGGCGCGCGCGCAGGACGCCGGCGCCTACACCTGCCGCGCGCACTCCCGCCTGGACTCCGCCGACCACACCGCGCACCTGCACGTGCTGGTCAGTATCCACCTGTCCCTAGTGCCCCGGGGGCCTACACCTGGGGGCCTACACCTGCCGCGCGCACTCCCGCCTGGACTCCGCCGACCACACCGCGCACCTGCACGTGCTGGTCAGTATCCACCTGTCCCTAGTGCCCCGGGGGCCTACACCTGGGGGCCTACACCTGCCGCGCGCACTCCCGCCTGGACTCCGCCGACCACACCGCGCACCTGCACGTGCTGGTCAGTATCCACCTGTCCCTAGTGCCCCGGGGGCCTACACCTGGGGGCCTACACCTGCCGCGCGCACTCCCGCCTGGACTCCGCCGACCACACCGCGCACCTGCACGTGCTGGTCAGTATCCACCTGTCCCTAGTGCCCCGGGGGCCTACACCTGGGGGCCTACACCTGCCACGCGCACTCCCGCCTGGACTCCGCCGACCACACCGCGCACCTGCACGTGCTGGTCAGCATCCACCTGTCCCTAGTGCCCCGGGGGCCTACACCTGGGGGCCTACACCTGCCACGCGCACTCCCGCCTGGACTCCGCCGACCACACCGCGCACCTGCACGTGCTGGTCAGTATCCACCTGTCCCTAGTGCCCCGGGGGCCTACACCTGGAGGCCTACACCTGCCGCGCGCACTCCCGCCTGGACTCCGCCGACCACACCGCGCACCTGCACGTGTTGGTCAGTATCCACCTGTCCCTAGTGCCCCGGGGGCCTACACCTGGGGGCTTACACCTGCGCACTCCCGCCGTCTGCCGGGCCTCCTGTTGGCTTGCTATATTTACAGTGCAGCGTATGTACAGACGGCGCCCCGGGTGCACATGGGCAGTGAGACGGCGATAGCGCACGTGCGTGGTGACGTCACGCTGCGGTGTGACGTCAGAGGCAAGCCCGCGCCCGTCGTCACGTGGCTCAAGGACGGGGAGCCGCTCACACCCAACGACCACGACATCGCGCTCGTCGACGGGTGAGCACACACACACACACACACACACACACACACACCACACACACCACACACACACCACACACACACACACACACACACACACACACACACACACACACACACACACACACACACACACACACACACACACACACCTTCCTAATACATGTGTAAGGAATACTACTGGTGTGTCAACTCGGCCTCCAGCTAAGGCAACGCTCCGGCGCGGAACGTCCCCCTCCTGCCCCCGATACCTGTGGGGTACCGGCTGGCTCCCTTGCTAGCCGGTACGCATCATTGAAGTGTCGCATCTTGCGCCAAAGGGAGTGTTGACTCACAATTATTTGTACGTAGTATCTCTGTGATCTACTCTGTGCTACTAGTATTGTAATGTAGTAGACATGTAGTAGTTGCTTGGTGATGTGTCCACGTGGTGGGCGGATAGCGTTGGTGAACACGAGTGTTGTGTGTCAGGTACTCGCTGCGCATCCAGGGCGTGTTGTCGGTGGACGCGGGCATGTTCCAGTGCGGCGCGCGCTCGCCCGGGGGACACGCGCTGGGGGGCACGCGCCTCATAGTGCGGGGGACACCGGGTACGACCCCCCCCCACACACACACACACTGCTTACACAACACATACATGTACACATCATCACACCAAGTCCCTCACGGGGTGGGAATATTATAAATGCGAAAGTTTGTGAGTATGGATAAGATACTTTATATCCCGGGAAATTTTAAGGTTCCTCTAAGATTCTAAGCAAAATGCAGACGTAGTCGCGGGCAGAAGCAAGTTATAAATATAATCTTTATGGCGCGCATATTTAAAATGCCTTCAACAGTACTTAATTGAGATGAAATACATTTTGATACAATTATTCGTTGAATCTGACACTTGTTGTCTTAAGAGCGGGATCTTACAGTGTACCGCAGAAAGTAAAACCTAGTTGAACACACTGTTTTAATTTAAATAATATTACACTGAGACCCTTGGCTCTTTCGTACAACCTGTCCAAAAAACAGTATATAATAATAGGGGCTGTACTGTGTCGTTCGTATGTCAGCCCGCCGCAGCTCGTATAGAGCATCCACCGTCTTGATTGGTTTGTTTACAGCACACGTCATAACATGGAGTACATTTGGTGAAGGTTGCCAGCAGACAAACATTTTGTTCCAGTTCTAGACTTTTTTTTGTCAAACTATAGGTTTTGTTTTTATTAAGTTGTTTTTTTTTATTTTTATTTGGTTACCATCACTAGCCGTGCAGGTGAATGCCACGGCCCCCCCTCCCACACAAGACATATTCAACTCGCTGGTGTCGAGCCCCCCCGCGGAGGGGGACCCCCCGGGGGACGACTTCCTGGGGGAGACCTCCTCCGCTTACACTTACGAGCCAGAGCAGTATGAGGGCGATTATGTTGACGAGACAGGTTTATTATTTTTATGTTTATTTTTTATTTGTTTATGTTGCATTCTGTTTTTGTTGGATGAGCATATTTTGTTCATGGCATGGTTTCATATTTATGTATATATTTAGTTATTTGGCAAATATATCGGAGTTTGGGATCCCTAGTTCAGGTCCTGCCTATTCTGGGGTATCACCCATGAACTGTTAACTTATGCCACATCAGCCTTTCAAAATCAACTCACGTCAATATTCACAAAACCCCCACTGCAGTGTGACTGCGCTGCGCTATTATTCCAAAGTATGTTATAGCTATCCCCCATGTGTTCGCTATAAGTTGGTCGGCCCCCAGTCCCCGGGCCCCCCGGGCCGGCGGGCACGGAGGCCCCCGCGGCCCCCCGCGCGCTGCGGGCGTTGCTGGTGAAGCACCGCTTCGTGACGCTCAGCTGGGAGCCCCCGCCGGGGGACATCACCGGGTACGCCGCGCTCTACCGCCTGCGGGGGAGCGAGAGGTAACTACACCCCGCCTGCTCACACACACACAGACACCTGCTGCACACCGATGTATACTATAATAGATACGTACGGCGAATAGGATCTCCCGTGGGTTTTTTCAGTAAAATTGGAGTCGCCCGACTGGGGACTGTACCTCCACCTTACAGAAGACCGCAGTCAAGTAACACTTCTTTGATGTAGTGTTGTGTTTCTGTAGAAAGTAAGGAGGATACGCTGCGCTAGTAGTAATACTGCTAGCACAGTGAGTCCTCATCATCAATAAGGTTAACAGCGCGTTAGTTATACTTCTGGTATTGCTAGCGTCTATAAACTACGATTACCGTTTACTATCATTCCGCTGTTCAAAAAGTGCAGCAGCGTATATAGTTGTGTGCGTGTTCCAGGGAGCGCATGGTGCGGGTGGAGGCGGGGCGGCACGAGATGAACGTGGGGGCCCTCCAGCCCAACTGCACCTACCAGTTCTCCGTGCTGGCCTACACGCACTCGGCGCAGTCGCCGCCCTCCGAGGTCAGCACCCGCTGCGACTGCGCATCACCATCTCACTGTGGACATATCAATACCTGTTTGACTATCGCAGAGCATCGAAGTGACGACCCCCGCGGAGGAGCTGACCCACGGCCCCCCGAGCGACGTGCGCGTGGAGGCGCTGGGCCCCCACACGCTGCGGGTCTCCTGGACCCCGCCCCCCGGCAACCCCGCGCGGTACACCGTGCACTACGCGGAAGGTACACACACGCGTTTAGTTAGGCACTGGTGGACAGTGATGGTGCGGGGAACATCGGTGAAAGGATCGCTGTCGGTAGTAACAATACATTGCGACTGCTTATTCGAAAATGTCACAGTTTTCATATGAATTATTTCCAGTTTTCACCGGCGCAGCGCTCTTCATATTTCCATACAAAAACAGTCGTACAAGGACGTAGTCGCAATTTATCCCTGCTAGGGCTGCAGCCGCTACAGGCTAGGTGATGTATAAGTTATATGTGTGGTGTGTCGTGTGCAGAGTCCGGGCGCGAGCAGGTGCGGTGGGCGGAGGGCGGCGCGGCGGTGGTGGGCGGGCTGCGCGCGGGCGGCGTGTACTCGGTGCGCGTGGCGGCCGAGGGCGGCGCGCCCGCCCCCGCGCTGCGCGTGCGCACGCCGCCCGCCGCGCCCGCCGCGCCGCCCGCCAACATCACCGCCACGCCCACATCACACACGGTACGACCTACACAACCCGTCCCTTTCCCACACCCCTTTCCCATTTTATACCCCCTCCAGACCCCACACTGCATATAAGTAGATGAGTGTATTAAGTGGTTAACATCGCGTGTCCCCCGCAGTCGATCCTGGTCCGGTGGGAGGCGCCCCCCGCGCGGTCGCAGCGCGGTCCCCTGACGGGGTACAAGGTGCGCTACCGCGTGTCCCCCGGCCCCCCGGCCGCCGCCCCCGCGCCCCCCGCCGCCGCCCCCCGGCGCCGCGCCGACTCCATCACCACGCCGGCCGACACGCTGCACGCTGAGCTGCGGGGACTCGACACTGACACCACATACCAGGTCCACACACACACCGCCTCCATGTAATGTAGACCTCGCCGACAGCGCCACACACGCCTGGGTCAGGTTTCGACAAAATTTCAATAGAAACATCAAACATGGGTGTTAGAAAAAAATATTCATAAGAATCCTTTTTACAATGTACAAACAACTGGGGGTGACAGAAATCTATGGGCGCTACTTGATCGTGTCGTCATTGTGACCGTGGCGCGCACCAACTACTCTGTACTAGTCAGTTGTAGGTGCAGTAACGTGTGTGTGTGCGCATGCGCAGGTCCGCGTGTGCGCCATCAACGCGAACGGTTCGGGTCCCTTCAGCGAGTGGGTGTCGGCCAGCACCCAGCCGCCGCCGCCCGACGACGGACAGGTGCCCGCCCAGCCGCCGCCGCTCACCAGTCAGTACACCCACACACCCACACCCACACACCCGCACCCGCACCCGCACACAGAATGTTTATACACAATTTTATCGACAGAGATACCATATTGTTTTTACAATTAATAGTTGGTCTAAGCCTAAGACCTCGAGATGGCAAGCGGTTACCGTAGCTCGTCACCTGCACCGTTAGGCTTATCATATATTTATATATAATATAAGATTATAATTATGATCATACTGTATCATCACAGGGACATGTGACATCTGCCAACATCTGTTTATATTAGGTCCTTACATATGAAATTGGCGTTTTGTATGGGAGGAACAAAAAGTCGAATATTTTTTAATATAATATATTTAATTAATCAAAGTATGAACCATTATTTTCTATGCACTTTTGCCATCTCATAGGTAGTTCATTGATCCCTTTACTAAAAAAACCAGTCGGACGGGAATCAATAAAATCTTTGAAGGCGATTTGGACTGCCCCATCGGAGTTGAATTTTTTCCCTTGCAAGAAGTTATCCAAATTTCGAAAAAAATGGTAATCTGTTGGAGCAAGGTCCGGGGAGTACGGAGGATGTCTTAGACTTTCCAATTGAAGCTCTTCTAATTTAGTAGCCGTCTGTAGCGCAGTGTGTGGTCTAGCGTTGTCGTGAAGCAGCAGTGGCGTGGAGCGATTGACCAGCCTAGGTTGTTTAGCCGCTAGCTTTTCCATCATGGTTTGCAATTCCTGACAATAGACATCAGCCGTAATAGTCTGGCCAGATTTGAAAAAACTGTAATGAACAATACCGGCACTAGTCCACCAAACGCTTACAAGTAACTTTTTTGGGGTTAATTTTCGCTTGGGGCAGGATTTGGCTGGCTGGCCAGGATCTAACCATTGCGCTGAGCGCTTCCGATTATCGTAAAGAACCCATTTTTCATCACAGGTAATGATTCGGTTTAAAATACCTTCATTATTGTGCCGGTTTAGTAATGTAACGCAGCAGTCGACGCGCACCTTTCAAGCTTTTTAATCTTCCCAATTTGCTTCAAGTGAATTAAAACAGTTTTATCACTAACATTGCAGCCTGCAGCTAACTCGGACGTGGTTTGCGATGGATCCGCTTCCACAATAGCCTTCAACTCTTCATTATCAACTTGAGTCTCAGGCCGTCCACGGGGCTTGTTCTGCAGGTCGAAATTTCCAGAACGAAAACGTTGGAACCAAAAACGAACTGTGTTTTCTTTTGCAACACGACCGCCATACACATCATTCACCCTTCGAGTTGTTTCCGCAGCACTAGTGCCACGGCGGAACTCGTACTCGTAAATAATGCGATATTTAAGGTTTTCCATTTTGTAAAATGAGTGACGCAAACAGAAAAAAACAGAAGAAAAAAAACAAATGAATGACGATCATCGAAGCACAAATACATGAGTCTATAGCTGTACAAATTTGAATTTGGAATTCCTTACCAAAGAGGAGAAATTCGTGATTAAAGTGGCCAGTACGAAAAACGCCAATTTCATATGTAAGGACCTAATATTTCAAAATCAAACACAAAAAATAATTTGTTCAGTTTAGGTCTTAATAAGGCACTTACGAAGGTTTAAACTACCTTATTACCTATAGTGCAGGTCTCCTGGTAGTTGCTAAGTGGGAGTCCGGGCGCTGCCTTCTTTTAATATTGGTACCTTGTTGGTTGGTGCAACTTTCAGGCTGTGTGCTTGCTTGCGCTTAGGTGTAAAGTGTATTGTCCCACATCGGTGTCATTGCGGGGATAATGTTGACGTGTTTGGGCACCATGGCCTTTCATGTGTCGGTAGCGCCGGTCGTCTGTCACGTCATTCGACCCTAAATGACCTGCTACTTGTGGCTCTGGTCACCGCCGGAGTACCTGCTGTACTGGAACCAGTCGGCTTGGCGCGAGGCGATGGCCGGAGGCCGGATGGCATGTCGTTGGTGCCATGGAGATTGGGTCGGCCCCTGGTGTGGGATGCAACTTGTGTCGATACCCTGGCTCCGTTTCATCTCCCTGGCACCTCGGTGGCGGCCGGCGCCGCTGCTGCTCAGCAGGAGTGCCTCAAGCGCCGGAAATATGCATGTCTTGGTCCAGGGCACATATTTTCTGCATTTGCGGTTGAAACTCTGGGTCCCTGGGGCCCGAATGCTCTTCAGCTTTTCAAGGAGGTCTCACGTCGGCTGGTTGAGGCCCCCTCGTGACAGGCGTGCTGGAACATATCTCGCTCAGAGAATCAGCATTGCTATCCAGCGTGGCAATGCTGCCAGCATTCTTGGCACGCTCCCGCATGATTCCGGTTTGGGTCAGATCTTTTTATCAAGTAGGTAGGTTAAGAAATGTTTTTTGTAAATAGTTTAACCTATAGTATATATGTGTGTTTGTATGTTGCAGCTCGCGCGGGTCGCGACTGGATCTCGGTGTGGTGGGGGTCGGAGGGGGCGCGGGGGGCGCGCGGGTACCGGCTGGGCTGGGGGCTGGGGGTCCCCGACGAGCGCGCCGGGGACCTGCCGCCGCACACGCACTCGCACCTCATTCGGGGGCTCGGTCAGTATCCTGCACCTTGCTAGCTAGATGGGGACCGGTACTAACGCTAGATATTCACAAGCTATACACCATACAATGAGAGATACAAAGTGAAGGTGAATTGAGACTGACTCATCGTGTGTACATGCTGTAACTGATGGTGTGTGTGTTAGAGTCTAACGCGGAGTACGTGATCTCGCTGCGCGCGCGCAACGCGCTGGGGCTGGGCCCCGCGGTGTACGCCACGGTGCGCACGCGGCCCGCCGGCCACGAGGAGGACGAGCCCGTAGACCCCGCGGAGGACGACGACGACGAGGAGGACGACGAGGGGCAGGACGACGGCCCGCCCCTACTGCCGCCTGTCGGCCTCAAGGTACCCCCACTACACCATCCCTGTCTGTCTACCAACCAATTGGACACATCCAACGTAAACTTTTGTCTACTGGCAATACTACTAGTTTCATGTCAGCAATAAATAAATGACCTTCCGAATCCTGGTGGGAGGTTCTGGCGATTTGAAACATATTTGTAAAGGCTAGTCGGATAAAGATGAGTTTGAGTTAGTTTGATATAATGTAGTGTTGATGATGATGTTCCCGCAGGTGATAATGCTGAGCGGCACCACGACGGTGGTGTACTGGACCGACCCCACGCTGCCCAAGGGACAGGTCAGTGTACTGTTATGATACTATCACGATACGTCTAGTGATGTGATGCAACATTTTACAATGATACGGCTGCAAGCCGCCTTAGCCCTAGTGGTTAGAGAAACTTAGATCCATGCTATTTATCTCACTAAAATAGACATTTGAAAGGAATTGCTTTGCTACTAATATTCACGTCTATTGACGGACACTTTATGTCTGAATTTGAGTGTTAATATCCCTGGACTGCTGAGTCCCTTGTCTGTTGTAAAGTAATCAGATGTTTAGGAATATTGTGTTGTTGCTTATGTGTGTGTGTGTGTGTGGAGTGTGGGGATGGGAGCCGGATGTAGGGATGTGTGTCGTCAGGCGGCGAGCGATGGGCGGCGCTACGTGGTGCGGTGGGCGGGCGGCGGCGCGCGGCCGCGGACCTTCAACGTGAGCGACCTCAACTGCATGATCGACGACCTCAAGCCCTACACCAAATACGAGTTCGCCGTCAAGCTCATTAAGGGTAACTCATACAAACATATACCTCATTAGTATTTCTTGTAGCTTTACATTACTTACAAACACGATACTGGTGACAATTGTCTTGGTCATCTGACTAGGCTTTACAGTGTTAGTTGGTCAACATCTTTTTTATACCACTAAGGTAGAAAACATGCATACAGCTCGCCTGATGGTAAGCGGTTACTGTAGCCTCTGGACGCTGACTACACCAGGGGTATCACTCCCTACAAGTGTGTGCGCAAGTCCGACTCGCACGTGGCCGGTTTTTTTTATTGTGTGTACTTTGTGCAAGCAAGTGACAAGAGCATTGACTTCAATATCTTGCTCATTCCGAAACACTAGGAGCTTGGATTACGATAATATAATGAAATGTGTCCATCTTGTATTCTTCTAGATGACTAATAACAAGACGAGTGTTTCCTGTAGGCTGTTTCATTCTAAGTACTAAATCCACAGTGGAGTCCCTCAAGGCTCTATTCTGGGTATACTCCTATTCATATTGAATTTTAATTAAATGCATTTCAAGTGGCAATTTTCCAAAACTAATTCCTGAATGAACTTCAAACTGCTAAAAATTTTCAATCTTTAAAATGAATTCTCCAACGTGCAGTATGGTCATATAGCGGCCGGCCACCTGATTTTCCAATCGTGTATAGGCTACGGTAAGCGGTCACCGTAGCCTATGGACGTTTGCAACACCAGGGGTATCACTCGCGCGTTGCCGATCCTTTAGAAATTTCACCACACCCTTCTTGACAAAGTCCATGAAGCATTTCTTGAGAAAAACTTTGTTATATGCTTGTTGGTCCACTCGTTTGTCTTGTAACTGTAATGAAGTGTCTTTGTGTGAGTGTAGTGTTGTGTGTGTGTGTGTCAGGTGGTCTGGAGTCGTCGTGGTCGATGTTGGCGCACAACACGTCGCTGGAGGCGGCCCCGGGCTCGGCGCCGCGCGAGCTGGCCGCCGCGCCCGCCGCGCCGCCCGCGCGCGCCGTAGACCTCGCCTGGACCCCGCCCGCCAGGCCCCACGGAGTACTCACCGGTACACACACACACACACCTCGCCTGGACCCCGCCCGCCAGGCCCCACGGAGTACTCACCGGTACACACACACACACGACGGATTGCTCACTTATCTCGTTTATTGTTCTTGTTCAGTTTTTACCCGAATACGGCGAAGCAAAAAAGAGTTACGAGTTTGACCGGTATGTATGTTCCACTGTTTCCTCATATCTTCCAAACTCAACATCATAATTCGAAAAATTTGATATTGATCATCCGCTGGTTAGACTATGTGACGTCACATTAAAGTACATGTGGCGCACTCTAGAGTGTCTAGAGGGCGTTAAGCTACAAACTAAAGCATATGTTTGTATTATTATCGTTGGAGGAGGTAGTGACGTATTGTGTGGTGTGTGGGCAGGCTACGTGATCATGTACGCGATCCAGCGCAGCGGCGCGGGCGTGGGCCGCGAGGACTGGCAGTCGCTGGCCGTGGCCGGGGATCGAACCCGCGCCCGCGTGGACCGCCTGCGCCCGAGGACCACCTACCTGTTCAAGGTGCAGGCAAGGAACAGCAAGGGGCTCGGGCCCTTCACGCCCGCCATAGCCTACACTACCGCCATGGGTGAGGGACTACCCACATACTTGTCACCAATGTTTTATATGGACAGGTACCTAATGAGTACTCGGAACCGGTGGGCATGTACGAAACAAGTATACGGCGCGCCAGATGGTAAGCGGTTACCGTAGCCCATGGACATCTACAAATCTAAGGGTATCACTCGCACTTTGCCAACCCTGCATGAATGTAAATCCCTTTGTGGCGGCCGAGCTCGCCCCAAATGTGTATAATTATAAAAATAGATGTTTAATAGGGACAGGAGTTGAGTACTAATATCCTACTTATACATATAAATATATAGATATTCGAACTTGCGTCGCAACAACAGAAGGCTCGGCTCGTTCGTTAGGGTGTGAGGCCTACCTGAAGGCGGTGTGTGTGTTGTGTGTTGTGTGTTGTGTAGAGAGCGGCGAGGGCGGCGGGCTGGCGGGCGCGACGTCCGCCTGGCTGTGGGCCAGCGCGGGCGGGGCGCTGGCCGTGCTGGCGCTGGCCGCCGCGCTCGCGCTCTCGCTCTGCTGCCGCCGCTCACACCCGCCACTCTCACCCGACACCAGGTACACACACACCACACACACCACACACACCACACACACCACACACACCACACACACCACGCTACACTACACACACCACGCAAAATCAAAAATCATTTATTCAGTTTAGGCCCTAATAAGGCTCTTATGAAGGTCTAAATTACCACCGGTTCGGAAAAAAAGCCACCTGAGAAGAACCGGCAAGAAACTCAGTGCTCCGTCTTTTTTTGCATTTAACAATCATTATATAACAATTTGTAACAAAATTCTTCTAGGCATTGGTATGAAATTACAAATATCAAAATGAAAGCTACCAAGTTGGTTTTGTCACTGCTTTCATGAAATACATATTCCAACTATTACAATTACCAGGAGCGGGGAGCCACTTGTGCAGAGTGAGTCTATATATTCCAAGCATTTTTATCATTTACATAATCATTAATTTTATAATAGGCTTTATTTATCAAAACTCTTTTGACATGAGTCTTAAACTTATCGTAATTCAATTCGGTAATGGATTGTGGGATTTTATTGTAAAAGCGGACGCAGTTTCCCATAAATGATTTGTTTACTTTTGTTAGTCTAAACCTAGGAGCCACAATTTTGTTTCTGTTTCTTGTATAAATATTATGGTTGTCTGAATTTAACTGAAAACTTCTAATGTTCTTTTTTATAAACAACAAGTTCTCAAAGATGTAAAGAGCCGGTAACGTGAGAATATTAATTTTCTTAAACAATTCTCTTAACGATTCTTGGGGACCCATTGCAAAAATTGCCCTGATTACCCTTTTCTGTAGGATGAATATCGTATCCAGATCCGCCGCAGATCCCCATAATAACACGTCATAAGACATGAGGCTGTGGAAATATCCGTAGTAAACTAATTTTGCAGTATCAATATCTGTCAATTGTCTGACTTTCCTAATGGCAAACGCAGCTGAACTAAGTTTCTTTGACAAAGTCTCAATGTGAGAGCCCCACTGCAATTTTGCATCTAGTGTTAGACCTAGAAAAATCGTGTTATCAACTAAATCAAGTTTTCTGCCATCCAATTGTACATTCGTGTCTACCTGCGATGAGTTTGGAGGAGAAAACCGTATACATTTTGTCTTTTTTGAATTTAAAACTAGGTTATTGGCGTCAAACCATTTAGAAACGGATGCTAGCGTTTCATTTAGACTTATCATTTCTTTGTCTTTTCTGCTCACTCTAAATACCAGAGACGTGTCATCCGCGAATAAGACTATGTCACAGATATTATCCACTACAAGTGGGAGATCATTTATGTATGCCAAAAATAAGAAAGGACCTAATATTGAACCCTGCGGAACTCCCATTTTTATTAATGTGCCTTTGGAAGTTATGCCTCCGACACCGACTTTTTGCTGACGACCGGACAAATATGAGGCTACAAGATCAAGGGCATTTCCGCGGGTACCATAATATTTTAGTTTGAGCAGTAGCGTACTATGTTCAACGCAATCAAATGCTTTAGATAGGTCGCAAAATACACCTAGGGCATCATGTGAACTTTCCCATGCTTCAAATATATGTTTCAGTAATTTTGCCGCCGCGTCACTTGTAGATCTACCTTTAGTAAAACCGAATTGGTCTCCATGTAATATATTATGCGCATTAAAGTGACCTAACATTTGATTTAACATAATTTTCTCAAATATTTTACTCAAAGCCGCCAGTATTGATACTGGTCTATAATCAGAAGGATTTAGATTACTTATTATAAGAGAAGGATTCTAGATCCCGCCTTAAAATCGGTATTATTTTACTATATTTCATTAAATCAGGAAATATTCCTTGATCAATGCAAGTATTAAAAATGGTTGCCAGTATAGGAGCAATCGTTGGTAGAATTGCTTGAATAACTTTAATCGAAAGTCCCCATAAATCTTCCGTGTTTTTAATTTTGAGCGTTTTAAATGTTTTAATAATATCATTTGCATTTACATGTCGAAAGTAAAACTCTGGAATAACTTTATTAAACGATTTCTTAAGTAAGCCTTCGGCTGTATTTGCACACGAGCTAAGGTTTTTTGTAATTTCGGACGGAATATTGGCAAAGTAGCTCTCAAAAGCTGCTGCGACGTCTAACTTATCCGACACAAGATTCTCGTTAATTTTAAGTGTGCTTACTTTTTCTTTAATTCCATTCTTTCCCGTTTCCCTATTAATAACTTTCCAAACCGTTTTTATTTTATCATCGGAATTACTTATTTCATTACTTATATATTTTGATTTAGCTATTTGACAAACAGTTTTAAATAATTTAGAATATTTTCTCACGTAACTATAAAACTCTTCATTAGTTGTATGAGATTTCTTATAATACAACTACTACGCTACACTACACACACCACGCAACTCTATACACACCACGCTACACTACACACACCACGCTACTCTATACACACCACGCTACACTACACACACCACGCAACTCTATACACACCACGCAACTCTACACACACCACGCTACTCTATACACACCACGCTACACTACACACACCACGCTACTCTATACACACCACGCTACACTACACACACCACGCAACTCTATATACACCACGCTACTCTATACACACCACGCAACTCTACACACACCACGCTACTCTATACACACCACGCTACACTACACACACCACGCTACACTACACACACCACGCAACTCTATATACACCACGCTACTCTATACACACCACGCTACACTACACACACCACGCTACACTACACACACCACGCTACACTACACACACCACGCTACACTACACACACCACGCTACACTACACACACCACGCTACACTACACACACCACGCTACTCTATACACACCACGCTACACTACACACACCACGCTACACTACACACACCACGCTACACTACACACACCACGCTACTCTATACACACCATACAAAAGCGGATCCAACTTTCAAGTCACACTCCTATTCAATTACACGAAAATAAAAACAAATACAAAGAAATAATATTTTATTTCTCCACTTGAATGAGTAGACCTTCCAAATGAACCGTATTTTAAGAAAACTGAGTATCTGTCAGTCTTTTTTTTTTTATTTGCATTGCTACGAGTATCTAGCGCAGTAATACTTACTGTCGCACTTACAAAGTACATTGATTCATTTTAATGATAATATGATGTAGGTGTATATATGATGTATTGTGAAGCGGTCACCCCCCATGTGTGTCGTGTGGTATATGTGCAGCACGTACCAGAAGTCCTCCGCCTCGGCCGCCATCAAGCCCCCCGACCTGTGGATCCACCACGACCAGATGGAGCTCAAGCATCTCGACAAGAGCATCCACAGCTCCGCCAGTAAGAGTACGGCACAACCTCTATACTTATACATATCTCGTATCACCTCGCGTTCTAGCTTCCACTCCTTGTGTTCACTTTTTGTCATATATTCATGTCACGTAACTAATTAAAATGTAGATTGACCCAGAAGGAGACATTACGTGTTACATTTAGCCATCTTTTGTAAGACAACAATCCCTATGACGAATTCGCTATTGGCTATATTGAAGTCGCTATTGACTGCCGTGAGTCAATACGTAGTGAGTGTTGTTGCAAGGTGCATGTTGTGTTGCGGTGTGTGTTGCAGTATCGGCGGGCAGCGTGGAGGGCGCGCTGGGGTCATCGACGCTGACCCTCCCCCGCGCGCCCCCCGCCCCCGCGCTCGCCCCCGCCGAGTACGAGCCCGCGAGGCACCCCCCGCCCTCCTCGCTCGACCGGCGGCACATGGTGCCCACATACGTCGGTCAGTACACGCGCACACGCACACACACACACACACACACACACACACACACACACACACACACACACACACACACACACACACACACACACACACACACACACACACACACACTTGGCCAGCATACTAGATGACAATAGTTCTTTTAATATTATTTGCATTTTTTTAATTTTGATCATCGTGTTTTAGGTGCTTGTGACGATTGTCCGTTTCCAACTGCTAGTTTCATCAACTAACTAATATCATGTCATTTTGGTTCTTGAATTGTATGTGTATTGTATTGTAACAATCGTGCCACAATCTGTATAATATAAAAAAGAAACTGACTGATTGACATATCAACGCACAGCCAATACGGCTGGGTTTAGAGACTTGAAATTTTGACAAAAGGTATCTTTTATGACACAGGCATCCACTATGGAAGGTTTTTTCGAAATACCATCCCTAAGGGGGTAAAATAGGGGATGAATGTTTGTTATTGCAGTTAAATTCATGAAAATAGATAAATAGGTACGCCGCGGACAAAAGCTAGCTGTTATTATAATTAAATGTTAATTCACTTGAAAACAATATTAATGACAGATACTGTAGCAGACAGAACAAAAACAAAATTAATTCTCATTCTGTAAAGCCAAATTATTGTTGTAGTAAGAATGGGCATGTTGAGGAGGGGATTAAAGTCATGTCACTAAACAGGCGATAAGTATGAATGTGGATATACAAGTATACGAAAAGAGAAAGACCGAAGATGAGATAACGAGTTACGTGAATAATACGAGAAAGAAAGCAGTGAAAGAGAGAGAGATGTATACACAGGACTGGCCAAATGAGACGCAGAATTAGTAAGAATGGCTTGAATGAAATGGAACATGTGAATGTTGTCGATCAAAACCTGGTACCGTAAGTGGTGGTGCGGGCTGACTGGGGAGTGGTGGGTTGCCGCAGAGTGCGGGGGAGCCCCCTCGTGCGGCAGTGACGACACGGCGGCGTGTCGCTCCTCGCCCGCCTCCGCCGCCTCGTGTCGCTACGACACGCACGACCGACGCGACCGATACGACCGATACGACCGGTGCGACCGGTGCGACTATAAACGTGAGCCCTGCCTGCTTACCCTACTCTGCTTGGCACACCTTTACATTACGTTGTCGCTTGTTATTTTGTTTTATTTATTACACTTTAGATTACCTCTACAATCACTGTTTGTAGTTTATAGAATGAACTTTATTTAGAATAGTATTAAGACTGTGTTCTCTCTGATGCAATATGTCGTGAAATGATAGCTACTAAACTATGTAAAGTTTGATATTGTTGGTATAACCAGCAGGAGCGCGTCCTGATACTGATCATAGGAGGTTCATATAGAGTTGTGTGATGGTGTGATGGTATGTGTATGATGTAGTGGTGTGTGTTGCAGCGATGACGGGTCTGGGTGTGGGTGTCGGGTGCGCGTCGAGCTGCGAGCGACGCCCGCACCCGCGGCTGCACCCCGACCAGGTGACACCCCTCTTATATTTCATCTTCCTTTGTCCCCATTACTATATATTGTACTCCTTGATACTCTTTATTATTGTCTTCAAATTAATACAATTTTATTATATTTCAAGGTTAATGCTAGTGATGTGATGTATGATCCAAAAATGCCTTCAAAATATATCCTTTTCTAAAATCGTCAATATCCGGTGCCGGCTCCTAGCGCACAATTTGCGTGTTAGTTTATTGCAGTAGTATTTGCCAGTAAAACTCCTAGATTTGATCATTTATCTTGCAGGATCTTTTACGACCATCTCAGAAACATTAAGTATATTTTTTATAATTTTTTGTCTGTCCCATCCCTTGGGGCGTGTGTTATATCCAGTATTATTGTCGAGTTCTACTATTACCGCGTTGTGTGTCAGAGCACGCCGCTGCTGGCGGGCGTGGGCTCCCCGCAGCCGCTGGGCCCGCTGCACGCTCCGCTGCACGCCCCGCTCCACGCCACGCTGCCGCACCACCCACCGCCCGCGCCATGTAACTACATCTACATACATAATTCAGAGTGTATCATTCAGTTTCTTTGTTCGTCAATCCATTTTGTGTATGACAATAATATTGAAGACAGTTTTTATGTCGCCTACTGCTCTTCAAGGGAACTATGTTTGTTTACAATAGCACTTGACGCACACATCCAGTACGTCACTATTACATGTTTTGTAGATACAACCTTAGACTTCTGCCTTCAGCACTGGTCTCCCAAGCAAATCTCAGTTACAAGATACCTGATTCACAGACTGTTATCCTACACATGTGAATGTTTGACACGTCGTCTAAATTAAATTTCTCATGAAAAATAGGAGACCAATAAAAATGAACATGGTATCAAATTTGACTGGCGTTTCCGTATTCGGTCGGCCATAAGAATGGTAACCAAATCTTGTATAACTGTTTTGTATGTGCAGGTGGTTCAGGGTCGTGTCCCCTGGGCGCGGCGTGTGTGGGTCCCCCGGGGGGCGCGGTGGGGGGCGTGGTAGGGGGGGGAGGCGACATCTACGCCTGCGCCGCGCGCGAGAGGGGACACTACGTCGCCTACGAGCCTCTCGGACATTACACACAGTGAGCTACACAACTTGTCATATGCTTTTGATTAAATTGCATTGATATAAAACACTAATGTAACAGACATTTTGTTATTTTCTTTTATTCAGTTTGCGTTGAATCTATAAGCGTAGTATACTTCACCGGAAATGTATCAATATAAAGATATTTTAGTGAATGTTACACCGAAAACTGACATTGCAATGTAGGAGTCCCTCAGGGTAACATTTTGTGTCCTCTAGTTTTTAATTTATACATACCTTAAAATAAATAACAGGACGTTCATTTTTAAATAGTAATAAGCTTATCATGTTTCCACAATAATTTTAGCAATTAAAATCTTTGATGAAATGTGTGGTGACCTCGCAGCCGCGACTCGCTGAGCAGCGACGTGGGCGGCGCGGGGAGCGTGGTGGGGGCGGGGGCGGGATCAGTGGGGGCGGGGGCGATGGGGGCGGGGGCGGGGGCGGGCGGCTCGCTGGGGCGGGGGCGGGGGCGGGCGGGCGCGCTGCACAGCTTCACGGACGCCGCGTCCGACCACTCCACGCCCTCGCACGAACACGACATCTCCAGAGGTACACCACTACACTACAGCTGCGCATCAACTTATTTAAAAGGCTATGGTTCTTGGTACTGTAGTGTATTTTGGTCCAAGGCTATAGTTACAGAGGGTGCTCGCGGGCCACTGATATTACTGGAACATGCTGGCATCAGCAACGCGCGGGGAGGGAAGGCACCCAAGCATAATTGTCGCTTTAAACAGCTACTTCGCCCGCGTGATTCTAAAAATATATTTGAATGGATGAACATTTTACTCTATGTACTTTTCTGTACCCGTGACAACGTGTGTAAAATGACATGATGATCGGTCGAGTAGTTAAAGTGTGAGAGCGGAACAAACAAATAAATCGTGTGTGTGTGCAGGCAGCGGGCGCGAGTCGTCTCCCTACAAGAAGAGCGCCAGTTCGTCCCCCGGACACCTCCCCAACAGGCTGCATCTAGGTAACTAGCATTGTGTTATGTGTCATGTGGCCAGGCTCCATGTAGTATGGAGCTAGCCAAAGATATTCCATGGGGAAGTCAGCAGATAAAAGCTAGGACGTAGCGTGTCGTCTCTTGGTAGCCTATTGAATGTCCAGCAGAAGTATGAGTGGCGATAGTGGGGCAATGCTACTAGTCCACGTGCGATGTGTATATGTGTGTGTGTGTGTGTGTGTGTGCAGGCGGGGCGGTGCCTCACTGTGGCGCGGAGCTGGAGCCGCTGAGCCCCTCGCGCTCCACGGAGCGGCTGCAGCGGGAGATGCTCAACCTGGAGGGACTCATGAGGGACCTCTCCGACATCACGCACCACCAGTTCCACTGCTAGCACACACTACACACATCCACACACTGCAACACACTGCATCCTTCCTAGCAGACAAGCCTGGTAGACCATCACATAAAAATATTTTGGTCAGTTTATAATACAAAACGATGTTGTCAAACATACCTTTCACCACAGCACCGGGTTATAATATCTCAATAGTGAATCGTGGTCACAACATTTTAATAATTGAATCTAATTAAATATACGAAACATTATGGAACTGTAGGAGCTCCTCCCGGCGTGCTATCTCCCTCACGCCGGCGTGCTATCTCCCTCACGCCGGCGTGCTATCTCCCTCACCCCAACACACACACCTAATGCTCAATACAAGACTGTCCCTCGTGTAATGTTTAGTTCTAACAATTTATGTCAAATAATTAACTCGACGTTGGTTGTATAGTTGACACAGGGACACGACATGTGTCGCCACTCGATACGTGACTAGACTATCGACTATAATATTGAGATTCAATGCTATCGATAGTATTGCAAGTCTTCAGTCAACAGTATCTCCTCATTAGTATTACAATATTATCTTCAGTATTGATTCTTGTATCTGTATCCTAACTAATGTTCACGATCAAACTGTAGATACTCTCCCCACTGGCGCGGTAAGAGATGTCGTGTCCCGCTGTCACTCGCTTATATACTCGGGATATGTTCCACTATGTATTGTATACACAATAACACACATCTAGTGAATTGATTTAGTTGTTATATTACTGAGGATTTTTAGACTTTTCTACTAATCTGAGTTGAACATTAGGTTCACTTGTAGGACATTTACAGTTGTATATAGAACTGAAGTCATGTTCGATGACGATGGCTTTGATGGAGAATGACAACGGAAATAGGAAATTACACAATATTTTTTCACGTGTGCCATAGTGTGAAGTAATCTAAGTAGGAGAATAAGATCATTGGAAAATATACGCATTTCATGATTGCATTGTCATAATATATAGGATCCAAACTACCCTCTACCCTCTACCCTCTACCCGCTGTACAGTGAGCCGACACGCCACAGAGGTAGCTATCACTGACCACAATAAAATCAAAAATCATTTATTCAGTTTAGGCCCTAATAAGGCACTTATGAAGGTCCAATACAATGGACGAGGCACAGCATATATTAAGACATATTTACATAAAGACAACTTTACCAATCCGCGCCAATCGGCATGCGATGGATTTTTATTAAAATAAAACTTTGCCATTTTTTATCTTTCTAAGTAACTTGTAAGTATACATTTTAGGTAAGTTTTGAAGATTTTTTTCTTTGGTCTCATGTTTTTGATAATATATTGTCTGTACGTGTACATATATATATAATATACTAGATATACATATAGCGTGTAGGAGCCGCAGCGCCCCCTGGCGGAGCGTCTGTACACGGTGGAGGAGACCTGGCCTATACGGTAGCTCAACTTTATAAATATCTTTTTAAGTCTGAAGCACTTACGAATTCTATATACGCGATATTTTCTCGTCTCCCACGAATATATACTTTCGTTATAGCTAGGGTACATAACTAGCGATGCGTACAAGTTAAACAGCTGCACTCGCGGGCTGTAGTTAGGTGGGTGACCGGCTGTTGGCTAGTTGCTGGCGTGTTGACTGGTTTGTATTACAGTGTGTCACATCATAATGCAAGTATATTTTCGTGTGATTTGTGAACCGAATGCTTTATTAAATAAACGAATTGTCAAAAGTAGTTGTATTGTAACTATATATCATCAACTATGTTGTATTTGTTTGTACATTCACACTATGATAAGGTCAGCTCGTCTTTATTAATGACACAATTCATATCAAACGTACAGTCCAATTGAGAACCTCCTCCTTGTTTGAGGTCGGGTATAACAATGGTGCATTTGTTGCAATCGGTTTCAATTTGAAACTGGTGATTGCAGCAGTGTTGCCAGCATCTGGTGAGACACGTGGCACGTTCAAACAGCTAAGCTTGCAATCATAATTACATACAGTTGATTGCGATGCATTAGTCTCATCGCCACCATCCACACTATTATACTCGAAATGCAACAGATGCTCTCAACCACACAAATACAATTATTAGTTAACAACAGTTTGAGAACAGTGCCCTCCGCGTGTCTCGTTCAATTTGATGAGATGTTATTAATTATTTGCAGCATCACACAGACGTCTATAAGGTCTTGTGTTTTGTCTCGTTCTACCATAAGCCTACGTGAGTGAGACAACACATTAGATCTTATATTAGAAATTGTTACCGAATGTGATTTGGAATGAACTCATACATTCAACCAGACAACGCGATCTCAGTAACGTATACTATACAAACAATGACTACATTATTCTGTGGATGTATGAGGCAACACGGGGCATCTGCCTCGTGTTGCGGATTGAAGATCAGCAAGTGTCTTGTGTGCAAATGTTTCATGACCAATACTGGATGTGAATGTTACATGAATATAATTATATTTAGTCTACGTATTTACATCAAACAGAACATAACCTACCTAACACATAAAAGATCTGTCCCAGCTAGAATGCTGGCAGCACTGCCACGCTAGAATGCTGGCAGCATTGCCACGCTAGATAGCGATGCTGAACAATATTGTAATCTGTTTTATGTAAATAAACGAATCTATACATCAAGCGGCACCCATTCATTTCCAATCTGGTAAAGATGTATGTATTTATTATGAATGTGATTCTGAGTGTTCTGTATGAATGGTTCCGTGTAATGCACAAGACAGTAGTGTCGCACCACTGGTGGCGGCCGAGTGCCTGCATCGGCGCTGTGGCGCTGCTTGTTATTGTGTAAGTGATCGTGATGTAACTCCATTGTACATAGCTCTGTTTCTGTACCTAGGTGTAAGCTATGATGTACCGGCGCGGCGGCGCGGGCACCCGGTACAATACTTTATGTATATGGTCTAAAAAGGATTTTCCTTTGTAACTTAAATACATTGGTTATTATATCTCGGAACAATTAGACTGATGTATAATTTTAATGCGTTCGTTGTGCAGCGATGATCAGACACGGATTTTGACGAATTGCACTCTTTGATGCAGTGTTAAAGGTTCAAAATTGTGACAAAAGAACCGGCTGTTTCATTAAGGTACAATTCTCATCTAAGATGGCATTATTATAAACAATGATATTACAAGTGAAATGGTGTAGATATATTATGTTCACTCACTCTTGGTTGTGGGTTGTGCCACACCGGCGCTATACGTGCCAGTGTCACGCGACATAGTAATTGATATCATCTCTTTCTAACTCCTCATAATTTATGACTTGCCGTCCTTCTTCCACGTGACATCGCATGTTATGTGTGTTAGAGCCGCTCATGCTGCGTGGTAACCTATCGACACCTTCATTGTAACTAAATATTATTTTCACCGATTCCCAGACATCTGGTCATATTGAAAATTGGCACACGTATTAAGGACCGATGACAATACAATAATATCATAACTTTATCCTAATATCCTGACCAGGATCATCAGGATAAATACATTCCGAGCGTGTTTATTAGTTGTTTTAAACTTATAATATCATTGATTATAATCATATGCGCATGCGCATCGCACCACTGTTCTGTACCGCGCTCCAACTAGCAGCACCGTGTCGCCAGCCGGTCGCATGTGTATTATTTAGTGAGTGCCGGGGCGGGTGCACACTGGTGTAGAGACATGTATGGGATGTGTGTCGGTGTGTAGGTGTAGTACCGCCCCTCAGTGACGTCACGCGACTTGTACTGTATATACCTACAATTACAATAAACTTGTATTTATTGATGTGCTCGTTTCATTCACACCTCCATGTAACAAGCTCGTGGTCGGGGCTCCGGGGCTCCGGGGCTCCGGACCTGGAGCCCGGCGTGGCTGGACGCGTGTTAGTTATAACTTAATCTTAAACAAATACAAACTATTGAAAATTAATATTTTATTTCATGTCTGTCAAACGATAATATTAAATAATGATTGATTAGTCACAACACTACACACTATTGAGCCGCCCCGGGTCTGCTTCTTATTAATATTACTGATTACATTAATATTTCCATGTCCATATTATAATTATTATTATTACCATTATTTATTTATTTTTCGGTATTTGTTAAGAATAATAAACAAAAAAAATATTATTATATTGGCGCACATAACTTGTCATTATTTGTGAACACATCCGGCGGCTGCTGATTATAAACAGACCTCTTACATTATAAAACCGTTTTAGATAAACAGGTGCAGTCGGGTGTCGTTCATATATTATGTATATAATTCAGTTAGTTTCTGTTAGGATTCACTGTGACCAGAGATTATAATTGAATTAATTCTCAAGTAAAGGAATGATGGCACTAGCTTTGACGCGGCAACACAAGAACAATCATGTCATCCTCGTAGACGGAATGTCAAACTCTGAAACATTACATTTGAATTTGCTCAGCAAGTTCCCATCTCACCGGTCTGCACCAATACACTGAAGTGCAGTGATTAGTCACACCACGAGCTTTACGGTGAAGGGAAACATCGTGAGGAAACCTGCATACGTCTGAGAAGTAATTCAAGGACGTATGTAGTGCCTAAGAGACGGCGACGGACTCACCATCTGTCATGTTGACACCGAATTATCTTCGGTGGAGAGTGGGTGGGCCACCCTCTTCGGGGATCCTTTGACATGAATACATACTGCCGCACGCCACTGCACCTCACCTACAAAGAGGAACATGTCCTCCACAGCCACGGAACTACTAGGCAGGACACACATACTCCACGGATACATCTCACAACACACATCTATTGTGGTATTTAACGTCTGTTAGTATTAGTACATTTGTCTAAAATATAGCGTTCCGACACTCAACACTGCACTGATCAACGGGAGAGGAAAGTGTCGCGAGTCTTTTAAATGATCTCTTGCGTTACATATCTAGTCAAAAGTCATAATTGACAGTATTCTAGCGTAAAACTGTTCAGTCATGTATCTTATCTTAATATAATAACACTAGGTACTAATATGTACGGAACAAGATGTCGTGCTTCAATTGATAATACAATCATTATCATAGATACTACCTAATACCTATACTACCATTAGAGTAGATGTGATTTACATAATAATTAATGATCTATCCGTCCGTGTAATTACAACTGTACATACATTTGGTAATCTGCTAGTACAGTAACACATCCCGTCACGTGCCATCACTAACTTATTATAAAGCTTGTCAACATGTTGGTGAGAAGATAATATGTTGCATCCCTTTCTTACCTACATGTTTATTTATTTAATTAGAACGGCTACTCAATTATACTACTTAACAGTTAATGAATAGTACATATATGATTGGGATAGCGCCGTCACACTCACTCAGCTATTGAACCCCAAATATGACGTGCTAGCTTGGAACTGTATTGTCAACTTTAGACATCATTAAACTACTTGATTCACATAATTTAAAAAACAGCGATTAATACACTAACATTATGAAGTGAATACGCCCACAACGGGTGCTTAGTGCATAGTGCATAGTGGGTGCACTCGGGTGTGGCGTCGTGGCGTCTCTTATGAAACTAAAGTCACTTATATAATAACAAATAGACTTCGTGCTATCTACAAGTGGAGTTTAAATTAGCTTAGAGCAACGTGACGGTGGATCCTTAATGGAATATGGCGTACTCCGGTGACCGCTTGCCCGCAGCAACGCGCGTCTGTAACAGTCACAATTGGCTCAGCATTACATCATTGATATTTGTTACCTGTTAGCTACATTAAAAAATTACATTGGAATGTACTAGCTGGAATGTCGTAAAACAAAGAAGTGGATGTTATCTATATTGACTTTTTAAGAGCATTCGATAAAGTCGATCACAATATGTTTTTAACAAAAGATATGGAATGTCGGGGTTTTTGATGTCCTGCTAGACTGGTTTGCGTCTTACCTTGAGTCGTCCCTGGAAAGTAAGTAGTCAACCGTGCACAGCCCTGTTCCTTTGGGTATAATTCGGTTATTCTACAAGGTTCTATTTTGGGACCACTACTGTTCAATATATTAACTAATGATATTGAAGACACATATTATTAAAGTTTATAAAAGTCTATCGGTTTTTTGACGAAATTAAAATAATAATAAAAATGCTATCACAAAGTTTACAAGGAAAATACTTCGTAGTAAACGGCAATAGGTTTCGAGGTGGTGTGACTGCGAGCTTCTTGTAGAGTTCAGTTTCGGTGTAAATCATTAGCCATATTATATGAGGGTACATACGGACTGGTCAGGCGGCTCACGTGTCGTCGTCGCTGAGCTCGATGACGGGCGGAGCCGCGTGTCGGGCGCAGTGCGCGAGCAGCGCGGCGCGCAGGCGCGGCACCGACACCAGCGGGGACACCAGCGCCGCGACCGGCTCCAGCGCCAGCACCTCCTCGCCTGGGGACACATTGTTATACCACTAAGGTGGCAAACAAGCATACGGCCTGCCTGATGGTAAGCGGTGATCTCGGCCTATCAGAAGTGTAGTGTTTAAGGAATAATAATTTAACAATTACTACAAATAAAAATACATGCCAACATTAATTAAATCGGCTGTTTTATTTTATATAAACAAACTACACACTTACAATCTTTGAACTGTTTTTTTTGTGGTGGGAACGAGAGCGAGAGAGTGAGATAAGAGGGAGACAGAAATATCTGTTCCATTACCACAAGAAGTATCACTCGCGTGTCGCCGACACTGGACACATACATGCAACACGACCTATATGTATGTTACGACGGTGGAGTAAATTCGTGTTTATATGAGGCTAGGCGCATGTGATGTGCGCATAAAGCGCGGATGTGTGTGTACCTGCTAGCAGCAGTCGCTTGGCGCGGCGCGGTGTGAGTGCAGTGAGCAGGCGCGCGTACACGGGCGGCGCGGCCCGCACGCGGCGGTACAGCCGCCGGCCTGACGCCAGCAGCCCCGGCGCGAACCCCGCCCCGCCCCCGCCCCCAGTCTCCAGCCGCCGCACGCGCCCCCCGCTGCACACCTGCACACACCACGCGTCACCCCACGCCCGCCCCTCCCTCCCCTCCTCCCTCCCCCACCCGCCCCACTCACCAGGTACCGCGGGCGCGCGCAGGGATGCTCCCCGTCGGCCAGCAGCACGTGGCCCGCCACCATGCACACAGGCCGGGACCTGTCCACGCGCATCACCACGCGCACCTCGCCCTGCACACACACACACATACATTACCTTACGAAGTACACCCTACTGTGGCCTACCAAATCTACCACAGTCTACCGAGCACTACCACTCCGTACCTGACGCTCGGCGGGCGTCCACTGTCGCATGAGGTCTTCTGCCTTCACCACGCCCGCTGCGATCACTAGTTGGGAACGCGCGACAGACTGACTGGAGGATTGGTCGGGAACCTGGTCGGAGGCCGCTTCGGAGGTCTTGTCGAGGCCCTGATCGGAGGCCTCGCTAGAGGCCGCGGACGACATAGACAGTTGCAAGACACCTGACCCTGTGCCACCTAGATACAAATACAACGATCGTCACTAGAGAAACGAACGAATGGCACGAAAATAAACATTCAAGTTATATTTACTAGATTAGATTTTACTATATGGGAAACTTGGAAAAAACATACAAAAATTTAAATTAAACAGAAAAAACGGGACCTTGTACTGACCAGCCACGTGACCACAAACAAGACGCATCTGCAACCATTACCATACTAGTATTGGTACCTCTGCGGATATTCATTGAAAGCGGAATAAATCAACGTCAATGCTTACCTCCCTGGACGGTAATGACAATAGACGGCGCAGCGCCGGCGCCGGCAGTGGAGGCGGGGGGCGCGGGGAGGGGGGGAGGGCGGGGAGGCGATGGGGAGTCTACTAATGGACGTTTGAGTAAGCTTCTAGGCGAGATAGTGGTAGGTCGAGATATTTTGTGGCTTTTGGGGTTGAGTATCGGGGGGCTGGCGCATGCGGGGGTGGGTGCGGGGGTGGGTGCGGGTGTGGGTGACCATGTGTCCGCCGTGCCGCGCAATGCAGGACGCAACACGGGCAGTGCTGGGGTCGGCAGAGGAGCATCCGAGCTCGTCGCCAGCGGCGCGATGGTGAGCACAGGGGCGGTGGTCACGTGGGCGGTGGTCCCGAGGGAACACACGGCACTGGCTGAATGCACAGCCGGAATCGTGAGCACCGGCCCCCTGGTCACAACTGCTGATATACCACTAGGCGTGGTCGGAGTGGAGGGAGATAATGACGTCACGACAGGTGTGGATGGAGGGGATTGGTCCATTACAATATGTAGTTCACACTCAGAATCGGAAGAAGCACCATCTACTTCGGAAGAAGCGGTTACCGCAGCAGGCATTACGGGAGGAACGGACCATCCGGCAGCGGAGGCGGTCGTCTCCGTCTTCGGCACTGCGAGAGAGCAGATAATATCAGGTGATATTGTAGGCTGACAGGTACCGTGTTCGGTTACACCACGCGTGGACACTTGTTGTGTGGAAGGCGCAATATCCGCGTCAGGTGCGTAAGATAAAGTAGGTTTGACGTCTGATGTGAAGGCCGTCGTAGATGTGGAACCCATAAGTTGCGTTCCCACGTCAGTCACATGCGCCATGCTGAATGCAGTAGACACTATGGGTGTTGGATATTCAGGTGTTTCAATTTTGACATTTAATAGCGTCGCATTGGATACGTCTGCTGCAACACATGTAGAAGCTACAGTAGTAGACAGAGTTGTTGTATTAGAAGAAGAAGAAGGGGTATTTAAATCGAGGGAATAAGATGTCGTATCAGAAACTGTGGCAGCCGACTGGACTGGATCAGTGGACGGGAATGTGAATAGTGAGGCGGATGCAGTAGTGTTGTCAGTAGAGGCGGGGGGCGCGGGGGGCGCGGCCTTGGGTCGCTGCACCTTCAGTATGATGGTGATGGGCCCCGGCCAGGACCGCGCCGGGGCGGCGACGGAGTACTCGTCAGTGATGACCGGAGTGTTGTCGTCCGACCACGTGTCGGAATCTCGCCGCGCGGAGCCCGCCACAGGCACCACAGGCTGAGGGACACCAGTGCTAGTGGCGGGAGATACTGATGAACATCCAGGCACAGGGCGGACAATACAAGCTGATGATCCCGGTGTAGAGATGATGGGGAGAGAAGCTGTATTTGTGTCGCGGACAGAACTGTTGGGGGATTTGGCAACCGTTGTTGATTTTGTTGCAATGGGAATGAGATCAGGTATGTTAGCGGGTGAGGGGTTGGCTTTAGGCTTGTGAGCAGTGGTAGGGGGGGCTGGGGGGGGAGCTTGAGGGGCGGGGCGAGCCTCGTCGCTAGCGAGCTGGTGGCAGTGCTCAATCGGGACCTTTAAAGAGACATGATTTTATAATTTATATATGGCTCCGTATTATTGGTAACCTAAGGTGCATCGCGATCACGACATATACTTGATGTGTGATGCAGTGTGTGCATGTGTGTGTGGGGGGTACCTTGTGGTGTGGGTGTGGTGGCCGCAGGTGGAAGAACCGCTCGGTGATGGTTCGCTGGCGGCGCCACTCCTCCATCCCCTGCACCCCCTCGTCCCCCACCGCCCGCGCCTCCGGGGGCGAGGGGGGCGAGGGGGGCGCGGGGGGCGGGCGGCGGGCGCGGCGCTTCCTATACATACACACACACGACATAACGCTAAGTCCGGCACGCGGCAGGCTGCGAGTATAGAGTATTTAACTCTGGACTTGCACACCACCAGTAAATGAGCATGCAATACCTTTTTTTGGGGTGGTGAGACCTATTCTTTGGAGGGTTGTCCTTCGCCGGAAGGGGCCGGGATTCAGGCGCCGGCCCCCCGCTGGCGGCCGCGGGCCTGCAGACAGACAGACTATACAGCCTCACAATACAGGGGACTTGAGGAGGCGAGTTAAACGATTGCTTGCTGACAGCACACTGCTTTATTGAAATGTCCACCTATAAGTGGTGGGCGCAGCCACACACACATGCATTACGGTCGTTGTTGTGTTAGCATACCTAACAGTACTGTACCTCCACCTAACAAGATCACAGTCAAACAACACTACTCTGATGTAGTATCGTGTTCCTGCGGTGAGTAAGCTCTGGATGCGATTGTTTGTACCCCGGGCATCGCGGGTGAAGACACGCTGAAGGGCTCGCTTACTATCGAACGGTCACTTGTGTACTATAAAAAATAATTCTGTGATCTGTTCAAATTATTTTCCTTGATAGGAAGTCTACCCGGTAGGCAGAGATGTGACCACTGACACTCACTTCACAGATGATATTGTAGGTGCCAACGTGACTGGTGACGAGAGCATCACCTTAATTCGGTCACATTGCAAGCTGCTCCACCCCACTCCATGCACCAGATACACTATGGTACATTAGTAAGCACAGAAGTGGTGACGTGGTTGTTACGGTAGAGGCGGATGTATTCAAGTAGCATGTGATGTGATGTTGTTACTTGTGTCGGAACAGGTCCCGGATGTCGGTGGCGAGTTGTCTCTGCGCCTCTCGCAGCCGCTCCGGGCGCTCCGCCCCCAGCAGCCGCGCGCAGCAACACTCGCACGGCTGGCCGCGGTGCAGCTGGCTGCACACACACACACACACACGTCACCGCCGCCCCGCGGTAGGCAGTAGGCAGCGGGAGGGCACGCGCCAGTGGCCGAGCCGCTGCCGCATTTAGTGTATGGTGAGTAGTAGTGGGTGTGGCGGGTGGTACCTGTGGTCGGGCGCGGGCGGCGGGCGGCGGCCGGCCCCCCGCGCCAGCCTCAGGCGCATGTCGTGCTGCGCCCGCTGGCGGCGCGCCCCGCAGCAGTACTGGCGGCCCCCCGGCATGCGCCGCACCGACCGCCGCTACAACACACACACACACACTTATCATAATGTCCAATCGTAGACTCGAGTCTTACGGATAATTTACACCGATTTTCGTAAGGCTTTCGATAAAGTCAACCACCGATTACTATTTAGTAAATTGTGTGTACATTGTATACCTATATAGCTACGTAACGGAGGTAACTTTCTGGATAGATTTAAATCAAAACTACCCGATAGATAATCTACGGTAGAAATAGATGGCTGCACGTCGAATCTATTTATTTTAAAATCAGGTGTCCCCCAGGGATCACACCTAGGGCCACTTTTGTTTAATGTTTTTATAAATAGCATCTTTTGGTATCTGAGCTATGAGCTGGTAGGATGACGCGGTGAGAGCGGCCTTACCGCCAGCTCGTTGAGCAGCCTGGTCAGCTCCTCGGGCGTCGGCCCCGAGCCATCCGTCTCGCTCCTCCCCAGCGCGTTCACTCGTGCCGTCTCCCTCTCGTCTACAGACACACAGTACACTACTATAGATCCTTCACACAAAAGCTCTGATGAAGAATCTATATAGGTTAGACTTTGCTCAGATTTAATTTAGGAGGTTAAACAAAATTATTATGTTGTCTTGTTGCAATGACCTTAACATGTTGTTCAAAATTATTAAACTTAACTAATTTGACAGGTCTAAAAGTCATGCTATCCCTTTCTCATGTGCGGGGTTAAATAAGGATGGCAATATGTTTAGACCTGTCAAATTAGTTAAGTTTAGTAATTTTGAACAAAATAATTGGCACCATTGCTACTTTTAACATTTGAACATACAAATCGTGAGTAAAGTAATAAATCTGTGATTCTTACTGTAAACTCGTATCAGTACATATATGTGTGTAATACGCACCCGGTGCGGGTCCGCTGCCGCCCCCCGCGTCCCCCGCGTCCCCCGCCCTATCCTGCACACACACACACACACAGAGACAGTGAGTACAGGAGACAGGTCACATTTACTTTGTTAGACACAGTCCCACAGCAATTCTATCGCTACGCTATAAAATAAGAGAACTTGTTTTTCACTCCTCATGCTCAAAAGTTCGTCATTGTAACGTTCCAGGGCGGGGAAGGTATAGAATATCCTGTTCTAGAAGAAAAAGTGTTTACTTTTTTTTTATCTGTTACTTATAAAAACGATAATATTGATTCATAAATAGAACAGTTATTAATAAAGACTCAACATATTACTGTTTAACAAAAAAGATATTTTTTTATTTTAAATGGAACTACCAAATAGGTGGTTTCTTCGGAGGAATACGTGCATTGCGTTGCGATTACTTTATATTTTGTCATTTGTAGTGAAAAGCAGAGTGTTACACTCGGCGCTAAACCCACTGTAACTCGCTTTCTATTTACTCCTTCGCTAAAGCTCGGGAGTAAAAGCACCTCGTATACAATGTGTCACTTTAACATTATAACAATCTACTATTAGAAATATTGCAAGTGTTTTTTACGATATGGTATTAATTTTACTTCAAAAATTTGTCTTGAAGCAATTTCCAATCCTAACTATGTCTATTGTCTATCCATGTCATAATATTGTTCCCGACTATCAGAGCTGATAGGTTGGTGTGGTATCATACAGTACACAGCGCGTCCCACGGATATGCCCCATGGAGGGCATGTGCCTTGAATATTGGGGCATGAGGGCATGTGCCCCATGGAGGGAATGCAGATTAAATTGTTTTTAAATTCAAATGTCTCCTTTCCGTCAAATGTTCCATGTTCAATATTCAAGGTACTTGGCTCCAGTTGTGATATCCGCGGGACGCCCTGTATGTACTGATGGTTACCGTGTGTGTGGCGGCGAGGGGCGCCACCTGCGCCGTGAGCAGCGAGCGGTTGATGCGGCGCACCTCCTCCAGCGACGGCAGCTCCACGCGCTTGGCGCGGGGCCCCCCGCTCGGACCCTGTAGCCCCCCACCCGGGCCCGGTGGCCCCCCGTCCGGGCCCGAAGGCTCCCCACCCGGGCCCTGTGGACCCCCGCCCCGACCAGCCGGCCCCCCGCCCAGGGGCGCCAGCGCCGCGTCTCCTAGCGCGCGCGCACCCGCACTGAGGCGACCCCCCAACCGCGGGCCCCGCCCTTCCCACACATTGCCCCCCCACCACTTCGACCCCCCCTTTTCGGCCGCGACCTCTATATTGCCGACCCTCGTTTTCATCGCTGTGTCGGCAGCCTCGTCCTCCTTGATATTGTTCGCGAGCAGATTAACTGGTGGCTTAGGGAGGTCGATCGTGGTCCTGGTGATCCTGGAGCGGTGCAGGTCCAGGTGTCGCAGCGCGACGCGGCCGCCGCGGGCGAAGCGACGCCAGAAGGGCGCTTCGTCTACACGACGCAGCTTCACCGACACTTGCATCAGCAGCTTCTCATCTGAAACACCCACCCATTAACACTACTTGCCTCAATAACATATCCAACATGGATAGCGAGTTTCAAAGAGATACATTGAATAGCTGTGTATACCTTTATCTGTAAAACAATACAATTGACAACACAACATTTGGTTTTTATAGATTAAATAAATGCTTTTGATACATCAGCCCCGCATTTAAGATCAAAACTGCTGCTTTGACACCAGTGATATATACGTCACGTGTACTGTACTTGTACGAAACATTCGTTTATAATAATCTAATGATAGATTGTGAACGGACATTCATATTTACAATTATAAAAGCATATGCATTAGTTCAATTGAACTTAATTACATCATCACAAGTATAAGAACACATACGAAAGTATTTATATATCCTCCCCAAACATTAAATAGGGAGTCCCACAGGGAACACATTTAAGTCCCTATAGTTTCCTTCTTAGCATTGTGATCCCATGGTTTCATGAGTTAAATCCCAGCCTCCCTCAACTAAGACCAATCAACGAAGGTAGACTTTTTCCTGTCAGCGGTGTCCTATACCAGTTCACGTTCTTAGTAATATTTAGTATGAGCGACTCACCCATAGTGCCGGTGACTATTTGCTTGCCGCCGCGGCTGCCTTCCCCGTCCCCGTCCCACCGCTCCGAGCCACTGCTCTCGTCCACACTGTCACTATCACTATCACTGTCACTGTCACTGTCGAACCGGAACCGCACACGCGACGGTCTATTGGAATAACGCATTCTTTTTCTCCTAGGGCCCTTAAAATCTAATAAATATTTCTGGATCTTTGTTATATTTGGTATTTCGTCCTGGTAGTTATCATAAGTTACATTATTCACAGCCATGCCCTCGTGCATTACAATTGGTAAGTCATTAGTGTACAGTGTGGCCTGCGCTGCTGTACTGATTACGTTGCATGCATCCGATATAACTTTGCTAGTTGGTGGATTCCCCATTGTTTCAGGATCGCTCGAATCTGATTCAAACTGCACTCTGGCTAGAGCTTTGGTGGGATCGAGTTCATCGAGGGTCAGAGTGTCCCCGGGGGCCGGGGCCGGGGCCGGGGCCAGGTCCGTCACCAGCCGGCCCAGCTCGGCCTCCAGCTCGCGGCAGGTCCTCTCCCGGCGCAGATGGACCGGCATCAACTTCTGCTTTAACTTCTCCTTCATGCTCGATATTAAAGTGTTGTCGATCCTGGCCTCGGCTGGGTCCTCATCCTTCACTTCGATAGTCTCTATCTCCCTCTCAATGAGGACTAGGTCATCGTCCGGCTCCGGCTCGGAGGGCGCCGCGGGGGGCTCCGCGGGGGGCTCCGCGGGGGGCGGGGTGGGGTTGCAGCGAGATGCATCGTTGTCTAGCTCCGCCTGTTAACACACGGCAATACTACAACATTTTTACTTTTATAATGGGACAAATCAGTACATATCTCGACGAATATGTCACGAACAGAGAGGAAGGGGCAGAGAGGCATGTAACAGGCATTAATGAGGAGCGTGGATATATTGACCTCTGCCCGCTGCAGGTGTAGCGGCAGCAGCGCCCGGGCGGCCACGTGGGGTCCCCAGGCGGGCAGCGGGCCGGTCACCGCGCGCGGGAAGCGGCGCGCCACCAGCACGTGCAGCGCGTGCGCGCCGCGCCCCGCCCGCCGCCAGCACTCGCGCACCGCCGCGCGCGCCGCCAGCTGCACACACACACTGCACCACTGTACACACACACACACACACACACACACACACACACACACACACACACACGGGGCGGGCGGACCTTGAACTCGTGCCAGCGTCGCTGCAGCCCCACGGCGGACATGAGCAGCCCCCCGGCGCAGTACTCGCGGCGCAGGCGCACCCAGCGCAGCGCCAGCTCCTCCCTGCACACACACACACACACACACACACCTACAGCCCCCTGCCCTACACTACACCGGGGCGGGCACTGAGTTTTCTTTTAGGTTGGCAACCAAAGGAATTACTGTAAACCTTACGTGGCTCAATTTAATACGCACATACTAGCGTCCTACTCTGCGTATTACATAGCCTATGTCCTTCGCTAGGTTATCATTTATGTATTTTGTTTAGACTTTATTTGACTAGAGTTTACAGGCAAGCACTTTCAAATCGTGAGAATCTACCACCGAATTTGGAAGGTCGGTTTTGCTGAGAAGAATCCGGCCAGAAACTCAGGAATTTGTAATCTATCTTATTGCCAAATTTTATTACAATCCATTCAGATGCTTAGTCGTGAAAAAGTAACAAATAAACAGAATAATTCTCGCATTTATTTTGGTATATTAATTTGATTTTGGTGGAGGTAGGCAATGTTTTTTAGCCTACATGCACTGTAGTGTAGTGGAGTACAGTGCAGTGCATGGCGCAGTACCTGGCGGCGGGCTCCTCGACGCGGTGCCGCACCACCAGCTGCACCAGCGACGACAGCGCGTGCCGCTGCGGCTCCAGGTCCAGGCTGTCGCCGCTCACCAGGCACGAGTCTACACACACACACACACACGATAACACGAGGCGCGGCTTGGAGTACAGCGGGGGGGCGGGGGGGCGGGGGTGCTGACCTCCGTAGAGTATCTCGAGGTCGATGACCTGCCAGTGCGTGTCCGAGGGCGGCGGGTGCGGCAGCAGGCGCGGGTCGTCGCCCACGCCCACCAGCGCCTGCAGCTGCTCCACGCACACCACTCGCACGGCGCGCCTGCACACACACACTAACATTATCTGTCACTTCACTAACACAGACGACTGATGTAGTTTAGTCTCAGGTACCATATGCGGGTGAGCGCCCCGGGCGGCGCGTCGGGCCGCAAGTGCTGCAGCGAGGGCTCCAGGTCGCCCCGAGCGGCCGCCGCCCCGGCCATGGCGCGCACCAGCCCCTCCTCCAGCTCCGCCAGCTTCATCCGCTTCACCGGCTCACGGAAGCTGCGCCCCTCCGCCCTTGCGCCCCCCGCCTGCCTCTTCGTGCCTCCCGCCTCCCCTCTCGCGTCCCCCGCCTTCCCCCTCGTGCCCCCCGCCTCCTGCCTCGTGCCCTCCACCTCCCCACTAGCATCCTCCGCCTGCCCCCTCGCATCCCCCACCTCCGCCAACCCCCACCGCCCCGCCGCCTGCTCCGCCTGTACGACCGCTGCTTCGGCAGTTAGCCCCATGCACTGCAAAAATGCATCTTGTATACCTGGAAACTGATAGGTACTATGTATATTTATAAAATGAATGTGATTATTTTAGACTGTTTAGGATTGCAATATGATGATTATTCCTGTTTCTTCTCTTTCCTGAATGTTGTTCAATCAAGCATTTATGAAATGTTTTGTCTTTCTGCTAGTTCATTAGTTTAGTTAGACTAATCAGCTGAAACTCTTGAAACAATTTCAACAGATCTTAAAATGTTCTGAAAGCAATGTTAGCAATTTGTAATCCCTAGTAGCAGGTAGTGTAGTGTAATGCAGTGTAGTAATGTTAGTGTGTGTGCTCACAGCCAGCACGTCGGGTAGGCAGTGCAGGCGCGCCTCTACGCGGCGCACCCAGGGCGGCGCCAGCCTCAGGTCCGCCGCCAGCCCGGCGTCGCGCGCCGCCCGCACCAGCTGCTTCACCTGACACACACACGAGGCCTATACACACACCACGCCGGGTACATTTGTTTGTCAGCAGTGGAGGTGTGACTGACCATGTTGGTGAAGCGCATACGGTAGTTGGAGCACTCCTGCTGCATCTGCTGGGTGAACCGGTGCTGGTCGCCCACTACGATGCCCAGAACCTGTGCAATTGCCCGCAGTGCCTTGTAGCGAGCATTGCGCCTCTGGGAACACCAACAATATGAATTAACATTCACATACACTACACTAATAATAATAAATAATAATAATAAATAATAATATACACATAGTTTACAGAAGAACCAAATACTTGTAATGATAGATTTAAATTGAAATAACAACATCTCTCAATTTGTCCACAAAGGATGTTTACTTAGAATTACAACAAAACAGTATCAAATGAAATTCTACATTTGTATTGGTCAGCCAGAGCTGACAAGCCCAGCTGCAGTCCCAGGGGTGTGTACGTACCTTCCTAGTGTGTATCTTGGTGAACAGTATTTTGTGCTTGATGTACTCCTCTCCAAACTTCTGCATCTGCTCCATGGAGTAGCCCAGCAGCTTTGGACCCTCCTCCATCTCGCAGCTACACAGATGACAATAACATTATGTTTTTCATTGAATTATAGTGACTCTACATAATATATTTTTATTGTTGATGCTGTCCTGTAAGACTGGTACATGTAATGGTATACTTACCAAAGGCAGGGCTACCAGCAAACATCTGAGAACACTCAGGTAACAATCAACAAGAATAACAGCTGCTTACAACTACTCACCAGGCACCTGTACTGTCCTTACTGCAGCTTTGTATTATGTAGGCAACAGTAGCCTTCAGTTGTGACTAGGTAAACATTATTCAAAAAATTATAACATACTTTTTTAACTAAAACGTATGTTCACTCGGCCTCGCACAAGTTCAACACACGTATGTACAAAACTAGACCGGGCTTTATCGGAAGTAAAATTATATGACAAACATTTTACTTACTGACTTTATTTTACTGGTACTTTAGTATAAGCCAGGGCCGCGTTTACCTAAACACAGCCATAGTTCTGTTTAGCTGCAGCATTGCGTTACTCGAGATCGATCTATCAGTACCACTAGTCTAGTACCATAACATATACTGATATAATTCACACTACACACCACTAAACACATTACACTCAACAATATTTGTTTATATGAGCGTTAACGAGCAGTCCCATGTATCAATTTAATTTGTTATTACTAGGATTTTGTTTTTCAAATAAAGCAAATCAACAAAATTGACTTGACTGACACCTCGTGTCAAAACGTACCTAGCACAGGATACATAACCGCAAGCCAAGAGAATACAAACTAGGTTTAATACTCTATGGCGTATACTCTATGATGCTAGTCTGTCAGCTCCCGTCAGTGTAATTAATTATTTATCGAAACTAGTAAGGAAAATGTTGTCTTGATATTGTTTAATGTATTATGTGAGATACAGTGGTGTTTATTTTATTATATAGGCAACGTATAATGTGATAAATATTCCACGACGTGTTGTGAAGATTTTTTTTCTGGTGATTGGTGAAATGAAGTCCATAGACAGTCAGGAAGGACGTTGCCAACCTCTTGGTGGTTATCCCACCGTACGACGTTGCCAAGAGGATCCTCTCTAATAGCTACTTGATATTGGAAAAATATATTGGCGAAATGTACTTTTTTGTGTTGCCATTAAATAAATAAATAATGTTAATGTAGTCATTTTTGGATACCTGTCATTTTAACTTCGGTAATCTTAATAATTCTAATAGTTACTACCTCTACGTTTCTAATGCCATTTGCATTAGAATTTTAAGCTTATTGCTGTTTCTATAGATAGGCCGAAGTAGAAGCATCTCACGATAAATAATTTCACCCATATTACAACAATAGCTAAAGATTAATTATTTGTATTCTTCGTTTATTAAATGGAGCACCCATGCATACTATGTACAAGTTGTACGTAGTATATTATCTACTCTGAGCTAGTATGAAGTAGGAACTTAGAGCCATCAATCGTATTTCTAGCGAAATACGTCGTCATAATTATTTGCATTGAATATCAGACAGAAACAAGAGATTGAATCGAGGGTAGACCGAGCTCTCACGTCCGGTTTTTGGCGGAAATCAAGCGGAAGTTTTTTTTTGTGAGCTATATTGTTTCCTATTAGTTTATCTGCTGCTCCCTCCCCACAGAGCTTCCTAGTAGGAAGTAACTTCAAATAATTACTCAATACTAATAATATTTTTGATGTGTTAAACATCTTTCCTCAAGCTTTCCTGTTATCCGTGGGAGTAATTTCCTGAAAAGGACGGATGTGTGTCACAGGAAGCTGCGGAAGCGCGCTCTATTTGTTATATTGATTTGAACAATGAGCGCGCGATCGTAGAGTTCTGTTGCCCTTCAGATGTCAGATGTTACACATCATTTGCGACTACTGTAAGGCTCGGGCTCGCTCGTTATTCTATGCGTAGAACTAGTGTTCCGCTCGATATACGTCAATAGTATTAGTACATTGAACGGAGAATCAGTGGCCCGTGCAAGAATAATTTGCGACTACGTATTCAAAAATTCAAAAACCTTGCGCGCGAAATCTCAAAATGGTCAAAATAATTTTCAGCTCCACTTTTCACCGGCGCAGCGCTGTTCATTTCCACATTCAAAAAACGTCGACAGCGATACGCAAACGTAGTCGAAAATTGTTGTTGTTAGTGCTACAGGCAAGTCAGCGTACAGCCCGTCTGACCATACGCTTGCAAAAACAAGGGTCTCACTGTAACGTTGCCAACTAATAACTATGTATATAGAAAATGATTATTATTAATACCTACTAAAAAACAGTATATACGGTATGTCAATTAAAATATACAATAAGCTACCCACAATTATAAATGAAAGCAAGACACTTAACATATTTAAAAAGACTCACTAACTTGCTCTTAGATAAAGTGTACTACTCCATACACGATTTACTTAATGACAATACAATATTAAATATAAATGTGACTTATTTCACATTCCGCATTCAGTTAAATATAGTTCACGCTCCTTTTATTACTATTGATCACGAGGGTATTATTTTAAAAGCAAAAGTTTAATTGTTTTATCAATATTTAATAATAAAGTAGAAATGTATTGTTATTGTATATTTGTGTGCCTTGAGGTTGATCACAGCGCAAATTGTTTTATATTATAACTTGTATTGTTTATGACCTATGATGCACAAATACATTTATTCTATTGTATTCTATAGTATGAGTGAACTTTGCCAATGGCAAGCGCGAGAAAACAGCTGTCCTCACTCCTCCTTAGCACGACATGCCTGCTGAGTCTGACGTCACAGATAAATAGTTACAAGCGGTGGTATTTACCCGCCGCACACGCACCTCCCTACACCCAGGAGGAGCAATTAGTAATGTGATTAGAAGCGACGGCGATAGATCACGCTGAGCGATGCGGGCGCCGCGACGCACCTGGCCGGAGGGCTGCGGCCGGCGGGCCACATAGCGGGACACATATATACTATATAATATAACTACACGAGGAAAGGTGAGCACTCGGCAATCTCGGGGCGGACGGACATGTTGAAGTGATTGATGGAAGTACAAGAAGCAAGAGAGTCATAAACTTATAACATATCGCTTTTTGCGAAGGGGATAAGAAGAGTGGTGCAAGTCAAGAGTGAAATGGCGCTCTGTGATGTATGACGCTCCTACTCAGCTCGTATAATGTTACCAGTCCAGTTAACAGTCAATAAGCACATCGTCAAGAGAACGGTCGCATCATTAAATTAAACCTAACTGCTGGTCACGACATCCGACGGCATGACGACCCTGCCACTGGGGCTGCTGCTGGTGACCGGACTATGTAATCGCGCCAGCCCTAGGGATAGTGACGCTATACACTCTCTGCTTGCCACGTCAGGGACTTGATGAGAGTATATGTATGTTTGTATGTATCTATATAATAAACATAAACTTATTATATGTCGACGCCATTTTGCAAATAATGAGCATCAATTATGAAGCTTCGGTGGCAACTGGTGACTGGCATATGAGGTTGGAGTTATCTCAAGCGTGTTTTGTTTTCGTTCCTGTACCAAAGCCCACGGTACTGCAGGCGTCCCCAGGCCACGGTGACCGCTTACCAATAGGATTGCTTGAGATCTAGTTTTTGTATTAACATAGCCGGTGGAGCTACACGAGTGGATATGAGAGTTACTGTCTTATTATTATTGTTGTTCTAACAGAGAACATCGCTCAACAAATGTTTAGTTCAACAACGGATCACGAGCCACGGCAGAGGGGCCTATTCTCTAATACAGAGATACACACAGTGTTAATAGAGCACGTTAGTTACAGGTCGCGGCACGAAACTCTAGCGCTGAGCGAAACGTGGAGGGGATAGCTGCGCATGGGTACCATCGCGCACGCAATACAAATTAGTAATTTAATTGCTTAGTTAAAAACAGCAAAATAATGTTTTAATGTAAAGTCAAATAGTAAGTCTAGCGGTGAACAAAATGTGGAACTTAACTGCGTATGGGTACTGTCACGCACGCAAATATTACTTCATGTTACCTACAATATAATTTTTAACAAGTTTATGGGGAGTAGAAAAATAAATACACTATCGGATTTGTAAATTTTTATATTAAATACCAAATAATAAAAAAAATTATATTAAGTCCGAATTACATAAGAACCTACTGAAGTTTCTTCTCAGGATAGAAGAAACCTGCGAGTTCGGCAGGGTGTGGACATCAGACACCGCATTCTCCTTTCCGATATCTAGTCCGAATCAGACAATGGTCTTACACCTTCAATAGTATCCCAACAGGGCCTTTTGCTTACTGAGGGCCCCGGCTCAGGGCTGCTTCGGTCGTCGGCACTAACAGCGTCATCGTCATCAGACTCACCAAGGCTATCCTCTGAACTGTCACCATCAACGCGAATGATGAATTCTTCTGTAACCAAATCCACGACATGGTCACTCTTGACATATTGCTCTTCTATGTCCTTTACCTTTTGGCATAACTTTCCCCAATCCCAAGCACCCATCAGCAAAACTTTTTCTTGAATTAGTTCTATACATTTAGCAACACTCCACTTCACATTTTTACTGCCTACATATTGCTTTATGTCAGACCATGCCATTTCGATTGGATTTAGATCTGGGTGGTATGGTGGCAGTCTTAGCACTTGATGTCCTTGCTCTGCTAGTATCCTGTCAATTGAAAATGTTTTAAATCTATCTTTGTTAGCCCGTATTAAATTGTATAGTTGAGGTTTTAGTAGAGTTTCCTCATATTGTATGCCCTTTTCAGTAAGCCAACCCTGCATGTCAGCTTTTTTGGAATTAGAAGTGGGTGCAAGGTCCCATTGTTTATTATGGTATGATGCGTTGTCGACTACCACGACAGAATTAGGCGGTAAGTTCGGCAATAACTGTGTCCTCAGCCATTTTTCGTAGTTGTCGTAGTTCATATTGTCGTGGTAGTCGCCTGATTTCGCACCAGCTTTAAAAGTTAACAGTGCGTTCGGTATGAACCCAGCCTCTGATCCTGCGTGGACAATGACCACCCGCTGTCCTTTGGAGATAGGTTTTTTGAGACCTTTTGTAGTACCATCGGTCCAGGCTTTTGGAGCAGAGTGCGATGAATCTACGTAAGATTCATCTGTATATACGATGGGCCTTCCCTCTTGGCGATATTGTTTTATTTTGCGTAAGTATTCGATACGTAGTAAACGTATATTTGAACTTTCAATCAGTACTTTTCGATTGTTTTCAGTATTTTTCCACCGAAACCCTAAACTCTTAATTATTCGTCGAAGACTTCGTTCTGAGCCTTTGAAATTTATATCTTCCTCTAGCTTCTTTCTCAACTTTCCGACGGTGGGAAGTTCATTATTTGTCCTATGAAAGTTATGTATGCACCTCTTTATTAATCCTTGATCAAAGTTATCAATATCTGTGACCGGTTTTGATCTGGAGCGTTTTTTGCCTGGTGTTCTAAATACTGATAATAAGTCGGAATTATTGGCTTCAGTGGAGATTTTCCTTACCGTTGCTATGGACGTCTTTGTAGATTCAGCTGTCCTTTTCTGAATTTTCTGTAAGTCACTAATTATACTATTTAATTTTATATTTCCCGCCTGAATAACTTCTGCAGTTTGTTTTATTTCACTTATATCTACAGTGCTGCGGTCAGAATCGAGTAAAATACTCGCAGCTTCGCCAATTTCACTTTGAATTTGTTTCAGGGAATTAATGAAATCATTCGATTCCCTTTTCAGAAAACAATGCACGTCAAACACCATTTTCCGTGCCTGTCTTTTCAAAACAGTATTCCTTCTCGGCCTCGGCATTTTCACTGTTTAAAAACTGTTCAAACTTAATCAAACAGTGAATAAACTAACAAACACAACAAACAAATCAACAAAACAAACTTAACAAAAAACAACAACAAAAATTAACGATGACAACAAAACAATTCAGAACGCGACTGTACACTGGAAGTGCGCGGAGCGTCGTATCGGCACGGGGGACGGAGTACGACTGGAGAGCCAATCGGCGCAACGCACGCTCGCCCTTCACCCCTGTACCCCGCCAAGACACCTTATTTTTTACTTCTGCGCAATAACGGTCAGCGCTAGAGTTTCGTGCCGCGACCTATAGTACGGTATATATTATATTGTAGTCCACCCCCTAGTGAACTGGTCTGATGGGATATATAAACAAAGTACCTAGATAAAATAAATTGATACAACAATGTTTTAACATTATGGCTGAAACACAACGCGTAATAAACAACGTTCTGTTGCAAACTATTACATTATCAATAACAATATCGTACTGAAGATGTGAAGTGAAAAGAACATCAAAGTTTCTCAAGAAGCATCTCTAATTTTTATTTTATATAAGTACATTTTTATTCGAGTTGGATTGAAATTGGTACAGCTGGTTGTTAAACGATGCCTAAGTAAGTAGGGCACAGAAAAAAAAATGTATACTTAAAGTTAAAAAATCTGTATCAGTTTTAATCTATGAAGACTCCATGAGGGAAATAGAGCGTAGAAAGATTGTATTGTACAAGAGGTTGACATTATTGATTAAACAGTCTCCTAAAACAAAATATAGATAATGATGTCACAGCGTAGGTGTTATCTTATAGTAGACCGTACTACATATTATATACAGACATCGTTAGAATTTCTGTAAATAAAAAATCTTGCTTGATGCCACAATTAAGAAATGTCAGAATCCACCCCCGTATTGTATTGGATGAACGCAAAGAATAATAACCTGTGTAATGTATGCAGCAAGTTACAGATTAGCATGTTAATGAGTCATTATTGTATTTGTGGCGACTCAGTGACCCGTGGGGGCCCGGGGGCCCGGGGGCCGGGGGCCGGGGGCCTCGCGGGGACTGCTCAATTAATACACCTACTTTGTTAGACATGGAGATGAGATTACAAACAAGATATTAAAATGTTCAATTAATTATAAATACGTACATTAGGTACACCTTGTACACTGTTTGTTTGTCTTTTCAATACAAGTAAGAGATGAACTTTGCTACTGTTTTGTTGCATTGGCATCACGTCAAATCGTATCATTGCTAATCAACTCTGTCAGGCGTTAAGCTACCTACACAAATAATTGTTTGTCTTCACAAGGAATTCTGAAAGATATATATAATTATAATCATAATAGCAGTCTTGTGCGTGTGCATGCATGCATATGTGTGTGTGTGTTTATTACTAGGTGCTCGTGTATCGTGTCGCCGTCCGTGCTATCTCCCGCCCTCGCTAAACCAGCGGTTATCTCTCCATGGCTGGGAGACCACTTACCCTGGCCAGTGACCGTGATACTGTCAAATTAGTGCCAATATTGGTCGCGGGCTGTTGACCAGGTCCCCGCTCCACCCACACCACTGCATTCGACATTATAATATCCATAGATAACTCATTACGACATTATCTCTAGCGAGAAGGTTTACCGCGACTTATATTTTAATATTCTATAATAATATGCCGATGTCTCTCAGGAAATACTAAGCTATCGACTGGTGAAATAATTTTCAGAACCGATTCAGAAGTTCAAGAGATTATTTCCTACAAACAAACTCGCAAGCCTTTATAGGACTAGATAGATGACAGTGGTGTCATTGGACAAACAATAATTGATTCCAGGGCAGTCTTCTGCTATTTAAATTGAGATAAACTTATTCTCAAATGGTCTCATTATGACGCTATTCCGATCCTTTACTAAGGTAATACGATGCTGTATGATTTAGACAAGGTAAAATTGTGTTGTGGCATGACGTAATGGGTTTGTTTGAAGTCACATATTAAATATGAGGCTGGAATCACTCGGTCTGTTCTGTTACACGATGGTGACGATTCTGTTGTGCAAAATCCTAAACTGAACTAATTTGACAGGACTAATAATATTGCCACTCAGTCACGACACGAACCATGACTTAAAACTTAACAGGGGAGTCCGAAAACAAAATGAAAAGACGATATCCGGCTCACCTTGGGCCATACTGCCCTGGAGTACCAGAGGATAGACCGCAGGGGGGGAGCTGGAGACCTATGCCAGGAGGCACGACTAAATAGGCGCGACACATTGTAATAAAACCGGCCAAGTGCGAGTCGGACTCGTGCACCGAGGGTTCCGTACATACTTGTAGGTAAGATTAAAAATAGGCCTTCAAATGAGGTCATTATTCGTCGGTGACTCTCAACAGCGCGATTCAAGAATACTTTTAGTCAATTCGCATTTAAAAAAAAAACCAACCACATATTTACTGTTAGAGATGTTTCAGATGTTATCCTTTACTTGTGCTGTAAGACACTGCTTCTTGCCAAATTTCATGATTCTAGGTCAACGGGAAGTACCCTATAGGTTTTGATTCCCTTGTGAAATCGCAGAATATGCGAAATTTTGCAACATAAACGGTCATATCTTTTCTTCATATTGACTTACAGGTTTGATGATTTAACAGCCGATAGACAGACAGACAGACGGAAAACAAAGTGATCCTTTTTTCCTTTTAAGGTACGGAACCCTAATAAACAACATTAGGAAACGTGTATTGTTAAAGTTGCAGCAAATTCGGAATGAAGAGGCATCATTATAATGATTATTATACTAAGGTGGTAACTAAACATACGGCCCGCCTGATCGTAAGCGGTTACTGCCTCTGGGAGCTTACACCGGGGTATCACTCGCGCTGTGCCGGCCCTCAATATAGATACACAGGCCCGGGGCGGCGCCCGGCCGCTCCGGAAATGATAAGTATTATTAAAGTGTTTGTTCCGTCTGTCTTTCCGTATTGCTAAGCTAACGCTAACGGCTGAAGGCTGTGTGACTGGCTGCCAGCGCTGCCCTGCACACCGCCGCGTAACGCGGTCAAGCAATATATCTGATGTATTATTACTTGTTAATAATAGTTTAGCATCTTAGTCGTGGGTAAGGTTGCCAGTGCTCCACGAGGATATACTGGGCTAGTAGTAATGCTGGTAGCACAGTGAGTCCTCACCAACATCAGGACAAGCTCAGCGTGGGGAGTCGTAGATGAAGTAGTAGGTAGATGGGGGCGGCATAATCGGTCTTGCACACTGGCGCCCAAATAGCGGCGGTATGGCGGGCCTGATTACCGAACATCCATCTGTAATGTAAAAACAAATGAAGTACCTCACTATCATAACTTCATATCCCCGAAGTAAATGCTGATCCCTCGCAGTGTGTGTGTGTACAGGACAGCGTTATAATATTATCAGTATAGATTGTGATGACGACAGGACAGGACGGTGTGAGCAGCGGCGGAGATGTATTCGTAGATTATTTCGGCTCTGGCACAACACAAGAGCCTCCGTGTACAACAAACACGACATCGAACACAACGCTATATCAATATCAATACATATTATTATATAACTAACAAAATAATTAGTCGCTTTGGTGGTCTTACTCCGTGTGACTGCAGAGGAGACAGGTTTGTTACACTACAATACCTCATCAGTAGCCCGAGCAGGAATATATTGCGACCTAGTATTCGTGTTTACTTAATTGAAACCTTTCGGCTCTATCTATAATCTATAAATCTATAAATTACTAGCTGCCCGCCCCGGCTTCGCTCGTGTGGACAATTTTTTTTTGCATTTATGGGGATGAAAAATAGATGTTGGCCGATTCTCATAGATACCGGATAAGCACAAAAAAAAATCATCAAAATCGGTAAAGCCGTTTCGGAGGAGTACGGCAACGAAAACTGTGACACGAGAATTTTATATATTAGATTATAAAGAGGAAAGATTTGTATTTTTGTATGTATGTATGTTTGTATTGAATAGGCTACGAAATATCTGGACCGATTTCAAAAATTCTTTCAACGTTAGAAAGCTACATTATCACTGAGTAACATAAGCTATATATAGCGCATATATATATATTATACTAGCTGCCTCTTACGGGTGGTATTTCTAAAAACTCTTCCTTACTGGATGCCTTCTTCAATAAAAGATACCTACTGGAAAAAACTCCACTGTAATCCCTTTTAATTGAATCTAATTTGTTATAATTGTTTAAATGTGAACACAACATTCAAAAGTAAATGATGTACCTATGCTGCCTACTGAATGTGTCATGTAGCTAATATATTGAATCTAAATGAATATTGTCGATACATTAACATCACGACGGTGTGCGTGGGATGGTGACAGTACATAATATATAACATGCGTCTGAAGGCCCGGCGGGTCGCCAGCCTGCACGCGGAGGGCTCTGGGCTCTATAAATACCAGGCCTTGACCATATTGCCCGCCGAGGCACCACTGTGCTACTATAAGCCATCTATTCAAGAGCAAGTATCTCTCCATTCAACATGCTCCCCTGGCCTTGTAATGAACAGCTAATTCCCCGCAACACTCCGAGACGACCTTCCCGCCCGCAATAGTTGGCCCTGAACTGAATTATATCAATAATAGTATTTCTTGTTAAAACCTCGGTATCGTATTGATGAGGAGACACGTGCCCTTTGGAGCACTGTACACACCCACCACGCCACACCCACGCCGGCACTGGGCTCCCTACAGCCTGCAGCATGGGTGCCGGGTGCCGGGTGCCGGGTGCCGGGTGCCGGGTGCCGGGTGCCGGGTGCAACACCCACGTCTGCTCCACACCGTCACACCCGCGGGGTCTATTTTAAATCACCTTAAGATTCATGTTCACATATTCGGATTTGTTTTTTTTTTATCATTATTATTATTATTTATATTTTTATCATTATTATTATGTAAAAGATATTTCTTTGGTCTCGACTCGGGGTCGGATGTTTTGAACCAGGCACGGGCTTATACCAAGTGAACTGGTTCATTTGTGTCAGAGTGATCAGAGTTAGGAATGAACTGTGTGGTGTGTGTCTGTCTGTGTGTTATGGGATGTCCGAGCTGTGTGGTGCGTGTCTGGGTTTTGTAGCATGAGTGAGGTTGGGTTTAGGAAACGGCGTACTATAGAGCAGGTGTCTATTACTATTGATTTTTGTAGGGGTATGTATGTTTTTTCGTGCAGGTCTAAGATTTTTAAGGCGACATTGAGGTTTTTGGGTATTATTCCGGTTGAGGAGATAACTATTGGAATGATTTTTACGACTTCCTGGTGCCACATTTGTTTAATTTCATCAGCTAGAGGTATGTATTTTTGAATTTTTTCTGTGTGTTTCTGTTTTAGGTTGTGTGTATTGGGTACGGCGATGTCTATCAGGTACGTGGTCTTGGTTGATTTTAAGGTGAGTGTGATATCAGGTCTGTTACTAAGGATAGTGCGGTCGGTGATTATATCTCGGTTCCAGTATAGTTTTGCTCTAGTATTTTCTAAAACATTCTTCGGTTTGTATTTGTAGTATGGTGTGTACGTGTCCAGTAGTTTATGTTTGAGAGCGAGTTGTTGGTGGATGTGTTTTGCGACGTTGTCATGGCGGTGTGTGTATTCCTTGTTGGCGAGTGAGCTGCATCCTCCTGTGATATGGTCAATTGTTTCTGTGTATTGATGACATAATCTACATTTATCTGTTTCTATTGGTTCTTTCAATATATATTTAGAGTAGTTACGTGTTTTAATTACCTGATCCTGAATTGCTACTAGGAAGCCTTCTGTCTCACCATATATTAGGTCCTTACATATGAAATTGGCGTTTTGTATGGGAGGAACAAAAAGTCGAATATTTTTTAATATAATATATTTAATTAATCAAAGTATGAACCATTATTTTCTATGCACTTTTGCCATCTCATAGGTAGTTCATTGATCCCTTTACTAAAAAAACCAGTCGGACGGGAATCAATAAAATCTTTGAAGGCGATTTGGACTGCCCCATCGGAGTTGAATTTTTTCCCTTGCAAGAAAATATCCAAATTTCGAAAAAAATGGTAATCTGTTGGAGCAAGGTCCGGGGAGTACGGAGGATGTCTTAGACTTTCCAATTGAAGCTCTTCTAATTTAGTAGCCGTCTGTAGCGCAGTGTGTGGTCTAGCGTTGTCGTGAAGCAGCAGTGGCGTGGAGCGATTTGGTTGTTTAGCCGCTAGCTTTTCCATCATGGTTTGCAATTCCTGACAATAGACATCAGCCGTAATAGTCTGGCCAGATTTGAAAAAACTGTAATGAACAATACCGGCACTAGTCCACCAAACGCTTACAAGTAACTTTTTTGGGGTTAATTTTCGCTTGGGGCAGGATTTGGCTGGCTGGCCAGGATCTAACCATTGCGCTGAGCGCTTCCGATTATCGTAAAGAACCCATTTTTCATCACAGGTAATGATTCGGTTTAAAATACCTTCATTATTGTGCCGGTTTAGTAATGTAACGCAGCAGTCGACGCGCGTTTGCCGGTTTGTTTCAGTCAATTCGTGAGGTACCCACCTTTCAAGCTTTTTAATCTTCCCAATTTGCTTCAAGTGAATTAAAACAGTTTTATCACTAACATTGCAGCCTGCAGCTAACTCGGACGTGGTTTGCGATGGATCCGCTTCCACAATAGCCTTCAACTCTTCATTATCAACTTGAGTCTCAGGCCGTCCACGGGGCTTGTTCTGCAGGTCGAAATTTCCAGAACGAAAACGTTGGAACCAAAAACGAACTGTGTTTTCTTTTGCAACACGACCGCCATACACATCATTCACCCTTCGAGTTGTTTCCGCAGCACTAGTGCCACGGCGGAACTCGTACTCGTAAATAATGCGATATTTAAGGTTTTCCATTTTGTAAAATGAGTGACCAAACAGAAAAAAACAGAAGAAAAAAAACAAATGAATGACGATCATCGAAGCACAAATACATGAGTCTATAGCTGTACAAATTTGAATTTGGAATTCCTTACCAAAGAGGAGAAATTCGTGATTAAAGTGGCCAGTACGAAAAACGCCAATTTCATATGTAAGGACCTAATATGTTGCCCCGTGTGAGCCAGCTACATGATGCGGTCCGGTCTATATGGTCTTGTTCCAGTTGGTGTGGGTATTTGCCGTGTAGTGCTTTATTCTTCCAGTTTTCTATTTTTTGGTTGTCTCTAAGGATTTTCGTGTTTGGATCGAATTGGTCATTATTTAACTGCAGAGGAGTTCCGGGATTTTGTAGATTTACTATTGCTTTGTGTATAGTACTATCGCAGGCTTTTTGTATGAAATATGTTCGGAGATTATCTATTTGGGTGTAGTGCAGGTTTTTAATATCTATAAATCCACGGCCTCCTAGTTTTCGTTTTAGTGTGAATCTTTGTACTGCTGAATGTATGTGATGGATGTTGTGTTTATTGCTGGTTGTTCTAGTCATTGTATTGAGAGCGTCTAGTTCAGTATCAGACCATTTAACAACTCCGAAGGAGTACGTTAGGATGGGAATGGCGTATGTGTTAATAGCTTTAACTTTGTTTCTGGCAGATAATTGTGTGCTGAGTATTTTGTGGAGTCTCTGTTTATATTTAGTTTTAAGTGTGTTTTTTATTTCTGTGTGATTGATCGACGTGCTCTGCTGGTATCCCAGATATTTGTATGTTTCTTTGGGTTCCATGCTGTCTATTTTGCCCCCTTGTAGTTCCATTTCAAATGTGTCTGTCCTGCTATGTTGGCCTTTAGCAATGCTGTTAATTTTACATTTATTTGTTCCGAAACTCATTTTTATGTCTGTGCTGAATTCTTCTGTTAATTTGAGTAGGTGTTCAAGTTGTTGTTTGTTAGCTGCATATAATTTTATGTCGTCCATATATAGCAGGTGTGTAATTTTTGTATGGCTATCTCTGTCAATGGTGTATCCGTAGGGCGTGTTATTCAGGATTCTAGAGAGGGGATTAAGAGCAAGGCAGAACCATAGAGGGCTGAGTGAGTCACCTTGGAAAATACCGCGAGCAATTTTGATCGGTGTTGTATTGAGTGTTGTGTTGTCAGTTCTTAAGATTAGTTTGGTCGTCCATGTTGTCATTGTGTGTTGTAGGAATTGTATTAATGTATTGTCTATTTTATAGATCTTCAGAACATGCAGGAGCCATGAATGGGGTACGCTATCAAAAGCTTTTTGATAGTCAATATATGAGTAATGTAAATTTCTGTGTTTTCGTTTGACCTGATTGTGTATTTCGGCGTCTATTATTAGTTGTTCTTTACAACCCCTTGAGCCTTTACTACAGCCTTTCTGTTCCTCTGGTATAATTTTGTTTGTAGTGATGTGTACGTTGATTTTATGTGAGATTATGGATGTCAGTAGTTTGTAGAGAGTGGGCAGGCAAGTGATGGGTCTAAATTTAGATGCGTTTGTTGTATCGCTATCTTTGGGTTTCAGGTAGGTGATACCTTGTGTTAAGAAAGTGGGTATGTCTTGTGGGTTTTGGATTAGATTGTTCAGTGCGTGTGCGATGTATGTATGTGTTGAAGTTAGATATTTAATCCAGTAGTTTTGAATTTTGTCAGGGCCAGGGGCTTTCCAGTTTAGAGTTCTTCGTATTGCTTGTTTTACATCTTCTGTATCTATTGTTATTTCTGGCATAGGGCTGACATTTTCCATCTCTTGTTCCTCTAATTCCGCCCATGATGCATGTGTGTTATGTTGTACTGGTTTTGACCAATAATTTCTCCCAATAATTTTGAATGTCTGCTATATCTGGGTGTTGTGTAATCCTAATGTTTTCGGTATTGAGTTTTTGAAAAAATACTTTCTGATTTGTGTTAAATAAAACGTTGTCTGACTTTCTTTGGTTACTTACCTTATATCTGCTCAGTCGTTTAGCATATACTTGTAATTTTTGTTTATTTGTGTCTAGTTTTCCTATCACTTCATCTCTGCTTTGATTGTTAGGGTTTATTTTCTTCTGTTTTTTCTGTGCCAGATTTCCGTTTAGATATTGTGTTATTTGTCCTATTTCTTTTCGTAGTGCTGTGATTATATTTTATATCCGTATTTCCCATTGCGGTTTCCTTAGATCTCTCGTCTTGTTCCTTTGATCTGTCCTATTGCTGGTTTTAGAAGAAATGTTTCTTACTGGTTTTTTTTCAGGATTGGTGATTAATGTTGTGACTGTTATTGCTGCACAATATATAACTTCATGGATTTCTTCTAATCTGGTTGACTCTTTACTTTGTAGGTGTTTACCTACTAACTCGTTGACGATGTTAACAGTTTTTATGACCTTACGAGTAGTTTGTAGTTTAGGGATGGCGGGTCTATGGTTTGGGTCTGTACCTGTGTATTTTATAAGCATTTCTATAAATGTATTTTCAATCTTATTATAATCTATAGATTCTACAGGTGTGTTTGTTACTTCAGTAAGTTGTGTTTGTATGTGTTCACAATTTTCTAGAGATCGTGTTGTTTGGGTTGGTGTGTTAGTTTGTAGTGTATTTGTATGGCTTGTGTGTTGTGTGACGTATGTATCTTGGGATGGGTCTGTAGTATGTTGTTGGGTATTGTATGTAGACGTATTTGAGGTGTGTTGTTCATTTATATTGCTTGCATTTAGTGATGTTAACTGCTTTATACGGTCTCGTTCAGGTGCTGGTATTCTGTTGTTTTTGTGTATTACTCTGATTTGATCTGCGAGTCGCTGTTCTGATAAATGGCATAGGTCTGGGAAAATTTCTACAAATTTTTGGTATAGCAACGGTCTCCAAGCAGTAAGGTCTGTTTCACACATCGTAACTATGTAGTAGCAACGGAGGAGTTCTGTGTTTATTTCATTAGTCCATTTCATCCGTTGTCTACTTTTCCCGGCTAGGGTGGTTGCAGGGAGCACACTCTGCAAAACACCTCTTGCCGGTGTATTCATGTTGGAGGTGCATTGTTGTGTGTTGTGATCTACGCGGTTCGTTGTGGTAGTTCGCGCTGTATGCGTAGGGGTCGTGATGTCTGTGGTGGGCACAGGAGATAGAGCGTAAGCGTCCTGTGCAACATCGCATGACATAGGTGATAAGGAAGTGTGTCGTGATGAAGATTCAGATTCGGGTTGGTATAAATCTGGAGAAGAGCTGGGTGTCTGTAATAAGCTATGTGTGTGTAATATTGGTGAGGAAAGATCTGATCTATGTGTTGACATTGAGTCGTCAGCTGCAACAACTTTAGTCTGGGCAGGCCCTCGCGATACGGTGCCCCCCCCAGAATACGAAGGGCAGCCCGAGCCTGAAGGCCCGGGGCGGGATTCTCCCATGTGGGTACCCGCCTGGGGTATTTCTCTATTTCTTAGACGCATCGCATATTGGCTTTACTATTGCTCCGTTGGTCATTGGTAAGTATCTAGCGTAATGCTGCCAATGTCCGCCCCTCACGTGGCATCAGATGGTCGAGCCGGACGTGGAGATAGGTTTATGAGGGGCTTATTATTATTTATATTTTATCATTATTATTATTATTTATATTTTTATCATTATTATTATTATTTATATTCTTATCATTATTATTATTACATAATCATAGTAACACATATTAAGTACTGTATATATGTTATGCCACCACGTCCGTGTCGGGTCAGCGGATGATAATAATATGGAGAGCAATAAAGAGCAACCGTTGCTATGGCCAGCAGTTAGATGGGTGGCCGTCCGCACTATACCTACCGTCTTCACTAAATTTCGATTTTTAACAATTGTTAGGAGTATACCTAATAAGTAAATAGTGTATTATGTTCCCTGAAGAATGTTTTGCGAGGGTCAGACATCAGTTGTCTCGTGTAACAATCAGGTGACCAGCCACTTCAGGCTAAACCTAGTGTTGACCACAAAAAATAAATTGAGATACGAGGGCGATGATGTCATCAATATTCGAGCGTCCATTGACATACATATACATCACGGGGTAGGCAGAGAGTACAGAGCTCTATTTAGCTACAGACACACCTCTTTTGCTTCTTCTAAATCCATCAATCTGTTATGTTAACCTAGTGGCGCGTGTAGTGATCCAACACACGTTATGATAATAGCATATTATCGCACCCACATATTCAAGAATGGATGCCTCCACCTACACTCAGTAGCTCACTAAAACTCGTTTCCTCACTAACTCATATAATTGGGGTTTATTCCAGCAGCGCCTCACCCCTGAGGCTGGAGGTGCGTCGTTATATCTGCCTGTAATGGCATTACTACCACACTACACCCCACACCCCACACCCCACACAGGTATCATATAGTATCGATGGCTGACACATTATATATTCCACTGTCGTCGCGAGCTCCAATCACAATCTTGTAGTTGGATTACGAAGTTATGACAATTGCTAAGATGGGAACATTATTGTATTCGATTCATATCAAATCAAATGTATTGCAAGTACTCATGCTAGACAGGAGCTGTAGGTGTAGTGGGTGCACGCGACCAATCCAATAATATTATGAGCGAGCTATAACTTGACTTGACAGTACCACAGCAAATGTAACCATAGACAATACAGTTACATAGACTGTACCTAAACAGTAGGTGTCTACTGTAGGCAGGAGTGATAATTCAATCATTACTTGTATTGTTCAATGGAGGTAGCGCAGACACTGGCATGGATATAGTAAGTCCTAAGTACTAACATGATCAGTGTTCAATACCTGCTTGTCTTGTATGTCCGTCCACTCATGTAATTAGATTGCTGACATTAATATTATCACATAGGTATGGGAGTGTACACTATGTGTTTATGTATGTATGTATTTATGTATTTATGTATTTATGTATGTATGTGTACAATCATTGTAACGATTTCTTTCACAGCTATATTCACCAACTTCTCGACGTCTGATCATTTTGAACTTTGCGCATGTATTAAGAGCGGATGACAATTCATAGATTTCATAACTTGTCTCAGTATCCTGGCCAGGACAAACACGTTTGAACGTGTTATTTATGAAGTGTAATATCTGCATAATTATATTAATTTCGTTTCATTTATATTAGTTGCTGACGTGTTCGTTATCCGATTGATTCATGTGAGAAGCACGTATAGCTACTAGTGAAGTAAGTCCGGGATTAGATGGATGTTGGATGGTGGACAAGGAATGAGACACAATGCTCGGAGGTGAGTCCATTTATTGAGTAGTGCAGATCGCTACAATATAAATACAGTCCAGTCGTAGCTCCCTACTACTATAATACTATAATACAACCACTATAATATAACTATTGAACGGTATTCAATATGCTGCGGGACACACGCTACTGACAACTGGTTCAGTTAAGCAGAAACAAATACAGAATTACAATTTTACTCACGAGAACTTAGTATGTCATCTACGTAAACAAATCTATGTAGTCGGCGCGTGTCCCGTACTTGACAATATGCGTCGAGATAAGGTCCCAGCCGCCTTGTCCCGACGCTAAGCCCGGGCTCCACCGAAGATAACAAACAGGGTATGGCAATTACCAATTAGTTAGATTTTGATCACGCTTTAACAGGCTCGTCTATCTGTGCGTGGTGTCCGCTTACCACCATAGCTCACAAGTCCCACGGCCTTCATGAATGACCCGTTACGGATCTTATTAGAAATCATTGATCGTTACCATAGCCTCTGTTCGATGGACATTACACGGCATCGCATCGATAAATAGGTCACACATATAAAGTTTTAATATAAATTCAGTAGGATTATTAATGAATACGCAAGGAGTGGACGGATCGGCCTGTGTTTCTGTTTCTGGTGTTGGTACTGCTCCAGTGTGTATGGGTGGTGATCGATGCGGTGCGAGCCCCTCTACATCACATCACATTGCTGATGTCCCTTCACCAAGCTTAACACTACAGTGATAAATTAAACATTTTGGTACTACTCGTACATAACATGCACAGGTAAAATATAGAACGATCGTCGTTTTATAACTATTATACTCTCATCAATTTATCATTAAACGTAAAGTAAGGATAGTATAGTCTTAGCTAACCGTATGAGTGGTTACATTACAATCTGTCTCGTCGGCGATGTCGAAGGTGTCTCTTGTGTTATTGTTGTGCGTATTGACTAGATGGTATCACAGGCCGCGCGTGGAGCCCGGAGTGGGGCCGGTGCGGGCGCAGTCGCGGGTGGAGTCGGTGCCGGTCTACACGCCGCCCTCCTCGTAGCTACTCCTGTACAACACAACATACATTATTATTCATCTATAGTGTATTCTTCTCGAGTTGGTTCCTGCGATGAATATGATGATGACCATTCCCCTATCGATGGGAGATCATTGGAACCAAACTGGTTTCAATCTTTGCAGTTTAAAAGGAGGTGCCCTCCGCCTGGTCCCAAGGGCATAAGGTTTGTCATGGAGAGCGTGAAGGGATTGCAGCAGGGTCGGCGACGCGTGGGCCCCGTGGTATTGTAGGCATCGATAGGGTAAGGTAATCGGACACCATCAGGTGGCATACTTGCCTGCCACCGTCGTCGCACTGACCTGTAATTCCGGGAGTGTGGCGCCAAGCACCGGTACAGCGGGTAGACTCCGGTGTACTCGCAGAGGAGAGAGCGCGCGCCTCGCCCCCCGCCGCCCCTCGCGGTGGGGCGCGCGCCGGGGGGGGCGCCGGAGGGCGAGGGGGGGAGCGGGACCTCGGACCGCTTGCCATAGCGACCGTTCATGAAGAACCTGAGGAATAACAGTGTTAGGAAGGTGGCCCCGACTGCCAACTGAGGTGGTCTGGCTGCCGCCGACGTATGTATTATGCTATCATCACTCACAAGATATTGGATAAAAGTACCTATGCATCGACGGACACTGGTTTAGATTCAGAAACACTCTGAACTATCCAACTTGTGACTTCATTGTGTTAGAAGCGAGCTGACGACAACGTGAGCGTGTATTCGTGTCTATGATAAGAGTGTAGTGACTGTGGTCTGGTCGCGATGATCCTAGAGGGATGAGTGGGGAGTGATCGATGAGAGAATCCTGCAATGTGAGGCAGAGACCAGCTGATTGGTCGCTGGGACATGTCCATAGTGTCGCATCGTCAGTTGTACCCTGAGCCCACGTGGTGAGTGGGTCAGTGGTAGTGGTGGTAGTGGTGGTGGTGGTGGCACAGGTCGGGTACTCACATGTCGTTCCTGGGCGCCACCAGCCGCGGCACGGAGCGGCCGTACCGCGAGGCCACTAAGAACGGCGCCGAGAGCACTGCGCAACCACAGAACACACTTTATATATACAAACAAATAGCTGTAAGCTAACATCGCGCTAAGTCACGCTGGGCCGATGTGATTGACACTTAATTATTTGGGAAAATATATTAGGATCCCGAGCAACAAAAAATATATTAGGATCCCGAGCAACAAAAAATATATTAGGATCCCGAGCAACAAAAAATATATTAGGATCCCGAGCAACAAAAAATATATTAGGATCCCGAGCAACAATAAATATATTAGGATCCCGAGCAACAATAAATATATTAGGATCCCGAGCAACAAAAAATATATTAGGATCCCGAGCAACAATAAATATATTAGGATCCCGAGCAACAAAAAATATATTAGGATCCCGAGCAACAAAAAATATATTAGGATCCCGAGCAACAATAAATATATTAGGATCCCGAGCAACAAAAAATATATTAGGATCCCGAGCAACAATAAATATATTAGGATCCCGAGCAACAATAAATATATTAGGATCCCGAGCAACAAAAAATATATTAGGATCCCGAGCAACAAAAAATATATTAGGATCCCGAGCAACAATAAATATATTAGGATCCCGAGCAACAAAAAATCCATGACATTGTGAACAATATTAATTCCACGCGTACGAAGTCGCGGGAACGCAGATGTCTAGTAGTATGTATGTGTGTATGTATGTGCGTAGGGGGGACTGACTCTCTTCTCGCTTGTGTGCGGCGTGCGCGGTGGGCGCGGCGAGCGCGGCCAGCAGCAGCAGCGCGGCGGGCAGCAGCCGGGACATGCTGCCTGCACACAACAAACTATATTTATACATACATCATATCATCACGCCAAGTCTCTAACAGGTAGACCAGTTCACATTTAATTTGCACGTCTTCTGCTTCTACATTCATCAATCTCTTTATACATGATCCGAGTACCCAATGGCATCCGATTTTACATATCAAATAGTATTTGACGATGCTTGGAAGAGGTCACGTGTGCCTACACTGTGTCTGTCGTACCAGTATGCAGCCGGTAGTGGCACAAACATAATTTGTAACAAGTATGTATGAATGTGCAACACCCAATCCGTGTCCAGTGAGCACGCAGGTGTCTCGCCAATAATGAACAGAGCACAGCCTGGCTTAGTGTTGTACTTATTATAGAGGATCTATTGTTATAGAGCTCCACGGAGCCCCGGACACCGGACGCCGGACGCCGGACGCCGGACGCCGGACGCTGAGCACCCGGCCGGGCCTGGCGTGCAGCGGTGAAGACTAATCAAAAAATTCACGAACAGCTACGATAATTCCCTCGCTTCTGTCATCTATACCATAATATCTACGCAGGAGGCTATGTCTGGAGCTACAGAGCCAATTATACAAATAAATTGTCCCAATAAAATGCTTTCCTTTCCCCGAGTAATTAATGCTACATTTTATATCTCGGCGGTTTTATGCTACATCTAATGAAATAGCGGTTATAAAGTACACCGTGGTCATCCCTCGGCCCTCATCTGCATCTCATGTCGCGTGTGGTCGCGTATCTCTGTATCACTATATCTCTGTATCTCAGTCATTCATCTCAATCAGCCGCTGATATTGTGTTCAGGTTTTAAAAAAACTTGTACGTAACAATAAGGTAACATTTGAACAATCTTGGAGAATATAATATAACATGTTAACTCTAATAACTAATTATCTATAATTATACACAAGCACAATCACTCGCTGCTCGTATTAAAATTCCCTGAAAAGTAAATAGGTATGGAAATCCGCCTTTTTCTTCAATTGACCGCTTATTTGTAATACGTTTGTGATAATGTATTTTTAAATGCACATGTGGCAAGCCAACCCGGGGCGGGACACTACTTTCTGTAGAGGAATCCGCTAGTGTGTGTGTGTGTAGAGCAGTACTTCTACCTACTGTAAGAGGGAGCAGCTGAGCGATGAGACATCGACGAGGAATAAATCAATTAGGCGGCTGGAGCAGACGTTACGGCGACAAATAAAAAGATCCATAAAACTGATGAGTGTTTTTATTCTTCAAGTTATTGAGTGCAGTTAAATAAGCATTGTGAGTCGCAGGCGTCGGAGCCGCTTCCCCACGGCCTGTGATTACCTTATACTCCACACTGATATTATAAATGAGAAAATTGAGAAAGTAACTCTGTTTGTTTGTCTGTTCGCTACCTCGTCACGACTAAAAAACTAAAGAGATAGATTACATCCTAGGCAAAGACGTCCCTAGGCTACTTTTGTCTTTAAACGAATACAGTCTCTGGGTCATGATACAGTGACCACGTCGCTTGTGTTGTCAGCCGGGACGATATTATGTACACTTGTTTATTCATCCCGCTACGATTCATTATTGCGTATATTTTATTGTTGCGTTTCGTTAGATCGGGACCACTCGCGTACGGTCTGTCCGTGTGTCACTACAGATTACACATAATCGTTATTAATAAGGCAGGAAGGGGCGACTTTATTTTATAATAATGTAACTGTATGGTGTCCTCTCAATTCGCGTGAATGTCGCGGAATGTAGATGAATATTGCTTGCATGATGTGGGCCGATGGTTGACATCTCTCGAGAATAGAACCCCAGTGGGTGTCGGAGCGAGCTTCCAACTCCAAGGGCGCCAGTTGTGTACAATACAAGCCCATTCACACATTACACCAATAACTCATTTCAGAGAAAAGCCGTGGTGGCCTTGTGGTTGAAGCAACAGGCCTGTCATCTGATGGACCCAGGTTCGAGTCCCGGCCTGTACCAATGAGTTTTTCTAAACTTAAGTACAGTGATTAATCACACCATGAGCTTTTAAAAAGAGAGGTAGGGCGATTTGGGATTTCCCGTGGGTTATCCCATTTCAATTGGAGCCGCCCGACTGTGGACTGTACCTCCGCCTTACAGACGACCGCAGTGAAATAACACTACTTGATGTAGTGTTGTGTTTCTGCGGTAAGTAAGGTTGCCAGTGCTCCACGAGGATACGCTGGGCTAGTAGTATTGCTGCTAGCACAGTGAGTCCTCATCAGCAACATGGTTGGCACCCCGTAGTGATACCCGTGATATTTGCGCTAGCAAATACCAGGGGTATCACTACCTATAGCCTAATACCTACCTAATACCTATAGCCGCTAAGCTATAGGCTACGGTGACTGCTTACCATCAGGTGGGCCGTATGCTTGTGTGCCACCTTAGTGGTATAAAAAAAAAAAGAGAGGACAACGGGACCAAACCGTGTCGGACCACGCACGTGCACTCAGCCCCGGATGTGCGATGTGTGCAACCGGGCAGAACTAGATAGTGGCGCCCCCTCTCTTTAAATTATTTTAAAACCTAACAAAATCCGTGGTTTATACACATAGCGTTCAGGGGCTTTCCTCAAGTACTAATCAATTCAGACAGAAGAGTTCAGACGCATTCGATATAACAAAGGTATTTTTACAGTTGACCGAGTTCATTGTACATGGGAGGCTTTACCAATAATTACATAACCAGCTTCCTGTCATATGTTGGTAGTGAATTAAAGTATTGCTGGTGAACTGGTGAGCCTAGCCAGGGACACCAATGACACCGAACACTTTAATTAAAGCATACTATTTCCTTAAGGTGACGGTCGACGGAAGGTAAAACTTAAAACTTTGGAACAGCACATTGGCATATCGCATATCGGTGACGCGAAATAATCACTCGATGCGGATAAAGACATTGTTACTTCAAAATTATGTCAGACTACCAACACCACTCGGATGTACATAGGACATCCCACACCACACGACGGACCACACTACTGAGTAATGGGGAGGTACTGGGGAGGAACTGGGGAGGTACTGGGGAGGTACAACACTTGATTTGATAACTGTATAATATAGGAGTGACAGTGAGGACTCATCACACGCACTGTATGGTGGTGCTCGCCAGTAGAAGAGTTCAACGCGCGCACACACGCCGGCCCGCACCGAGCACTACGTACTGACGTACGCATGTCATATGGTGCTGATACCACCATCACAATACATACATATTATTATGTATGCATATTGATTTGTATGATCACATAACAAAATGATTACCTCGATCCGTGTCTCATATATTATATCTTATCACTAGTATTCAGACGGAGTGTCGTCATCTATGTAGGAAAATAAAAGTTATTTATATGTGACCACATGTACCTACGGTATGTTGCATAACAGTTATTGCCTTTTAACAATATTGTATTAATCACACCAGGTAAAGAGGAAGTAGATATCGGGCGCGCTGGGATTGCCCGTGCGTGGGGTCGCCACTGAACTGGGAGCCCGTCTGAAGGCAGTACACAACACTGGTGTGGTGTAGTGTTGTGATGCTGTGGGGGTCAGAACATCACAGCTGTGAGGACACGCTGTGCTAGCAGTGAGGACCCCATGTTAGTCTTGTCAACAACAATAAGGTCGGCAACTATGGTCACCGCTTACCATCAGGCGGATCAGATCAGCAAGTGAGTTTTGGTATAATATTCCCTAGTGCTGGAGCGGCTGCATTTAATAAATATTGAGAATATATCCGCGTTTAAATAATAAATAAATAGGACGAAGCATAGTCCCATACGCTGTCAAATGAAATATTAAAATGAAAGTCTATCGGAAGCTGCGACTCACGTGTGCGAGGGTCCGCTCGGGGCAGGGTGTGGCGCCAGTGTCCGCGGCCGGCGGAGAGTGGGAGTGACCGCAGCGCGCCGCGCCGCGCCCTTATATACACCGCCGCGCACACAGTACACCACGCGGCAGTACACCAGCTCACAAGTCATACGCATTCAATAAGGTAATATTCTACATGTCGCTCCCAAAAGTAATCTGCACACAAAATTACTTCGTGCAATGATTAGAACAAAAATCACAATCATCCCATATGTCTCAATTATAAGCACTTTATACAATAATCTGTTGGCTAGCAGCTCTGTACGGGGAGTGTGAGCAGGTCCCAGCTGCCAATTCAATATGATTCGCAATTCAATATGTTTAAACATGAAGTGGTGGACAAGGCGTAGTTTCATTGCATTCGTTGTAGGTGTGTGCGTGTGATTGTGTATATGTATACTGCAAGGCGTAGTTTTACATGGCGTCACTTCGTTGTCCGCAAAGTTCCATGTACCTTTTTGATTTGATCCGCGGGTGAGAGCTACTGTCGACCCCAACAATGCTTTACTGGCAGAGAATGTGCCAGGAGGTCAGATAAACCTCTATCGAAAGTGTGGAACAACCTTACACCATACCAGAAAATCTATACACATAAATAAAATTGAAGTGTCTGTTTGTAATATAAAAATAACAACTTTTTTCGAAATGCATATGAATGTAAACACGTGCCTAATGACAAAAAGCAATTAAAAAAAAATTCTGTCTCTCTGTCTGTTTGTTTGTAGTAATCTCCGAAACGGCTGGACCGATTTGAACGGGAGTTTCACTGGTAGATAGCTGCTTGTACTGGGCGTAACATAGGCTAATATATTAGGTCCTTACATATGAAATTGGCGTTTTGTATGGGAGGAACAAAAAGTCGAATATTTTTTAATATAATATATTTAATTAATCAAAGTATGAACCATTATTTAAGGTTTTCCATTTTGTAAAATGAGTGACGCAAACAGAAAAAAACAGAAGAAAAAAAACAAATGAATGACGATCATCGAAGCACAAATACATGAGTCTATAGCTGTACAAATTTGAATTTGGAATTCCTTACCAAAGAGGAGAAATTCGTGATTAAAGTGGCCAGTACGAAAAACGCCAATTTCATATGTAAGGACCTAATATTTATAAGTAATTATTGTGCAAATGAAATTTTCAACAAAACTAATTACACGCGTACGAAGTCGAGGGCACAGCTAGTATTACATATAAATCTAAATATGTATAACTCAAAGGTGACTGACTGACTGACATAGTGAGCGCATAAAAATTGGTATTTGGCCTTTCAGCTAAAAATTAATAAATACTTATTTCAGGATTTTCGGAAATTCCACCCCTAAGGGGGTAAATAGGTGATGAGAGTTTTGTATGAAAATCCGTCAGTTTTGAAGATAAACGCATAAAAATTGGTATTTGACCTTTCAGTTAAAATAGATAAATACGTATTTCAGGATTTTTGGAAATTCCACCCTTAAGGGGGTAAAATAGGGGAAAAAAGTTTGTATGAAAATCGGTCATTTTTGAAGTTAAACGCATGAAAATTAGTAGGTATTTGGCATTTCAATTAACAATAAAAAATACATATTTTAGGTTTATTGAAATTCCACCCCAAAGGCATAAAATAGGGGATGAAAGTTTTTATGACAATCCGACATTTTCAGAGGGCAAAAGCTATCATTTAGAATTTTAGATATAGGTACATGTTGACTTATTTTCCACGCGTGCGAAGCCGCGGGCAAAAGCTAGTGTAATATATAATTGAAAACGACAAAGGAAAGTGATCTTGCGATACTGCGCTGAGTGTACAGCCGCCGCTAGTAGTGGGCGGCGCGGGATGACGCGGTCGTCGCGGGCTAGTTGTCCACATGCGCCGTGTGGCCCAAGTGTATTGTGGTGAGTATCTATGGTGTGGCCGACCGAACCCGGACTCTTCACCAATCGCTTATGTTGCTTGAACCACAGGCTCATGTGTGGACACAGAGCATGCTCGTTAATAATATGCTCAGTGCTTAAAGTAAATAACATTATGTATCTGATTACAACATATTTTATTGCTGGCGTAGAAAAAAACAAAGTAAATTACTGAAAGCATTGACCAGGAAACATCTTTATAAACTGTGCAACATCATCCAATCAAAGAATCTTTGCTTTACTGTGGTATTACTGTAGTGTAGAAAATTAGTAGGTAGAGAGATATTTTTTTATATTATTACCCACCTCACCAACTGTAACAGACAGTCTGCGATCATAAATCTGTAGCAGATGTCGTGTTACAATCGAAACATTACAACTACGCTGTAGAAAATTTATTTGTATTCTAAACGTGACGATAGAATACGAATCGGAATATTAAGGAATTTCTACAAATATACTTTTGTAATTTGCTAATAATTAAAATGAGTTCCCAATCCCAACACGTTACGTAGTGCAGCAACTTACTTACTGCGGACAGAGCGCAAGTGTCGCCGTCCACGAGTGTTCCTGTTCCCGCGCGTGTACTCGTCTAATATAATCTATTTTCATGCATTGCGTAGCGGCTACAGAACAAATAGAAAAGATTATATAATAGAAGATTATATAAATAAGATTTAACCAAAATGTGGTATGTATCTGAAATTATACTAAAGTGCCCATGATTAGGAACAACTTTTCTATATACGACTTTCCCCAAAAGTCAATAGTTTTTGAGTTATAAGTGTCTAAAGATTTCATGACAAATAAGCTAACGCAACCCTATCATCAGCTGTGTTTCATATTTGGGGTAATGACCGCAACTGCAAAATGGCCGACGGACGCTACCTATCCGCATGCCCTATCCACAATACCGACAAAGGAGTCAAAGGCGCCGCCGCACGCGCCAACTAGCCTACGCGGCTCTTTCGGCACATGTCCTTTGATTAATTCGTTTTACCGCCATTGCCGATTTCGAATGAGCTGGGGAAAACAGGAACTCATTTTCAATTGTTTTTTTTTTAAGTCTGTCGTGTATTTTATGTGTCCGTCATTTGAGATTAAACAGAACATTCATAAGTGGATATAGTAATTGTGAAGTAGCTATGTAGTATGTACTATTAAGTTTTGAAAAGTATGGCTCGGTTTCCATAGTTCTATTCTATCCGCTATATCTCAGTTCTCAATTCATTCCGTGATCGTTTTTACCTTCACATATTATCATCCTTCACATAAACCATATTTCCCTTCATCGCGCAACACATAATTCAATAAATTTTAGAATTAATTTTGTTTACTTCCTCTTTGCATAAAAACCTAAAATATTTTTTGTAGGCAAAATTAATTTCTATCATGGGCTTCAGTTCAGTCGCTCTAAGCAGCTAAAGGCATTCGGGTGTTTATGTCGCTAATTTGCTAACGTGAGTCGTGTGTTTTTGTTCGGATTATTATAGTTATTGTTATTAATAATTATGTATTGTTATTGCCTATTAGTATTGTTTTGTGTCAAAAATGTCGACGGAGACCTACACCAATCAGGAGGACTATTATGTTGTGCATTGGTAGATTTGCGATGGATGTAGGTACTACGTATGAGAGCATCGGGGGCTCTCCGCAAGTGTTTCGATACGTGATAAAATCTGTTCATCGACCGACGTGCCGCTTTATGCATCGAGCGAGAAGTGCGACA